>AP025060.1:7749761-7762079 GCA_036186865.1 Eustoma russellianum
ACTTATCAATTCAATATCACCCGGGAAAAGCCAATAAGGTGGCGGACGCATTAAGTAGAAAAACAAGTCATCCACGCCAACCCCCTTTGCAGCGTGACGTGGAAGAATTTGACCTAGAAGAAATCGATTCAATTGAGGGCATGCTCGCAAAATTGATGATAATTCCTTCACTAATAGACAGAATTAAAGAGGAGCAAGAAAAGGACGAAACCCTAAGAAAGATAAAGGACCGAGTACAGACAAAACCCATTGGAGAATTTAAGGTTCGAGACGACAACAGTCTGTGGTTTCAAGAAAGATTGTGCGTACCCAATAACGAAGACATTTTGAACGAAGTTCTTAAGGAGGCACATAACTCGTGATTATCCATCCACCCTGGAGCCAATAAAATGTACCAGGATTTGAAACAACGATTCTGGTGGCGCGGCATGAAAAGACAGATTGCAGAATTTGTGGAAAAATGCCTCGTGTGCCAGAAGGTAAAAGCAGAACACCAGAAACCCGCAGGGTTGCTGCAGCCTCTCGAGGTTCCCGAATGGAAATGGGATCACATTACTATGGATTTTGTGACTGACTTGCCTAGAACGAAAAACGGTTACGATGCCATTTGGGTGGTTGTTGATCGTCTAACCAAGTCCGCCCATTTCATGGCTATGACAATCAAGGCTCCAATGGAAAAGTTGGCTACGATGTACGTAGAACAAATTGTAAGCCTTCATGGAGTACCCCTAAGTATCGTGTGTGATCGCGACCCTCGTTTCACATCACGATTCTGGACAGCTTTTTAGAAAACAATGGGTACTGAAATTCACATGAGATCGGCATTTCATCCCCAAACGGATGGTCAATCAGAAAGAACTATTCATACACTGGAAGACATGTTGCGATCTTGCACACTCGACTTTGGGAAAAGGTGGGATCGGAGCCTCAAGCTAGTAGAATTTTCATATAACAACAGCTACCATCGATCTATAGGAATGGCCCCGTACGAAGAACTCTATGGAAGGAAGTGCCGATCTCCTCTTTACTGGGATGAAATAGGGGACAGGATTTTCACGGGACCCGACTTAATAGAGCAAGCTCGAGAGAAAATAAAAATTATAAAACAAAGGTTGCAAGCGGCCCAAGATAGAAGCAAGGTCTGGGCAGATGAGAAGCGGCGACCGTTAGAATTTCAAGATGGGGAAAAAGTGTTTCTAAAAGTGTCTCCAACAAAGGGGATTAAAAGATTTGGTATAAAAGGGAAGTTGAGCCCAAGATTTATTGGGCCATACGAGGTTCTTGAAAGAATTGGAAAGGTGGCTTATCGACTCGCTCTACCACCCACCCTATCTCAAATCCATGACGTGTTTCATGTCTCTCAACTACGACGATATGTACACGATCCTAGTCATGTCATAAAAGATCTACCTTTGAGGCTGGAAGCTGACACGACCTATGAGGAAGAACCAGAAAAGATAGTCGATCGTAAGGAAAAGGTGCCAAGGAAACGAACCATACCAATGGTTAAGGTGCAATGGAAGAACCATTCTGTGGATGAATCTACCTGGGAACTAGAAGAGGACATGAAGAATTTGTACCCTCGCCTCTTTGGTTAGCACTTTCAAGTTTCGAGGACGAAACTTATAATAAGGGGGGAGAATTTTGTAACCCAATAAGAGAATCCTTCTTGTACCTAAGGTTGAGCTAGTGAACATGTGACAACATACGCTGCGTTTGGAATTGATTAAGTCAATAATCATTATAAGTATATCATGAAGAGTACTATATGTGTTACAAGAAAGGGTCCAATTTCTCCATGGCTTTGTGAGTTTCGGCCCATAGCCAAGAAGGGCTATTTCTAAAATCCCTATTTAAATATAAACCAATAGAATGAATGTGTATCATTTTAGGAAAAACAAATGATGGCAAAAAGAAATTACAAAGGCTTAGTTGGGGTCATTAAAGACCCCAACCGCCGGCTGAATTAAGAGGGAAAGGGGGAGGGAGGCTAATTAAGAGAAGGGTGGCTAGATTAATGAGATTTAACCTAACTAAACCTAAAAGAAACTAGAGTTAGTCAAAAGAAACTCTGGTTGGCCTAATGTAACCGTAGTTAGTAGTAAAGTAACCTTGGTTAACCAAAGGTAACCAAGGTTAAGACACCTAATTTGAAAAGGCTAAGGCAAAACCCTCACCCCACTCTTATACCCCAACGGTTAACCTAGCCAAAGTAACAAGGTTCCCTCCAAAACATACTTGAGAACTTTCTAAGTTATTCAAACCCTCTAAAGAAACTCAAGTGAACTCCTTCTCTCCCTTTTCTCTTCCAACCCCACGGCCAAGAGGAGCACCAAGAAGGATTTGATTCCTCCAAAGTTAAGTGACATTAGGTAAGTGTTCTAAGCCTCTTAAGAAGACATTTATACTTTCATGAAGATGAAACTCATGGTAAGTGACATTAGGTAAGTGTTCTTTCTCCTCACCCTACCGTGGGAATGCTTGTGTAGAGGAGAGAAAGACTTCAACTTTTTCACCTTTCCAAGAAGAGTAAGCAAACAAGGCAAGTACACTATACTCTTTATGGTTTAGATGTGAAAGTGTGTGCATGAAAATGTTGGACCGTGCACCTGCAATAAACACCACTAGAGGGGGGGTGAATAGTGGTTAGCGGAAATTACACTACAACCCTTTGTTAAAAACCCTTTGAAAACAGAATCTGAGACCACCTCAGATTCAGAACCCGTTTTTAAAAAAATTCACAAATAATTGTACACAGCTCCAAAAATTATGAAAATTTTCAGAATTGAACTTCAATGAGTTAGCAAGACTCTGTCCAAAAATCAGACAAAAATAAGATCGTTTGGCCCTTCAAACAAATAAAAAGATTCAGATGGTCAATCTGGACAGAATTGGACAGAATGTTGCTGATTTTGCAAAACGTGTTTCTCTTTGTATACTCAACCAAAAAGGTTGATCTTTATATCAAAACACTCCTTAGGATGTGTAGAGGAAGTTTCCAAAAGGCCCTGACCTCAAACAACTCTTGAAAAATACAGAATTTAAGTTTTCTCAAAACTGGTCAGATTACAGCCAGATTGGAGCAATTATCTTGCAAAGACTGAAAGACTAACTTTCCCTTACTCAAATCAAGTGATTCTTGTTGAAAATTAAAGCTAACAGTCTGAAGTATAACTCCACCAAAAATCACGAATTTTGAAAATGTTTAGCTATTTTTTCAAATTGTGTGAATTTGGGTGAAAACTGCAGTCAAAAACGGGTAGAAAACAGAAATAAAGAAACAAGAGAAGAACACCGAGGATTTATCCTGGTTCGGTCAATATGACCTACTCCAGTCTCAAGGAACACCTTTCCTTGGATTTCACTATGAAATGAGCACCTTACAACAAGAGCCCAGCTTGATCCTTGAGTTATACACCAACCCTATTCAAGACTTGGATAATCACCTTCTAAGCAACACTTAGTTGCAACTCCTCTAACACCTATTGATGTAGCCTTATAAAGATGGCTAATCAATCTTACAAATGAAGCTCAATAGGCTTGTAGCACAACAAAAATATCAAGAACACCTTTGCTACAACAAAATACAACAACAAGAACAAGAAGATGAATATGAAATCTATAGAATGCTTGTGAGCTTCAAGTGTGTTTCATCTTCTTCACCAATGCCTCTATTTATAGTGTGATTTGAGCCTTGAAGATAAGAATGCCAATGTGTCATCATCTTCATCATCAACTCCAAATGTCTTCTCATCATTGGCTGGCTTTGTACACTTGGCAAAATAAAACAACATGATTGGTCCACCTTGGCAAAATGATGTTGGCCGATTTTTCCACCTTGGATTTATCATAATTATCCTTTGCAAAAATGAGAAGATAAAATGGAATATGCTACAAGAATTTCTCAACTCCTTTCCATGAGAATAGCCATGTGAGTGTTGAAGGATTCCAACCAAAAAATCTGCTCCAACAAGGAAATGTAGCCGTTGGCTACAACCTTACAATTCCAAAAAAATTCTTTTTGTTTTTCCTTAATAAAATGAGAAATGATAATACACAAAATTATCCTCAACTTCAAGCAACATAATAGGATATGTGAAGTCTTCATTTGACTTCAAAAATATGCTGAAAACACCCAAGAAAAACAATATAGCCGTTGGCTATTTTTAGTAAATTCCAAGTTGGCAATTTTGCCAACTAGCTCCTTTTTGGTTGGTCCATTTGTCTCCAACTCATAAAATGAACTACACATCATATCCACCTTATTAATCACGTTTTTCCACATATATATAAGTGTAGCAACTCAGATTTTTGAAGAAGAAATAAATAGATAACACTAGACAAGATTATGTCAACGTGTAACACCGAAATTCCCCAATATTTCTTCTTATATGTCAAGAATATTTCCACACCTTTGACACATTTAATATCTCTGAATAATGATGATAAATATTCTCTTATAACATATATAAGAGGGTCTTCAAGAAAAAATAGAATGTGACATCTCAAATCGTCACATATCCAGCTATAGTCAATAATATCATCGGTTGAGAGAATAAGATATAAGATCACCATATTATCTTCAAAATAACAATAACACAGCTCCAGAATGAAGATAATAATATGCTCAAGAGATTCCTTGAGTGAAAATACCAAAAATACCCTTGGGGGTAAAATTACCAAAATACCCCTGGTGTGAGAAAACTCCAGAAATGATCCCGATGGTCAGAAATAATCATGATACCAACTTAGTCATGATAAATAGTATAAGAATGTGCTCTTGAAATATTTCCACCATATCATGTTCCTACAAAACTCAAAATACCAATTTTGCCCTTTTTGGTAAGTTGTAGAAACTTCCAAGGCATGTTAGTCACAAGACAATAATAATCACCAAAAACACATAATAAACACATAATGAACATGTATAAATCATGTACAAATGAAAACAACCATTTTATCACATTTTAGAAAATTATTTCTAAAAACCCTAGACATCGATCGATGTGCAACAACCTGAGAGACCGATGTCAACTTTTTCAACTTTTAATCACATATAACACCATGCATGACATTTTTAAGTATTAACCACTTAAAATCATGACTTTGAAAATTATCCAAACATATTTCTCAACATTCTCCCCCTTTTGGATGATTTTCAAAATAACCTAACATGATTTTAATGTCACAACTTATAATTAAAAATTTAACCAAATGTTTTCAACTTTTAAATAGTATGTTGCTCCCCCTCAACTCATACTCTCCCCCTTAACCTATACTCAACTCATAACCAATTGAAACTTATCATTTCAAACCAAATGATGACTTACCAACTAAAATCCAAAATCATGTGCTTATTCTATCTCCCCCTTTATTTTGCAAATCATGCAAAAGATAGAACTATACAATGGTATCGTAAGTCATCATACCTAACTTGGCACGCAAGTTTTCAAACGTGGCTTGATTAAGGGGTTTGGTAAAGATATCAGCGATTTGGTGATCAGTTCTTATATGGTTTATCACTATGTCCTCATTTTGAACATGATCGCGAAGAAAGTGGTATCGCACCTCAATGTGTTTGGCCTTAGAATGAAGCACCGGATTCCTGGAAAGATTGATTGCATTTGTGCTATCGCAGAAAATTGGAATCTTTTTCATTTTAATGCCAAAATCACTAAGTTGCTGTTTAAGCCAAAGTATTTGGGTAGTACATAAACTCAAAGCAATATACTCGGCTTCAGTGGTAGAAAGAGCTACACTAGCTTGCTTTTTAGAAAACCAAGAGATCAAGTTGGTTCCTATGAATTGACAAGTACCGCTAGTGGATTTTCTATCTAACTTACAACCACCGTAATCAGCATCACTATATGCGTGTAATTCCAACTTAGCGTTTCTATCATACCATAGTCCTAAGTGAGGTGTATGCTTAAGATATCTAAAGATCTTTTTCACGGCATTGTAATGTGATACCTTAGGACAAGATTGAAACCTAGCACACATACATACACTAAACATGATGTCAGGTCTTGATGCAGTTAAGTATAACAGTGATCCAATCATAGACCTATAGAGTGTGTCATCAAAAGGTTTACCATTTTCATCCTTATCAAGTTTGGTACTAACACTCATGGGGATAGTTGTAGGTTTCAACTCTTCAAAACCAAACTTCTTAATCATATCATTGACATACTTAAGTTGGCTAATATGAATTCCTTGAGGGGTTTGTTTAATTTGAAGTCCTAAGAAATAATTCAACTCTCCTACCATAAACTCCGACTTCATACACTCTTCAAAGTCTTTTACTAAGGTAGGGTTGGTTGAACCAAAGATGATATCGTCAACGTATATTTGAACTATTAACAAATCGTTACCTTTTCTTTTTAGGAATAATATGTTATCTATAGTTCCCCTTTGATAATTATTTGCAATAAGAAAGTTTGCAAATCTATCATACCAAGCTCTTGGAGCTTGTTTTAAACCATATAAAGCTTTCTTAAGCTTGTAAACATGGTTAGGATTCTTTGGATCTTCGAATCCAGGGGGTTGTTTGACAAACACCTCTTCTTGGATGTATCCATTCAAGAAAGCACTCTTGACATCCATTTGGAAGAGCTTAATATTGCTTAGACTTGCAATTGCAAGTAACAATCTAATTGCTTATAGTCGTGCAACAGGTGCAAAGGTTTCTTCATAATCTATACCTTCTTGTTGATTATAACCTTGTGCGACTAGTCTAGCCTTATTTCTTGTAATGTTTCCTTGTTCGTCCATCTTATTCCTAAACACCCATTTAGTTCCTATGATAGACTTATCTTCAGGTTTAGGTACTAAGTCCCACACATTGTTCCTTGTGAATTGGTTCAATTCCTCATGCATAGCTTCTATCCATGTTATGTCACCTAAGGCTTCCTTTACATTCTTAGGTTCTAATTGTGAGATTAAGCTATGTCCTTCAAGTTGACTTATATTTCTACGTGTTCTAACCCCAACACTTGGATCCCCAATGATTAATTCTCTAGGATGCCACCAATTCCTAGATTGACTAGGTTCACCCACATCTTGTTCAAATGTTTCATTAGTATGAACATTATCATATGTAACTGGATCATTAGTTACATTATCTTCAAATTGCAAAGTTTCTTCATTTATATCACCTAAGGGTTCATGCATGTCTTGTTCAGGGGGAGTTGGTTCTAGATGATCAAGTACATGCTCAAGTATTACATCATCATCAAACATATTTTCAACATTTGTTTCTTGTTTATGTTGATGTTTATCACTAACTTCAAAGCATGCATTTTCATTGAATTTTACATGTATAGATTCAATTATTTTTCTAGATGCAGGATTATAACACCTATATGCTCTTGAGTTAGTTGAATACCCAACAAATATGCATTCAATAGACTTTTGTTCAAATTTATCTAGATTATCCTTAGTGTTTAGCACAAAACATTTACATCCAATACTTTAAGATAATCTATTTTAGGTTGTCTATTGTTTAGCAATTCATAAGGCGTTTTATTTAATTTCTTTCTAATAGTGAGCCTATTTATAATATAGCATGCACAACTAACAGCTTCAGCCCATAAATATTTAGGTAATTTATTTTCACACAACATTGTCCTAGAAACTTCTTGAATCGTTCTATTTTTACGTTCAACAACTCCATTGAGTTGTGGTGTTCTAGGTGGTGAGAATTCATGTTTTATTCCATGTAGTTCACAAAAGTTGATTACGTCTTTATTTTTAAATTCTCCACCTCTATCACTTCTAATTCTTTTGACATTTTCTTCGTAAATGTTTTCAAGTTGCTTGATAAGGGTTTCGATTGCTAATGGAGCATCGTCTTTGTGTGTTAAGAACAATGTCCATGTGTAGCGTGAGTAATCATCTACTATGACACACACATAGTAGTGTCCACCTAGACTTCTTGTCCTACTTGGACCAAATAAGTCTAAGTGAAGCAATTCTAGTACATGACTAGTACTCACTTCATGTTTCGGTTTTAAGGTTTCTTTAATGTGTTTTCCCTTAATACAAGTTTCACACATTTGAAAATTATCTAACTCTAACTTAGGCATACCTCAAATTAAATTCTTTTTAGATAATTTCCTAATGGTTGAAATTCCTATATGGCCTAATCTTCTATGCCATAAATTCACATCTAAGTCATGTGATATTAGACATTTAACCTTAGCATCTAACGTGTTATCTAAGGTAAGAGTATAAATATTTCCATCTCTATTTCCTTTTAATACTATTTCTCCTTTTTCATTTATTATATCACAAGAATTGGGAAGAAAGGAGACATTATAACCACAATCTATAAGTTGAGAAATACTAAGTAAATTATAGGATAGATTGCTTACTAATAACACATTTCGTATTTGAAATGTGTTAGGGTCCCCGATTGTTCCTCTTCCAACAACTTTTCCTTTGTTGTTGTCACCGAATGTCACCTTTCCACCATCAATATGTTCAAGTTGCGTGAATAGTTTGGGGTTACCCGTCATATGCCTCGAACATCCACTATCTAAAAACTATTTGGTTTTCAGATTCTTTGACTTTGCCTCCTTCTTGCATTCCTTGCGTTTATCCTACAATGGAGACAAAGTTTTAGGTACCCTTTATTTGGGTCCTTGAATGTTAGGGGCATTATTCTTGTTTAGATAACCCTTAGGTATCCAAACTTGAACATACCTTTTAGGCACATTTTTAGCATGGTTAAAATAAGAAGGATAAGCATATACATGATTATTCCACATAAGTGAAGATGCATTGTTATACATGTTGTGCCATGGTTGATAATCATTATAGGATGGCCGAATTTTATAATGTGTATAAGGCATGCGATTTTGTTTCTTGAAAGGCACAGTATAAATGTGATCATAGGTATTTCTATAAGACTTATACGAGTGTTGCCTATACTTAGGTTCATAATAAGTTGGATGCTTTTTATTATGTCTAGTTGCATTTGTATACATATAGGCATAGTTTCTAGGTTGTCTAGATGCAAAGTTTGGCCTAGATGTATGTTTATGCGTGTGTGCTACTATGGGTGTATGTTGCATTTTTGCCTTGATATTAGTAGAAGAAGGTGTAGAAGAAGATGTAGCAGGCAAAGTTGATTTTATTGTATTATATGTCAACTTTGTACTAGATGAAACAAACTTAGTCTTTTATTCACTTTTTCATTTTCTTCTTTATAGCCTAAGCCGGTTTTATCATTTTCATACTTTTGTGAAGAGATGAGTGTGTCTAACATGTTTGCACCAGATTTAAATTGTTCTATCATTTTTTCTAAGGTAAATTTAGAAGACTTAAGTTGCACTATTTCATTTTCACAACTTTCTAACTTGGATTTTAACATTTTATTTTCCATTTGTAACTTTTGTTCATCTTTCCTATATGATTCAATTTTATTCTCTAAAGAATCAAGAGTATTAGTAGACTCTTGTTTAAGAGATTCTAGTTGATCGGAAAATTCCAAGTTGGACGTCTTCAACTTGTCATTTTCTTCAACTAGTTTCTTCTTTTCTTTAGAGAGCCTCTTACAGTGAGCATGCATTCTTAGGAATTCTTCATACATTTCATCAAATGTCATGTCACTATCAG
The DNA here is from genome assembly GCA_036186865.1 of Eustoma russellianum. Classification (NCBI taxonomy): domain Eukaryota; kingdom Viridiplantae; phylum Streptophyta; class Magnoliopsida; order Gentianales; family Gentianaceae; genus Eustoma; species Eustoma russellianum. The sequence continues at coordinate 7,759,380 of AP025060.1, forward strand.
AATCACTATCAGAAGAAGAACATACCTCGTTGGATACGAAGCAGACTTGAGCTTCCTCAGTTTCGGATTCTGAGTCGGATGAGTCGCTCCATGTGCTCACCTTCATTGCTCGTTTCCCTTTTCTTGCCTTAGACTCCTTTGTCTTTGTCGTTTGAGCCTCCTTGTCCTTGGCTTGTTTATTATTGTTGTGGTTATTATTATTTTTCTTCGTGGGACAGTCGTATGAAATATGTCCTTTTTGACCGCATTCATAACACTTTAATTCTTTATTATACCATTTGTTTGTGTTATTCTTCCTAGGTTGAGAAGAAGAAGAAGAATTACGTTGTCTATTCCTGTTTGGACGTTTGAAAAACTTTCTAAGTTTTCTAGCGATCAATATCAAGTCATCGTCTAATTCAGTATCACTATTGCTATCATCGTTACTAGCATGAGTTTCGGTTGTTTTGAAAGCTATAGACTTACCGGATGACTTAGACGATTCGGACTTTCGTTGGTTTAATTTTACCTCGTAGACTTTAAGAGACCCGATCAATTCATCCATCTTAGTGATTGACTTTGTCTCCTCGATTGCAGTCACCTTTGGATCCCATTCAGCAGGGAGGCTTCTTAGCACCTTTTGAACCTTTTCACTGTTCGAAAATGACTTCCCTAAAGCTTCAAGGGCATTGAAAATATTAGTAATCCTCAAATCCATAGATGTTATGGATTCGTTTGGCAACATATTGAAAGTCTCTAATTCAGTCATAAGCATGTTTATTTTTGACTCTTTAACACCACTAGTACCTTCATGCTTTAATACAAGTGATTTCCACATGTCGTGTGCGCTTGTGCAATTTGACACATATCCTGCTTCAGAAGTTGTGAGTCCATTTAAAAGTAATTGCATAGCTTTAGCATTCATGGACATTTTCTTTTTATCATCCGATGACCATTAACTTTTATATTTTTCAACCTCTTGGGTTACTCCACTAACTTGTATAACTTTCGTTGGAATGTACGGCCCATCTTCAACTATAGACCATAAATCGATGTCTATAGCCATTACGAATAGCCTCATTCTTAGTTTCCAATGAACAAAATTATTGCCATCAAAAAGAGGAGGGCGTTGTGTAGACATACCTTCCAACTCACCTTTGTGAGAAACAATGGCCATAGTATGTACCTTGGATTTGAGACAAGCAGTATATAAAGAATTGTTGTTTCTTGGCCTTGTATTGTACGTACGGTGTTGAATCTTGCTTCTTTTGAGTGGTGTTAACCTGGCTCTGATACCAAATGTTGGACCGTGCACCTGCAATAAACACCACTAGAGGGGGGGTGAATAGTGGTTAGCGGAAATTACACTACAACCCTTTGTTAAAAACCCTTTGAAAACTGAATCTGAGACCACCTCAGATTCAGAACCCGTTTTTAAAAAAATTCACAAATAATTGTACACAACTCCAAAAATCATGAAAGTTTTCAGAATTGAACTTCAATGAGTTAACAAGACTCTGTCCAAAAATAAGACAAAAATAAGATCGTTTGACCCTTCAAACAAATAAAAAGATTCAGATGGTCAATCTGGACAGAATTGGACAGAATGTTCCTGATTTTGCAAAACGTATTTCTCTTTGTATACTCAACCAAAAAGGTTGATCTTTATATAAAAACACTCCTTAGGATGTTTAGATGAAGTTTCAAAAAGGCCCTGACCTCAAACAACTCTTGAAAAATACATAATTTAAGTTTTCTCAAAACTGGTCAGATTGCAGCCAGATTGGAGCAATTATCTTGCAAAGACTGAAAGACTAACTTTCCCTTACTCAAATCAAGTTATTCTTATTGCAAATGAAAGCTAACAGTCTGAAGTATAACTCCACCAAAAATCACGAATTTTGAAAATGTTTAGCTATTTTTTCAAATTGTGTGAAGTTGGGTGAAAGCTGCAGTCAAAAACGGGTAGAAAACAGAAATAAAGAAACAAGAGAAGAACACCGAGGATTTATCCTGGTTCGGTCAATGTGACCTACTCCAGTCCCAAGGAACACCTTTCCTTGGATTTCACTATGAAATGAGCACCTTACAACAAGAGCCAAGCTTGATCCTTGGGTTATACACCAACCCTATTCAAGACTTGGATAATCACCTTCTAAGCAACACTTAGTTGCAACTCCTCTAACACCTATTGATGTAGCCTTATAAAGATGGCTAATCAATCTTACAAATGAAGCTCAAGAGGCTTGTAGCACAAAAAAAATATCAAGAACACCTTTGCTACAACAAAATACAACAACAAGAACAAGAAGATGAATATGAAATCTATAGAATGCTTGTGAGCTTCAAGTGTGTTTCATCTTCTTCACCAATGCCTCTATTTATAGTGTGATTTGAGCCTTGAAGATAAGAATGCCAATGTGTCATCATCTTCATCATCAACTCCAAATGTCTTCTCATCATTGGTTGGCTTTGTACACTTGGCAAAATAAAACAACATGATTGGTCCACCTTGGCAAAATGATGTTGGCCGATTTTTCCACCTTGGATTTATCATAATTATCCTTTGCAAAAATGAGAAGATAAAATGGAATATGCTTCAAGAATTTCTCAACTCCTTTCCATGAGAATAGCCATGTGAGTGTTGAAGGATTCAACCCAAAAAATCTGCTCCAACAAGGAAATGTAGCCGTTGGCTACAACCTTACAATTCCAAAAAAT
>AP025060.1:7762089-7945840 GCA_036186865.1 Eustoma russellianum
ACAATTCCAAAAAAATTCTTTTTGTTTTTCCTTAATAAAATGAGAAATGATAATACACCAAATTATCCTCAACTTCAAGCAACATAATAGGATATGTGAAGTCTTCATTTGAATTCAAAAATATGCTAAAAACACCCAAGAAAAACAATATAGCCGTTGGCTATTTTTAGTAAATTCCAAGTTGGCAATTTTGCCAACTAGCTCCTTTTTGGTTGGTCCATTTGTCTCCAACTCATAAAATGAACTCCACATCATATCCACCTTATTAATCACGTTTTTCCACATATATATAAGTGTAGCAACTCAGATTTTTGAAGAAGAAATAAATAGATAACACTAGACAAGATTATGTCAACGTGTAACACCGGAATTCCCCAATATTTCTTCTTATATGTCAAGAATATTTCCACACCTTTGACACCTTTAATATCTCTGAATAATGATGATAAATATTCTCTTATAACATATATAAGAGGGTCTTCAAGAAAAAATAGAATGTGACATCTCAAATCGTCACATATCCAGCTATAGTCAATAATATCATCGGTTGAGAGAATAAGATATAAGATCACCATATTATCTTCAAAATAACAATAACACAGATCCAGAATGAAGATAATAATATGCTCAAGAGATTCCTTGAGTGAAAATACCAAAAATACCCTTGGGGGTAAAATTACCAAAATACCCCTGGTGTGAGAAAACTCCAGAAATGATCCCGATGGTCAGAAATAATCATGATACCAACTTAGTCATGATAAATAGTATAAGAATGTGCTCTTGAAATATTTCCACCATATCATGTTCCTACAAAACTCAAAATACCAATTTTGCCCTTTTTGGTAAGTTGTAGAAACTTCCAAGGCATGTTAGTCACAAGACAATAATAATCACCAAAAACACATAATAAACACATAATGAACATGTATAAATCATGTACAAATGAAAAACAACCATTTTATCACATTTTAGAAAATTATTTCTAAAAACCCTAGACATCGATCGATGTGCAACAACCTGAGAGACCGATGTCAACTTTTTTAACTTTTAATCACATATAACACCATGTATGACATTTTTAAGTATTAACCACTTAAAATCATGACTTTGAATATTATCCAAACATATTTCTCAACATTCTCCCCCTTTTGGATGATTTTCAAAATAACCTAACATGATTTTAATGTCACAACTTATAATTAAAAATTTAACCAAATGTTTTCAACTTTTAAATAGTATGTTGCTCCCCCCTCAACTCATATGATTTTAATGTCACAAATTATAATTAAAAATTTAACCAAATGTTTTCAACTTTTAAATAGTATGTTGCTCCCCCTCAACTCATACTCTCCCCCTTAACCTATACTCAACTCATAACCAATTGAAACTTATCATTTCAAACCAAATGATGACTTACCAACTAAAATCCAAAATCATGTGCTTATTCTATCTCCCCCTTTATTTTGCAAATCATGCAAAAGATAGAACTATACAATGGTATCGTAAGTCATCATACCTAACTTGGCACGCAAGTTTTCAAAGTGGCTTGATTAAGGGGTTTGGTAAAGATATCAGCGATTTGGTGATCAGTTCTTATATGGTTTATCACTATGTCCTCATTTTGAACATGATCGCGAAGAAAGTGGTATCGCACCTCAATGTGTTTGGCCTTAGAATGAAGCACCGGATTCCTGGAAAGATTGATTGCACTTGTGCTATCGCAGAAAATTGGAATTTTTTTCATTTTAATGCCAAAATCACTAAGTTGCTGTTTAAGCCAAAGTATTTGGGTAGTACATAAACTCAAAGCAATATACTCGGCTTCAGTGGTAGAAAGAGCTACACTAGCTTGCTTTTTAGAAAACCAAGAAATCAAGTTGGTTCCTATGAATTGACAAGTACCTCTAGTGGATTTTCTATCTAACTTACAACCACCATAATCAGCATCACTATATGCATGTAATTCCAACTTAGCGTTTCTATCATACCATAGTCCTAAGTGAGGTGTATGCTTAAGATATCTAAAGATCTTTTTCACGGCATTGTAATGTGATACCTTAGGACAAGATTGAAACCTAGCACACATACATACACTAAACATGATGTCAGGTCTTGATGCAGTTAAGTATAACTGTGATCCAATCATAGACCTATAGAGTGTGTCATCAAAAGGTTTACCATTTTCATCCTTATCAAGTTTGGTACTAACACTCATGGGGATAGTTGTAGGTTTCAACTCTTCAAAACCAAACTTCTTAATCATATCATTGACATACTTAAGTTGGCTAATATGAATTCCTTGAGGGGTTTGTTTAATTTGAAGTCCTAAGAAATAATTCAACTCTCCTACCATAAACTCCGACTTCATACACTCTTCAAAGTCTTTTACTAAGGTAGGGTTGGTTGAACCAAAGATGATATCGTCAACGTATATTTGAACTATTAACAAATCATTACCTTTTCTTTTTAGGAATAATGTGTTGTCTATAGTTCCCCTTTGATAATTATTTGCAATAAGAAAGTTTGCAAATCTATCATACCAAGCTCTTGGAGCTTGTTTTAAACCATATAAAGCTTTCTTAAGCTTGTAAACATGGTTAGGATTCTTTGGATCTTCGAATCCAGGGGGTTGTTTGACAAACACCTCTTCTTGGATGTATCCATTCAAGAAAGCACTCTTGACATCCATTTGGAAGAGCTTAATATTGCTTAGACTTGCAATTGCAAGTAACAATCTAATTGCTTCTAGTCGTGCAACAGTTGCAAAGGTTTCTTCATAATCTATACCTTCTTGTTGATTATAACCTTGTGCGACTAGTCTAGCCTTATTTCTTGTAATGTTTCCTTGTTCGTCCATCTTATTCCTAAACACCCATTTAGTTCCTATGATAGACTTATCTTCAGGTTTAGGTACTAAGTCCCACACATTGTTCCTTGTGAATTGGTTCAATTCCTCATGCATAGCTTCTATCCATGTTATGTCACCTAAGGCTTCCTTTACATTCTTAGGTTCTAATTGTGAGATTAAGCTATGTCCTTCAAGTTGACTTATATTTCTACGTGTTCTAACTCCAACACTTGGATCCCCAATGATTAATTCTCTAGGATGCCACCAATTCCTAGATTGACTAGGTTCACCCACATCTTGTTCAAATGTTTCATTAGTATGAACATTATCATATGTAACTGGATCATTAGTTACATTATCTTCAAATTGCAAAGTTTCTTCATTTATATCACCTAAGGGTTCATGCATGTCTTGTTCAGGGGGAGTTGGTTCTAGATGATCAAGTATTTGCTCAAGTATTACATCATCATCAAACATATTTTCAACATTTGTTTCTTGTTTATGTTGATGTTTATCACTAACTTCGAAGCATGCATTTTCATTGAATTTTACATGTATAGATTCAATTATTTTTCTAGATGCAGGATTATAACACCTATATGCTCTTGAGTTAGTTGAATACCCAACAAATATGCATTCAATAGACTTTTGTTCAAATTTATCTAGATTATCCTTAGTGTTTAGCACAAAACATTTACATCCAAATACTTTAAGATAATCTATTTTAGGTTGTCTATTGTTTAGCAATTCATAAGGCGTTTTATTTAATTTCTTTCTAATAGTGAGCCTATTTATAATATAGCATGCACAACTAACAGCTTCAGCCCATAAATATTTAGGTAATTTATTTTCACACAGCATTGTCCTAGCAACTTCTTGAATCGTTCTATTTTTACGTTCAACAACTCCATTGAGTTGTGGTGTTCTAGGTGGTGAGAATTCATGTTTTATTCCATGTAGTTCACAAAAGTTGATTACGTCTTTATTTTTAAATTCTCCACCTCTATCACTTCTAATTCTTTTGACATTTTCTTCGTAAATGTTTTCAAGTTGCTTGATAAGGGTTTCGATTGCTAATGGAGCATCGTCTTTGTGTGTTAAGAACAATGTCCATGTGTAGCGTGAGTAATCATCTACTATGACACACACATAGTAGTGTCCACCTAGACTTCTTGTCCTACATGGACCAAATAAGTCTAAGTGAAGCAATTCTAGTACATGACTAGTACTCACTTCATGTTTCGGTTTTAAGGTTTCTTTAATGTGTTTTCCCTTAATACATGTTTCACACATTTGAAAATTATCTAAGTCTAACTTAGGCATACCTCTAATTAAATTCTTTTTAGATAATTTCCTAATGGTTGAAATTCCTATATGGCCTAATCTTCTATGCCATAAATTCACATCTAAGTCATGTGATATTAGATATTTAACCTTAGCATCTAACGTGTTATCTAAGGTAAGAGTATAAATATTTCCATCTCTATTTCCTTTTAATACTATTTCTCTTTTTTCATTTATTATATCACAAGAATTGGGAAGAAAGGAGACATTATAACCACAATCTATAAGTTGAGAAATACTAAGTAAATTATAGGATAGATTGCTTACTAATAACACATTTCGTATTTGAAATGTGTTAGGGTCCCCGATTGTTCCTCTTCCAACAACTTTTCCTTTGTTGTTGTCACCGAATGTCACCTTTCCACCATCAATATGTTCAAGTTGCGTGAATAGTTTGGGGTTACCCGTCATATGCCTCGAACATCCACTATCTAAAAACCATTTGGTTTTCAGATTCTTTGACTTTGCCTCCTTCTTGCATTCCTTGCGTTTATCCTACAATGGAGACAAAGTTTTAGGTACCCTTTATTTGGGTCCTTGAATGTTAGGGGCATTATTCTTGTTTAGATAACCCTTAGGTATCCAAACTTGAACATACCTTTTAGGCACATTTTTAGCATGGTTAAAATAAGAAGGATAAGCATATACATGATTATTCCACATAAGTGAAGATGCATTGTTATACATGTTGTGTCATGGTTGATAATCATTATAGGATGGCCGAATTTTATAATGTGTATAAGGCATGCGATTTTGTTTCTTGAAAGGCACAGTATAAGTGTGATCATAGGTGTTTCTATAAGACTTATACGAGTGTTGCCTATACTTAGGTTCATAATAAGTTGGATGCTTTTTATTATGTCTAGTTGCATTTGTATACATATAGGCATAGTTTCTAGGTTGTCTAGATGCAAAGTTTGGCCTAGATGTATGTTTATGCGTGTGTGCTATTATGGGTGTATGTTGCATTTTTGCCTTGATATTAGTAGAAGAAGGTGTAGAAGAAGATGTAGCAGGCAAAGTTGATTTTATTGTATTATATGGCAACTTTGTACTAGATGAAACAAACTTAGTCTTTTTATTCACTTTTTCATTTTCTTCTTTATAGCCTAAGCCGGTTTTATCATTTTCATACTTTTGTGAAGAGATGAGTGTGTCTAACATGTTTGCACCAGATTTAAATTGTTCTATCATTTTTTCTAAGGTAAATTTAGAAGACTTAAGTTGCACTATTTCATTTTCACAACTTTCTAACTTGGATTTTAACATTTTATTTTCCATTTGTAACTTTTGTTCATCTTTCCTATATGATTCAATTTTATTCTCTAAAGAATCAAGAGTATTAGTAGACTCTTGTTTAAGAGATTCTAGTTGATCGGAAAATTCCAAGTTGGACGTCTTTAACTTGTCATTTTCTTCAACTAGTTTCTTGTTTTCTTTAGAGAGCCTCTTACAGTGAGCATGCATTCTTAGGAATTCTTCATACATTTCATCAAATGTCATGTCACTATCAGAATCACTATCAGAAGAAGAACATACCTCGTTGGATACGAAGCAGACTTGAGCTTCTTCAGTTTCGGATTCTGAGTCGGATGAGTCGCTCCATGTGCTCACCTTCATTGCTCGTTTCCCTTTTCTTGCCTTAGACTCCTTTGTCTTTGTCGTTTGAGCCTCCTTGTCCTTGGCTTGTTTATTATTGTTGTGGTTATTATTATTTTTCTTCGTGGGACAGTCGTATGAAATATGTCCTTTTTGACCGCATTCATAACACTTTAATTCTTTATTATACCATTTGTTTGTGTTATTCTTCCTAGGTTGAGAAGAAGAAGAAGAATTACGTTGTCTATTCCTGTTTGGACGTTTGAAAAACTTTCTAAGTTTTCTAGCGATCAATATCAAGTCATCGTCTAATTCAGTATCACTATTGCTATCATCGTTACTAGCATGAGTTTCGGTTGTTTTGAAAGCTATAGACTTACCGGATGACTTAGACGATTCGGACTTTCGTTGGTTTAATTTTACCTCGTAGACTTTAAGAGACCCGATCAATTCATCCATCTTAGTGATTGACTTTGTCTCCTCGATTGCAGTCACCTTTGGATCCCATTCAGCAGGGAGGCTTCTTAGCACCTTTTGAACCTTTTCACTGTTCGAAAATGACTTCCCTAAAGCTTCAAGGGCATTGAAAATATTAGTAATCCTCAAATCCATAGATGTTATGGATTCGTTTGGCAACATATTGAAAGTCTCTAATTCAGTCATAAGCATGTTTATTTTTGACTCTTTAACACCACTAGTACCTTCATGCTTTAATACAAGTGATTTCCACATGTCGTGTGCGCTTGTGCAATTTGACACATATCCTGCTTCAGAAGTTGTGAGTCCATTTAAAAGTAATTGCATAGCTTTAGCATTCATGGACATTTTCTTTTTATCATCCGATGACCATTAACTTTTATATTTTTCAACCTCTTGGGTTACTCCACTAACTTGTATAACTTTCGTTGGAATGTACGGCCCATCTTCAACTATAGACCATAAATCGATGTCTATAGCCATTACGAATAGCCTCATTCTTAGTTTCCAATGAACAAAATTATTGCCATCAAAAAGAGGAGGGCGTTGTGTAGACATACCTTCCAACTCACCTTTGTGAGAAACAATCGCCATAGTATGTACCTTGGATTTGAGACAAGCAGTATATAAAGAATTGTTGTTTCTTGGCCTTGTATTGTACGTACGGTGTTGAATCTTGCTTCTTTTGAGTGGTGTTAACCTGGCTCTGATACCAAATGTTGGACCGTGCACCTGCAATGAACACCACTAGAGGGGGGGGGGTGAATAGTGGTTAGCGGAAATTACACTACAACCCTTTGTTAAAAACCCTTTGAAAACTGAATCTGAGACCACCTCAGATTCAGAACCCGTTTTTAAAAAAATTCACAAATAATTGTACACAACTCCAAAAATTATGAAAGTTTTCAGAATTGAACTTCAATGAGTTAACAAGACTCTGTCCAAAAATAAGACAAAAATAAGATCGTTTGACCCTTCAAACAAATAAAAAGATTCAGATGGTCAATCTGGACAGAATTGGACAGAATGTTGCTGATTTTGCAAAACGTATTTCTCTTTGTATACTCAACCAAAAAGGTTGATCTTTATATAAAAACACTCCTTAGGATGTTTAGATGAAGTTTCCAAAAGGCCCTGACCTCAAACAACTCTTGAAAAATACATAATTTAAGTTTTCTCAAAACTGGTCAGATTGCAGCCAGATTGGAGCAATTATCTTGCAAAGACTGAAAGACTAACTTTCCCTTACTCAAATCAAGTTATTCTTATTGCAAATGAAAGCTAACAGTCTGAAGTATAACTCCACCAAAAATCACGAATTTTGAAAATGTTTAGCTATTTTTTCAAATTGTGTGAAGTTGGGTGAAAGCTGCAGTCAAAAACGGGTAGAAAACAGAAATAAAGAAACAAGAGAAGAACACCGAGGATTTATCCTGGTTCGGTCAATGTGACCTACTCCAGTCCCAAGGAACACCTTTCCTTGGATTTCACTATGAAATGAGCACCTTACAACAAGAGCCAAGCTTGATCCTTGGGTTATACACCAACCCTATTCAAGACTTGGATAATCACCTTCTAAGCAACACTTAGTTGCAACTCCTCTAACACCTATTGATGTAGCCTTATAAAGATGGCTAATCAATCTTACAAATGAAGCTCAAGAGGCTTGTAGCACAACAAAAATATCAAGAACACCTTTGCTACAACAAAATACAACAACAAGAACAAGAAGATGAATATGAAATCTATAGAATGCTTGTGAGCTTCAAGTGTGTTTCATCTTCTTAACCAATGCCTCTATTTATAGTGTGATTTGAGCCTTGAAGATAAGAATGCCAATGTGTCATCATCTTTATCATCAACTCCAAATGTCTTCTCATCATTGGTTGGCTTTGTACACTTGGCAAAATAAAACAACATGATTGGTCCACCTTGGCAAAATGATGTTGGCCGATTTTTCCACCTTGGATTTATCATAATTATCCTTTGCAAAAATGAGAAGATAAAATGGAATATGCTTCAAGAATTTCTCAACTCCTTTCCATGAGAATAGCCATGTGAGTGTTGAAGGATTCAACCCAAAAAATCTGCTCCAACAAGGAAATGTAGCCGTTGGCTACAACCTTACAATTCCAAAAAAATTCTTTTTGTTTTTCCTTAATAAAATGAGAAATGATAATACATCAAATTATCCTCAACTTCAAGCAACATAATAGGATATGTGAAGTCTTCATTTGACTTCAAAAATATGCTGAAAACACCCAAGAAAAACAATATAGCCGTTGGCTATTTTTAGAAAATTCCAAGTTGGCAATTTTGCCAACTAGCTCCTTTTTGGTTGGTCCATTTGTCTCCAACTCATAAAATGAACTCCACATCATATCCACCTTATTAATCACGTTTTTCCACATATATATAAGTGTAGCAACTCAGATTTTTGAAGAAGAAATAAATAGATAACACTAGACAAGATTATGTCAACGTGTAACACCGAAATTCCCCAATATTTCTTCTTATATGTCAAGAATATTTCCACACCTTTGACACATTTAATATCTCTGAATAATGATGATAAATATTCTCTTATAACATATATAAGAGGCTCTTCAAGAAAAAATAGAATGTGACATCTCAAATCGTCACATATCCAGCTATAGTCAATAATATCATCGGTTGAGAGAATAAGATATAAGATCACCATATTATCTTCAAAATAACAATAACACAGCTCCAGAATGAAGATAATAATATGCTCAAGAGATTCCTTGAGTGAAAATACCAAAAATACCCTTGGGGGTAAAATTACCAAAATACCCCTGGTGTGAGAAAACTCCAGAAATGATCCCGATGGTCAGAAATAATCATGATACCAACTTAGTCATGATAAATAGTATAAGAATGTGCTCTTGAAATATTTCCACCATATCATGTTCCTACAAAACTCAAAATACCAATTTTGCCCTTTTTGGTAAGTTGTAGAAACTTCCAAGGCATGTTAGTCACAAGACAATAATAATCACCAAAAACACATAATAAACACATAATGAACATGTATAAATCATGTACAAATGAAAACAACCATTTTATCACATTTTAGAAAATTATTTCTAAAAACCCTAGACATCGATCGATGTGCAACAACCTGAGAGACCGATGTCAACTTTTTCAACTTTTAATCACATATAACACCATGTATGACATTTTTAAGTATTAACCACTTAAAATCATGACTTTGAAAATTATCCAAACATATTTCTCAACACATGAATGGCTAGAAATACCTAAGATCTAATCTTAGTTGTAAAATGGTAAGTTATAAGGCCAAAACTTTCGGCCTTAGGCATTTAAATGTGTAGGAGTGGAACCTTGCTCCAAAGATGTGTTCTTTGAGGGTTATATGCATATTTATGTGATAATCTAGGCTTGTATGTGTTGAAGATCCTTTCTTTCATGATGAAATGCTCACGGTGGAAGGGTTAAGGGAGGTTGGGTGATTTTACATGAAAAATGTCAATATAGCAAGGAAGTGGGGACAAGTTTTGATCTTGTTGTGTGTTAGGCTTAATATACTCTTGGTTATATCATTTCCTTGCATGCACCGAATAATGAGGCTATTGGTGAAGGGTGCGTGTGTTCATCACAAAATTTGTTGCTAAGTGTTGGTGACAAAAATGTGAGCTAAGGACATTTAGGAAGAATATATGATCACTGGAAAATTCTGGAGCTGGACCGAAATTTAGACTGTTTTGTGAAGCTAGAAAAGGGACCTTAGGAACCTTCAATTCCACTGATTTTTGGTATGCTATTAGTTTTATGTGTTTTTTAGATGTGAGAGTTGGAATCATCTTAAAAAGAGCCACGGTTTATTTTCAATGAATTTCCTACTGAGATTGGTCCTGCTGGAAAAAGTGGTACTGGACAGAATGTAAGTAACGTGTTTGGAAGTCTAAAAATGGACCTTAGGGGTGTGCAAATCCATTAATTTTCGGCATGGTACTAACCACATGAATAAAGAATAGGTGGCAGTTGGAATTTTGTCAAAATAAGCTGTGGTTATTTTTTAATAAATTTTCTAGTAAAACGCGTCAAACTGAAATATGCTGGATAGACAGAATTTGTGTCACAATTTGCATGACCTAGAAAAGGGCCTTAGGAAATTTAAAATGGGCTAAAAATTGACAGGATACTAGTCCAATGAGTTTATTAAGTTGGAGAGTTGGAAATTCCAGAAAATGATTAAAGGATTGGCCACAATAAATTTTATAGTAAAATATGGTCAATTCAGAATTCAGGATTCATCATTTTATGAAAAAGAGCAAACGAGTCCCTTATTGACATCGTAATTCTACAGTGCATGCATGGCATTCACTTATGACATTTACAGAGAAGAACATGTGGTCAAATGGGTCTAACACGTGCATTTTAGTAGGAAATTCCTAAGGGAAGATAGACACTACTAAGTTGGAAATTTCCAGCATGACAACGAAACGTGTCTATTCGTTTACGTCATGCATTATGCCGTCATTTGCATGTCACATGTCATTGCATTGCATCATCGTCATGAACATGATTTACAGCATGTCTTTTATGAGAAAGAAAGAGGAAAAGCGTTTTCAAAAGATGATTTTTGAAAAGAATGATTCCCCACCGGTACCGTGTGTGAGTATGAACTTGGCCAGTATGAACCTGAGCAGATCCGGGTTAAGTGATCTGACAGAATGACCGTGCAGGCCTGGAAAATAATAGGCCTGATGATGAGAATGATGATGATGACCGTGCGGGCCCGGAAAAGAATAGACCCGGCAAGTATGATGACCGTGCGGGCCCGGAAAAGAATAGACCCGGCAAGTATGATGACGTCACCGTTCCGAATCCGGGAGTAATAGATTCGAAGGGGAGAAGTTACCGCCTCAGATCCGGGAAGATAGATCTGAACACTCTACTGTTTTACGATGACGATGATTTTAAAGAAAACATGAAAGAGCATATTTCATTTCACCACGATGCATCACATGAACATATGCATGCTTGTTACATTTATGTAGTGACTCATGAGATTTAAGTTGAGACGACTCCGTAGATCCTAAGTGATAATTCTTATTTTGTTATTCATCAATATAAGTTACAGTCTCTTGGTGTTATATTCTTCTTCGAATGGTGAATTTTTTTTACTTAAGTTATGATCTTATCGAATATTGGTCGAAGGACAGGTATGCTTCTAAACCAAACTCTTTTGGGATTCGGTTCTTGTTCGCACTTTCCATCTAACTCATGATTATTATAGTATACTTGCTGGTGACATTGTCACTCACCCTATTTTTCTCTCCAGAGCTGGCAGGAGACAAAGTAGAATGGATTGATGACGAACCTAGGGTTCCCTACCCGTGAGTGCACTGGAGGATGGCCAGGATTAGAAGACCGAACTTGCCAGCTTTAAGGAAATGACTGAGTTGTGTAATGGAGTTGGAAAACAATTTACTTGTGTCGCTTTCTGCTACAATGATGTGGGTTGTAAACTTTAAGTGGTTGTGATGACGTTTTAAATTTGAAGTTTTAAATTCTGCCACGGTTTCGCTTATTTGTTGCGCGTAAGCACGAAAGTCCATGTATTGCTATCATGGATCACGACGCGTATGGATGACGCCTAGTACTCTCCTTAGTGAAGTACGGCGGGTGCACCGACTTCGGCGGGGCCGGGGTGCGGGGCGCCACACCGGGTCGTAACATTATTTATTAAAGTTGGAGACGTAAAATGTTATTTTCTTAATTTACGTATCGTTATTTTATTACCTCGTCTCCCATGCATGATCCACAAGATGCATCTACACGGATTACTTGCTGGGCGATTAGTTCTATCGCTCATACTTTCTTTATCACATTGCAGAGAATAGGGACCCTGACACCTTGTTCATAGAAGCGAACCCCGGCTAGATTACCCGTGAGCGAAAAAGTATGTCGGAGTTATTAGTTAGATGTGTTGGGTATTTTGGTCAAGACTATTTTTAGACATTGTACATTATGATTTGTATGGACTTATGAGGATTTGTATTGATATGCATGTCGTATGTTTATCCTTATGTTAGATCTGCTATCTTGATTTACGATTCATGTCGACATGCACATGTATGGTATCGAGGCCTTGTACTTCTCGTAGTAGAGTACGACAGGTGCAGCATACCGAAACCCTAGTTCCGGACCAGGCGCTACATTTTTACTATGCATTTTTTTAGAAAATTCAATTTGAAAATTATCATTACATAGTTGGCTAACACTTATCAAATTATATTTAAGCCCTTCTACATATAATGAATTATTAATTGTAAAAGAAAAGTTATCAATTTCTCCATGTCTAGGATTTTGGTTCTCATATTACCAAAATGCACTGTTCCACTATCTTGGATTTTGAGTTTGGTGAACCACGTCTTGTCTCCGATCATATGCGTGGAACATCCGCTGTCCATAGCCATTTGTTTCCTTCTTCTTTCGCTACTCCATTTATCTTGAGTGCCTAGAAATCTAAGAGGTTTATACATTGGTATCCTTTGATGGTGCGGTCCTTTCGGGTTAGCTTGTCGGCCCTTAGGCTTCCAAATATATATGTTACCAAATCTAGCCATACATACACTTTTTACATGTCCTTTCTTGTTACAATGTAAACAAGTGGGCACATGCCTTAGTTGTGTGTTTTTATGCTTAGAGATGATGGACCATATTGAGTCCTATTACTTGACTTTTTCTTTAGGCTTAATAACTTAGGCTCAACAATGGAATATGAGGTCTTAAATCGTAAACCGGATTTATCATTTCCTATCCTTTGGTTTCCAAGTAATTATTTAGATTACTCTTACCTTTTATCAACTTTTGTAAGTCTAATTTCAATTTATCACATTCCTTCCTAATTTTCATATTTTCTAGAGCTACGGTATTGTGCATGCTAAGTGTGGTATCATCCTCATTGTAAATCAAAATATTCTTATCATGCAAGTTCTTGTTTTCTAATATGCACCTTTTAAACTCTTTCTTCAAGTGTTGGTATTTCAAGTTTAGTTTTTTAAAATCATCTTGTAAATCTCCAATCTCATCTTGTAGATTAACACTGGAAGATGTAGAGTTTACCTCAAGGTCATTCATGATCGCCATGAGACAAGTGTGCTTTTCCTTTAGATTTTGAATTATTGCAATAAGTCTAATATCCTTGTCTTCATTTTCTTCACTTTCTGATTCGGAAATAAGATCATCCCATGTGGTTACTTCTGCATTTAAGGGTTTTTTCTTTGCAGAAAGACTTTATTGTCTTGCTTTTCCGGCTCCTTGAAATGACAATCGGAACGAAATGACTGCGTCGACCACACCTATAGTAATTTCCACTTGATTCTTTGTCATTGGGTAATTTCTTGAAAAATTTTCTTGCTTGGGCATTGTTTCTTGTGGCTACTTTTCTAAATTTTCTAACTAGAAGAGCAACTTCCTCATCCGACTCATCAGACTCTACTGCCAATCTTTTGTGTGATGCATTTGTGGGCTTAATAGGTTTCATCCTATTTTGCTCATCAATAAGGATTTTATAAGTGAGTAGATTACCGAACAACTCATCAAGAGTAAGAGTCTTGAGATTTTTGGATTCGGTGATGGCAGTCACTTTGGGTGTCCATTCTTTTGGCAAAGAGTTGAGAAGTTTCTTATCAACCATGGAGAGTTGATTCACTATTCGGGTGAATCAACCAATCGTCTCTTCAATCTTTTTGCCACTCTTCGTGTCGAACATTTCATATTCCTTCATGCGCATAAGTCTTTTGACCATTCTTACTTGCTCAGTCCCTTCACGTATCATTTCTAGCTTTTTCCATGCTTCACAGGCTGCTTCAAGACCTTGAAGCCTTATGAGCTCGGTAGTGGTTAGAGTACTTGAGAGAATATCAAATGCCTTTCCATTTACAGAAAAATTTATCTTCTCTTCATCGATATAATCGTCCTCAACTTTGAACATTGATTCTCCTTTTAAGTTAATATTCATAGGAACTTCAATTCTTTTGACAACAGCTCTCCATATATCAAATCCACAACCTTTTAAATGATTTATCATTCGAATTTTCCACAGAGAATAGTTTTGAGCTTCAAAATAAGAGCTTTGGTGTTTGAGGCTGAGAATAATGTGACAGGTTTTGAAGTTAAGGTGTAAGAAGAAGAGGTTGCCATTGTCATGATCTTTAACCTTGCTACTTGCAAAAATTGGCCAAGCAATCAAGGTTAAGCTCTGATACTAATTGTAAGGTCCGTGACAATCACTCTAGAGGGAGGGTGGGATGAGTGTTGGGCAATTTTCTTGTTTTTGGCTCACTACAATTCAAATGAACTCTAAAACAAAATGAAGGAGATGAGGGATAACGAATGAATACATGCGATATAGAGAGGTTCGGATCTTAAATGATTCTGCTCCATTACCACTTTGTTTCCAAAGTGGTTTTCAATAACAACTCTTCTTATTACGCTTAATAAGAACAACAACAACAATACTTACACTAACAACTTAATGTAAGCAACAACAATAGCTTCTTGCACAAAACAACTTTGTGCAATGATAACAACAACATCTATATTCCTCACAACTTCAACAAAGTCCTATCAAGGAACTTTCACACAGTGGGTTTTGGGAAGTAGTGGGGGTTTATACTTTCTAGCTAGTCTAAACACAAGAAAGAGATCAAATTGGTTCCTCTTGTATTAGACTTACACTCTCACAGTTTACAATAATGAAGAACAAGCAACAAGAGCTTAACAAGCTTTAGGCACTATTGCACAAATGAAAGCTTTTTACAACAATGAAAAATGAAGCTTAAAGAGGATAAAGTGTATATAAACCTCATCTGAGTTTCTTAAATTTATAGAGGGTGTGAGCCATGTTTTTGCAGCATCTCTGAAGTCTTCAACTAAATCATAAGTCTTGACAATGTCCAAATAGTCTTTAGCCATCCTATAGTTTGATTTGATCATCCAAAGCTACCCCAGAAAATCTTAGACGTGGATACAATAGTCAAGGAAGCATGATTACTGTGAGGGGAAGGTCCACAAGAAATTTGAGCAAGATTGGATAAAGAAAACAGTTTAAATCTCCCTTTGATTTTGTTCCAACGGTTATAAAAATTTGAATCCTAGATGACATCGATCGATCGATGTGTCTGTGTTGAGACATCGATGTCTTCCAGTAAGGTTCCAGTTTTGTACCTTTCACACATCGACCGATCGATGTCTTTTCTTTGAGATACTGATGTATACATCGATCGATCGATGTCTCATAAGTTAGAGATCGATGCTCACAGTAAAGTTTCAACTTTGAACCTTCATTACATCGATCGATCAATGTTCTCTAACCTTAGAGACTGATGTCACATCGATCGATCGATGTATCCCAAACTTAAAGATCGATGTCACACAGCAAGGTTCCAACCTTAGACAATCCCAACATAGATCGATGGATGTCTCTTTTTGAGAGACTGATGTATACATCCATCGATCCATGTGAGAGATCTATGTGTCACAGTATGTTTTTCTCATTTTGCTTTAATTCAAAAGTATGAAATACCTTTTTAACTCTTAAAACATCTTTTAACTTCATCAAGACAAATCATATCTAGCATTACTTTCCACCCCTTGTTCCGTTATTGAGATTTCTTTCAAATTACAGATTACACACCTATGTTAGTGCATGTTTGTTAACACCATTCAACATTTATTTTAAAAATAATAGTGCATGTTTGTTAACACCATTCAACGTTCTACTGACCACTATTCACCCCTCTTCCTCTATTGATGTTATACAGGTCCAACAATCATCACAACTCATATACACACATACATACATACATACATAAATATATATAGGTCCAACAATCATCACAACATACATATACACACATACACGCGCGCACACACACACACACATATATATACACACACACACACACTCACATGTATGTATGTACGTGTGTATATCTGACCAGAGATGTACGTATGTTTGATTTATTAATTTTCTTGATGGAATTTCATAGTAACATTTATTCTTATAATTGACATAACAAAAATTTATTTTTCGTGGTGTGTAACACTACGAGTTACAAGGTTTTCTGGTCTACTAAATTATCATTCAAGCTCAGCTATATTTTATCTTCGAGGTATCTGAAGACAACTGCATATATTACATAGTTGCTTGATTATTTTTTTGTAACAAATTGTTTTGCTACTTATGGTTCTTCTTATATTATTTGAAGACGAAAAAAAATAGGCTGTTACCACACACCTTACATGGGGCAGTTATATAATGTTTATTTTGAACACAAATTACTGCAATAAACTTCCACATAATTCCAAGTCTAAGTTAAGGTTAACTACGAGTCGTGACATGATATATTCTTGGCATCATATTGCTACTATTATTGGGACTTATTTTATTATTTTTGTGCAGTAATTTTATGTCTTCTAGACATAAAAAACGGTTGGAACAAAGTCAAAAAGAGAAAACTCATTATTGAAGATAATATACCATGGTATTGTAATTTTTATTGAAGGGTTTTATTCATGAAAAATTGCAGTAATTCTCTTGTATTTTCAGCTGCAAAAATATGCTACTACATCCACAAAATTGATTCAAAGATGATTCATTTTTCTCAAGTTTGTTGCAAGATGTTAGAGACAAAAGTGAGATTGGATTTTGGGGTTTCTTATACCTAGGATATTACCTCTCATTTGGAGCTGAAAACGTCAACATTTGCATGTCGTATATTTTAGCCAACTAGAATACAAGGTTGTTGTTTTATTTTGACAAGTGATTTAAGGAAGACATTATTCTCGTCTAATCAAGACAAGTCATATGTGACCAAGGATTACACAACAAAGGACAAGGCTGCTTCTGCCACGTTCAACAGAATCTTCTGTAATCCAAACCAATTCCAACCCTTTTCTCCATCGTTTTCGCAAATCATGCACATGCATATTGGATTACAAGTCGTTCTCGATGTATTAGGCTCCCGCGTTTGCGTATGGTCTAGAGAGAGGCCGGATCACTTCGCGATCTGATCCACAAAGCCTTATTCTATACTTTGTGTAAAAGACTATTTTCGCGGCTCAAACCCGTAACATCAAGATCACAAACTAACAAACTTACCTGTTGCTCTAACGCTGGCTCTATCACATGCAGATCAGATATATTTCACAATCAATGCAGTATAAAATAAAATAGACGAATTAAATCATATAAATATGCCATTAGCCGTTTTCGCAAATTATGTACATACAGGTTATGTAAATTTCACAATCAATGCATTATAAAACAAAATTAACGGATTAAATCACGTAATTTATGGCATTAACAGTTTACATGACATCTCCGTCCTTATAAAATAGATATAGGAAACTCCGTGGTTGAAATGGACTCCATGTGGCTGTACTATGTAGTATGCAGCCAATTGAATAGGCCAGCATGTTTGGAAAGAATGAATTAAACAAACAAAACACAACGAATACAAATAAAATTGTTAGGTAGCCAGAGTGAGCAAAGTCCACAGAATAAAACAGATACATAAAATAAGCTATCAATACGAATAAACTTTTTTCATTCTAACTCCATAAATTCAGAAGTAATTGCTAGCAGGGGCTAAAAGCAGCGACTACAGCAAAAGGATCATGGCTTTCGGCAAGAAGGAATACATTGTTAAGGTGGCTTTCATCATGTACATTATGCTTATCGTCTCGAGTAAGTAAATGATCTTTGTCTATGATTTATAGTGCTCCTAGACATCTTATGTGAAATCTTATTTAATAATTAAAATGCTGGTTTCAAGTGTATTGCATCTTTTATTCTTTATCTTATTTTTGAAGGCGAGTCTTAGAGTAACTGGTAAGATTGTTTCTTTGTGACATTGAGTTCACGGGTTCGAGCCGTGAAAACAGCCTCTTGCACAAAGTGTATGGTAAGACTGTGTACGTCAGATCGCGCATTCTCCGGACCCTACGGAAACGCGAGAGTCTAGTGCATTTGGAAGACCATTCTTTATCCTAGTTTTGTTGATCAATTATAAACTACTTATAATAATTAGTAGCAAGATACTATTGTTTAATTTTGTTTTAGAATAGCAAAACTTTTATTAATGGTAGAGTATGCTACCCCAGCAGAGGTTAGGGGAGGGATAAACCCGATGAGCAGGTAGTAGGACCAAGAAAACCTAGCTTAGGCAACAGATGTATTTTTGATGAAAATCACTTCGTCTTGCGTTAATCTTTTGCAGTTGAAGCAACAAAAATGGAGGAACAGCCACAAGCAAACCAAATACTCAAGGTTGGTCGTGGAATTATGGGTATACCCGGAAGAAAGTTGCAAGACTATCAACTCTGTGGCCCTAATCCATGCACGTTTGATTGGGAGTGTCCGCTCATAGAGTGCCTTTGCGGTCTTGAATACGAGAACGTCGTAGTTTGCTACTGGCCATGAAGTGTTTCCTATGAGACAGTCCTTAATATGGTGGTTTTGAAATGGACAGTTGCATGAAATTCTGTCTCAAAATAATTTTGAAGATTAACGAAATCTTCTTTACCTGCTCAATGTTTTTTGAATGATCCCACACTGTAGTGTTTACAGTTATATGTAACTCTTACCATTTATATTCAGTCACACTTATTATGATTTTGACTTGTTTTTGTAGCGCTCCAATCCTGAACCGTAGCGTCGGGAACAGTGCACCCGTCATAGTCTACTACGAGAACTATAAGGCGTCGTTCAAACTTCTTACGCTTCAAAAATAACATAGAAATTTTTTTTACGGAAACGATAATTAAAAAACCAAATTCCGTTTATAAATAATCCCAATACGAAAATAAATCAAATGTTTAGGGCTGACGAAACTCTATACATCAAATGAAATCTAAAAGTCTGATATAAAAGGAATAAATTTGATAATCCAGCAAATATCTCATAAGTATCCCTCGCAACTTTTCGATATCCCCAACTAGTCTGTTCTGACCCGTCCTCAACAAAGATGTAATCGAAATCCTGCTCACCTGGAGTCGGGGGAGTAGGGATGAGTGATATGACGTCACCCAGCAGGTACCCGTCTCTGTCCGATGCGAAACAAGCATACAACAATGGGATATACACATTATCACATAGCACGACAACATAAAGAAAATAATTGCGTAAAGTAATTCACTCCACATGATGATGCGCAACATGATGCATGTCCCTATTTCTACGTGTCACACGCAACAAAAGTCATGCCATGCAATATGTCCATATCTCTACCGTGAAATGCATGATCCCCTGGGGCTGTTGGGTGCTACTGTAGCTCTTCCACTACAGTCCATCATTTCAGAGACTACTGTAGCTCTTCCACTATAGCCCACTCTGAAATTCCTGGGTGCTGCTGTAGCTCTTCCACTACAGCCCAACATGAGTGCTGCTATAGCTCTTCCACTACAACCCACTACTTTTTTTCTCTTTTTTTCCCTCTTTTCTGGGTGTTACTGTAGCTCTTGACTACAGCCCACCATCACATGCCTATTAGGCCAAATGCAATGCAAGTGCCATGAATGCAATGCAAATTTCACTTTCTGGCCTTTTGTTGCACCATTCTTGTTTTTTCCAATATTTTTCACATTTTTCCGGAATTTATTTTCCACTTTCTGAATTTATTTCTCATCCGATTCCCTTACTTTAATTATTCAGAGTGTCATAAAAATATTATATTCCGTCACTTATATTTTTCCAAACTTATATTAATTTTTTCCGGACTTTATACTATTTTTCTCAATTTTACTCTTATTATTTACTATTTAAGATAAAAACGCACACATCGCCGTCCAGCTTCGTTTTTCAATTTCCAGTCTAATTCCAATCTGATTTTCGGGCTAACCTATTTCTAAGGCTTTTCATGTAATTTTCTATTTTAACGCGTTAAAATTCATTCTTTTAAATTCCTTTCGGGTCACACGAACATCAACATAGCATGCACACATACGTATAGGATCAAACGAGTAAAAGTCATGCTTTTTGAATTAAAACACATGAATTTGTTAATTAAAACAATAATTTCACGTAAAGCACAAAAAATGCCGATCGGACATCCTTGCTTCGTACCAAAACGAGGAGGAATATGCACCTACCTTTGTTGGAGAATAGTCTTTCGCGAATCTTTTCTTCCTTCTCCATACCCTTGACTGCTTGACTTGGGGGGTGTCAAAGAAAACTTTTTAAGTGGGGCGACCGAAAGTTTGGAACAAAACAAAAAATCAAAATTTGAAAGAAAAAGTACAGCTGCTGTTGTTGCTTTGCTGAGGGGAAAACGTAGGCTGGAGGTTGAGTGGGGAAAGGCCCAAAAAAATAATTGTGTGAATTAGAAAAGAAGTGCCGTCCATGCATATATATAATATATTTAGGGTTGGTTAGAGTAATTTGGGTATATTCCTTATAGATATAAAAATTTTCTTACAAGATATATTTTAAATTTCCTATTGATATAGATTTTCCATGTAATTCTATTCTAATTTTCAAATCCTAGGTAGACTAGGATTTATCATCTTCATTTTTATTTATTTGTTCCTTTTTCTTTTCATGCATTAAAAAATGTGCATAACACTCCTCCCCCCTAACAAAAAGTTTCGCCATCGAAATTTATGTACCTTCTTCGAAGAGAAGAGGATAGCGCTCGCGCATAAGCTCCTCAACCTCCCAAGTCACTTCTCGCTCCGTATGGTTGGTCCACTGAACTTTCACATAAGGAATGACCCGACACTTGGTCCTTGCAATCTTCAATCGGAATAGGGGTCTCTTCGTAGGTAGCATCAGCATGCACCTTCAGTGGTCGAGCATCCAACACATGACTCAGGTCCAAAACGTACCTCCTCAACTGTAACATGTGAAAGACGTTGTGCACTTGGGCCAAGACAGAAGCTAATGCCAAACGATAGGCCAAAGTGTCAACTCGATAGGACCCACAAAACAAGGACTCAATTTACCTTTTTTTCCAAAGCATCACACCCATTGTGGGCGATAATTTAAGGTAAACTTTCTCTCCTACTTCAAACTCCAAAAGACGTCTCTTCGTATCAGCCCAACTCTTGCTCCTATCTTGTACGATCTTGAGTATATCACGGATGATCTTCACTTTTTCTTTGTTTTGTTCAACTAGTTCTTGTCCAGTGATAGCTTGCCCTCCAACTTCGTTCCAATAGATAGGAGATCTACGCTTGCGTCCATAGAGAGCCTCAAAGCTGCCATATCGATGGCACTGTGGTGACTGTTATTATAGAAGAACTCTATCAATTTAACCATGTCATCCCAGTTCCCCTAGAAGTCCAAAGTGCACGTTTTCAACATATCTTACAATGTCTCGACCGTTCTTTCTAATTGAACGTCAGTTTGAGGATGAAATACAGTGCTTAGGTGTAGCTCGGTCCCCATCGTTTTCTGACATGCTGACCAAAATTTAGAAGTAAACCTCGGGTCACGGTCCGAGACAATACTCACTAGAATGCCATGAACACTGACAATATTATCAATGTAGAGTGTCAGCAATCTTTCCAAGGTCGCATCACTCGGTATGAAAAGAAAATGAGCAAATTTCGTCAACCGATCAACAATCACCCAAATACTGTCGTTGCCGTTTCTTGTTCTCGGGAGCCCCACTACAAAGTCCATCGTCACATGCTCCCATTTCTACTCTGGTATCTCTAATGGCAACATCAATCTCTTCTTCATTTCGGTGAAGCTTTTCTCGCAATCTGCGGTACACTCGAATTTTCTTTTTCTGTGTCAGTCTGCTTAGTGGAACCGCTATAATAGAGAAGCCCTCGACAGACTTCATGTAGTAGCCACCCAACCCAAGAAAGCTTCTTATTTCAGTCACATTGGTTGGTCTAGCCACTCAGGAATTGCCTTAATCTTCTTCGGATCCACTGAGATCCCTTCCTCTTATACTATGTGATCCAAGAAAGCCACGCTCATCAGCCAAAACTCATACTTGCTGAATTTGGCGTACAGCTTTTTCTACTTGAGGGTCCCTAGAACTTCTCTTAAGTGTTGTGTATGCGTCTCTTCGTAGGGAAATAGACTATGATATCGTCGATGAAGATCACCACGAACTTATCCACCTGATCTCTGAATACAATATTCATCAAATCCATGAAAGTAGCTAGAGCATTTTTCAGTCCAAGCGGCATCACTGTGAACTCATAATGGTCGTATCTAGTGTGGAACACAGTCTTTGGAATATCTTGTGTTTTGATCCTTTGCTGATGGTATCCAGATCAGAGATCTATTTTAGAATATACTTTTCACCCTATAAGGATGCAAACTTATACAATTAGTTTTGTAGAGAAAAAGGGGTTTGAGTGATTTTCAAATACATGATTTAAATGTGCAAAAAAACGAACATAGCATAAACGTGCATGATATATATACATGTATGCATCATACATTGCTATTACTTGCCTTATGTAGCTTATATATAATGTTGCCATACTAATGAGCCATGAAGCGTTAAAGCTAACATCATATGGCAAACATTTGTTGTGTATATACTATTTTCAGGTGCCACTATTAATGAACTAAACTAGTTCATTAAGTGAAGTACTTAGTTTAATAAACTAAGTAGTTCATTAAAGGAAGCCACATTTGGAAAAGGCACAAAGGCAACAAAGCTAAGGAAGGAAAGTTTTCTTGTGGCGCCCCGCACCCCGGCCCCGCCAAAGTCGGTGCATCCGCCGTACTTCACTAAGGAGAGTACTAGGCGTCTTCCATACGCGTCGTGATCCATGATAAAGTTTCATGGTTTTTCGTTCTTACGCGCAATAAGTAAGCGAAACCGTGACAGAATTTAAAACTTCAAATGAAAGCACCATCACAAGCAGTTAAAGTTTACATCCCACATGATTGTAGCAGAAAACGACAAAAGTAAGTTGTTTTCCCATCACAATTGCAAAACAACATCATCCTTAATGCTGGTACGCTCGGTCTACTAATCCTGGCCATCCTCCAACGCACTTACGGATAGGGAACCCTAGGCTCGTCATCAATCCATTCAACTTTATCTCCTGCCGCCTCTGGAGAGAAAAATAGGGTGAGTGACAACGTCACCAGCAAGTATACTATAATAATCATGAGTTAAATGGAAAGTGCAAGCAAGAACCGAACCCCAAATAATATTCGGTTATGAAACGTACCTGTCCTCCGATCAACATTTGATAAGGATCATCACTTAATAAGATCGTAACTTAATAACATCACTAGGTAGAGTGAAACATACATAAGGAGACTGTAACAGGCATTGATTAATAACACAATATTCATAATTACTTAGGATACACCAAATCGTAACAAACCCATTCCAAGTAACATGTGTCGCTACGTTACAACTCTACGAGTGACATGCATGCATATGCACATGTAATGCGCCATGATTAAAATAAGAAAATGCCTTTTCATACTTTGCTTTCAAAAACATCATCGTCATAAAACCATAGAGTGTTCAGATCTATCTTCCCAGATCTGAGGCGGTAACTTCTCCCCTTCGAATCTATTATTCCCGGATTCGGATCGGTAACGTCATCCTTCTTTCAGATCTATCTTCCCGGATCTGAGGCGGTAACTTCTCCCCTTCGAATCTATTATTCCCGGATTCGGATCGGTAACATCATCCTTCTTTCAGATCACTTAACCCAGATCTGCTCAGGTTCATACTGGCCAGTTCATACTCATACACGGTACCGGTGGGGAAGCGTTTTAAGAAAACAAAACGAAGTCATCCTTTTGAAAACGCTTTTCATCATTCTTTCACGTAAAATCCATATCATAAAATCATGCATGTGACGATGATGCAATGTATGACATGTAACGTGCAAATTATAACATGACACATGACACAGGGACGGGCATGTCTTGTTAACAATGCTGAAATTTTTCCCAGCTTCGTATCATTCACTTCTTCTAAGGAATCTCTTGCTAAATTGCACGTGTTAGACCCGTTTAATCACATGTACTCATCCGTGACTGTCATAAGCGAATGCCATGCATGCGTTGTGAGCTTACAATGTCATTAAGAGACCCCTTTACTCCTTTTCATGAACCAATGCAATTTAAATTCTGAAACGACCATATTTTACTATAAAATTTGTTGTGGCCAATCCTTTGATCTTTTTCTGGAAATTCCAACTCCCTAACTTCATAAACTCATTGGGCTAGCATCCTGCCAATTTTTAGCCCAAGACCAATTCTTTAAGGCCTTTTCCAGATCACGCAAAGTGGGTCATAAATTCTGTCTATCCAGCCTAATTCGGTTTGACCAGTTTTAGTAGAAAATTAATTAAAAATAAACCACAACTTATTTTGATATAACTCCAACTGCCATTTCTTCTTTATTCATGAGGCTAGTACCATGCCGAAAATTAGTAGATTTGCACACCCCTAAGGTCCATTTTTGGGCTACTAAACATGTTGCTTAGATTCTGTCCAGTACAAATTTTCCAGCAAGACCAATTTTAGTGGGAAATTCATTAAAAATAAACCGTGGCTCTTTTTAAGGTGATTTCAACTCTCACTCCTAACAAACACATAAAACTATTAGCATACCAAAAGTAAATGAAATTGAAGGTCCTTAAGGTCCCTTTTCTGGCTTCACAAATCAGCCTAATTTCTAATCCAGCTCCAGAATTTTCCAGTGGACATAAATTCTTCCTAAATGTTCTTGGCTCACCTTTTCGTCCCCCCCTACTTGGTATTAACCCTAAGATGAACACACACACACACACCACATCAGCCTCATTATTTGATGTTAGTGAGAAAATGACCAAAACCAAAAGTAATTCAAGCCTAACATGCACAAGATCAAACCTTGCCCTCTTTTCCTTACCATGTTGTCATTTTACATGCAACTTCACCCCACTTCCCCTTATCCCTTCCACCGTGGCCCTTTCACCATGAAAGAAGAAATCTTTAACACATTCAAGCCTAGATTAGGACATAAACATGCATAAGGTCATCAAAGAACTCATCTTTAGAATAAGGTGCTCCTCCTACACACTTACATGCATAGGGCCGAAAGCTTTTGGCTTGAAACTCACCATTTCACAACTAAGATCAAATCTTAGATCTTTCTAGTCATTCATGCACACACTTTCACATTCAAACCATAAAAAGTATAGTGTACTTGCCTTGGGAGTCCTTGGATTTGACTCGGATTGGTTGGTATGAGAAGCACTCCCTTCTCTCTTTTCCTATCATGTACGGTTTGGGGTATTTGTTAGCCACCCTTTAGATTACATAATATAACTTAGAGAAGGAATGGAGGGTCTTACCATTTGTACTTCAAATGAAGGTCCTCTTGTTTGATGTTAAAGAAAATCCTCCCCCCCTTAAAGCCGTGATCCCTACAGTTTGGTCAAGGAAGGAAATGTAAGTTCCTCCCCTTTTAGTATGTAACGTCACTCACTAAGATTGGAGGGACCTCACCTAAGTGGCCTTGGAATGTTCTTGGTCTCCCTTCTTGGTCCTATTGCCTTCGCCGGTATAGTGAGGAGAGGAAGGAGTATTCTCTCTTTTGAAATGGCCTTTAGGTTTCTCTCTTTAATTAGGTAGAGAAAGTCATTTCTTGTAACAAGGGAGGAATTTACTCCTTCCTTTGGTTGTTGGCAGCCGGTGGCTTGCATGGGGAGAGGGAAAGTCCCTCTTGAAAGTCACCCATTATGGTTCCAACCATATTTCTTTTTAAAAAAATCCCCTCCTAATTTTATATGCAATGGTCTATTTCCCTTGGACATGATTTAACCGAAATGCTTACATGTATATTCTAACCATAGTTGTTTCTTCAATATTACATTTATGTATGTATTATAATTATCTTTCTTTTATCTTGGTCATTTCAAGGATGTTCTTCATACACAATTCGTCCCGTGGCACTCTTACGCCCTTAACTAGTATGCGTACATAAATCCCTCCTGTATTTTCCTTACTCCTTATCCCTAAGGTTCATGCAATGGTCTTTTGTTAGACTTGTACAGGTATAAATTTATCCCCTCTAATTCCCTAGGCCGAAATGTGGCATAATCCCTTGTACATGTCTCCCCTTAGTAATGCCTATAAATGGGGGTTTATAAATGTTTGCCTCTTATTCTAATTATTTTAATGTCCTTTCATAATTTACTATGCCACCCGTGTATCCATGTGACCGATTCATTTGCGTATATGTTCACATATGCTCTCTTTTCAGGACAAGTCCTAAGCCTTAGAAGAAATATTCATTATGTCGGCAACACTAAGTGCACGCTCATGCATACATATAATATATTCCTTTGATAATTTATTCTGTCGCGGTGTATGTCTCGATTCCATGGATACATACGTCTCCATACATACTTACGTCCTATCCCTAATTATTTGACTTAGCTAGGCTTAGTTGTAGTGTATTTGTATCTTTAGATGTACACCCTTATTGCTTCATGTGCGGGTTTGTTATAACCTAGCTTCTCATAGTTGTCAACGTAATACTTAGCTCTTTAGTACCTGTCTGCTTTTCTCTTTTTACGCTTATACTTGGTGCGTAACTTTCCTTAGGTTCTTCGTATCCATAGGTGATTTGGTAATGTGTTTCCTTTGAGGTCTCACTATCTGGTCGTGTTCTGCTTCTAACCCTGGTTGCCACGCTAATTTTGAGTGGGGTGCAACATTCTCCCCCCCTTAAAATAAGTTTCGTCCTCGAAACTGGAGGATGGGTGCCTAAGTTTTCCAGGTGACCTTCAGCCCTGGGACCTTTCTTATTTATCGCTCTATTTATCTGGAGATAGTTTTCTCTTGTGATTTCAATGGTGCTTATCTTTCCCTTAGAACAATAGACAAGACACAAGTATTATTTCTTCGTACCTGTCAGTAATTTTGGGTGCCTCGGTGTCCTCGGAATCTCGCTCTTCGATTTTCACCTCGGGTCACCCTATGCGAGGCTCCACGTGGGTGCCGCGACCATCTTTCACTTACCCTATTCATTTGTCTCTTCAACCTTCTTCGTACCTTCATCATCCGGATGTCGCGCTCTGCCTCATAACATTCCTTTACCAGATCATCAAACGTACTTGGGTGTGCTCCGTTCAATCCTTCTTTGATTCGGGGGTTCAGTCCCCGCATGAACCTCGTTATCTTCCACTGTTCATCTTCCATAATCAAGGGTACGTACCGCCCTAATATGGTGAATTGACGGACATACTCTGAGACTGGGGTGTCCGATTCTTGCCTTAACGCATCAAATTCTTCCATTCTTTCAATCACTAATTCCTTAGAAAGATAAGCTCCACAGAATTCTTCCAAAACTCTAGCCCAAGCTACGGGTCTGGGTAGCGATTGGGCCCTTTCTCTCCACCATTGACTGGCTTTGCCGTTCAAAAAGGGGCGGATAATCAGGGCCCTCATTTCATCGGGCACTCTTGCTCGGATAAGCTGGTCCTCTATCTCGTTCAACCAATTTTCGGCCTCCTCTGGTGTCGTCTCTCCTCCAAACCTTGGGATCTGTTCCCTTGTCATCTTTCGAAAGTAGAATCCCATACTTCCAGGGGGTGACAACGATGATGTCCCCGCGCTCGTTAGTGGGGTTATCTGCACCATGTAGTGTCCGTTTACTCGAAGTTATACCAATAACAGGAAACTCTACTTAGTTGGTACGTAATAAAAGTCGGGCGTCACATAACAAATTGGGTGCAAGTTGATTTCCTTTGGAATGATCCTCTACTAAGACCCAGTTCTGACTGGTCTCCTTCTAGGTCGTACTTTCTGTATTACGCAGTGTCGACTTCGTTTAGTATAGGAACGTCATATCTATTACAAAACGTAACTGAACATATCAGAAGACATAGGCATACATTCATTACTTTTAGAATAGGTCATTAGGTGGGACCTATTACTGGATTGCACCTTATCTCGTAGGTCTAGGTCGTTCCGTACTAAGGTCAACTCTCGTCAAAAATCAGAACTTAGGTCTAAGATCAAACTTAGTTGACTATAATCATAACTTAGTTCTACATTCTGCCCGGATCTGGAGCCTTAGCTCTGATACCACCTGTGGCGCCCCGCACCCCGGCCCCGCCGAAGTCGGTGCACCCGCCGTACTTCACTAAGGAGAGTACTAGGCGTCTTCCATACGCGTCGTGATCCATGATAAAGTTTCATGGTTTTTCGTTCTTACGCGCAATAAGTAAGCGAAACCGTGGCAGAATTTAAAACTTCAAATGAAAGCACCATCACAAGCAGTTAAAGTTTACATCCCACATGATTGTAGCAGAAAACGACAAAAGTAAATTGTTTTCCCATCACAATTGCAAAACAACATCATCCTTAATGCTGGTACGCTCGGTCTACTAATCCTGGCCATCCTCCAACGCACTCACGGATAGGGAACCCTAGGCTCGTCATCAATCCATTCAACTTTATCTCCTGCCGCCTCTGGAGAGAAAAATAGGGTGAGTGACAACGTCACCAGCAAGTATACTATAATAATCATGAGTTAAATGGAAAGTACAAGCAAGAACCGAACCCCAAATAATATTCGGTAATGAAACGTACCTGTCCTCCGATCAACATTTGATAAGGATCATCACTTAATAAGATCGTAACTTAATAACATCACTAGGTAGAGTGAAACATACATAAGGAGACTGTAACAGGCATTGATTAATAACACAATATTCATCATTACTTAGGATACACCAAATCGTAACAAACCCATTCCAAGTAACATGTGTCGCTACGTTACGACTCTACGAGTGACATGCATGCATATGCACATGTAATGCGCCATGATTAAAATAAGAAAATGCCTTTTCATACTTTGCTTTCAAAAACATCATCGTCATAAAACCATAGAGTGTTCAGATCTATCTTCCCGGATCTGAGGCGGTAACTTCTCCCCTTCGAATCTATTATTCCTGGATTCGGATCGATAACGTCATCCTTCTTTCAGATCTATCTTCCCGGATCTGAGGCGGTAACTTCTCCCCTTCGAGTCTATTATTCCCGGATTCGGATCGGTAACGTCATCCTTCTTTCAGATCACTTAACCCGGATCTGCTCAGGTTCATACTGGCCAGTTCATACTCACACACGGTACCGGTGGGGAAGCGTTTTAAGAAAACAAAACGAAGTCATCCTTTTGAAAACGCTTTTCATCATTCTTTCACGTAAAATCCATACCATAAAATCATGCATGTGACGATGATGCAATTTATGACATGTAACGTGCAAATTATAACATGACACATGACACAGGGACGGGCATGTCTTGTTAACAATGCTGAAATTTTTCCCAGCTTCGTATCATTCACTTCTTCTAAGGAATCTCTTGCTAAATTGCATGTGTTAGACCCGTTTAATCACATGTACTCATCCGTGACTGTCATAAGCGAATGCCATGCATGCGTTGTGAGCTTACGATGTCATTAAGAGACCCATTTACTCCTTTTCATGAACCAATGCAATTTAAATTCTGAAACGACCATATTTTACTATAAAATTTGTTGTGGCCAATCCTTTGATCTTTTTCTGGAAATTCCAACTCCCTAACTTCATAAACTCATTGGGCTAGCATCCTGCCAATTTTTAGCCCAAGACCAATTCTTTAAGGCCTTTTTCCAGATTACGCAAAGTGGGTCATAAATTCTGTCTATCCAGCCTAATTCGGTTTGACCAGTTTTAGTAGAAAATTAATTAAAAATAAACCACAACTTATTTTGATATAACTCCAACTGCCATTTCTTCTTTGTTCATGAGGCTAGTACCATGCCGAAAATTAGTGGATTTGCACACCCCTAAGGTCCATTTTTGGGCTACTAAACATGTTGCTTAGATTCTGTCCAGTACAAATTTTCCAGCAAGACCAATTTTAGTGGGAAATTCATTAAAAATAAACCGTGGCTCTTTTTAAGGTGATTTCAA
Organism: Eustoma russellianum; assembly: GCA_036186865.1. Lineage (NCBI taxonomy): Eukaryota > Viridiplantae > Streptophyta > Magnoliopsida > Gentianales > Gentianaceae > Eustoma > Eustoma russellianum. The sequence continues at coordinate 7,792,308 of AP025060.1, forward strand.
CTCTCACTCCTAACAAACACATAAAAATATTAGCATACCAAAATTAAATGAAATTGAAGGTCCTTAAGGTCCCTTTTCTGGCTTCACAAGTCAGCCTAATTTCTAATCCAGCTCCAGAATTTTCCAGTGGACATAAATTCTTCCTAAATGTTCTTGGCTCACCTTTTCGTCCCCCGCCCCCTACTTGGTATTAACCCTAAGATGAACACACACACACACCACATCAGCCTCATTATTTGATGTTAGTGAGAAAATGACCAAAACCAAAAGTAATTCAAGCCTAACATGCACAAGATCAAATCTTGCCCTCTTTTCCTTACCATGTTGTCATTTTACATGCAACTTCACCCCCACTTCCCCTTATCCCTTCCACCGTGGCCCTTTCACCATGAAATAAGAAATCTTTAACACATTCAAGCCTAGATTAGGACATAAACATGCATAAGGTCATCAAAGAACTCATCTTTAGAATAAGGTGCTCCTCCTACACACTTACATGCATAGGGCCGAAAGCTTTTGGCTTGAAACTCACCATTTCACAACTAAGATCAAATCTTAGATCTTTCTAGTCATTCATGCACACACTTTCACATTCAAACCATAAAAAGTATAGTGTACTTGCCTTGAGAGTCCTTGGATTTGACTCGGATTGGTTGGTACGAGAAGCACTCCCTTCTCTCTTTTCCTATCATGTACGGTTTGGGGTATTTGTTAGCCACCCTTTAGATTACATAATATAACTTAGAGAAGGAATGGAGGGTCTTACCATTTGTACTTCAAATGAAGGTCCTCTTGTTTGATGTTAAAGAAAATCCTCCCCCCTAAAGCCGTGATCCCTACAGTTTGGTCAAGGAAGGAAATGTAAGTTCCTCCCCTTCTAGTATGTAACGTCACTCACTAAGATTGGAGGGACCTCACCTAAGTGGCCTTGGAATGTTCTTGGTCTCCCTTCTTGGTCCTATTGCCTTCGCCGGTATAGTGAGGAGAGGAAGGAGTATTCTCTCTTTTGAAATGGCCTTTAGGTTTCTCTCTTTAATTAGGTAGAGAAAGTCATTTCTTGTAACAAGGGAGGAATTTACTCCTCCCTTTGGTTTTTGGCAGCCGGCGGCTTGCATGGGGAGAGGGAAAGTCCCTCTTGAATGTCACCCATTATGGTTCCAACCATATTTCTTATTAAAAAAATCCCCTCCTAATTTTATATGCAATGGTCTATTTCCCTTGGACATGATTTAACCGAAATGCTAACATGAATATTCTAACCATAGTTGTTTCTTCAATATTACATTTATGTATGTATTATAATTATCTTTCTTTTATCTTGGTCATTTCAAGGATGTTCTTCATACACAATTCGTCCCGTGGCACTCTTACGCCCTTAACTAGTATGCGTACATAAATCCCTCCTGTATTTTCCTTACTCCTTATACCTAAGGTTCATGCAATGGTCTTTTGTTATACTTGTACAGGTATAAATTTATCCCCTCTAATTCCCTAGGCCGAAATGTGGCATAATCCCTTGTACATGTCTCCCCTTAGTAATGCCTATAAATGGGGATTTATAAATGTTTGCCTCTTATTCTAATTATTTTAATGTCCTTTCATAATCTACTATGCTACCCGTGTATCCATGTGACCGATTCATTTGCGTATATGTTCACATATGCTCTCTTTTCAGGACAAGTCCTAAGCCTTAGAAGAAATATTCATTATGTCGGCAACACTAAGTGCACGCTCATGCATACATATAATATATTCCGTTGATAATTTATTCTGTCGCGGTGTATGTCTCGATTCCATGGATACATACGTCTCCATACATACTTACGTCCTATCCCTAATTATTTGACTTAGCTAGGCTTAGTTGTAGTGTATTTGTATCTTTAGATGTACACCCTTATTGCTTCATGTGCGGGTTTGTTATAACCTAGCTTCTCATAGTTGTCAACGTAATACTTAGCTCTTTAGTACCTGTCTGCTTTTCTCTTTTTACGCTTATACTTGGTGCGTAACTTTCCTTAGGTTCTTCGTATCCATAGGTGATTTGGTAATGTGTTTGCTTTGAGGTCTCACTATCTGGTCGTGTTCTGCTTCTAACCCTGGTTGCCACGCTAATTTTGAGCGGGGTGCAACATTTCTCCTCCTCCCCACTTAATATATACACGCCTATATACACATATATTACACATATTTTCAGATTTTTTGAAAAAGACACATACACATGTATTCCAACGTACTACCGACACGTTATATATTTTACGTACGTACGTTAACGTCACACCACTATACTTAACTCATATTTATGAGTATATTTAGGTCTTATATCATATGATATAAGATATGGTGATGACAAATTAAATACGACACGATAAAAGGTTCTAAACCGAAATTTGTCGTATCGGGCGAATACCGAAACTTCGCCAACATGTCACGTACTTGCCATAAATAAATGGCCAGCCCCTATACTTCAACAATTAATAAAAATTTCGTGCACATGACAGAAAATTCAGCCAAAAATACTTTCCATGTTGGCATACACAAATCACTCCACATTAAGGCCAAAATGTGAAGATTCCAAGTTTAATTTTGTCACATGTAAATGGTACCACTTTAGACCAGCCAAGTGCTGAGATTTAAAGTATATATTATATATATTATGTATAACATAATATATATAACATGTGCAAAAGTTGGAATTTAAATTAGAGGAAAATCGGGTAATCGATTAATATCGAAAATTCGGTTTTCTACGCACACAACACATGGAACGTTTTTGGTACATCATGTGACACGTATCTAGACACTTTTTACATATGATATACATATTAAAGTGTTCTAGAAAATTAAATTAAGGGCTGATTGGAATATAACATGTGTGTATTATTAAATGTGCATTATTTTACAAAGTTAGCAAAAATAAATTTCAGCACATGCATAGTCATTTCCAACGCCTAGATCAGCTGATTTGGAGCACATGTGGAGCCTTGTTGGCATATTGATTGGTCAAGGATCAATCATACAATGTTGGTGAATTGAAGAGAGAAGCTACAAATGGTAAGAATTCAAAATATATCTCTCTTGTATCACATGCTGAAAATTTCAGCATGCTACTCACAAGCTGGCCGATTTTGTCAATTGAATGTGATATATTTCATTATCTTTTATTATGTGATTGATTGGAAGAAGAAATGGAAATGATTTGAATATTATTTAAATTAATAAAGAGTGATGTTTTATATATCACACATGCTGAAATTTTTTCAGCATGTGTACAACTTGTTATGGAGCTAAATGGTGTCCAAGTTCATTTCTCATATGATAGCAATACTTACCATAACTTGGTGATCCATTTTATAAACAAACAATCAAAGAATATTTGGTATTATTTTGAATAATTTTAAATGGTGCACATGCTGGAGATGACTATATGGCCGAAATTATGCCTTGTTTAGGAAGGATTTTTTGTCTTGCAATTTATGTGAATATCTCATGATTTATGGAAGTTATTTTGTGATGATTTTTGGCACATGTTTAAGTGAAATTCTCAGATTTTTCCAAGTCATCAATGATGACAACATTCATCCAGTGAGAAGGTGTCAAGTAAGCGAAGACTAAATGATCATACAATAAGAAGATGCCAAGTAATCAAGACATTGTCACAATGATGTCTTACACTCTCTCAAGGACTTAAAAGATAATTTTCAAGAGGGGGAGACACCATACAAGGGACGGCTGGACCATGTTAAAAAGAAAGAGAAGAGAGCAAACAAAACAAGGCCAAGCATTGCAAAATCAAAGTGATCAAAAGTCTAGTTCTTCTTCTACATTCTCTCTTTCTTTCTTTCTTCTTGTAAGCCTATTGTATTCATATTCTTTCAATCTTAAATAGGCTTGATATAAACCACCATTCATTCTATATCTTTGTAAAAGATTGATCAAGGTGTGATCAATCTTCATTCTTGCGAGGTGGTGGTGTTCGTGCAAATTGTACTTGTCATACAAGGTTTATAAAGGGTTGGAGTTAAGGTGTAACTCTATCAACCCTGCGGTAAGGTGTACTGCATGTGTGTGATTAGTGTGAACCAAGGAAGGTGTTCCTTGAAGACTGGAGTAGGTTGTTTATAACCGAACCAGTATAAAATTCTTGGTGCCATTTACTTTCTGCATTTACTTTTCAGTTACTGCATTGTTTACTCTTCGTGTTCGCATTCGTAAAAATAGTAAACGATTTTCAAAAATAACGAAAATTTCCAGAAATATACCTACACGTTCTAGGGTTAATTTGGCACAAGTTTCAACCCTTTTGGATAAGTATAAGTCGATCAAACATCAAAAGTTCTGAGACTAGTGCAGTCTAAATTTCAGACTTGCAAAGGTTGAGACTTTGATTGTGGTTGACCTACTTCCCAAAAGAATTTTGCAAAACTGTTTCAAGCAAATTAAATATAGTATATAAGGAGTTAGTGGTTAAATTTGCAGAGCATTTGGACATACACAAAAATAGGAATTAATTTTCCAAAACCATCTATCGTTTCTGGCAGATTCGTACAATCTGATTACCAACGGTTTTTGAAGGGGTTAAAGGTTGAATTTTAATTTGAAATTTTTAGGGGACCCTCATAACATCTGAGGCTAAGTTCTCTCAAAATTTCAGAATTTTTGGAGACCTCTAACCTTGTTTTGAAAACGTTTTAAAACAGGTCCTGAAAACAGAATCTGTTTTCAGAAGTTGAATTGGTTAGGTTTAAAGAAATTTTAAAAACCATACTTTCCGCACCACCTATTCAACCCCCCCCTTCTAGTGGTGTCTTGCAGATCCTACAATTGGTATCAGAGCGTAGGAACACGCACTTCAAAGAATCCAACGATTCAGTGAGATGGCAACCACAACCCTGCAGGAAGGAATGTCAACTGTAAGGTCTCCTCTTTTCGACGGTGAGTCTTTTATTCAATGAAAATTAAGAATGAAACTTTTTTTTTATGGCTATTGATATTGATCTATGGTCCATCATAGAAGATGGTCCATTTGTTCTTACTAAGATGTCAATTATTGATGGTGTCACACTAGAGGTTACAAAAACGAAACAAGAATACACTAGTGATGACAAAAAGAAATTGAGTATGAATGCTAAAGCCATGCAACTACTATTAAACGGCCTAAGTAAGAGTGAGGCTAGTTACGTGTCTAATTGTTCTAGTGCTCAAGAGATGTGGCATATTCTTGAAATGAAACATGAAGGGACTAACCAAGTAAAGGAGTCCAAAATCAATATGCTTATGTCCACACTTGAGTCCTTTAAATTATTGCCAAATGAGTCTATTGTTGAGATGGATTTGCGCTTGACTAACATTTACAATTCTCTTGAGTCTCTTGGCAAAGCCTTCACTATGCAGGAAAAGGTACAAAAGGTTTTACGAAGCCTTCCATCCGAGTGGGACCCTAAAGTAACGGCCATAGAAGAAAGCAAAGAGACCAAATCAATTAAAATGGAAGAACTAATCGGATCACTTAAGGTATATGAAAACAAACTTGCTTTAAGACATTCTGAGTCTATTTCTAATAATGATAGGGCTATAGCATTTAAATCAAATGAATACGTCGTAGATGATAGTGAGACAGATTCCGATGATGAGGACTTAATCACAATGGCTAAAAGATTAAGAAAAATATTGAGAAAATCGATTAAACATAAGTCTACCTCATCTAAGGATCATAAAAATAAAAATAAGGAAATAAAGTGATATGAATGCGGCAAACTTGGACATCTATCATATGACTGCCCTAATAAAGAAAAACAAACAAACAAATACCCTGACAAGGATTGGAACAAGAATAGACTCGTCTCAGAACCTAAGAAAAGGAGAAGAGCATTCAAAGCCTCCACTTGGAGTGACACATCCGACTCTGAGACTGATGATACGGAAGAACACAAGGCACAAGTATGCTTTACATCTAAAGCATCAAATGAGGTATCTTCCGACTCTGATTCCGATTTTGAATGCTCATATGATGATTTATTTAGTCAATATTTAGAATTGCATAAGTTTTCAAAGACTCTTGCAAAAGAAAAGAAGTGATTAATTGAAGACAAGAAATTGTTAGAATCTTCTAACGAAAATCTTGTCGCTCAATTAAACGATTCTAAAGAAGAGTCATCATGCATCATCAATGCATTAAAATCTGAAATTTCATCACTGACATCCGAGAACACTGAATTGAAATCCGAAATTTCGAACTTGAAATCAAGGAATGCGGATGTAGAGAAAAAGGTAAAACAATTTGATACGAGATCGAACATGCTAGATCACATCATTTCTTCTCAAAAGCATGATGGTGACAAAAACGGACTAGGATACGTTGAGAAAAGTAAGCCACAAAATAAATCAACCAAATTCATCCCATCTAAGAAAATAGATGCATCAAAGACATATGTGGCATCTAAGACGACGCATAGGCATTTTCTTATGATATCTCAATGTGCTTCTTCTTCACATCATGCAAAATATAATTATGTGCCATATAGGTATGAGAAGAAACAAGTGATGTATACGCGACACTCATATCACAAAAATGCATCTAGATCACGTCTCGTACATGCAAAACGAAATGCTTATCAAAAACCATACTACATGCATGATGGGATTCTTGGCCAAAGGCCAAACGCATTTGTCCCTAACATATATTATGTTGCCTTCTCATCACCTTTCTCACCTTTTGGAAGACCTAGAAAGGTCACCCAAATGTGGGTACCAAAAGGGACATTTTCAAAGGGTTGAATAGATGACCCTTACGAACGCACGTAGATGAAATGCATGATTTCTTTTAGGCATCTTTTGATTTGATTTCCAAAATAAAGGGGGAGAGAAAAGCATGATTTAAGGGGGAGAGAGATACTAATTGCATAAATTAAGGGGGAGCGACTCGGAATTTAAAATTCAAGTTTTGATTTTATGCATGATTGAAGGGGGAGCGATAGGATTTAAATCATGAGTATAGGTTATTTTGAAAATCATCAAAAGGGGGAGATTGTAGAGAAAAGGGGTTTCAGTGATTTTCAAATACATGATTTAAATATGCACAAAAATGAACATAGCATAAACGTGCATGATATATATACATGTATGCATCATACATTGCTATTACTTGCCTTATGTAGCTTATATATAATGTTGCCGTACTAATGAGCCATGAAGCGTTAAAGCTTACATCATATGGCAAACATTTGTTGTGTTTATACTATTTTCAGGTGCCACTATTAATGAACTAAACTAGTTCATTAAGTGAAGTACTTAGTTTAATAAACTAAGTAGTTCATTAAAAGAAGCCACATTTGGAAAAGGCACAAAGGCAACAAAGCTAAGGAAGGAAAGTTTTCTCCTCCTCCCCACTTAATATATACACGCCTATATACACATATATTACACATATTTTCAGATTTTTTGAAAAAGGCACATACACATGTATTCCAACGTACTACCGACACGTTATATATTTTACGTACGTACGTTAACGTCACACCACTATACTTAACTCATATTTATGAGTATATTCAGGTCTTATATCATATGATATAAGATATGGTGATGACAAATTAAATACGATACGATAAAAGGTTCTAAACCGAAATTTGTCGTATCGGGCGAATACCGAAACTTCGCCAACGTGTCACGTACTTGCCATAAAAAATGGCCAGCCCCTATACTTCAAAAATTAATGAAAATTTTGTGCACATGACAGAAAATTCAGCCAAAAATACTTTCCATGTTGGCACACACAAATCACTCCACATTAAGGCCAAAATGTGAAGATTCCAAATTTAATTTTGTCACATGTAAATGGTACCACTTTAGACCAGCCAAGTGCTAAGATTTAAAGTATATATTATATATATTATGTATAACATAATATATATAACATGTGCAAAAGTTGGAATTTAAATTAGAAGAAAATCGGGTAATCGATAAATATCGAAAATTCGGTTTTCTACGCACACAACACATGGAACGTTTTTGGTACATCATGTGACACGTATCTAGACACTTTTTACATATGATATACAGTTGACATCAACGATTCAGTGACACGTATCTAGACACTTTTTACATATGTGGTACGTCTGCCTCAGTCATCACATAGACCCGAGCAATTGTCCTCACCTTACCTTTCAGCTGCCCCTAACTCTTTAGTGGCGGGCGAGCCTGCCTCTATGCTGCTCACTCTTTCGCGAAATTTCCTGACTTGCCACATTTGAAACAAACGTTCATTGTCCTCCAGCATTGGCCCAAATGTGGGCACCCACATTGAACACAAGGTAGGGGCAGTGGTCCTACAGCCCTCTGCGGCTGCGCATTGATCAACGTCGATCCTACGATCAACTGCTACTGGGGCGGCCTAAATGGTCGACCGGTCGGGTGACGTCGGGGCACCTTCGCCCAACGTCCTGGTCTCCCTGAGCTAGTACCTCATGGGGCATCTTGCCCCTCTCCTCAGTTGCCACACTCTCAAATTGTCCTCTACCTCACGACAAACCTCCAACAAATCATCATACGTCCGCGGCCTCGCATACGCAATCTCAGTCTGAATGCGAGAGTTCAACCTGATTGTGTACTTCAGCATCTTGGCCCTTTCATTTTCCATAGTAGATGGCATGTACCTCCCCAATTCATGGAAATGCTCAGTGTACTTGACCACTGTCATACAAACCTGAGTTAGTGTCTGGAACTCGGACATCCTCTTCTGAATCACACTGTCTAGAATATAGAACTTCTGAAATTCTTCTCTGAATTGTATCCACGTCGTCGGTGTGGTTCGGCAGATCTACACGCTGTGCCACCACTGCTAAGCATCTCCCTCAGGGAATGACACGACAGCCTCAACTCTTAGCTCCTCAGGCACTTGCCACAAACGAAGCTGGTCAGATACATTCTTTAGCCATATATCCACCTCCTCCGGATGATTAGTCCCTCTGAACATCGTAATGTGGGACTTCTGCATCTCCCTATAATAAAACCTGAGACCGGATGACGGTGGTGGTAGCACCTACTGCTGATTCAGTTGCTCCTGCTACTGAGGCAACTACTGCTGCATGTGCTAAAATAACGTGCAAAGAGGCCATGTTGTCTGTCAGTGCCTGAGGTATAGCCCCCTAATTCGGGTGGCATTTTCTGGAATTTTGGAACAGGCGAAAAAATATATTTATTCAGTTTCAGGCTAAGTTAGGGGTATTTTGGGAATTTCTAAACATTTAAGGGTTGCATGGAAAAATTTAAGGGTAAAACGGTAAAAAACTAAAGAAAACGAAAGAACACTCTCACACGCCTTCATCTGATCATAACCTAAGTTTAAGATCATCTCTTAAGTTTACTTTGTTTATTAGGGGTAAAATCGTCATTTTACAAAAAGATCATAGCTTATGTCTAAGTGATCTAGTTAATCCTGTGTTTTCGAGGTGGATCTGGAGCCTCTCGCTCTGATACCACCTGTAGCATCCCGATCCCGAACCCTAGCGTCGGAAACAGTGCACGCACCGTAGTCTACTACGAGAACTACAAGGCATCGTTCAAACTTCCTATACGTTAGAAATAACGTAAAAATTTTTTTTGCAAAAAAGATAATTAAAAATCCAAATTCCATTTATAAATAATCCTAATACGAAAATACATCAAATGTTTAGAGCTGACGAAACTTGATACATCAAATGAAATCTAAAGGTCTGATAGAAAAGGAATAAATATGATAATCCAGCAAATATCTCGTAAGTAATCTATCGCAACGCTTCAATATCCCAAACTAGCCTATTCTGACCCGTCCTCAACAAAGATGTAATCAAAATCCTGATCACCTGGAGTGGGGGGAGTAGAGGTGAGTGATATGACGTCACCCAGCAGGCACCCGCCTCTGTTCGATGCAGAACAAGCATACAACAATGGTATATACATATTATCACATAACACGGCAACATAAAGCAAATAACTACATAAAGCAATTCACTCCACATAATGATGTGCAACTTCATGATACATGTCGCTACTTCTACATGTCACGTGCAACAAAAGTCATGTCATGCGATATGTCCATACCTCTGTCATACAATGCATGATCCCTAGGGGTTGTTGGGTGCTACTGTAGCTCTTCCACTACAGTCCACCATTCCAGAGTACTACAGTAGCTCTTCCACTACAGTCCACTCTGAAATTCTGGGGTGCTGCTGTAGCTCTTCCACTACAGCTCACCATGAGTGCTGCTGTAGCTCTTCCACTACAGCCCACTATTTTCTCCTTTTTTTTTCTCTCTTTTCTGGGTGTTACTGTAGCTCTTGACTACAGCCGACCATCACACTCCTATTCGGCCAAATGCAATGCACGTGCCATGAATGCAATGCAAATTTTACTTATCGGTCTTTCGTTGCACCATTCTTGTTTTTTCTCATATTTTTCACATTTTTTTGGAATTTATTTTTCACTTTCTGAATTTATTTCTCATCCAATTCCATTACTTTAATTATTGAGAATGTCATAAAAATATTATTTTCCATCACTTATATTTTTTCTAACATATATTAATTTTTCCTAGACTTTATACTATTTTTCTCAATTTTCTGTTATTATTTACTATTTATTATAATTAGCTAGATTAATTTTAAATTCAAAAAATTAATAAAAATCCATTATTTTCACAATTCTATAATTTTTGGAATCAATTGTTAATGGTTTGGAATCAATTTCTATTTTTTGGAATTTTTAAAATTATTTCTACTATTTATCATATTTAGTTAAATTAATTATAAATTCAGAAAATTAACTAAAATACTTTTCACTATTTTATATTTTCTGAAATTAATTATTAACTTTATATTGAATCTATTTTTATTAATTAATAATCTATTATTTTAATATTTATTATTTTATGAAATTAATTTCTTAAATTTAATTTATTTTTTCAAAGGCAGGGCAGCCCGTACCAAATTCTGGTCGGACCATGCTGACCTGACCTGGTCCAATCGCGGGTCAACTCTACCATCCGGGCCAGCCCGGCTTCTTTTTCTTTTTTATTTTTTCTATTTCCTTCTAACCTGAATAAAATCTTCGTTTTAACTCCGATTTGACCCAAACCAATTTCATTTGACTCCATTTAACGCAACGCATCTTATGGAGGTGGACATGTAAGCGCGTGTACAGATGCGTCGTTAGGGGCCGCGAGTGGGCCTCACGCGCCACTCTTGAAACGCGTGCATTTTGCTTGCGCGCCGCCGTCTAGCTTTGTTTTTCAATCTCCAGTCCAATTCCAACCTGATTCTCGGGCTAGATGACCTATTTCTAAGGCTTTTCATGTAATTTTCTACTTGAACGCATAAAAATTCATTCTTTTAAATTCCTTTCGGGTCACATGAACATCAACATAGCACGCACAAATACATATACGATCAAACGAGTAATAGTCATGCCTTTTGAATTAAAACACATGAATTTAGCAATTAAAACAATAATTTCACGTAAAGCACAAAAAATACCGATCGGACATCCTTGCTTCGTACCAAAACGAGGGGAAATATGCACCTACTTTTTTTGGTGAATAGTCCTTCGCGAATCTTTTCTTTCTTCTCCCTAACCTTGGCTGCTTGACTTGGAAGGTGTCAAAAAAAAACTTTTTAAGTGGGGCGACCAAAAGTTTGGAACAAAACAAAAAAAATCAAAATTTGAAAGGAAAAGTACGGCTGCTGTTATTGCTTTGCTGAGGGTAAAACTTATGCTGGAGGTTGAGTGGGGAAAGGCCCAAAGAAATATTTGTGCGAATGAGGAAAAAAAGTGTCGTCCATGCATATATATAATATATTTAGGGTTGATTAGAGTAATTTAGGTATATTCTTTATAGATATAGGATTTTTCTTACAAGATATATTTTAATTTTCCTATTGATATAGGTTTTCCATGTAATTCTATCCTAATTTCCAAATCCTAGGTAGACTAGGATTTATCATCTTCATTTTTATTTATTTGTTCCTTTTTCTTTTCATGCATAAAAAATGTATGTAAAACTCCTCCACACTTACAAAAAGTTTTGTCCTCGAAACTTATGTGCCGTCTTTGAAGAGATGAGGATAGCGCTCGCGCATAATCTCCTTGACCTCCCAAGTCGCTTCTCGCTCTGTATGTTTGGTCCACTGAACTTTCACATAAGGAATGACCCGACGTCTCAACACTTAGTCCTTAAAATCTACAATCCGAATAGGGGTCTCTTTGTAGGTAGCATCAGCATGAACCTTCTGTGGTCGAGCGCCCAACACATGACTTGGGTCTAAAACATAACTCCTTAACTACGATACGTGAAAGACGTTTTGCACCTAGGCCAAGGCAGAAGGTAATGCCAAACTATAGGCCAAAGTGCCAACTCGATCAAGTATCTCATACGGACCCACATAGCTAGGACTCAGTTTACCTTTTTCTTCAAAATGCATCACACCCTTAGTGGGAGATACTTTAAGGTAAACTTTCTCTCCTACTTCAAACTCCAAAGGACGTCTCTTCGTATCTACCCAACTCTTGCTCCTATCTTGTACGGTCTTGAGCCTATCACAGATGATCTTCATTTTCTCTTTGTTTTTTTCAACTAGCTGTGGTCCAGTGATAGATGGCTCTCCAACTTCGTCCCAATAGATAGGAGATCTACACTTGCATCCATAGAGAGCCTCAAAAGGTGTCATGCCGATGGTACTGTGGTGACTGTTATTATAAGAGAACTCTATCAATTTAATCATGCCGTCTCAGTTCCCCTTGAAGTCTAAAGCGCATGCTCTCAATATGTCTTCCAATGTCTGGATCGTTCTTTATGACTGAACGTCAGTTTGGAGATGAAATGCAATGCTTAGGCGTAGCTCGGTCCCCATCCTCTTCTGACATGCTGACCAAAATGTAGAAGTAAACATCAGGTCGCGATCTAATACAATACTCACTAGAACGCCATGAATACTGACAATATTATCAATGTAGAGCATCACCAATCTTTCCAAAGTCGCGTCACTCGGTATGAGCAGAAAAATGAGTAGATTTCGTCAACCGATCAACAATCACCCAAATATTGTTGTTGCAGTTTCTTGTTCTCGGGAGCCCCACTACAAAGTCCATCGTCACATGCTCCCATTTTCACTCCGGTATCTCTAACGGCAACATCAAACCTCCTTATCTCTGATGTTATGATTTAACTTGCCTGCATACTAGACACCTCTCAATGAACTCGGCTATGTGTGTCTTCATGCCACTCCACCGGTAGTGTTTCTTTAAATCATTACACATCTTAGTGGCACCCAGATGAATCGACAACCTCGAGTGTGTGCCTCCTTGAACAATTCTTTCCTGTGGTCCTTAACATCAGGAACACACAACCTTCTTTGGTACCATATGCTGCCGTCATCATGTATCTAGAAACCATCAATCTGTCTGGTCATCATCCTCTTGCAAATATCTCTGTGCGTCACATCATCTCTCTGAGCTTCTTTAATCTGATCAACTAAGGATGGTGAGATAATCAAAGTCACCACAATGTTTACCGTATCCTCCATGATATAAAAATCGAACTCGGTAATCTATCTCTCCAAAGGTGTCTGTTTGGCGTGGCTCGATTTTCTACTCAGCGCATCAGCGACTCGGTTTGCTTTTCCTGGATGACAACTAATAGTCAAATCGTAGTCCTTCAGTAACTCCAACCATCTCCCTTGGTGCATATTCAGTTCTTTCTATGTGAACAGATACTTCAGACTCTTATTGTTTGTGAATACTTCACACTTCTCTCCATATAGAGAGTGATGCCATATCTTAAGTGTGAAAACCATTGCAGCTAACTTGAGATCATGAGTCGGATAGTTCTATACATAGGTCTTCAACTGGCGTGATGCGTATGTGATAACTCTATCTCCTTGCATAAGGACACACCCTAGTCCACTCTTGGACGCGTCATTATAAATGATGAACCCTTCAGAACCTAAAGGCTCACGAAACTCGATACATCAAATGAAATCTAAAGGTCTGATATAAAAGGAATAAATCTCATAATCCAGCAAATATCTCGTACATAATCTCTCGCAACGCTTCACTTTCCCTAACTAGCCTAGTCTGACCCGTCCTCAACAAGGATAAAATCAAAATTTTGCTCACCTAGAGTTGGGGGGCAAGTAGAGGTGAGTGATATGACGTCACCTAGTAGGTACCAGCCTCTGTTCGATGCGGAACAAGCATACAACAATGGTATATACACATAATTACATAACACGGCAACATAAAGCAAATAACTGCGTAAAGTAAGTCAATCCACATAATTATGCGCAACTTCATAATGTATGTGCCTACTTTTACATGTCACACGTAACAAAAGCCATGTCATGCGATATGTTCATATCTCTACCGTGCAATACATGATCCCCCGGGGTTGTTGGGTTCTACTGTAGTTCTTTCACTACAGTCCACCGTTCCAGTGTATTAATATAGCTCTTCCACTACAGTCCACTAGGATTCTTGGGTGCTGCTGTAGCTCTTCCACTATAGCCTACTATTCCCTTTTCTCTTTTTTTTCTGCTTTCTCGGTGTTACTGTAGCTCTTGACTAATGCCCACCATCACACGTCTTTTAGGCCAAATACAATGCGCGTGCTATGAATGCAATGCAAATTTCACTTTCTGGTCTTTCGTTGCATCATTCCTGCTTTTTCCATATTTTTTATTTTTTTTACAGAATTTATTTTCCACTTTTGGAATTTATTTCTCATCTGATCCTTTACTTCAATTATTGAGAATGTCATAAAAATATTATATTCCATCACTTATATTTTTTCTAACTTATATTAATTTTTTCGGGACTTTACACTATTTTTCCTAATTTTTTTATTATTTACTATTCATTATAATAAGCTAGATTAATTATAAATTCAGAAAATTAATAAAAATCCTTTATTTTCACCATTCTATAATTTCAAGAATTAATTGTTAATTTTTTTGGAATTAATTTCTATTTTCTGGAATTTTCAAAACTATTTCTAACATTTATCATATTTATTTAAATTAATTATAAAAGCTTTTCTTTGAGGGGTCTGCCATAGTTTTTACGTACTGCTGCTGCTTCTGCTATTAATCCTTTCCAGGTTTCTAGTTTTTACTTAATATCTGTCTCTTGTTTCTTTCTTTTTGTTTATTAGAAGAAAAAGGGAAAGATTCTGGTAAGCATAGTCCATGAATATTTTTGTTTTTGTTGTTTGATTTGTATCAATTTCTCCCCTACCCCACTGTGCGTTAGATGTAATCAATTTTCCAGCTTCGGCTAGCATTCTATTGTTGAAAGGTAAATTCTATGCTACTGCTAAGGCGACAGATTTGATTAGACTAGTTGTTACTTTCTTTGTTCACATTTGTTTTGCAACACCTTCGGTATATGCACATAAGGTGTTTGTAGAAAGTTCCAAAAGAATCTGTGCTTAATAGATGAGGATAATATTGTGTTATTGAAACACATGATCTTAGTTGTGGTTTAGTTACAATCATTGATAGAAGGAGTTTTGACTTTTATGTGAGGCCATGTCTAAGGAAGAGGGGCGTAGTTAAGGTGAAGGAAAAGGAGGATAGTTTACTTATTGCCACTTGGAATGTAGGAACTCTAAGTGGTAAATTGTTAGAGGTAATAGATGTACTTAAGAGGCGTAGGAATGATTTAGTATGTCTACAAGAGACTAGGTGGAATGGGAACAAAGGTAAAGAGTGTAATGTGTATAAGTTGCTCTACACGGGGTCCGATGGGATCAAGAATGTGGTAGGATTTCAAGTAAAGTTAGAAGTATACACGAACATGATCGATGTGATAAGATATACTGATAGACTTATGGTGCTGAAGTTAGTATTAAACAACGAGGAGATGGCAGTGGTTTGCGCCTACGCACCCCAAGTGGGACTAGGAGAACAAGAGAAGAAAGAGTTCTGGGATTGCTTAGATGAAGTGTTGAGGACAATACCTAGAGAAGAACGAATCTGTATAAGAGTTGATTTTAATGGCCACATTGGAAAGGATATCGATGGTTTTCAGTCGGCACATAGCGGGTTTGGCTATGGAGATAGAAACGAGCAGGGTAGGAATCTGCTAGACCTTACGGTAGCCCACGACCTAGGTATTATAAACTCGTTCATTAATAAAAAAGAAGCCCATTTGATCATTTTTAGCAGTGGAGGACATAACATACAGATCGACTATTTTCTGATGAGATGGGAAGACCGGCAGTTGTGGAGGGACTTCAAGGTTATACTAGGTGAGACAGCAGTGACGCAATACCGTTTGCTAGTTGTAGTTATAGTCTTGAGCCAAAAGCTGAGTACGAGGGTTAGAAAATTACCACCCCAGATTCGATGGGGAAGTTTGAAGGACAAAAAAATTAACATATTTAGAGACAAGGTCATCTCCGCAACATCAGATCCACTAGTTGAAGACACAAACCAGATGTGGGAGGCTTTGGCGACTACCATCACTCACGCGGCAAGAGAAACTTTTGGGGTGACAACAGGAAAGACAACCGCACATAAAGAGTCATGGTGGTGTAACGAGAATGTGCAATGAAAAATAAGGAATAAGCAAAAGAGTTTTAGAGAGATGTTAAGCTGCAAAGATGGGGAGGAGAAAGTGAGAGTGAAGGAGAACTACAAAATTGCTAGGAAGGAGGTGAAGAAGGCAGTGACGGAGGCAAAGAACGTATCCTATAAAAAGATGTATGAAAGATTAGAAACAAAAGACGGAGAGTATGATATGTTCAAGATTGCTAAAGCTAGAGATAGAAAGAGGCAAGATCTAGGCGTCATGAAGTTTATAAAGGGAGAAGATGGACATGTTTTAGTCAAAGAACAAGACATTAAGGGGCAATGGTAAACATACTTTCACAACCTCTTTAACAGCATAAGAGTCAACCATGAAGAAAGAGAAAGAATCACCACCCAAAAACGACAACGTAATACCTGCAAGTGTCGTAGCATCACACAAGGAGAGGTGAAAATAGCACTTAAGAAGATGGGAAGAGCTAAGGCAGTTGGCTTGGATAACATACACATTGAGGCGTGGAAGTGTTTGGGAGAGGAAGGGGTTCAATGGCTAACTATTATATTCAACCTTATTTTCAAAACAGGAAAAATGCTAGATGAGTGGGGGAGCGTAGTGGTCCCTCTATATAAGAAAAAAAGAGACGCGCAGTATTGTGGGAATTATAGGGGAATTAAATTGCTAACTCATACTATAAAGTTATGGGAGAGAGTAATCGACACTAGAATTAGGGAAGAAACTCAAGTTACGGTAAACCAATTCGGTTTTATGCCAAGACGGTCAACTACGGAAGCAATACACATTTTAAGGAGATTGATGGAGAAGTACAGGGAGAAGAAGCGCGATCTACATATGGTTTCCATCAATCTTGAATAAGCATATGATAGTGTGTCATGCAAACTGATATGGGATAGTCTGGATGCAAGAGGAGTCCTTATGAAGTATATAGACATAATGAGGGATATGTATGTTAGGAATATAGACTTCTTTCCAGTGGAGGTAGGCCTCCATCAAAGGTCCGCTTTGAGTCCATTCCTTTTTACAGTTGTCCTAGATGAGTTGTCAAAGTCGATCCAAGGGACAGTTCCATGGTGTATGCTTTTTGCTGACGATATTGTATTAGTCGCAGAAAGTAGACATAACCTGAGTATGAGATTAGAGGAGTGGCGAGGTGCTCTAGAGAGAAAAGACCGAAGTACTAGTTGTTCCAAGACTGAGTACCTTCACTGTGACTTCAGCGGCACAGCCGACGATGAGAACAGTCAACTCACTATCGAGGGTCAAGTGGTCCCAAAGGTAAGTAAGTTCAAGTACCTAGGATCATTTATACAGAAAGATGGGGAAATAGAGAGTGACGTAGCACACTGAGTGCAGGCAGGTTGGTGTAAGTGGAGGACAGCCTCAGGGGTGCTGTGTGACACAAATTTTCCAATTAAATTAAAAGGAAAATTTTATAGGGTGGCAATGCGGCCGGCAATATTATATGGAATAGACTGCTGGGCCATCAAGAGGACACAGTCACAAAAGATGGAAGTGGCAGAGATGAAGATGCTGAAGTGGATATGTGGGCATATAAGACTTGACAAGATAAGAAATGAGGTGTACAGAGAAAGGTTAGGGGTGACTAGTATAACAGATAAGATAAGAGAGGAAAGACTGAGATGGTTTAGGCATGTCAAGAGGAGAGAGACAACGGCGTCTGTCAGAGAAATTGAAAGCCTCACTGTAGATGGGAAGAGGAGTAAAGGCAGGCCCAAATTGACGTGGGATGAGCAGATTAGGCATGACTTACTAGAGTTGCACCTTTCTGAGGACATGGTCTAGTATAGAAGTTCATGGAGGCAGAGGATTAAGGTTAAAGAGGGGTAGACATGATATAGGGCACCTTAGAGTATACTTAGATGATTAGATAGTATTTACACTTTAATTTGACTTTGCATATTTTGTTTCAGTCTTTTTCTTTCAATTATTTGTGCATGTTCACTAGTATGACTATTTTAATATAGGAAGACTGTTGTATATGTTTAATAAAATAGCTTCACTAGTACATATTCCTATTATTATGGTATCTGTATAGGTACATATAGAGTCGGAGGTCTCACTAGAAGCAAACTCTCTATCCTTTGGGATGGGGATATTGTTTGCGTGCCTGTCACCCTCTCTAGACCCTAACGATAGCTTGTGCTATCGCTGGGATATACTGGGTGTGATTGTTTGTTAGTTAAATTAATTATAAATTCAAAAAATTAACAAAAAATACTTTATTTTCACTATTTTATATTTTCTAGAATTAATTCTTAATTTTCTAGAATTTTTAAATCTATTTTTATTAATTATTCTTTATTATTTTAAAGATTTATTATATTCTAAAAATTAATTTATTAAAATTAATTTATTTTATTTTTTTAAAAGGCAAGTCAGCCCAAACCGAATTCTGGTCGGACCAGGCTGACCTGACCTGGTCCAGCCGTGGGTCAACTCTACCATCTGGGTCAGCCCGACCCAGCTAACCTTGAATTTCTTTTTTTTATTTTTGTTTCTATTTCCTTCTAACCTCAATAAAATCTTTTGTTTTAACTCTGATTTAACCCAAACCAATTGCATTTGACTCCGTTTAACATGACACATCTTATGGAGGTGGACACATCAACGCGTGTACAGATGCACCGTCAAGGGCCGTGCGTGGGCCCCATACGCCCCCTGAAACGCGCGAGTTTTGCACACGTGCCATCATCCTGCATTGTTTTTCAATTTCCAGTCCAATTCCAACCTCATTTTGGGTTACTTGTCCTATTTTAAGACTTTTCCTACAATTTTCCTTTTTAAAGCGTAAAAATTCATTCTTTTAAATTCGTTTCGGGTCACATGAACATCAACATAGCACGCACACATACATATACGATCAAACAAGTAAAGTCATGTCTTTTGAATTGAAACACATGAATTTAGCAATTAAAGCAATAATTTCACGTAAAGCACATTAATTACCGATCGGGCATGCTTGCTTCGTACCAAAACGAGGGAGAATATGCACCTACCTTTTTTGGCAAATAGTCCTTCGCCAATCTTTTCTTTCTTCTCCCTAACCTCGGCTGCTAGACTTGGAGGGTGTCAAAAAAATTTTGGTTTTAAGTGGGACGACTGAAAGTTTGAAACAAAAGAAAAAAATCAAAATTTGAAAGTAAAAGTACGGCTGGTGTTGTTGCTTTGCTGAGGGAAAAACGTAGGCTGGAGGTTGAGTGGGGAAAGGCCCAAATAAATATTTGTGTGAATGAGAAAAAAAAAAGTGCCGTCCATGAATATGTATAATATATTTATGGTTGGTTAGAGTAATTTAGATATATTCCTTATAGATAGAGGATTTTTCTTTCGAGATATATTTAAATATTCTTATTGATATAGGTTTTCCATGTAATTCTATCCTAATTTCCAAATCTAGACTAGGATTTATCGTCTTCATTTTTATTTATTTGTTCTTTTTTCTTTTCATTCATAAAAAAAGGTACGTAACAGTTTTGGTTCTGGATTTGGACAGGGTAACAGAGTTGTTTCCAATTTTTTTTACTTTTTTTGTTAAGAAAATAAAAATAAAAAATAAAAACTGATAATACAAGCTTGGGGATATATAATGTTAGTGGTAGTGATTCTAATAAGATTCTTTTTTTTTTCATTATATATGTTGAATAGTATAAGAAATTTATTGATGGCATGTCTGTAAAGGAATGTGAGCCTATATTTATGGGCCAACAAAGGGACGAGTATAGCATACTAGACAACACATTGTAACAAACCTAGATAAATATAAATAAGCGAAATATATACTCAAATGATTAACATATTTAGACGACTCTTTAAATACTTTTCCATTTATTGAATTAATTGTTGGACCGTAACACCTGCACAAACACTACTAGAGAACATGGGTGAGTGGTGCTTAGCGGAAATTTCACTGTTTTTAGACTATTTGAAAACCCCTGTGATCTGGTTCTAAAAATCTCAGAATCAATACCCGTTTTTAAAAATTTTACAGCTCTCAGTATGCAACACCAAAAATTATGAACTTTTTTAGAAATGAACTCAATGTGGTAAACAAAGTCTATCCAAAAATATAAAAAAATAAAAACATTTGACCCTTCAAACAAGTATAAACTTTCAAGTGCTCAGACTAACAGAATTTGATAGAAAGTTAGTAAACTTTGAAAGGCTCAAACTTTTTGCGTACTAAGTCAAAAAGATTAACTCTTTTCCAAACAAAGCCTTAGGATGTCTATTTTATGTTTTCAAAAGGTCTTGACCAGAAACAATGTTAAATGAGATTAGAAATACATATTTCCTAAAAACTGCTTAATCTATCGCAGAATAGAGTAATAATCTTTCAAAAACTGAATGACTAACTTTCTTTTGCTCAAATTCGATGATTCTTTTTGCGAATGAAAGCTAATAGTCTGAAGTTTATTATCACCAAAAATAAAAGATTTTATGAACGTTTTACTTGTTCAAACTAACATGCAAAGTTAAATACTGAAACTATGAAAAACGGGATGAAAAGTAAACAAGACAAGAACACAAGAATTTATCCTAGTTCGGTCAATGTGACCTACTTAAGTCCCAAGGAACACATTTTCTTGGATTCTTACTATCAAATAATCACCTTACACCTTACAAATTACTTGATGCTTAGGTTATATACCAATCCCAATCAAGATTTAAACACAACACCTTGTCAACCATAATTAAGAAAACACCACACCACCTTTTGAATAAAATGGCTAATCACTTGCAACTTTTATGGAAAAAAAGGTGTAATTGCAGCAAAATGATAACTCAATACAACTCAGCTTTAGCGCCCTGTCCGAAACTAGGGTTTCCATCCGGTGCATCCGCGTACTCTGCTACGAGAAGTGCAAGACGTCGATACTATACATGTGTATGTCAAATGAATAATAAATCGATCAGCGAAAGCAACATAACATAAACAAAATACAATCGACATGCATTACTTTACGTTACAAATCTGTACAAATCATACTATTCTAAACCCTAAGATCTTCTGAATACATGATAATCAAATGAAACTCGTCTTCAAAGCTAGTCTCTCGGCATACTATAATGATACCGTCAATCTATCAAGAATATCCTTGATAAACCTGTAAGTGATACATGTTCTCTGCAAAGTGATAAGGCAAGTATGAATAATAAACATAATCGCTCAGCAAGTAGTCTGACTAGATACGTCATGTGGATCATGCATGCAGAGAAAATATATATATATCACATAATTCTTTCTTTGTTACAACTTTTACTTATATCTTTGTTTGATATTATTCCAACTATATGCATATTCGTTTTCATCATCATAATGGCTTGTAAAATCATCATAAAATACATGACATATAAAATGATGAAAAGCATAAAATAAAGTAAATGGCTACCAAAAACCCTAATTTGGCCGAGATTATATATATAATTTATAAACGTGTAGATCATGAAGAAACATATCAAAATCAGAAATAAACACATAAATGATGGTCTTCATGCACAACATATGAACATATGCATAAAAGTGTCTTCTTAGTGCACTTTTCCTAATATATCATAAACCTTCATTTTCTTTAGTTAATTTGTACACATATGTGTCTCCATTTTTATTTTATTTGTATATGTAGTCTATTTTTCATTAAGTTGGTCGTGTACATACCTATATACACATATCTTCTTTTTCTTTCTTAAATTGTGCATATATTACATGTGAGTGTTCATTTTATATTTTTGGTACATATGAGTCCATATTTGACATCAAATATAAATTTTGAAGCAAGAACATCTTTTAAATCTTGGTTTTGAAATCATCAAAAAGGAGAGGTTGTTGGGATATGAAATGTTTTGATGATTTGAAAGAGTTAAAAAGGAAATTTCCACTTGGTATTTAAAGCAAAATGAGAAAAACACACTATGAGACATCGATATCTCATATAGATCGATTTATGTATACATCAGTCTCTCAAAAAGAGACGTTGATCGATCTATGTTGGAAAGACTCAAATTGGAACCATACTATCCAACATCGATCTCTCAAAATCTAGGACATCGATCGATCGATATGGCTTCAGTCTCTAACGGTAGAGACTTCGATCGATTGATGCGGAATAGGTTCAAAACTGGAACCCCTCTAGAAGTCATCGATCTCTCAGTTCTAAGGACATCGATCGATCAATGTCACATCAGTCTCTTCATGAGAGACTTCGATCAATCGATGTATAGCAGGTTCAAACTGGAACCATTCTGGAAGACATTGATCTCTCAGTCTATGGGACATCGATTAATCGATATCACATCAGTCTCTCCAGAAGAGACTTACAATCGATCGATGTTTGGCAGGTTCAAAACTGAAACCTCTTCGGAGGACATCGATCTCTCAAGCCAGACACTTCGATCGATCGATGTCATCCAGAATTCAAATTCTTATGACCGTTGGAACAAAATCCAAGGGAGATTCATAGTGTTTTCTCTTTCCAATCTTGCTCAAATTTCTTGTGGAATTTATCTAATGTTACACATGCTTCCTTGACTATTATATCAACATCTAAGGTATTCTAGGGTTGCTATTGGGAATCAAATCAATTCAAAGGATGGCTAAAGACTATTTTGACATTGTCTTGACATTTGATTGAGTTGAAGGCTTGAGAGAGGCTGCAAAAACGTGGCTCACACACTCTATATATTGAAGAATCTCAGATGAGACATCTACACACTTTTACCATCATCATGCTTCGTTCTTTATTGTTGTAAATCTCTGTCATTTGTGTAAAAGTGCTTAAAGTTTATTAAGCTCTTATTTGTTCTTCATTATTGTGTATTAAGAGATTGTAAGTCTAACACAAGAGGAACCATACATTGTTGATCTCATGCTTGTGTTTAGACTAGTGAGAAAGTGTAAACCCACTACTTACTAAAACATACTATGAGAAAGTTCTTTGAGTGAACTTTGTTGACGTTGTGAGGTAGCAAGAACTTGTTCTTGCTTAGAGCTGAGGTTGTTGTAGTTGCACATGGTTGTTTTGTGCAAAAAGTGGTTGTTGTGGTTACTTACACTAAGTTGTTAGTGTAAGTATTGTTGTGGTTGTTCTTATTAAATATAATAAGAATCGTAGCTGGTGAAAAATCTACTTGGGAGACAAAGTGGTAGTGGAGTAGAATCATTTACGATTCGAACCACTCTACATCGAGTGTATTCATTCATAAATCTCCTATTCTTTACTTTGATTTTGATATTCATTTAAGTTGGAGTTAACCAAAAACGAAAAAATTATGTAAAACAGTCCAACATTCTATTCACCCCCTCTAGAGTGTTTGTCACGGACCTAACAGCACACTTTCATCCTTTTCAATCTTCATTCTCCATTTGTGTAAAAAGCTCTAAAATATGCAAACGGTCTTAAGTCTCAATGAGCTTTTTTTTATTGTTGTATATTACAAGTGTAAGTCTAACACAAGAAAATCTAAATATATTTGGTATATTGCTTGTGATTTAAATTTATTTGAAAGTGTAATTTTACTTCTTTTCCAAAACCCACTTGGTGAAAGTTCTTTGGTAGTACTTTGTTAAAATTGTAATGAAGCAAGAAATGTTCTTTCTTGTAGCTTTTATTATTGATGTTGCACAAAGCGTTTGTGCAATAAGCTGCTATTATTTTAGTTGTGGTTGCACAAAGTGTTTTAATAAGTTACTGCTATTATAGTTGTTACTTGCACTAATTCCTACTATAAGCATTGGTGTAGTTGTTCTTGTTCCTTGGTAAAGTTAATAAGAAAGTTGTTGTTGAAAATCCACTTTGGAAACAAAGTGATAGTAAAGAAGAATCAAAGAGATTCGAACCGCTCTACATTGTGTGTCACAAACTCATGTTCCCCCATCTTCTTCTTTCTTATTTTTCATATGTTGAGAGTTAATGTACGCTCAATTGAGAAAAACCTTAAAATTGACCAACACTTTATTCACCCTCTTCCCCTAGAGTGATTGTCACAAACCTAACAATTGGTATCAGAGCTTAGCCTTGATTGCTTGTACAATTTTTGCAACTAGCAAGGTTAAAGATCATTGAAAAGTATGACGATGACAACCTCTCCCTATTATAGTTCAATTCCTAAACCATCCACTATATTCATAGCACAAAACACAAAATTTTCATTATTCGATGCTCAACACTATTCCTTATAGAAATATAGGATGAATATGTGTTTGTGTAAATGAGGTTATGAGATATAGAGAGCGGTTATTGAAGAAATACGCCCAACAACTAGGTTGTATGAAAATAGGAGAATAATCATGAAGGAGTTGGGTGACTACAATTATCAGGAGAAGAAGAATTTTTCTTCTCCCCAAATACAACATGGAAGAAGTTTGAGGAATTAAAAGTGATGATTATCAATCGAACATAGATGAAGATGATCATGATGATAGAAAAACAATATGTCTCTTAGCTATTAATGACGACGTGGAATTTCTATCAACTTTATTATTTGATAAATCACAAGATAAATATATTGCTTTGCTTGAGAGATTTAAAAATCTTGCACTAAAGTACAAGCATGCTAAAAATAAACTAGTATGTGCAAATTAGTAAAAGGAAATTTGCACGAGTCTTTTACTTTGCTTCATTTAGAGCATGATTCTGCCTTAGGGATGCATAAATATTTAGCTCTAATAAACACAGAGACTGATAATAGATGCGTTAAACTTGAAGAAATCCATAAGATGACATGTGAGAAGGCTATTCTTTAATAACCTCTTGATAAGCAAAACGTAGTTAATAGAAAATCCAACTTAAAATTTGAAGCTTCTATTACTTCAACAAGGATGAAATTGTCTAAGATAAAAGAGGCATCTTTATGTAACTTATCTAAGATAAGTCTATACTTCCAAAGGAAGTGCTTATGAAGGTCAACAAGATTATTAAACCTAAGAAGGTAACTAGACCTTTCAAACCTAAGAATACATAGGTATATCAGGCACCTTCTTGTTTCTTTTGTAACAAAAACGGTCATGTAGTAAGTGGTTGTAGAGCTAACAAAATTTCTAAGTGTTATTGGAGAATTAAACATATGAGAAATAAACAAAATAGACCCAACAACAAAAGGGTACCTAATTACAGAGATTCGTCTTATGTAAGAGCTTGGAATCCGTAGAGAAGTCAAAATAGAAGAAATCACATAGCTCATAGAAATGTAATGTTCAATCCATGTAGCTGACAACAAGCAATTTCCTATCAAGTTCAAGACCAAAGATGGTGCGGAAGTTTATTTTGTCAATGGGAGAGGCTAGACCTTAACCGACGTGAAGAATAAGTTACATGAGTTTCGATATTATTGACCAGTTGAAGGTACATGACGACCGGTCCAGAACAAATTTCTCACTATTCACATGCCAACATATGATTTTGATTCATTGTAGATTGATGATCAAATCTTTATTCTTTTATGCATTTTGACCACAGATTGGACTTACAATCTGTAGTAAATGCACAATCTGTATTAAACACATGAAACTAGAATCATCATTAAAACACAGATTGTAGCACACCACCTAGACTAGGTCTCATCACGGTGCACATGTCTTACTCTGCTATGAGAAGGACAAGGCTTCGATACCATACATGTGCATGTCAACATAATCATGGCTTGATGTAGCGGAAGCAGCATAAACATAAACAAAACAGAATCGACATGCATTACATTACATCATAAATCTGTACAAGTCATAATGTACTAAGTCCGGATATCTTATAAAAATATCATAGTCAAACGTCTAACATCTTCAAAAGATAACTCTCTGCTATACTTCCTCGACCACGATAACTATCTGTGGTTCTTCTTCTATAAAAGGTAATAGAGTACGTGTTCTCTGCAAATATTTGGACAACAAGTATGAGTGATAATATTAATCGCCCGCGAGTAGACCCTTTAAATCCACCATGGGATCAAACATACAGAAACGGGGTTCTAAAATAATAATGCATGAATAAAGAACGTATTTATCCATCTTTGTTTCACAAACAAAATTTAACACATTCATTTTAACTAAATCCATACACATGATATACCAATTACTTTTGCAAATCCATTTTAAGCCCACTCCATATAGTTTCTAATTCACATATATGTCCATAAGGTCCATATAATTTTCCATTTCAACTCCATATTTCTATAGTTTCCATTTCAAACACATATCCATATGTTTTCTTGTTTCAACTACATATTCAAATTGTTTTTCCATGACCATATCCATTAAATTATACATGATAATCCATTCCATAAGATGTTCCATGACAATCCATATAATATGCAATTCCAACCAATGTCTATAATGCATATCCATGATAATCCATATCCATGTCCATAATATAATGTTCCATGAAAATCCATTTTATATCCAAATAATATTTCATGATTCATTCCATGCTAATGCAATAATGATGCAAGAGTTATAAACAATGCAATGCATGTCCATATCCATATCTGGTCGGTGACCAATCCATATCTATATCCATATCCATATCCTTATCTAGTAAAATACCAGTCTATATCCATATCCCATCCGTGGTGGGTATCATGATTTCACAAACAATGCAAGATGTAAGTTTTCATGTCCAAATCCAATGAGTTTTCTCAACATGTTGTGTATTATTCATATTATTTATACTATGATAATATCACAATGAAGCAGATGTCAGAGAACGATGCAATGCATGTCCATTTGGTCAGTGACCACTTCCACCTGTGGTGGGTGCATGATTTCGCAGCAAATGCAGCAGCTTTCCATATTTGAAACAAATAAACTTTCGCAAAATGACGTTCACAACGACTCATGTCCATATGGTCATACATATTCCATTCCATACATTATCCGTCTTATATTATACTTCAAATAAGTTCCAAAACATTATGTAATCCATGTAGGACCCGTATAGCACCACTAGAAGGGGAATTGAATAGTGGGTGAGGAAAATTTGCTTTTTTAGAACTTTTTAGACCCAATAACTCACTTCTGAAAATAGTTTCTGTTTTCATATCCTGAGTTAGTTTATTTAGATAACCAGGTTGTAGATCTCCAAAAATCGTGAAATATGGTGAAAATGTGCTCTCAAATGTTATTAATGTGTCACAAAAATTTAAGATTAAATTCTAAGTGTAACCCCTTGAAAAACCGTTTTTGCACAGAATGTGTCAATCTGCCAAAAACTATACTTCAAAATGAACAATTTATTCATATTAATTCACAACTTTAAATGACTTGAAAATTTTATGGTATGACTTTCGAGATTTTTAATTTAATGGGCTGAAACAGTTTTTCAAAATTCTTTTGGTAAGTATGTCAACCACGTTGGTGTTCTTAACCTTTGCAAATCTGAGAATCACATTGCACTAGTCTAAGAACTATGAACGTTTGAGTGACATATCCTTATCCAATTTTGGTGAAAGTTATCCCAAATGCAAGCTAAGACGCGTGGCTATGATTCTGCAAAATTTGATGATTCGTGGAAGACGTTTGCTATTTTTACCGTGAGTATGAAACCGATACAGAAAACTAAAAACTGAAAATAAAAGTACAGAAGGTAAATGACACCAAGATTTTTATACTGGATCGGTCAAATCAACCTACTCTAGTCTTTGAGGACACATTTCTCGGTATTCACTAATAACAAATAACACCTTGACACAAGGGTGACTGGATCTAAACACCAACTCCACCCTTTTACAATCAAACAAACAAAAACAACAACATGAACGCCACCACCAAACAAATGAAGGTATGACCACACATTGATCAACCTTGTACAAGAAAGGAATTCATATGGGTGGTATAATCAAAGCCTATATAGTATATGGAAGATAATAATGATAGGATTGAGGTTAAGAGGATGAGAAAAGAATAAGAGAAAAAGAGAATAGTCTTGCTTGATCTTGATAGAATATGAACTTTGGCTTGACTTTGCCTTGAACGCTTTGCCTCTATTTATAGGTCTGAATGGCACCCCTAGTCTGCTGAAAATTCCCTTCGAATTTGACTTGAATGTCTTGAAAGATTTCCTTTTATAATATGATGACACACCCTTGCTTACTTGGCGAAATATGATTGGACGAACGACTTGTCTTTGCCTAGTTGCCACTTCATGATATGCCACCGTTTATCCACCTTGGCACTCCATAAAATGAACTGGAAATTCCTCAATAAAATCTAAAACACATGCTCAAAAACACACAAGTTAAGTATCAACCAATCAGATGTGATTTCCCTATAATTTTGCAAGAAAATTGGAGCCAAATGAGGTACAAAATTGTCCATCGATAACCGTGTGCCGAAATTTCAGTACTTGTTTGACTTTGAAATATTTTCATGTGTGTCTTGCCTTTTTAAATGTCACAATCACATGTGGCTTATATTCCACCAATCAAAGTGCCAAACATACTCCATCTAGGCTCCAAACGATGTGTAAGACACCATGTGCTGAATTCCCTTTTGGTAAACTTTGTCAAATAATGATGCATAATCTTCACACACATGGTAAATTGCAATCGACCCTTAATTGATATTTTTAGAATACTCTAATATGTCCTGGATGTGTAGAAAAAAGTCTAGATACATGTTACACCATGACCAAAACGTTCCATGTATGCATAAGTGTAGAAAACCGAATTTTTGACTTTCGTCGATTACTCGATTTTTCTCTGATTAATCTCAAACTTCTTAGACATGTAATATATGTTATGTCACACATAATATACATAAAAAAGTGTATTTTCATATCCTGTGTGACAAAAAAATTAAATTTGAATTTTCAACAAATCAAGCCAAATTGTGGATGATTGATGTGTGCAAACATGGTATGACTTTGCAGCAGATTTTGACATGTGGTGCACAAAATTTATGAGTATTTCGAGTGTATATAGGTTGGCCACCTTTATATAGTAAGTACGTGACACGTCAATGATGGTTTGGTAGTTACCCGATAAGACAATTTTTGGTTTATGGACTCGTGACATGTCGAGATAATTTTTGTAACAAGATGACTTGTAATGTATGATACGAGACCTGTATATACTCATAAATATGACGTGCATATAGTGGTGTGATGTCAACGTACAGTTATGATGTGTATGACATGTCGGTAAAACCTCAGGATACAAGTACATAGTTTGTCGTATGAAACATATGAATATATATATATTATATGTGGCGTGTGTAAAGGTGTGGAGAGATAAATTTCCATTTCAAGTTTGTTCCAAAGTAGTTCTCTCCAAATGTGTCTCCATTTAATGAACTAGTTAGTTCATCTCCTTAAGCACTTCACTTAATGACTAGTTTAGCTCATTAATCATGTCACCTGAAAATAGCATAAAAACAACAAATGTTTGCCATTTGATGTAAGCCTTAACACTTCATGGCACCTTAGTATGACAACAATATATATAAGCATGTAAAGCGTTTTTACCACGTAATCATGTCATGTAACAATTAATTCATGTATTTCGCAAACACGTAACATTTAAATCATGCATTCTCAAATCACTCAAACCCCGATTTTGCAACAATCTCCCCCTCTTAGTGGTTTGCAAAATAACCTCTATTCATGATTTAAATGTGATCGCTCCCCCTACAATCATTCATAAATTAAAAAAAATTTAAATTTCATATTGTGCTATCCTGCTCCCCCTTAACTTTGTAACAAGATGACTTGTAATGTATGATATGAGACCTGTATATACTCATAAATATGATGTGTATATCGTGACGCGACGTCGACTTACAATTTTGATGTGTATGACGTGTAGGTGGAATGTCGGGATATAAGTATATAATTTGTCGATATAAAAAATATGAATATATATATATAACATATGTTGCGTGTGTTCAGGTGGGAGAGATAACTTTCCATTTCAAGTTTGTTGCCAAGTAGCTCTCTCCAAATGTCTTCATTTAATGAACTAGTTAGTTCATCTCCTTAAGCACTTCACCTAATGAACTAGTTTAGTTCATTAATCATGGCACCTGAAAATAGTATAAATACAACAAATGATTGCCATTTGATGTAAGCCTTAATGCTTCATGGCACGTTAGTACGAAAACAACATATATAAGCATGTAAAGCATTTTTATCACGTAATCATGTCAAGTAACAATTAATTCATGTATTTCGAAACACGTAACATTTAAATCATGTATTTTCAAATCACTCAAACCCAGATTTCTCAACAATTTTCCCCTTTTGATGATTTGCAAAATAACCTCTATTCATTATTTAAATGTGATTGCTGCCCCTACAATCATGCATAAATTAAAAATTTTGAATTTTATATCGTGCTATCTTGCTCCCCCTTAATGTGCTTCCCCTTACCTTTATCTCTCTCTTCTCCTTAAATCATGCTTTTCTCTCCCCTTTTATTTTGTAAATCACATCAAAAGCATTTAGTAGCAACAAGAAGAAAGAGCATATATATACCATATCAACAGTAATCATGCATTTTTAGTGTGTCATACTCATCGTGTATGCTATTTTTTTCTATGTTATAGATTCGCATCAAAACCAAAAAAATGTAAAGTATCAAGCAAGTCCTAGGATAAGTAGCTTACCAAGGATACGTTGGAAATCTGTAGTGTACCTGGATTTCCTAATGTCCTTTCCAATTATTTTACCTTTGTTGTCTCCAAAGGTTACGAATCCTCCTTTTGTGACCTTTGTTAGGATAGACTTGGATCACTAATTGTTTGCTACATCTTTTTTTTTATTTGGTCCTTGCAAATTGAACAATCATGTAGGTATCCTTTAATTTTGGGTCCTGAAGGGTTAGGGATTCAACCCTTTGTAAGAGTACCTTTTAGTACCCAAACTTGGGTGATCTTTCTTGTTCTTACAAAAGGTGATAAGAAAGATGTAGAAGCAATATAGCATATGTTGGGAGCATTTCTATTTGGCCTATAGCCAAAATCATCATAGTAAGCATAATGTGATTTTCGAATTTGTCATGCATTTTGGTTTGTATGAATAGTTCATGATCTAGATGTATTAGTGTGATATAAGTATCGCATATGCATCAATGGATTTCTTTCATATCTATATGGTACATGATTATATTTTGTATGTGATGAAAATGAAGGAGTGCCATGAGATATAATAGGTGGTGCGCTAGACATCTTCTTAGGTTGTACAGTTGTTTTAAAGGCATGTGGTTTCTTAGATGAAGATTGAATAAAGTTTGTAGACTTATTTTGTACTTTATTATCTTCTACATACCCTAATCCGGTTTTATCATTTTCATGTTTTTGAGAAGAAATTAGACTATCTAACATACAAGTACCAATATCGAATTGTTTTACTGTTTTTTTTAAGTCTGCGTTTCTTGACTTCAACTTTGAAATCTCGGCTTTCATCTCATTATTCTTGGATGTGAATGATGAAATCTCATATTTTAATGAATTTATTATGCAAGACGACTCTTCTTTGGAATCGTTTAATTGAGATACAAGATTTATGTTAAAAGATTCTAACAATTACTTGTCTTCAATTAACCTTTTTTTTCTCTGGCAAGAGTCTTAGAAAACTTATGCAACTCAAGATATTGACAAAATAAGTCATCATAAGAGGGTTCGGAATCAGATGCGGAGTCAGAACATACCTCATTTGATGCCTTGGATGCAAAGCATACTTGCGCCGTTTCTTCATCGGTTTCTTCAGTCTCAGAGTCGGATGAGCCACTTCATGTGAAGGCTTTGAGAGCTCTTCTAGTTCTACTTTGTTTAGGTTCTGAGACGGGTCTAGTCCGTTCCTTGTCATGGTTTTTGTTTATTGTTTTGTCCTTGTTTGGGCAGTCATAAAAAATGTGTTCAAGTCGTCCACAGTCACATAATTTTTATATCTTTATCATTATTCTTATTTCTATTTTTTTAGAAGAAGTAGGCTTAGGTTTTTTTAAGCGATTTTCTCATGATCTTTCTTAATCCTTTGTCCAACGTGATTAGATCTTCATTATCGGAATCCGTGTCACTATCATCTATGCGATCAGAAAAGGTAGAGACGTATTCATTTGATTTAAATGCTATAGCCTTATCTCGTTTAGAAGTGGATTCAACATTTCTTAGAGTGAGTTTCTTTTCATATACCTTTAGTGATCCGATTAATTCCTCCATCTTTATTGATTTGGTTTCCTTACTTTATTTGTTTGCGATGACTTTGGGATCCAATTCGGATGTGAGGCTTCTTAATACCTTTTGTACCTTTTCCTGTGAAGAAAATACCTTTCAGGAGACTCAAGAGAATTGTAGCTGTTGGTCAATCTTAAATCCATATCCACAATATATTCATTCAGTAATAATTTGAAGGATTCAAAAGTAGACATAATCATGTCTATCTTGGACTCTTTAACTTGACTAGTACCTTCATGTTTCATTTCAAGACATCTCCACATTTATTGGGCACTAGAAAAATTTGACACATAACTTGATTCACTTTTACTTAAGCCATTTAGAAGAATTTTCATAGGCTTAGCATTCATCCTTAATCTCTTTTTATCTTCTATGGTATACTCTTGCTTAGGTTTTACAACCTTTAATGTAACGCCATCAATCTAGTTATCTTAGATGAAACTAATGGATCTTCTTCTGTGATAGACCATAAGTCTATATCAATACCCTTAAAGAAAAGTTTTATACGAAGTTTCCATTGATATAAAGACTCACCATCGAAAAGGGGATGCCTTACGCTTGACATTCCTTTTGCTCAGTTTTATAGCTAGTGAATGCCATCTCACAAAGATTGTTGTATCTTCTTGTAGTGAGTGTGCCAGACTCTGATACCACTTGTAGGACCTGTATAGCACCACTAGAAGGGGGTTGAATAGTGAGTGTGGAAAAATTGCATTTTTAAAACTTTTTAGAGCCAATAACTCACTTCTGAAAACAGTTATATTTTCAGATCTTGATTTGGGTTATTTAGATGACCAGGTTGTAGGCCTCTAAAAATCGTGCAATTTTGTGACAATGTGCTCTCAGATTTGTTAATGTGTGATGAAAATTTCAGATTAACATTCTAAGTGTAACCCCTTGAAAAACCATTTTTGCACAGATTATGTCAATCTGCCAGAAACTATATTTCAAAATGAAAAATTTATTTCTATTAATTCACAAATCTAAATGACCTGAAACTTTTATGGTATGACTCCAAAGATTTTTAATTTAATGGGATGAAACATTTTTCCAAAATTCTTTTGGTAAGTATGTCAACCACATTGATGTTCTCAAGCTTTGCACATCTGAGAATTAGATTGCGCTAGTCTTAGAACTATGAATGTTTGAGTGACTTATACTTATCCAAATTTGATCAAACTTGTCCCAAATGAAATCTAAGATGTGTGGCTATGTTTTTAAGAAATTTTATGATATTTGGAGGATGTTTGCTATTTTTACCGTGAGTATGAAAACGATACAGAAAACAGAAAAGTAAAAGCAAAAGTGTCGAAAGTAAATGACACCAAGATTTTTATACTGGTTCGGTTAAATCGACCTACTCCAGTCTTCGAGGATACTTTCTTGGGTATTTACTAATCACAAATAACACTTTCATATAAGGGTGGCGGGAGTTAAACACCAACTCCATCCTTTTACGATCAAACAAACAAAAACAACAACACGAACGCCGCCACCGATCAAATGAAGGTATGATCACACCTTGATCAACCTTGTACAAGAAAGGAACATTTATGGAGGGTATAATCAATGCCTATATAGTATACAGAAGATAAGAATGATAGGCTTGAGGCTAAGTGGAAACAAGAAAATAAGAGAATAGCCTTGCTTGATCTTGATAGAATATGAACTTTGGCTTGTCTTTGTCTTGAACACTTTGCCTCTATTTATAGGTGTGAATGGAACGCCTACGCTGCTGAAAACTCCCTTTAAATTTCTCTTCAATGCCTTGGAAGATTGCCTTTTATAATATGGTGACATACCCTTGCTTACATGGCAACATATGATTGGACGAATCATTTGTTTTCGCCTAGTTGTCACTTCATAATAGGCCATCGTTTATCCACATTGGCACTCCATAAGATGAATTGAAAATTCATCAATAAAATATGAAGCACATGCTCAAATACATAGAAATTAAGTATCAATTAATCAAGATGTGATTGCCCCATAATTTTAGAATAAAATTGGAGCAAAACGACGTACAAAAATCGGCCATCAATAACCATGTGTTGAAATTTCAGCACTTCTTTGGTTTTACAACATTTCCATGTGTCTCTTGCCTTATTTGATGTTACCAATCACATGTGGCTTATCCTCCACCAATAAAAGTGTCGAACAAGCTCTACCTAGGCTCCAAATGATGTGTAAGAGGCATGTATACCACTTGCACCATATGCTGAATTCTCTTTTGGTAAACTTTGTCAAAATGATGCATAATCTTCACACACATGGTAAATTGCAATCAAACCTTAATTGATTTTTCTAGAATACTCTAATATGTATTGGATGTGTAGAAAATGTCTAGACACATGTAATATATGTCATGTCAAACATAATATACATAAAATAAAATGTATTTTCAGCTCCTATATTTGAGGTTAAAAATGCCCCATGTGACAAAAATATTTAAGTTTTTATTTTTAACAAATCAAGCCAAATTGTGGGTGATTGATGTGTGTAAACATGGTATGACTTTGGGGCTGATTTTGACATGTGGTGCACGAAATTTCTGAGTATTTTGAGCATATATAGACTAGCCAGCTTTATATGATAAGTACGTGACATGTCGATGATGGTTCGGTAGTCACCCGATGCGACAATTTTCGGTTTATAGACTCGTGACACATCGATATAATTTTTCTAACAAGATGACTTGTAATGTATGATATGAGACCTGTATATACTCATAAATATGGCGTGTATATGGTGGTGTGATGTCGACGTACGGTTATGATGTGTGTAACGTATCGATGGAACGTCAGGATGTAAGTATATAGTTTGTCGTTATGAAAAATATGAATATATATATATATATATTTTTTTTTAAAAGGGAATTTTATTAATAGAAAACCTCACTTTTGGCGGAGGAATACCTTATTACAAGATAGTACGAATACGTCATCAAAATCAAAGAAGTGAAACAGCCAACGTATAATGGTGTATCTCCAGTCGTATATGATATGCCGCATTAAAACCTTGCCAAGAAAAACCACCCTTGTGGATAAAAACTTGGCGAAGGAAAAAGCGTACATATTTATACGACTTTCATTGATACTAAAGAGCTGAAAATTGTGTAATAGATACAACGAAACAAACGTCTCGTGAGAAATGATATAACATCTTGAAGCTGAGGGAGGATGTTGTCCGTTTAGAGTTGGCTGGGAGTGAGCATGTAATGTCCA
Organism: Eustoma russellianum; assembly: GCA_036186865.1. Classification (NCBI taxonomy): domain Eukaryota; kingdom Viridiplantae; phylum Streptophyta; class Magnoliopsida; order Gentianales; family Gentianaceae; genus Eustoma; species Eustoma russellianum. The sequence goes on from AP025060.1 coordinate 7,828,284, forward strand.
GTGTACCTCGCCAAGCAACAGAGCAGCAGATAAATGAATATATATATATATATATATATATATATATATATATATATATAATATGGCGTGTGTGAAGGTGTGGAGAGATAACTTCCCATTTCATGTTTATTGCCAAGTAGCTCTCTTCAAATATGTCTTCATGTAATGAACTAGTTAGTTCATCTCCTTAAGCACTTCACTTAATGAACTGGTTTAGTTCATTAATCATGTCACCTGAAAATAGTATAAAGACAGCAAATATTTTCTATTTGATGTAAGCCTTAGCGCTTCATGGCACGTTAGTACGACAACAATATATATAAGCATGTAAAGCATTTTATCACGTAATCATGTGAAGTAACAATTAATTCATGCATTTCTTAAACACATAGCATTTAAATCATGCATTTTTAAATCACGCAAACCCCGATTTCTCAACAATCCATTTCAATGTCTATTTGGTTCATATTTATACTAATCCATCTAATGCCCATTTAGTTGTTTGTGTGTGTATATATACACACAAACACACACTTTTTTAGATACAGACGGGCGGCACCATCCGTTGATTTTATTAATAATAGAGAGCCCTCACTTGTGGCAGAGGAATATCGTGGTTATATATTGAGTAGGAGACTCTCCCACTAAAATGCAGGTAAAGGAGTACAATGTAAACCTGCAAAAGTAACTGCTACATTCCGAATGAATATGTCTCAAAAGCATATAACATATGCATCAGTCTACGAAAGTTCAAGTGGAAAAACGGATTTCTGTAATTGCTATCAAAAGAAATAGCACAATATCTATCACTAAGAAACTGCAGAATCTCACACATCTGGGGTGTTCACCATGGCGCTTCAGATAAAAACTCAAACCATCACATAAAGTGAAATGGTCAAATTGCAACATAAAGAAATAGAAGATAATAAATGAAAGCAACTAATTACATACCCATGTTGCATGTATTCTTTTCGAATACAGGCAACCGAATGCATAGCAAGCCAATATGCAGCGGTGCGCAGCCGTCCACACCTAGGCTCCAAACTCATGTGAAAAAATGCGTAGTTATCCAGTGAAAAAGAAAAATGTCTCCAAAGCTTAAGTAAGTAAAGCAAGCTAGCAAAAGGGGTAAACCATACCAAGGTTACCTGTTTCAAACAGTGACACAGGCAACAACAATAAAAGGTGGCCAACTCAAATGGGAGACGTAAAATTAGTGCTATAAGGCAAGTATTGAGATATCCAAAACAACGGCTCCACAAACCTCGCATGAAAGGCTATGTAAGGATGTAGACAAAGTGAAGCCAGGCGAATGTAACCCATGCTCTGATAAACCATGTGCGGCAGAGTTGGCTTCTCTATGGCAGAACTGCAATGTTGAACTATTCAGACATAAAAATGTAATGGCCCGATGCAGTTCCGAAGCAAATGTACCCATATACTGCTGAATCTGAGTAACTCAAGAGAGAAGCATCCTAATATACGTCTCAAGTATCAAATTCTCATAATGTTTTTCTTAGTAAATTAAAGCATATGTAAGAGCATGCAATTCAACACATAAAGGGGTGACAGCAGGCAAAGGAAAACAAGTAGCCGAGAAAAGCTCTCTCTTAGCATCTCGCAAGATGGCTCCACCTGTCAAGGCACACCTTCCAGCCGCTATATCCACATTCAATTTATGCTTACCTGACGGTGAAAGTGCCCAACATACTACACAAAGTCGACGGCTCTTCAATGGTGGATGAGAACGGTCGTGCAATCAAATGAGGTATAGATTGTGAAAATCTCTTCCCCGCTGTAACCGCACACCAAGTATAAACACTTGCACGTATTTCCTCAAATAAACGGCGATATTAAAATGCATCTTCCCCAAAACAAATCGCAGCATACTCCTTTTAAATAGCCCATGTGACTAACATGGGAACAGTGCGCATACTCCTTTTAAATAGCCCATGTGACTAACATAGGAACAGTGCCTATCAATTGTCCTTTCATTGAATTTCATGAAGAATACCGCCACCAACGGACGAGGTATAGTTGGCTGTTGTGGCATCTGACCAGAAAAAATAATTGCCATCTCCTGCCAAAGTGAACAAATAGCATAGCACTGGAAGAAGATATGATCTTGTGTGTCAGAAGCTTGGCTGCAGAAAACGCATTGGGATTGTAAAATCGAAACCCATGCACATAGATTATCCATCAGAGGTAAAGAATGAGATCACAACTTCCAAAGAAATATTCGACCACCCAGGTGTGCACCCGACCACCATATAAAACGGGAATGAGTAAACAAATTGTCACAGGAAGAGACAGTATAATAAGGTGACTTAATGGAAAACTAAGCATAAGAATCATAAATATGTGCAAAAATGGCAGGGCGCTTCCCATACTTCATGTGACAATAATGAGACCACAGGGAATGTGAGTTATGATAATTCCACTAAATTTGACAGTCATAAGTCTGCTGAATAGTTGAAAGATGTCAAATGACTAATCCCTCAGCCTCAATTGTGCAACAAATGATATCCCAAGCCTTCCAATGATGTCAACCATTCTACAAAAAGATATCCATTCGACGATTTAAATTGTCCAAAACACTCTTTGGGAGTCGTGAGCTAGCAATTATATGTGTAGGCATGGAACAATGAACATGACGAAGAAGTACAATACGGACAACAGTAGAGAGTAACTTAGAAGACCATACATTCAACTTGGCATCAAATTGTCTTAGTAATGAAACACAATAGCTAGCTCGATTAATGCCCTTATACAAGAATGAGCCTAGATATTTTATTGGGAAAGCAGCCAAGCGCATACATAATGTCTGCAACACTCGCGAGCCGGATGCCCCAGAGCCAACAACCACTTGACTCTTATGATAGGGTTTAGGGCTTAGGGTTTAGAGTTTAGGGTTTAGTGACAAGTTGGCCAGCGGCTTGCTGAAAGGCCTCTAAAAATCGCCAAAAATGTGCCAAATTTTGAGTGGAACCATTTAAAAGATAACCAAATCGTCAACAAAACCAAGATGAGAAACATGGGGGACTTGGCCTACTTAAAATCCACGGATGTATCACATATCCATTAAAAGATTGAGACCACGCGAGAAGCCACCAGAAGCCAAAATAAAATCTTAAGGAGAGAGAGGATTCCCTTACTTGACACCACGTTCTATAGAAAAGTAACCCATAGGCTTCCCATTATCCAATACCAAACATCTAGTAGTAGCTAGATTATTCAGAACGAGACGAACAAAGCGAGGATTAAAGCCCATTTTGTGCAAAAGATGCCATAGATGTTGGACCGTACACCTGCAATAAACACCACTAGAGGAAAAATGAATAGTGGTTAGCAAAAATTACACTACTACCCTTGAATAAAAATCCGCTTCGAAAACAGAGTCTGAGACCACTACAGATTCAGAACCTGTTTTTGAAAGAATTCAAAAGTCAGTGTATAAAACTCCAAAAATTATGAAACATTCCAGAAATTAACTTCAATGTCTTTGCTAGACTCTATCCAAAAATCAGATAACAATAAGAACATTGGCCCTTAAAACAAATAAAAAGATTCATGTGGTCAATCTAGACAAAATTGGATAGAATAGTGCTAAACCTTGCAAACGTTTTTCTCTTTAATTACCCAGCTAAAAAGGTTGATCTTTATGACAAAATGCTCCTTATGATGTCTGGTTTAAGTTTCTAAAAGGTCTTGACCTGAAACTATGCTTCATGAAATCAGAATTCAAGTTTCTTTGAGACTGGTCAGATTACAGCAAGAATGGAGCAGTTATTTTGCAACGACTGAAAAACAAACTTTCATTTGCCCAAATCAAGTGATTCTTGCTGAAAATGAAAGCTAACAGTCTGAAGTATAACTCCATCACAAATCACATATTTTTGAAAATATTTTGCTATTTTTTCAAGACATGTGAAGTTGTCTAAAATTTGTAGTGAAAACAGGCTGAAAACAGTAAAAAAGTAGAAAACACACGAACACTGAAGATTTATTTGGTTCGGTGAATGTGACCTACTCCTTTCCTTGGATTTTACTATAGAATGAACACAAATACAATAATAGCCAAGCTTGATCCTTGGGTTAAACACCAACCCTATTCAAGACTTGGATGATCACCTCTATGCAACTTAGGTTGCAACACCTCGACCACCTATTGGTGTAGCCTTATAAACTTAGCTAACCAATCTTACAAAATCAACAAAAGAGGCGTGTATAATGTAGCTAAACACAACAAGAAATAAAACACCTTACCTACACAAAGAATGAATCAAAAAGAAGAGAATAGCAAGAATGGTCTTCAAGTTTGCTTCAAAGTTGTGTGTTCTTCTTCTTCATCTTTACCTCCTATTTATAGTGTGAAATAGGCCTTGAAGATAAGACCTCCTATGTGTCAACAACTTCATCATCAAGTCTTAATTGTCTTCACATCATTGGTTGTCCACATAATCACCTTGTACAGCTGGCAACATAGAAAAACATGACTGGTCCACCTTGGATTCACCATGTGGCCGATTTATCCACATCACTTTGTTTTGAAAATGTTGAAGATAATAAGAAGGCATATTCCACAAGAATTCCTCAACTTCTTGGCATAAGAATAGGTCATGTGAGGGTTTCCATTTGACTCAAAAAATCAGCTCCTAGCCATTGGGTACAACATGGAATTTCCAAGTTGGCAATTTTGCCAACTAGCTTGTTTTTTGTTGGTCTACTTGTCATCATGTCATAAAATGAATACACCATCATTTCCACCTATATAATCACGTATTGGAGGCCATAAAATATGTATAACTTCAGAAATTCTAAGGAGAAAATAATACATAAGGGTTGACAAGATTATGTCAACATATATTATCAAAAATTCCCACTTTTTCTCTTTTATATGTTGTGATGAATTTTGCACCAAGAACACCTTATAATCTCTGCAAAATGATGATTCAGAATCTTCAATAATATATTCATGAGAGTCTTCAAGAAGAAAATAAAGTGTGACACGAAAACAATCATATATATTGCTAATGTTGATAATATCACCAGATAGAGAAAGATAATAGAAAACCACCAAATAATCTTCAAGAATACCATAAATAAACTCCAGAATGAAGATAATAAGATAATCAAGAGATTCTTTGAGTAAAATGACGAAACCACACTTGGAGGGTAAAATAACCAAAACCCCTAGTGAGAGAAAACTCCAAAAATGACCCCGATAGAAAGAAATAAATATAAGAACACCTTTGTAATATTAAATAAGATGAAAATAGGTCCTTGAATCATATTCACCAGGTCAAGTACCTACAAAAACTCAAAATACCAATTTTGCCTTTTTTTGGTAAGTTTGTAGAAACTTTCAGGGCATGTTAGTCACAATGCATAATATTCATAAAAATCACATAATAATAACATAATAAACATGTATGAAACATATGCAAATGAGAACAACCATTTTATCACATTTTAGAAAAAACTTTTCTACAAACCCTAGACATCGATCGATCGAAGTGTCTCTGTTTAAAAGATCGATGTCTCATAGTGAGGTTCAGATTTTGTCACTGACCTGCATCAATTGATCGATGTAGAGATTGATGTACACATCGATCGATTGATGTGTCTCAGGTTTAAATATCGATGTCTCACAGTAAGGTCGTGGTTTCTCTTTGCCTTATATTGATCAACCGATGTAGAGATCGATGTATACATCGATCGATCGAAGTGCATTAACCTGAGAGATCGATGTCATTTTTCTTCACTTATTCAACTTTTTATCATTTATAAAATCATGTGTGACATTATTAAGTATCAACACTTAAAATTATGACTTTGAAATTTATCCAAACATGTTTCTCAATATTCTCCCCCTTTTGGATGATTTTCAAAATAACTCTACATGATTTTAATGTCGCAAATTTTTACCAATTGTTTAACACAGATCTACCAACTCTAAACCAATGTTTTATACCAATTGAGCTGCTTTTGACAAAACTCACCTACCAATTGAATTGCTTTTGACAAAACTCACCTTGTTATATACCAATAGTTTTCAAATTCTTTTTAGATTAACATATATGCTACCCCTCAACTTATACTCTCCCCTTAACCTATGCTCCAAGTTAATTGAATACCAATTAAAACTTTTACCAATTGAGCCAATTGAAATAAGCGAACTATCTAACCTTAAAATCATGAGTTAAAATATAAAATCATGTTCTTATATCTATCTCCTCCTTTATTTTGCGAATCATGCAAAAGATAAAATTACGCAATTATATCATAGGTCATCATAACCAACTTGGCTCGTAAGTTTTCAAAAGTGGCTTGACTAAGGCGTTTAGTAAAAATATCAGCAACCTGAAGATCAGTTCTTACATGGTTTATAACTATATCCTCATTTTGTACTTGGTCTCAAAGGAAATGATATTTAACTTCAACGTGTTTAGCCTTAGAATGAAGTACCGGATTCTAAAAAAGATTGATCGAACTCGTGCTATCATAGAAAATCGGAAGCTTATTCATTATAATGTCAAAATCACTAAATTGCTGTTTAAGCCAAGTATTTGGGTAGTTCATAAAGCTAAGGCTATATACTTGCATTCAGTGGTAGAAAGAGCTACACTAGGTTGTTTCTTAAAAAACCAAGAGATTAAGTGGGTTCTTATGACTTGACACGTACTGCTAGTGGATTTTCAATATATCTTGCAACCACCATAATCAGCATCACTATATGCATATAATTCATACTTGGAATTTCTATCATACCAAAGTCCTAAATGAGATGTGTGTTTAAGATATCTAAATATCTTTTTCACCATATTGTAATGGGATACCTTGGTACAAGATTGAAACCTAGCACACGTACACACACTAAACATTATATCAAGTCTTGACGCGGTTAAATACAACAATGATCCAATCGTAGAACTATATAGTGTGTCATCAAAAGGTTTACCCTTTTCGTACTTGTCTAGTTTAGTGCCTAATACTCATGGGGGTAGGTGTTGGTTTCAACTCTTCAAATCCAAACTTCTTAATCATATCATTGACATACTTAAGTTGGCTAATGTGGATTTCTTGAGAGGTTTGTTTGATTTGTAACCCTAAGAAATAGTTTAATTCTCCTACCATTGATATTTCAAACTCCGACTTCATACACTCTTCGAAGTCTTTTACTAAGGTAGGGTTGGTTGATCCAAAGATTATGTCATCTACATATATTTGAACTATTAATAAGTCATTGTCTTTTCTTCTTAGAAATAGTGTGTTGTCTATGATTCCCCTTTGATAATTATTTGCAACAAAAAAGTTTGCAAATCTATCATACCAAGCTCTTAGAGCTTGTTTCAAACCATATAAAGCTTTCTTAAGCTTGTATATTGCGTCTTCGAATCCATAGGTTGTATGACAAATACCTCTTCTTAGATGTACCCATTCAAGAAAGCACTATTGACATCCATTTGGAAGAGTTTAATTTTGCTTAGACTTGCAATAGCAAGCAACAACCTAATGGTTGTTAGTCGTGCAACAAGTGCAAAAGTTTCTGCATAATCAATTCCTTCTTATTGATTATAACCTTGTGCGAGTAGCCTAGCCTTATTTCTTGTACTGTTTCCTTGTTCATCTATTTTATTCCTAAATACCCATTTTGTTCCTATTATAGATTTATTTTCGGGTTTAGGAACTAAATCCCGTATGTTGCTTCGGGTAGATTTGTTTAACTCCTCATGCATGGCATCTATCCATGATATATCACCTAAGGCTTCCTTAACATGCTTAGGTTCTAAGTGTGATATTAAGCTATGCCCTTCGGCTTGACTTATGTTTCTACGTGTTCTAACCCCATGTAGCGTCCCGCTCCCGAGCCCTAGCATCAAGAACAGTGCACCCGCTGTAGCCTACTACGAGGACTACAAAGCGTCGTTCAAACTTTTCTACAAGTCAGAACTGACGTCGAAATTTTGCACAGAAACGATAATTAAAGAAATAAACTTCTTGATTAAATTAAATCCATCGGAATAAAATCAAGTACAAGGGTTGACGAAACCCGCTAAGTCAAGTATGAAATACTAAAATCAAACAATAAACCTAGGTGGAGGTCTATCTGACTATCCCAAGAACAAGCTCCCGGTCAACAATATTTCTTCTCGAGCCCAGTTCACTCTTCTCAGCTCGCGTAATCTGTCCCATCCTCGATAAATATATATACTCTTAATCCTGCTCACCTGTGGAGGGGTGGTGGGGGGTGAGTGATGGGAGTCACTCGTAGGTTACCCGTCTCTCCCGAAAAGGGATTGTCACATACTGAGTCGGGTAAACAATTAAGCACGTAAAGCAGGTAGCAGATAAATAAAGCAATAAAACATACACATATAAATAATAAAGCAAATAAATCATAAATAAAGAAATAACGCATACCCGACCCGATACGTATCCCAAAACATAGCATTGAAACAACTTAAGAACAAGGTCATCGATAATCACAACAATAACAAATGCAATGCGCAACTTCATGATGCATGCTCTTCTATCTCCGTGTCACACGCAGTCATTTAATATCACACGCTATGCTTTTTCTTTTCCATGTCCCGGGTCCTATTAGGTGAAGGTAACCATTATTACCAACACCCATCACACGTCTCGTCAGGCCACACGTCTTGTAGGACCACACGGCTCATAGGCCAAATGCAATGCTCGTGCCATGAATGCGTCACACTTTCACACTTCTGGTTCTCCTATGTTGCATGCTCCGTTCTATGTTGCGTATTACCTATATTGCGTAGTTATCCTATGTTGCGTGGGTTCATTACTGTATTTTATCTTCTGCCGTTATTTTATCTTTCTAGACTTTATTTTAGGTTTCTACACTTTATTTTATGTTTCCTAGGCTTTCAAACACTTTAAATCTTTTATTTAAATATTTTTATCTTTCCCTACTATTTCTTTTTTGCTTTAATTTCATTTTCTTCTCTCTCCTTTTCCTCCCTTTTTTCCTTTGATTTTACTTTATTTTAATTTATTTTATGGGTTCGTAAGTGATGTTAATGTTATATTAATTAAACTTATCTACTTTTTTTCCTTATTTCCCGTGGGTGACTACATTTTTTTTGTTTTATTATTTTGTTTTATATTATTTTATTCTCAAATTATTAAATAATAATTATAGTAAATATATCACAGCCGCCCCAGTTTCTTTTTTTATTTTCTTAAATTCTAATTTTCTTCAAAATTCAATATCTTCTTCGTTTTAACTCCGATTAACCCCAAACCAATTGCATTGGACTCCGTTTAACGCTCTCTACGTAACGCAACTGACATGTCAGCACGTGCACTACACGCGCCACTCAGGGGCGTGCGTGGGCAGCCGCGCGTGTGCTACACGCGCCGCCTCCGGACGCGTTTTTCGACGAACTGAACCCAATTCAACCTATTTACGTGCTATGTGATCTATATCTAAGGCCAATCACGCAATTTTCATACCAAAACATAAAGAATTCGTGATACACATATAAAGAATAAACATACAGTGATAAATAAACAATCTCAATACAGAATGCGAGGGAATCCAAAGCAATCCGACAGAGGAGAGGGTAACCTACCTGTCAAATGAAGAATTTTCTCGACACGGAGGTTGGATTCGGTACGGATGGGCAATTCTCTTCTCCTCTCCTTCTGTTTTCCTCTCTTTTCTTTCTCTCCTCTTCCTCTCCCTTTTTCCTTTTTTCTTTCCTCACTGCCGCCTGCTTTTTGCTTTTGGCCTTGCTTTTATTTTTTTTATACTGTTGACCGATTTGTGTGTGGGTGGGATGGGAATAACGGTTTGGGGTTTAATGGGGGGGGGATAATGGCGTCAATTAAAAGGGAGTGGGCAGTTATTGGGGAGGGATTTGGGTAATGGATAGTTAATATGATTTAATATTTCGTTTAATTTAATTTAATTAAGTAAAGACTTTCTTCTTCTTTTTTTAAATGTACCTAGATAATGATCGGACTATACATCCATTACATATGGGCTACTACATCCTACCCCCCTCACAAAAAGTTTCGTCATCGAAACTTGCATATGGTATAATCAATGACTTAGTATGATTCCACTTGATTCATCCACCTAGATAATGATCGGACTATACATCCATTACATATGTTGATGCGTTCACATCACACTTTCTCGACATATGACTAAATCCTCAGACTCATTTTTTTTGTATACATACAAGTAGTTTCTAATCCATTTCTCTTTGCTTATTTAGAATTATAACTTAATCTACCTATGATTATCGCCTCCACTTAAGAGTATTGTCATTATACCGGGGTTTTATAACCCAACCGTCGGTGTATAACGTACTTGTACATGCGGCTATCAGCAGCTCTCTAAAATCAAAATCTTGGAGGGACTATAATCTTTAATTTAATTCTCTATAATGAAAACTTATAAATCTCCATTCATACCATTTGACGGGTATCATTCAACTTGTTGTAGTCTACCATTCCGAATTTTTTAACTCGTCATATATGATTCATCTTCTAGTTGCATGTCCCAAAATAAACACATGTCCAAAATATCTATCAAGTCCTCTGATTTATTACTCACTACGCTTCATAGATATAGAATCACGTCTCAAAATCAATTCTTATACTTACGAGCTAGTTATATGATCATGTCCTTAAGTGTACTACAATATTTAACTTAACGCATTGTCCGCAAGACTCATCCCTTGAATCGTCTGTATTTTCGGAATACGTTTTGCTCTAATATGATTTGAATTTAGTCATCGCTAGCATCCCACTAGGTGATATAATCCTTATAGGGCTCGATCATTAACTTTAATTCTCTATAATTGGTATGTACATCATTCCACTTATACCACTGGACGCGTATCACTCAACTTATTGCAACCGACAATTCTAACTTCTTAAACTAATCATATATGATCGATTACCTAGATATAGAACTAACCTTACATGTACTTTAAGTCCTCCAATAGGCCAACCATTACGCTTCCTTAACACGGAACCAAGTCCTCAAAATTAATTCTTATATACGTACATGCTAACGATATGATCGGGTCCTTACTTTTGCGGAGATATCGTCAACAAACTAATATACAAAGTACGTGTATGGACATGTTTTTCTTTTACAATAAAAATATTGTTTATGTAGCTATAACTTGGAATATAGCTTTAATTATTCAACATAGTATCCATTCTAACTTTTTGTAAGCGCAAGTACCAAAGATTTATATATTTGTTTCGCAAAGTGTATCAAACGAAGAAGTATTAGTACGATTTACTTACAAAGGTATTACAGGTAAAATCGTATTTAAATAATTTGAATTCAACAAACGTAAAGTTTTATAAACGTTTAAATACAGTATCTCTCTTTTATAGAAGAACTACATATATTTTGAGAACTATTTTCGCTTCACAAAATAAAAATTAGGTAAGTCCATCGCAAGCGGATAGATAACTTCGAAAACGCTTGATGGATGAAATGCTTTCAATATCAATAGTCAACAAATAGAATTTATTTCGACAAAATTTATCGTAACAAAAAAAATTGAAATATTGTATAGGAAATATGTAAACATAACGCTCTTCAAAAATATCGACATTTATTTTTTTCCTCGTAGTTGTCAAAAGCAATTAAAATTTCATTATTTTGATATGCATATACAGGAAAAAAAATTACCCTGTAAAATAGTAGACCATAAGGAAAATGAAACTAAATGTAACACTTAGAAGGTAAAAATGTTTACTGCACCTTTAAAATGTAGCATATATATTGTTTACTTGCTTATGTGAAAATATTTAACCACTTGGGAAATGGTAGTCCTATATTTCGTATAATTCCTATAATCTATCCTTATTTTCCAATGAAAAATCCGTCTATGTTTCATTTCCTTGTAAGTCCAATCTTTGCCTACTATGGTAAAATTCCTTACCTTAAATTGTCCAATTCTAGCATGGCAAACTACATATTTATTGACCTAGGAAATTCTAATTCACCATGCTTCCACGCGCCACACTGATCTACTGTACCTCGTTACTTGGTTATTTGAACCACTAATTTTATTCTAGTTCATATGAAAACAACCACCACTTGTTCATGCCTGTTCTATTTTAATTCAAGCCTATTCAAATCAAGTAACTCGACGTTTCTATAAATCAACGCTTAATTAAAAGTTTGTAAAGATACATTATTCCCATATACTTGTTATAGCCGATTGACGTCTCTTGCTACCGATCAATATCTCTAATGAGACTAATATCGTCGTCCTATTAAATAACTCTAAATTTCAACATCTTAACCCCATACTATAAATTCATTCGTATGATTCTCTTACTAACGCTACTGATTATAAGGCTTATGAATCGTTACTCCGTTTCTAACATTTCTCTATAAATCATCTCTTAGTAGCTATCATACTATAATAATTCATTTCTTAGTAGCGATTATCTCAACTTAGACCTAAGTCTGCTCTGATGTTACCATCCAAGTAGGGATATGGACCCATTTTACTTTACCCTAATGGTATCGAGTCCATTGCTATAGTTGCAGTGAAGCAGCCCGAGTTACTGCATGTCCCATTAATATGTCACTAGCGTTTGCAGTAGGGTGTCTGGTTAACATTTTAATTCATTCAATTTAATTATATAGTATTCAACTAGGGTTACTAAGATCACAGCTTAAAGAGTTATGATCAACTTAGATACGGTAGAATTGTATGGGATACCCTAGGTATATGTGTTGCGTAACCAATCGTCTCCTTAAGTCTAAGGTCATAACTTACTTTCACGATTGCTATTAGTATCATCATTTCTTAATTCTAAGATCATGTCTTATTTCTCATATCATGTTTAGTGTATAATCAACGCTTATGTCTACCTTCAGTACTTGTGTCCAAGGACAACTCCTAACCGGAATCGTTATTTATGTTTAAGATTGTGACCTATGTTCATGATCATCGCTTATGTTCAAATCATCACTTATGTCTAAGATTGTGACTTAGGGGTAAAATCGCAACTTAAATTCTAATACCAGGGCCTAAATCTACATTTATGCCGTGGATCTAAAGCCATTATTCGAAGATCGGATTCTCGGCATATATTACCTTTTGAACTCATTCCAAAATCAGACCCAAGTAATCGGCGGTGTCAGTTGCGCTGTGATATCACTCCTCCGCATCTTCTTGTGGAAGAATCTCCGGTCCGAGTGTGGTGGTGAAGGCAGTGTCTGCTAGTTCGACAGCTGGTGTTACTGTGCTAAAGTGTTGGTCACGGTGACTACGGCGTCTTCAAGTGCTTGGGATGATACCCTCATTCTCTTGGTTCTCACCATCATTGCCTTGATTACCGACTTGTTCACGTCTTGCCGGCATTTTTTAGAACCTATAATGGTCGAAAATATATTTATTTAAGTACATGCTAAGTTAGGAGATATATTGGGAATTTCTAACAACTTAGGGGTTGCATGCAAATGTTCAGGGGTAATTTGGAAAATTCCGTCATTTACGGAATAAATGTTAAAAGTTAGGGGCAGAATAATAATTACGTAAGGAAATGATCGCTCACCCTCGTACCCCTTAACCCGGTCATAACTTAAGTATAAGATCATCACTTAAGCCTATTTTGCTTCGCATGGGTAAAATCGTCATTTTAAGAAAAGATTGTAGCTTAACTCTAAGTGATCTAGTTAATCCTGCGTTTCCGAGGCAGATCTGGAGCCTCGGCTCTGATACCACCTGTAGCGCCCCGCTCCCGAGCCCTAACATCGAGAACAGTGCACCCGTCGTAGCCTACTACGAGGACTACAAAACGTTGTTCAAACTTCTCTACACGTCAGAACTGACGTGAAAATTTTGCGCGGAAACGATAATTAAAGAAATAAACTTCTTGATTAAATTAAATCCATCGGAATAAAATCAAGTACAAGAGTTGACGAAACCCGCTAAGTCAAGTATGAAATACTAAAATCAAACAATAAACCTAGGTGGAGGTCTATCTGACTATCCCAAGAACAAGCTCCCGGTCAACAATATTTCTTCTAGAGCCCAGTTCACTCTTCTCAGCTCGCGTAATCTGTCCCATCCTCGATAAATATATATACTCTTAATCCTGCTCACCTGTGGAGGGGTGGTGGGGGGTGAGTGATGGGAGTCACTCGTAGGTTACCCGTCTCTCCTGAAAAAGGATTGTCACATACTGAGTCGGGTAAACAATTAAGCACGTAAAGCAGGTAGCAGATAAATAAAGCAATAAAACATACACATATAAATAATAAAGCAAATAAAGCATAAATAAAGAAATAACGCATACCCGACCCGATACGTATCCCAAAACATAGCACTGAAACAACTTAAGAACAAGGTCATCGATAATCACAACAATAACAAATGCAATGCGCAACTTCATGATGCATGCTCTTCTATCTCCGTGTCACACGCAGTCATTTAATATCACACGCTATGCTTTTTCTTTTCCATGTTATGCTATGCATGTCCCGGGTCCTATTAGGTGAAGGTAACCATTATTACCAACACCTATCACACGCCTCGTCAGGCCACACGTCCCGTTATTACCAACACCTATCACACGCCTCGTCAGGCCACACGTCCCGTAGGACCACACGGCTCATAGGCCAAATGCAATGCTCGTGCCATGAATGCGTCACACTTTCACACTTCTGGTTCTCCTATGTTGCATGCTCCGTTTGTTGCGTATTACCTATATTGCGTAGTTACCCTATGTTGCATGGGGTTCATTACTGTATTTTATCTTCTACCGTTATTTTATCTTTCTAGACTCTATTTTAGCTTTCTACACTTTATTTATTTTTTCCTAGGCTTTCAAACACTTTAAATCTTTTATTTAAATATTTTTATCTTTCCCTACTGTGTCTTTTTGCTTTAATTTCATTTTCTTCTCTCTCCTTTTCCTCCCTTTTTTCCTTTGATTTTACTTTATTTTAATTTATTTTATGGGTTTGTAAATGATATTAATGTTATATTAATTAAACTTATCTACTTTTTTTTCCTTATTTCCCGTGGGTGACTACAATTTTTTTTGTTTTATTATTTTGTTTTACATTATTTTATTCTCAAATTATTACATAATAATTATAGTAAATATATCACAACCGCCCCCGTTTTTTTTTTTTTTCTTAAATTCTAATTTTCTTCAAAATTCAATATCTTCTTCGTTTTAACTCCGATTAACCCCAAACCAATTCCATTGGACTCCGTTTAACGCTCTCTACGTAATACAACTGACATGTCAGCACGTGTACTACACACGCCACTCAGGGGCGCGCGTGGGCAGTCGCGCGTGCATTACACGCGCCGCCTCCGGACGCGTTTTTTGACGAACTGAACCCAATCCAACCTATTTCCATGCTATGTGATCTATATCTAAGGCCAATCATGCAATTTCCATACCAAAACATAAAGAATTCATGATACACATATAAAGAATAAACATACAGTGATAAACAAATAATCCCAATACAGAATGCGAGGGAATCCAAAGCAATCCGACAGAGGGGAGGGTAACCTACCTGTCAAATGAAGAATTTTCTCGACACGGAGGTTGGATTCGGTGCGGGTGGGCAATTCTCTTCTCCTCTCCTTCTCTTTTCCTCTCTTTTCTTTCTCTCCTCTTCCTCTCCCTTTTTCCTTTTTTCATTTTTCTTTCCTCACTGCCGCCTGCTTTTTGCTTTTGGCCTTGCTTTTATTTTTTTAATACTGTTGACTGATTTGTGTGTGGGTGGGATGGGAATAACGGTTTGGGGTTTAATGTGGGGGATAATGGCGTCAATTAAAGGGAAGTGGGCAGTTATTGGGGAGAGATTTGGGTAATGGGTAGTTAATATGATTTAATATTTTGTTTAATTTAATTTAATTTAATTAAGTAAAGACTTTCTTCTTTTTTTAAATGTACGGCTACTACACCCCAACACTTGGATCCCCAATAATTAGTTCTCTGGGATGTGTATGTTTATCTTTTATGTACCACCAATTCCTAGGTTGACTAGGTTCACCTTCATCTTGTTCAAATGTTTCATTTGTGTGAAAATTATCATATACAATCGAAACATCTTGTAAATTAGATTGAGTATCTTTTAGTTGCAAAATTTTTTGATTTACTTCACCCATGGGTCCATGCATGTCTTGTTCAGGGGGAGTTGATTCTAGATGATCATGAATAGGCTCAAGTAATATATCATCATTATCAAACATATTTTCAACACTATTTTCTTGTTTATGTTGAGTTTTATCAACCGTTTCAAGATATGCATTCTCGTTAAATCTCACATATATAAATTCAATTCTTTTTCGAGAAGCATGATTATAACACCTATATGCTCTTGAATTAATTTAATAATCAACAAATATGTATTCAATAGACTTTTGTTAAAACTTATCTAGATTATCTTTAGTATTAAGTACAAAACATTTACAACCACAAACTCTAAGATAATCTACCTTAGGTTGTCTATTGTTTAACAATTCATAATGTGTTTTATTTAATTTCTTTCTAATATAAAGCCTATTTATAATATAACAAGCAAATCTAACAGCTTCAGCCCATAAGAATTTTGGTGTTTTATGTTCATATAACATTGTCCTAGCAATTTCTTGAATTGTTCTATTTTTACGTTCAAAAAACTCCATTGAGTTGTGGTCTAGGTGGTGAGAATTCATGTCTAATTCCATGTAATTCACAAAATTTTACTATTTTTTTAAAATTCTCCACTTCTATCACTCCTGATTCTTTTAACGTTTTCTTCATAAAGATTTTCAAGTTGCTTAATAAGATTTGCGATTGCCAATGGAGCATTGTCTTTGTGTGTTAAGAACAATGTCCATGTGTAGCGTGAGTAATCATCTACGACATACACATAGTAGTGTCCACCTAGACTTGTTGTCCTACTTGGACCAAACAAGTTTAAGCGACGCAATTCTAGTACATGATTAGCACTCACTTCATGTTTAGGTTTTAACGTTTCTTTAATATGTTTTCCTTTAATACATGTTTCACATAATTGAAAATTATCTAAGTCTAGATTAGGTATTCCTGTAACTAGATTCTTCTTAGATAATTTTTCTATGGTTGAAATTCCAATATGTCCTAGTCGTCTATGCCATAAGTTCACATCTAAGTCATGTGAAAATAAACACTTAATCCTAACATCTAACATGTTATTTAATGATAATTTATAAATATTATCATCGCTATTTCCTTTTAGCACAATTTATCCTTTTTCATTTGTTATATTACAAACATTAGGGAGAAAAGCAACATTATATACACAATCAATAAGTTGCGAAATACTAAGTAAATTATACTAAAGATTACTTACTAACAACACATTTCTTATTTGAAATGTGTTTGGGCCTCCGATTGTTCCTTTTCTAACCATCTTTCCTTTGTTATCATCACCAAGTATCACTTTTCCTCTATTTTCCTTTTGTTCCAGCTCGGTGAACAGCTTAGGGTTGCTAGTCATGTGTCTCGAACACCCGCTATCTAAAAACCATTTAGTTTTTAGATTCTTTGGCTTTATCACCTTCTTGTCTTCTTTGTACTTCACCTACGAAGGAAATAAGTTTTAGGTAGCCTTTATTTGGGTCCTTGAATGTTAGGGGCACCACCCTTGTTTATATACCCTTTGGGCATCTAAACTTGCATGTACCTTCTGGGCACATGTTTGATATTATTATAAGTTGAAGAATATAAAGGGTTTTCATGGATTTGGCCATTCCATTCAAAAGAAGATAAATTGTCATACATATAATACCTTGAGTTATAAGTTCTACGTTGATTTTGATATGCAAAATGAGGCACATAACTTTGTTTCTTGAGTGGCGCCATGTATGATGTATGTGCATTCCTATAAGTATTATAAGTAGGATATATATGTTGCTTATGATTATGTTTATAGGTATTATAATAAGTTGGTTGTATTTTGTTTTGTTCATTCACATTCGTATACATATAGGCATAATTTGTATGTGTTCTAGATGCATAATTTTGTCTATGTACATGTTGTGTTTTTACCTTAGAATGAGAAGTATACAGTAATTTAGACTTAGATAATACAAAGTTACTTTTTGCCTAATTTATCATTTTCTTCTATATAGCCTAAGCCCTTTTTATCATTTCCATATTTTTGTGGACATATTAATGTATCTAACAGATTACTTTCGAATTTAAATTACTCTAACATCTTTTCTAAGTCTAATTTTTAGATAATCTAAGTTGAGAAATTTCTTTTTCACAATTATCTTAGTTCTTAACAAGATATTTTCGATTTTTAAAGTTTGTTCATTTTTCTTATATGATTCAATTTTGATCTCTAAAGAATCAAGAGTATTAGTAGACTCTTGTCTAAAAGATTCTAATCGATGGGAAAATTCTAAGTTGGGCATCTTCAACTTGTCATTTTCATCAATTAGTTTCTTCTTTTCTTTAGGTAATCGTTTACAATGAGCATGCATCTTCAAGAATCCTTCATACATTTCATCAAATGACATTTCACTATCAGAATCTAAGTCAGAAGAAGAGATTATCTCGTTGGATACAAAGCAGACTTGAGCTTCCTCACTATGGATTCTGAGTCGGACGAGTCACTCCACGTGCTAGCCTTTATTGCCATTTTTCCTTTTCTTGCCTTTGGCTCCTTTGGCTTGGATGGTTGAGTTTCCTTGACTTGTTTATTATTATTGTTGTTGCTGGTGTTATTTTTTTTATCGGACAATCATAAGATATGTGTCATTTTTAGTGACGTTTGTAGCATTTTAACTCTTTATTATACCACTTGTCACTATTTTTGTTTGAATTATTTCTCCTTAGTTGAGAAGAGGAAGAAGAAGAAGAATGTTTTGCATTCCTATTAGGTTATTTGAAAAACTTTCTAAGTTTTCTAGCTATTAATATTAAATCATCATCTAACTCAGTATCGCTATTACTTTCATCATTATTATTTATACGTAACTCGGTTAATTTGAAAGAAATAGACTTACCAGATGATTTCAATAACTTGGATTTTCATTGGTTCAATTTTACTTCGTATACTCTGAGTGAGTCTATCAACTCATCCATCTATGTGATTGACTTTGTCTCTTCTATCGCCGTTTCCTTCGGATCCTATTCAGCAGGAAGGCTTCACATTACCTTTGAACCTTCTCGTTGTTGGTAAAAGATTTACCTAAAGCTTTTAGTAATCCTCAAATCCATAGATGTTATGGATTCATTCGGCAACATTTTGAAACACTCAATTTCAGTCATAAGCTTGTTTATTTTTGACTCTTTTACAACACTAGTACCTTCATACTTTAATTCTAAGGATTTCCACATGTCGTATGTGCTAGTGCAATTTGAAACATATCTTGCGTCAGAGGCCGTTAGTCCATTCAAAAGTAATTGCATATCTTTAGCATTCTTGGACATTTTCTTTTTATCTTCGGTTGACCATTCACTTTTCTATTTTTCTACTTCTTATGTTACACCGTTTACATGCACAACTTTCATTGGAATGTACGGCCCATCTTCAACTATACACCATAAATCGATGACTATAGCGATTAAGAATAGCCTCATCGTAAGTTTCCAATGAACGAAATTACTACTATCGAAAAGAGGAGGACATTGAGTAGACATACCTTCCAACTCACATTTGTGAGAAACAATGGCCATTTTATATACCTTTGTTTTGGGATATGCAGGCTACAATGAAATCTTGCGTATCAGCATTATCTTCATAGAACGGTGTTAATGTCGCTTCTTTGAGTGGTGTTAACCTTGATCCGATACCAATTATTGGACCGAACACCTGCAATAAAAACCACTAGAGGGGGAGTGAATAGTGGTTAGCAGAAATTACACTACTACCCTTGAATAAAAATCCCCTTTGAAAACAGAATCTGAGACCACCTCAGATTCAGAACCCGTTTTTGAAAAAAATTAAAAGTCAGTGTACACAATTCCAAAAATTACGAAACTTTCCAGACATTTAATGCCTTTTCTAGACTTTTTTCAAAAATCAGAGAAAAATAAGATCGTTGGACCCTTTAAACAAATAAAAATATTTAGATGGTCAATGTGGATAGAATTACACAGAATCGTGCTGAATTTTGCAAACATGTTTCTCTTTGATTATCTAGCCAAAAAGGTAGATCTTTATGTCAAATTGCTCCTTATGATGTCTATTTTAAGTTTCTAAAAGGCCCTAACATGAAACTGTACTTGCTGAAATCGGAATTAAACTTTCTTTGAGAATGGTCAGATTGTAGCCGAAATGGAACAGTTATCTTGCAACGACTGAAAGACAAATTCCTGTTGCAAATGAAAGATAACAGTCAGAAGTATAACTCCGCCAAAAATCACGAATTTTAAAAATGACTTGCTATTTTTTAAGATGTGTTAAGTTGTGTTAAATCTAGTGAAAACGGCAGAAAACAGTAAAGAAGTAAAAAAAGGCAAAAACACAAAAGATCTATCCTGGTTAGGACAATGTGACATACTCCTTTCCTTAGATTTTACCATAGAATGAACACAAATACAATAATAGCCAAGCTTGATCATTGGGTTAAACGGCAATCATGTTCAAGACTTGGATGATCACCTCTATACAACTCATGTTGCAACACCTCTACCACGTATTAGTGTAGCCTTATAAACTTCGGTAACCAATCTTACAAAATCAGCCTAAGAGGCATGTAAAATGTAGCTAAACAAGAGCCAGAAATGAAACACCTTACATATACAAAGAATGAATCAAAAAGAAGAGAATAGCAAGAATGATCTTCAAGTTTGCTTCAAAGTTGTGTGTTCTTCTTCTTCACATTTGCCTCCTATTTATAGTGTGAAATAGGCATTGAAGATAAGACCTCCTATGTGTCAACATCTTCATCATCAAGTCTTAGTTGTCTTCATATCATTGGTTGGCCACATAATCACCTTGTGCACTTGGCAACATAGAGAAACATGATTGGTCCACCTTGGATTCACCATTTGGCCGATTTTTCCACATCACTTTGTCTTGAAAATATTGACGATAATAATAAGGCATATTCCACAAGAATCCCTAAACGTCTTTGCATGAGAATAGAGCATGTGAGGGCTGCCATTTGACTCAAAAAATCAGCTCCTAGCCGTTAGGTACAACATGGAATTTTTTGCCAACTAGCTTGTTTTTGGTTGGTCCACTTGTCTTCATGTCATAAAATGAATACACTATAATTTCCACCTATATAATCATGTTTTGGAGGCTATAAAATATGTACAACTTCAGAAATTTTGAAGAGAAAATAATACATAAGAGTTGACATGATTATGTCAACATATAATATCAAAACTTTCCACTTTTTCTCCTTTATATGTTGTGATGACTTTTGCACCAAGAGCACCTTATAATCTCTGCGGAATGATGATTAAGAACCTCCAATAATATATTCATGATAGTTTCCATGAAGAAAATAAAGTGTGACACGAAAACCATCACATATATCGCCGATGTTGATAATATCACCAAATAGAGAAAAATAATAGAAAACCACCAAATAATCTTCAAGAATACCATAAATGAACTCTTGAATGAAGATAAAATGATACTCAAGAGACTGGGGGTAAAATGACCAAAATACCCATGTTGAGAGAAAACTCCAAAAATTACCCCGATAGTAAGAAATAGATATAAGAACACCTTTGTGATAATAAATAAGATGAAAGTAGGTTTGTCACTCATATTCACCAGATCAAGTACCTATAAAAACTCAAACTACCAATTTTGTCCCTTTTTGGTAAGTTTGTAAAACCTTCCAAGGCATGTTAGTCACAATGCATAATATTCATAAAAATCACATAATAACATAATAAACATTTATGAAGAATATGCAAATGAGAACAACCATTTTATCTTATTTTAGAGAAAAACTTTCTACAAACCATAGACATCGATCGATCAAAGTGTCTCTATTTGAGAGATTGATGTCTCAAAGTGAGGTTTAGATTTTGTCTGTGACCTACATCAATCGATCGATGTAGAGTTTGATGTATACATCGATCGTTGATGTGTCTCATGTTTAGAGATCGATGTCTCACAGTAAGGTCTTGGTTTTTCTTTGCATTGCATAGATCGATCGATGTAGAGATCGATGTATACATCGATCAACCGAAATGCGTTAACCTGAGAGATTGATGTCATTTTTCTTCACTTATTCAACTTTTTATCATTCATAATATCATGTGTGACATTCTTAAGTATTCAACACTTAAAATCATGACTTTGAAAATTATACAAAACATATTTATCAACAGTAGAGAAAGATGGGGACATTGAGAGTGACGTAACACACCGAGTTCAGGCAGGTTGGTGTAGGTTGAGGGCAGCCTCAGGGGTGCTGTGTGACAAGAATTTTCCAATTAAATTAAAGGGAAAATTTTATAGGGTGGCAGTGAGTCCGGCAATGTTATATGTAACAGACTGCTGGACAATCAAGAGGACACAGTCACAGAAGATGGAAGTGGCAGAGATGAAGATGCTGAGGTGGATGTGTGGACATACAAGGCTAGACAAGATAAGAATTAAGGTGTGCATAGAAAGTTTAGGGGTGAGTAGTGTAATAGATAAGATAAGAGAGCGAAGACTGAGATGGCTTGGACAAGAGGAGACAGACAACGGCGTCTGTCAGAGCAATTGAAAGCCTCACTATAGAAGGGAAGAAGAGTAAAGGCAGACCCAAACTGGCGTGGGATGAGCAGATTAGGCATGACTTACTAGATTTGCACATCTCTGAGGACATGGTCCAGGATAGGAGTTCATGGAGGCAGGAGATTAAGGTTAAGGAGGGGTAGATAGGATATATGACACCTTAGAGCATACTTAGAAGATTAGATAGTATTTGCACTTTAGTTTGACTTCGCATATTTTGTTTTGGTCTTTTAATTTTAATTATCTGTGCATGTGCACAATTATGACTATTTTAATAGCGGAAGACTTTTGTATATGTTTAAGTTGACTTTGCACTTGTTTGTTTATGTTCTGGCGTTGTTTTATATTATATGCACATATACACGTTAAGAGTATTTTAATATCGGCAGCCTCCTCTTTATATTTCCTGAATTACCTCACTAACACACTAGCACATTACATCCAAATTATTATGCCGTTTATGCAGGTACATATAGAGTCGTGGCCTCAATGGAAGCAAACTCTCTATCCCTTGGGATGGAGGTATTGTTTGCCTGCCATTTACCCTCCCCAGACCCTAACTATAGCTTTTGCTGTCGTTGGAAAATACTGGGTTTGATTGATTGATTGATTTCTCAACAGTAGATACACCAAACACACCCTGTCAAAACCCTTTGTTATATCTAATTTAACCAATACTTATCCTCTACAGGTGGGCCGATCAATAACATGAACTATTTCATGCGCCAATAAAATTTGCTCCGTGAGGCCTCTACCCTTCATAAAGCCTGCTTGTTCAGGCGAAATAATATTAGGAAGCAGAGATGATAAACATGATGCGATTAAGCGCGTGACCATTTTAGACAGAAAGTTGGTCAAACATATAGGACGAAAGTCAGTAACAGTTTGTGGCATGTCCACTTTAGGAAACACCGTAATGAGAGCGGAGGACATCACCCTGGGGACCCGAATCCCTAGAAAAAATTTTTAAACTTCCTTAAGAACATCTAATTGTAGCACAGCCCAGAACCATTGATAAAAGGAACTGAAAAACCATCTGGTCCGGCCACACTCGTGGGAATAAGATCTCACATAGCCTGCTGTACCTCCTGAAGAGTATGCATGGATAATGCAGTCAATAGCATAGGAATATGTTGTAGAATAGTCTCGTAATGTGAACTAGTACTAGCTGAAAATAATGACTGGTAATAACGCACTGCCTCAAATTCAATATCATGGGAAGAAAGACATTCCAACCCATCGTCACGGATAATACGGCGAAAACATTGTCTTCGTCTATACTTAACCGCATGGTGAAGTTGTATTAGTGTCTTTCTCTCTCGCAACCACTTTATATTTGCCTTTTGCTTCCAGAATAGAAATGCTCTCGATTGGGCTTGACGCAATAAAGTTGTACTCCGATGATACTAGGTCGTGTGCTATCCGAAGGGTTAGTATCCTACTCCCTTTCCCAACGAACAACATCCGCTTCAGTAGTGGCAATTGCATCAAATATATTGCCAAAAACAACTCTATTTCAACGACGAATATGTGATTTTAATTGGCGCAGCTTAGCATAGAAACCCCACATGCCACCGACTATAGGAAAAGACTCCCAATGATGCTTCACAAAACCATCAAAATCAGAATGTGTGGTCCAAGCATCCAGATATCGAAAAGAAGCAGAAGCACCTGAAACCTCCGGCAAGCACTGCATATAAAAAGGGGCATGATTTGAAATAGCCCGACTAAGATGTTGATATCTGACCTCAGAAAATAGATCAAAGAAAGACGGAGAACACATGAAATGATCTAGTCGCCGCCAGTCCTGTCTAAGCTACGGCCATCACTCCATGTGTAAAGAGAACCGTGATATGGAATAGACTGAAGCGAACAAACTGCAACACAATTGTTAAAATTTTGTGATGTGTGCAGGGCTGGGTAGAACGGCCTTTATGTTCATCAAGTGTAAAAAATGTATTAAAGTCACCAATAAGCCATGGTATATCCAAATTACGATGGATGAGAGTAAGATCCTCCCACAACATGCGTATAGCCACATCAGAATGCAAACCATATACAAAGGTACTCCAGAATACATCACCCGAAGCTAACCACTTAAATTTAATAGAGAAATTCTGAATACCTCTCCATTCATTCTCTAACAAGAACATGGAGTCGCACCAGAAAACCCAAATATGATCACCACAGACTAAAACACATTTGAAAAACTGATTGAAAGGCGATAAGATAACAAAGCTGTTGACCTTGCCTTTGGCTCAATAATCACAAGTAAATGAAAATGGTGACGACGAATTAATGATAATACACGCTTAGCAGAGGTACAAATACCTCAAACATTTCACATCAATATCTTCATTGGTACAGAATGTCAAAAGAGTTTGAGGCATGTGCTGCATGCGAATGAGTAAAACGGGGAGTAGCTGGTGGGAGAGATTTCTGATGTCGACGCGACAATTTAGGTGGTAACAGAAAATCGTCACTGCCCCTAAATCAGGTGGGGTAGCCGGATGTGATAGGTGGGCATCCGTAGTAACCGGGCTCACAGTGTCAATGTAACTGCCTTAACTTGATCACAAATGAAATGAAGGATAGCATCATCCTAATCATCAGCGAGAGAATGCCTGCTGCGATCACCAAGATCAAGCTCCCCATCAGATATCGAATAAGTTTCAGTCAGAGTAGGCAAGTCAGTTACCATATTGTCATCCGCGCCCCGTAACTGCAAAAGATTTTGCGCATATGAAACTGATGGAGGTCGCCCTATATCAGGGGAGGGAATTGTTGGAGGTCTAGCCTGGAGAAGAGTGGTTGCCTCTAAATGTGAATCCTATGGTTTATCAGGCATGGCAGGCTATTCATCCAACTGCCCAGGCTGTGATTTGTTAGGAGTCCAACGTTATCGATGCTCCTTAGCAATATCAGTATGCACTGGCCGAGATGATTTAACAGTATGTTCACCATTGCTCGGTTGCATTTCTGTTACCTCAGAAATTCCACAATCATGAGCTGCATGTCCCAAATGATAACATGTTGAACAACACAAGGGAAGATCCTAGTAAACAACTGGCTGTGAGATTAAACGAGAGGATTCTTGAATAAAAACCCACATAGGAAGCTCCTTAGATACATCAATCTCCGCACATAGTCGGGTTACCGAAGGCTGGACTACCTTGGCAGTGGCTGCGTCAAGCTTTATTGGCGTGCCCAACATCCTTCTGATTTGAAATGATGTGTTGCACTGATGGAAGTGAACTGGCAAGCCAGGTGTTAAAGATGTTGGGTGAATCCACAAATAGTGTGGCGGCTAACTTGAGTTGTGTAGTGTTCTTGATGATTCGAAGTGTTAGCTGCCAATTCAATGAAATTGCACGAAGTTTGTACCGTGGGGCAGTGAGCATTGACTGGTTGAAGAACCTGCCATTGGAGATGAGCTTATAGGAAGAAGAGGAAGACGGTTGCCTTGGCGGGTGTATGTTTAAATGGGTGAAATGACGTTGCTGCCCTTACTGATGCTATTGTATAGTTAGTTAGTTGAAGGGTATAAGAGTAATTTTGCTGTTTCTGTTTCTTCTTCCTTCGCAGACTAGCCTATATATACTTGGCAGCTGCGCGTTTGTATGCGAGTTGAGCTTCCAGAGAATTCCAAGAGCTTTCTTCGTGTCTCCCCGTGCTATTCTCTCATGAATTCGCTTCTTAGTTCTTTATTTTGTGTTCGCACGATTTGATTCGTTGCTTAACAGTTGAATTGCTTGTTGTTCGTTAGAAATTTCACATGGTATCAGAGAGATACTCATGAATTTTGGAACCTTCATGATGTCAAACAATGGTGCAAATAGTCCTGCTTCCGCGTCTTCACCTAATTTTGTCAGTGATCCTATGGATGATCCTTATTTCATTCATCCTAGTGACAATCCTTCTATAGCATTGGTGCAACCGTTGCTTGATGGAAATAATTTTCACAGTTGGAGTAGGTCTATGCGTAGAGCACTTGAATCGAAGAATAAGCTTGGATTCGTGGATGGAACAATTAAGAAGCCTGCGGATGGAGATCGAAGAAGCAATGCTTGGTTGAAAGCTAATAACATGGTTTAAATTCCTTGACTCATAATATTGGCCAAAGTGTCGTTTGGTTAGATTCTGCTGCTGATATATGGAATGATCTGAAATTTAGATATGGAAATGCGGATTCATTTAGATTATCTGATCTACAAGAGGAATTTTATTCAATTAAACAGGAACGAAACACTGTGACTGAATATTATACTAGGCTCAAAAGTGTTTGGGAAGAGCTACTTGTATTAAGATCAATTCCTGTCTGTACATGCCGTAAGTGTAATTGCAATCTCACTGTTGAAATTAATAAGTTTGTAGAGAATGATTGCGTGATTAAGTTTTTAAAAGGACTGAGTGATGAATACGAAGCAGTCAAGTCACAGGTGTTGTTGTGTAGTCCCTTGCCGGATTTGAAAACTGCTTTTGCTATGGCTGTGAAGCTAGAAAGGAAATTGAACTATTCTGCTAACCAGCCTCAGTTTAATAACAATCCGTCTGTGATCATGAACGTTGGGAATGTGCCTAGAGGCTATTCGTATCAGCAGAATTCAAGTGAGTCTGGTGTATCTTGGCAAAGGCCAGCTGGTAAACCTAACAAGAGAGGTATGGGGAAATCGTATCCAAACAGTTCTAGATCTGCAGTGTGTACATTTTGCAATATGAGGGAACACACAATAGATAAATGTTATAGAAAACATGGATTTCCTCCTGGATACAAACCTAAAGGTCAGGTTAATATGGTGACGGCTGAAGGAAGTACAGTGCAATCTGGTGATGTGTTGGTGCAGGGAGGATCAGACAAGGCTCAGTGCTTTGAAGGAACTGATCTGAGGACAATGCCGTCGTTAACCCAAGACCAGTATAACCAGCTGATTAATCTGCTACAGGAACGGCAGGAAAGTACCAGCCAGAAGAATGTTGCAAGTGGCTCAGGTACACTTCATACTGTCTTGACAGCACAGCAAACTACAGTCAATGGTAAGGACTCAGGTAATGTATTACATGAGAACTCTAACATATGGATCTTGGATTCTGGAGCTAGTGATCATGTTTGTTCGTCTGTCCATTTGTTTGAAACGTATAAACCTGTCACTTCTTTGTCTGTTGTGTTACCTAATAAGTCTCTTGCCATGGTCACTCATGTTGGGACAGTGAGGGTAAACCAGAATCTTATCCTTACAAGTGTATTCCATGTGCCTTCCTTTGCGTTTAACCTTGTCTCTCTCAGCAAGCTTACCCAGTCTAATCAGTTTCAGGCAATTTTTAAGTCCAACTTTTGTTTGATTCAGGACCTCAGAACCAAGAAGATGATTGGTTCAGCTGAGGTAGATCAAGGATTATATTATCTACACGGTAATACTCACACTGAAACTAGCTCCGTCTCCTCTGTTCTGTCCTCACCTTTCGTACATGCTGTTGCTTCTTCAGATGCAATGTTGTGGCACCGTAGATTGGGTCATATGTCCTTGCCAAGAGTTAAAGAAATCCAGAAACTTGATTCTTCTGTTCAGGCCTCTGATTCTCATTTGGATTGTAGTGTCTGTCCTTTAGCCAAACAAAAGAGAACTCCATTCCCAGTTTCGTATTCTGTTGCTTCTGTTCCTTTTGCACTTGTGCATATGGATATTTGGGGGCCTTATAAATACCCCACAATGTATAATCAGCGTTATTTCCTTACTGTGATTGATGATTTTAGCAGATACTGTTGGATTTACTTAATGAAATCTAAGTCTGATGTCAAGAACATCATTGAGAGTTTCTGTAGCTTTGCTTCTGTTCAGTTTGGTAGCAAAGTTAAAGTGATTCGAACGGACAATGGTCCAGAATTCTTCATGAATAAATTCTTTGCTGTTCAGGGTATTGTTCATCAAACTAGCTGTGTGAATACCCCACAGCAGAATGGTATCGTAGAAAGAAAGCATCAGCATATTTTAACTGTAGCCAGATCACTGAAATTTCAATCCTCTCTTCCTTCGGAGTACTGGGGTTTCTGCGTCCAACATTCAGTTTTTCTCATTAATATCACTCCAACTCCTATCTTGAATCATAAAACTCCCTATGAGATTTTGTATAATAAGTCTCCTTCTTATAGCCACCTCAAGGTGTTTGGTTGTCTAGCATTCGGAGCCAATACGCAAAGTCACAAAGGCAAATTTGACGCAAGAGCCAGACGTAGTGTGTTCTTGGGATTATCTTATACTACCAAAGGTTACATCCTGCAGGATTTGAACACTAAAGATGTTTATGTTTCAAGGGATGTGTTGTTTCATGAAACCAAATTTCCCTTTGGCACAGAAGCATCCTCTTCATCCACCTTTTCTGATAGTTCAGCTGATCATGCTTCTAGTCTCAGTTCTGATCCCCCTTGTTTCCAGCCTTTCCATTCTCAGCCTACCAATCTCATTGTTGATGCTCCTGTCCTATCTCCTATTCAGCCTTCTGTCCCTTCATTATCTGATAATGACCTTACACAATCAGTTGATACTCCTCAATCTAGCTCACAGTCACCTCCTTCTTCATCATCCCCTGAGGGTCTGTACACTCCCACCATTGCACATCCTGGTCCGTTGTTGGATGGTCAACTGGTTGTTGATTTGCCTCCAATTTCTAATTCTCCTATTAGGCCTGTCAGAGTCAAAAATCCACCCAAATATCTTCAAGATTATCATTGTAATTCCTTGTCTATTCCTTCTGATCAACTGGTCCATACATCTCCTCATTCTTTGCATAAGGTGTTTGGCTATGATTTGCTAGCTCCACAATACAGATCATATGTTTTGAGTTTAAATGCACATACAGAGCCTAGCACTTATTCAGAGGCTGCTAGGTTGCCTGTCTGGCAGGCAGCTATGAATGCTGAATTGTCTGCGTTGGAAGCTAACAGGACTTGGACTCTGGTGCCTTTACCTCCAGGCAAGAAAGCAATAGGATGCAGATGGGTTTATAAGGTTAAACTCAAGGCTGATGGAAGTGTGGAGAGGTATAAGGCTAGGTTGGTGGCCAAGGGGTACACCCAGCAGTATGGCATTGATTACCAGGACACGTTCTCTCCTGTTGCTAAGATGACCACTGTCAGAGTCATATTGGCCTTGGCTGCAAGGTTTCAATGGCATATACATCAATTGGATGTGAACAATGCTTTTTTGCATGGTGATCTACATGAGGACATCTACATGTCTCTACCTCCTGGTGTGGCTGTGAAGGGGTCCAATATGGTGTGTAAGCTGCACAAGTCCTTGTATGGCTTAAAGCAAGCCAGCAGAGAGTGGAATGCCACTCTTACTAAGTTCCTGTTGGCCATGGGGTTTAAGCAGTCCAAGTGTGATTACACGCTGTTCCTTAGACATGATGGTGCTGAGTTTATGGCTTTGTTGGTCTATGTGGATGACATCATAGTGGCCTCCAGTGATGAGCATTCCATTGCTGAGGTTAAACAAGCTTTACACCGTGCTTTTAAGATCAAGGACTTGGGTCAGTTGCGTTTCTTTCTTGGCATAGAGGTAGCTCAGGCTACAGGGGGGGTATACATTAATCAAAGACGGTACACTTTGGATCTTTTGGAGCAGGCTGGTTTTTTGAATGCTAAGCCTGCTAAGACCCCCATGGAAAGTCATGTTAGCCTGACTCATTTAGACTCTCCTGCATTAGAGGATGTCACACAGTATAGGAGGTTAATTGGGAAACTTATATATTTAACCATCACTAGGCCTGACATTGCCTTTGCAGTTCAGCAGTTAAGTCAGTTTCTAGATTGTCCTACTGAGAATCATTTGAGAGCTGCACACAGGCTTCTCAGATACATTAAGGGCACTGTAGGCCAAGGCATACTGTTTCCTAGGAAAGGAGTGTTAAAGCTACGGGCATTTGTAGACGCTGACTGGGGTGGTTGTCATGAAACTAGGAGGTCTGTTACGGGGTACTGTGTATTTTTTGGAGATTCCTTGATTTCATGGAAGGCAAAGAAGCAGTCTACGGTTTCTAGGTCGTCTGCTGAGGCAGAATACAGAGCCATGGCTATGGTGACATGTGAGGTTCAATGGCTTCTGTATTTGTTAGAAGACTTGGGATTGAGAGATCAGAAACCAGTGGAGATGTTTTGTGATTGTAGGAGTGCCATGTATATTGCAGAAAATCCGGTATTTCATGAAAGAACTAAACACATAGAGATTGATTGCCATGTGGTTAGAGATAAGGTGCAAGAGGGGGTGATCAAATTGATGCCAATACGGACGGAGCTGCAATTGGCTGACATCTTCACCAAGGCTTTGGATTCAAAGCGGTTGTTACAGCATGTTGGGTCACTTGGGATTCACAATATCTATGGCAAGCTAAGCTTGAGGGGGGATGTTAAAGATGTTGGGTGAATCCACAAATAGTGTGGCGGCTAACTTGAGTTGTGTAGTGTTCTTGATGATTCGAAGTGTTAGCTGCCAATTCAATGAAATTGCACGAAGTTTGTACCGTGGGGCAGTGAGCATTGACTGGTTGAAGAACCTGCCATTGGAGATGAGCTTATAGGAAGAAGAGGAAGACGGTTGCCTTGGCGGGTGTATGTTTAAATGGGTGAAATGACGTTGCTGCCCTTACTGATGCTATTGTATAGTTAGTTAGTTGAAGGGTATAAGAGTAATTTTGCTGTTTCTGTTTCTTCTTCCTTCGCAGACTAGCCTATATATACTTGGCAGCTGCGCGTTTGTATGCGAGTTGAGCTTCCAGAGAATTCCAAGAGCTTTCTTCGTGTCTCCCCGTGCTATTCTCTCATGAATTCGCTTCTTAGTTCTTTATTTTGTGTTCGCACGATTTGATTCGTTGCTTAACAGTTGAATTGCTTGTTGTTCGTTAGAAATTTCACACCAGGCAAAGAAACCCACATCGGGACTATTGGCACTTCAATTTTAGGGTCATAGTCATGCGTCCATTTCATAACACTCATATATTTACCAGTGATAGACCAACTTTGACAGGAAAAACATAGCAGTAATTGGCTTCTTGCGCACAATGGATTAAAACATGGGTAGGATCATGAAGACCAATGCGAACCATCCCAGTGAATCTAATACGATCAACAGCAAATTGGATTGTGGCCATCGGTGGACGGCCACACCAAAGAGTGCCAACCAACTTAAAACAGTAGGGTGGCGCTAATGCTGAAATCTCATCCTCCGAAAATGTGATCAAGGGGCTGCCTTTATACTTTTGTATTTGCTTCGGGGCGATTGATGGCGCGGATGATGTTGAGAATAAAGATGCGTAAGAACATGGCTTGCCAGAATATGCAGTTGTGGTTGTTGATAATGGCGGCGGCTGCATTTCTGCGGAGGCATCCATAATCGATCGCAATGGCTAAGAATAGAGAAGATATCTGTAGAGGAGATGGGAGAAGGAAGATGGAGTTGCTACGGTAGTAGAAGGAGCAGCGGCGGAGGGAATCATAGGTACCATTGTAACCATGTTATTCCTCCCTGTAAGTAAGGGTTTATTATTATTAACAAAACATCAGACGGTACCGCATGTCCTTCCACTAAAAAAATATACTTATACCAATTTTATTATAACAGTCATCCGGTTATATGTGTTTACAATCTCATCCTAAGTCCATAATCAATATCCATTTTACAACATACCCATCCTAAGTTCCATGCTTAAGTATAAGTACTCATGAACATGAGAGTTACATCATTCCAAATATTTACAACTTACAACTATTATTCCTATCTTAATCCCAAAACATCCATATACTTACAAGGCTTAATGCCGAGGCAATTTTGGAGGGTTTTTGGCCAAAAGTTTACTAAGGTTAGGAGTTCACAAATCTATCATGCAAGAACAAAGATCTTAGTTACAACTTAGCTAGTTACATACATGATCATCTTTATGTTTCATCATGATTTACCTTTGTCCAAAATACTCCTATGACCGAAAGTCTCATCATGTTGGAATTCCCCAAAACCATCATATAAGTACAAGATTTTTATAATTAAAGATTATCTAGGTACATACATCAACACATCCATCATTCATCATAAAAATCTTGTTTCTTTTTATACAACCTATACCATGATTTACCTTTATTTGGTGAAAACCACCTCTTATGACCGAAACTTTTAGCCCAAATAATGATACTAACCTCTTCAAAATTACTAAGTGTTGGCACAAATATGTTTACTCCTTTTATTTTTAACCAAGTCTATTTAATTTTCTAAAAGTCTTCTAACCATTACATGTCACAAATACTAAACATAAATATTGTCAAACTAATTATACTCAATCAAGGTCATGTTGGGTTGTTTCAACCAAAAGTTCAAGAATGTGTTGAAGCCATAAAATCATCTTGTGCGTACAAGAAGCTTGTCATTAAACCTCAACTAAGTACATGTATCATCTCCATGCTTATTTATAATTTAATCTTGTACCAAAATACCTTGATGGCCGAATGCTTATTAGATTTAGGAGTCTCCAAAATCATCATGTAAGAACAACAATATTGTGATTAAACCTTAGCTAAATACATGCATCTTCATCTTCATACTTCATCATAATTTAGTTTTGTCCCAAAAATAACTTTATGGTCTGATTTTCATACCTCTTCCTACTTCATCCTACATACAAGATTTCGTTTCTTTTCTTTCATATGATCTTCCTTCTTCTAACCAAACATACTCCTATCAAATCTTGGTCATGGTCATTTTTCACATAAAGCTTCAAAGCGGGCCATTTTATGCCTCTTTTCTTAATTTGGTGTGGACATATATTTTTCATATAAACATAGCTTGAATATTTATATGTCTAGTCCTTATCATGACCAACATACATGAAAGCCTCCTTGCTTATTTTTCTTAGAAACATAGCCTGGAACATACTCATGAATGATCTATTTTTCTTATAGAAACTACGTATTTATTTTGAAAAGAACATGAAGAATCTAAAAGAATACTTGCATTCCTCTTGAATTTAAAATCTTAGCTATATGATTCCTCTTGAATCAACTTATTTAGAACCTTATTCTTTCACCTGTGCTTCAAGAATCTTCTTCTTGGTCCTTTATGAGAGGCACGGTCAAAAGTGAGCAATAGGGTGAAATGAACAACTTCAAAAGAGGAACATTTAGAGGTTTATAGCATCAACTCTTAATAAATATCATATCTTTGAATATTCTTGAAGCAATCTTCCTTCTTCAACTTAGAAAACTTTCTTCCTCCTTTCTCTAGGGGTGACCATGGTTTTGCTCCAACAAAGAGAATTGATGAGCAATTTTGGAAGGTGTTAAATAGAAGTATTTAGGCTGATTTTTGAGTGGATTCTTACGTTGATTTCTCTTGCTCCTTGACTCCTCTAACCCACGGTTTTCATGCTTAACATATACTAGGAATACTTAGTCTTGTATTGTAAGAATGATGTGTGATGTTGAAAGGAAATTTTCCTTTTCTTCCTTACCTCCTGAACTCATGGTTTAGTGGAGGTGAAATGGGGCTTGAAGACTACTTTTCTCTTCCTTGAAGGAAGAAGATGTTGTGTGTTTAGTAAAATGTGAAGTGTGGAAGAAAGAGGGTGAATACCTGACTTCTAAGGGGTTCGGAGGCCAAACCAAAGGATGGAGGGAAACGAGGGAAATTGAAGTGAGTAGAGTGGTTGTATGAGGGTAAGAAATAGAAGACTTCTTCCATGACACCTAGGTTGCTTATAAGACAACTTGAAAGACTTCTTCCAACCCCATCATTCCCTTATGGCTGATTTTTGTCTTCCTTTTCTTTTCTTTTTTTTTCCTTCCAAAATATCTTCACATATCCTATTTTCTTTTCTTTTTATTTAAGTAGTGTAGAATACCCGTGTCATGCCTTTTTCTTTTGGGTTTAATTTATTCTAGTGATTTAAGTTGTTATATACTATTCATGTTTTATTTTCTTCATATAATTATAAGATGTTGGTTATTGAACTTAGCCGTATATCGATATTTCGGGTGATTTATCGTTCAATTCTTCTTTCGAGCGTTACTAACCCCTGTATACTATATTATCTTAGTCTACTTTATATTATCGAACGATAATAAAATTGGAAGTGTATCCTAAAGATATGAACTCGTTATCTACGATCGACATCAAATAAATTTCTATTCAAGTTTTTATTCAACGGTAACTTTTATCGATATTCAATGTTTATTTCCTTTCATATTAATTATTTTCCATAAATACTGGTCGTCACACAGGTCATGCAATTTGTAGCAATACTAATTCATTTATTATTTACAATCACTAAATATGAGGGTAAAAATGTGTTTAATTTACGACTCATTAACATGTATGGTCATAACATTTTGTATGTGCTGAATATTTTCTAATGCTTCTTTTAAAGGATTACAACAAGAGGCAAAAGTTTTTTAGATGTTGTTGGCATAAAATTCTGGCAATTAAAAACAAAGGCTTTTCGTTAAAGATACTACGCCTAAGGAGTTCTAAATGGATAAGAGAATACTATTAATTGATACACCAAGGTCTATAATGACACAAGGAAATGAAACCCATAAATTCGACGCTTGAGACGTTAGATTTATACCTCAGGCTATTGGTACTTCCTCTCCAATGCTTCACTGCATTTAATCTCAGAAGTTTCACGATCCCTTAGTCTCTTGCACGAGTCTTGTTCATGCATCATTTGGTCATGCTCCTCCTTCCTACCCTTTTCTTTGTCTTCAGCTAGCTGTTACGGCTCTTCAACATGACCGTAAAGTTGACTGAGTTCAAAGTTTAGCGGTGCTATATCACCATCATTTCAGTGCGACATTGTAACATGGCATTTTCTAGTCTTGTATTCTCACGGCATAGCTCATCATTCATCCTTTCTACTCGATTAAAAACTTTTTTGATGTTGTTTGTCATGGATTCATGAGAATGGCATAAAAGCACAGTAACTATAATATAGGCAGAAGGAAAAGTTCAAGAACTTAGAAGTATAAATTGTTCGGCATAAGCGAAGTAGTTTTTCAAAGTCAAATACTTATAGTGAGTGGAAAGTTATATTATCGATCTTAAAAGTCATGACAAAAGTTTCATTTATTTTTATACATCTCTAGGTAACACACGCATTTAATTCAATAGAGTGTAATTTCGTATTTTATTTTTATTTTTTTCTTTTGGACCAGTCTGATCACTTTTTCTTTTTTCATTTTGAACGTTTTATCCCTTTTTAAAATATTAGAATAGGAAATGATTTTCAAGATTAACTATAATCAACTTATTGACAAAGAAAAAAAGTCGAATTGCAGGGATATTTTGGTTATTTTACCATTTAAGTTAACGATGACGAGTGTTAAATAAAGAAAGGTGTACAAAGATGTAAAATTCAAGGCAATCAAACGGTAAGAAAGGAAATACGTAATTCAAATTGAGAACAGATTCAGAGTCCTTACAAAGCGGAGCATCATTTAAGCGTAAAGTTTAAAAAATCGTTTTCAGTGCACTATACTCCCGTGTTTGCATAAAGTACGGAAAAGAGTTGGATCACTTTGGGATCTGATGTACGCAACCTTATCCTACGCTTTGTACAAGAGGTTGTTTCCACGACTCGATCGAACTCGTGACCTCAAGCAACGCGGTTTTAGAGCTATATGACTAAAAAGGCTACATTTGGACAAATATTAGAGTGAAATCATGTCGTTTTCATCGTGGAATCTTTATTGATTGGATAGGTTTCGAATTTGTTTCAAAGGACGCGGTAATTTTGATGTGCGGAGGTGAAACGGTGAATTCACATAACAAAATTTCATATAACCGTGTTCCCATTAAAATGAGAGGGTGCGAAATGATATGATATATAGAAAGTTTAAAAAGCAAGTTAAGTCAAGCCTAGAGCTAAATGCACATGTCAAAGCAACTATCTAGTTTGTAGCCACTCATTCAAGTCTAATGCTTTTGGTTACATTTACAACTTGGTTAGTATTTCTGACAAGAAAGCTTGGAATCCGCTATAGAAATTCTAATTCGTTGTCCAACCCTTCTAGATATGGAGATATATGTGAAAATGTGTGATGTTCCACCACTCATCGCAAATGTTGTTGGTGGTACTATGGACAACTGTATTGTTGTCGGATCTACAAATCCTATGGTTGGAAGTTGCTCATCACATACATTTACAGAAGATCAAACAAATAAAGATGGTGTAGAAAAAAATGATTACGATGATGATGATGAAGAATTCGAGAACGATGAAAATGAAGAAGATTCTTTGGAGGACCTGGTGGAAGAGGAGGTGCCTCGCTAGGGACACCTCACTTTGACAAAAGCGTTGCCCAGAAGACATGCTCATTCATAGTTGTAGCTGTCTTAGACAGCGTCTTTGGAAAGAAAATAAACATGGTCATATAGAAGAGACAGATATCATTCAATACCAAAGAAGACACGCAACATGCTATGTAATTATGATCTGTTAAGCATAACAGGATTTTTCAAGCTTATGGTAATCACAAAAGAATATTTGTATGTTAGGTGCGCAAATGGAAAGACCTAAACTTGTCACTAGTGTCTTAAAGTAAGCCTGAGAAAAAAACATAACTATTGGGAGATTAGAATTTCACATGACGTCATGGTTGCGCAAATGTTAACATCACACCAAATCATAGGAATGTCAATTCAAGAATGGTTGGGAGGATGATCACATAAGACATTATCTAAAAAGTGGACTTCTGAACTCAAGATGTTTGTGAACCCATAAAAGGAAGCTTGAATGTGGACATCAAATACAAAAAGGTGTGGTTGGAAAAAATTCCACAATAAAAATAACGTACGGTGGTTGAGTTGAAACTTTTCGTTATTTGCCAGAGTTGAGCACTATCGATCAGAATGTTTTTAGTACAATTTTTTGGACATTTAAACCGTCAATTTTGGATTCGGGCATTCTCGTCCAATGATATCAATAGACGGTAATTTGTTGGAAAATATAACAAAAAATTATTGGTTGTTGTGATGGTT
The DNA here is from genome assembly GCA_036186865.1 of Eustoma russellianum. NCBI lineage: Eukaryota > Viridiplantae > Streptophyta > Magnoliopsida > Gentianales > Gentianaceae > Eustoma > Eustoma russellianum. The sequence continues at coordinate 7,866,018 of AP025060.1, forward strand.
GATGCTGCTAATCATATATTTCTAGTAGCATGTGCCATTGTTGACGAAAAGAGCGAATATAATTAGTGGTTGCTTCGAAATATCCGAGAGCATTTGGAGACACCCAACATTCTTCTCATGACCTTTTACTAGATCTCATTCTCATTGTTTAACCCTAAAAACAAATTAGACGGATAAAAATAATGACCTCAATGACTCGTTCACCATCTGTAACATCATTATACATTCATTGTACATCTCAGCACCCATATAAAATGACACGAAACATACACATCTTTTATTCAAACGAGTCTACAATTAGGAGGGTCATCAACATCGCAAAATTCTCTTTTATTCAAACGAGTGGTGAAGTGCAGAACTACTTGATGTTTCGCGGAATGAATTATGGAAGTGTATGTTGTCAATACAACTAGCAAACATGAATGCAAGTCATTAGCATAGAATGACAGAAAACCTAGAACTGAAATTGCATCTCTGGGGCATATCCAAGAGCTTCTAGATGAGCTGCCATGGCTTTGTTCATAGGGGGTGGTCCACACCTCAGTATCTGCAAGTTTTTGCACTAAATAAGTCCTAAGAAACTCCACTTAAGCCTCAAGTCTCAGACCTATTCATTGCCATTTTTGAAAAGAAAGATGGAAAATTTTGAAATTACAACGGTTATGTACCTTAATATCAGATGCCGGGGCAGGGCAATGGGTCTGGATCATCTCCTTTGAGACGAAGCCGACACCACCATTCCATGTTTCGGGAGGCTTCAGAAAACATGAAAAGAAATGGTTCAGCATAGAAAGAAAAATTTTAGAAACGCTCCATACACGAGAGCGCAAATTTACTTATAAACCACTTCAAACGCCCAAAATTTATTTCATGACAGAACATAACAAGGCTCGGTTCGCTTCTATAAGAAACTGCCAGAGAAAGAGTGATACATATAACGCATTTTAGCAGAAGGATTGTGTGCATATAACACATAGTACCTGTCTCGTCTCATGGTATAATAAGGGACTAGAGCTCAAGGGAGAAGTATCGAGGGTGGAAGCGCAAGAGGGGGATCAAAAAGGATAAGGAGATGGTAAACAAATCCTAGTTGGCATGACATGTCCAGAAGAGTATGATTTCCCACAAGAGCACGGAACCTAAATGCCTACAAGAATAGGTCTTCAAAGAGGACCCCTCAGAGCAAAGTTTTTCAAAATCAAGTCCTTAAATAAGGAAGAAAAATCCTCACCAATGCAAGCAGTATCCAAGGGAATTCTTGATGCCAATCAGCACATCAAGTATTTTCAACCAAGATGATGTCAGTATGCACCAGACAAAATCCATAAACAACGATATACAACTTTGCAAACGCGGCCAATCAACAGCCTTCCAGCACTAAATACTACTCAAGGAACGATGCCACCAGTATGGGCATTTTGACTAAAATGGCTGCTAGAAGCCAAAGATATGGGTAGATCCAAAGCAACCAGCAACAAACTACTAGGCTCAGAATCACTAAACCATAGAAACCTCATCAGTTGTTTAAAGAAGATTTATGGTAATTAAAGATTTTGCAAACGATATCAAAATTCATAAAATCACTGGTTAACCAAAATTCCTCTATTAGCAATGGACACTCATCAGATGTGATCAAATGCCAGATGTAGCTTAAGCACACACATAGGCATAATACTCAAAATTCTAGCAGAAGATTTTTTGTTGTAAGCGATTCACTTATTCCTTGACTAAAATTGAAGGAGAACTTCGCCCAGCAGGTTCAAGCCATGGGAAGAACTTGATTTAACTTCACGTAAAAGAATGCCTACAGCAGATAGAAAGCAAGTCACTCTAAACCTTGCAAACAGAAGACTTGTTTAATAACTACCCATCCACCCACTCACCCACCCTCTCTCTCTCTCTCTCTCTCTCTCTCTCTCTCTCTCTCTCTCTCTCTCTCTCTCTCTCTCTCTCTCTCTCTCCTCAAAACAAGGAGTAAAAGAGGAAAAAAGAACAACGAGCAATCTAACGACATATTTTTTAGCAAAAAGATATAGGGCAACAAACTAGGAAAGAGGCATGTTGAGTTTCCAATTATACAAACTTAAACCCCTAACTAGATCCGAATTTCACAGCAGTCATTTTACGTATGCTAGGCCCACATTTAACTAATAACAAATATCCAGACCGTGACTTGTCTCACAGCAAAATTAAAAAAAAAAAAAACTGTCATCCAATAGAAATAGTGCAGTGCGATCCACAATTCAGAAACACGTAGTTCTGTCACCTGTTCAATGATTTTCTACGTGTTGCAATGTTTTGAGTAAACAATCAATTATCTCCTATATCACACGTCCTCCCCAGAAACGTTTAGTCCCAATGTGAACGAAGGGTCATAACAATGAGCGTGTAAAACCATTTATGAATATGCGAACATATCAGAAAAATACCCATAAGCTAATTTCTTGTGTGATGCAAAAAGCTAAAGCAGGTTTCTTGTTTTCCAAACACAAACTTTCAGGCTCATTTCAGAAAAAACACGGCAAGCAATTTATAGGAGTTAAGCTAACCCCTGATCTAAAGAAAAATCAAGTGAGGTCACATAGCAGAGACAATAAGGTACAGTAGAAATCAGTTCATGCTCAGCTAGACCTAAAAAGGTTTTTTCCTTCTTTATTTTTTTATTTTTAGGGGGGAGGGGAGGGTCGGATGTTGGGGAATTGCACCTACTTTATCAAAAGATGAGACTCCATAGAAAATGTAAATCACTTTGAATCATACTCACGAGAATACTAATCAAACTGCAACATGCAAGTAACAAATATACCTGATTCAGCACATAGAAAACTTTGAAGCGCTCAGGGTAGTTATCAGCCAAACCATCCAACTCTTCCTAGAATCCAAAAGGCAACAAAATAATCAAACATACAGTAGTCAACTACTGCTATTTTTCTTGTAGACGTGTTATGACCATGGTCATTTTCAAAATTGGCATAACATTGTAAAAAGCTTCAAAATATGCATCAGTTAGATTAGTTTCTTTCTAATAAGCATCAGCAGAGCAACAGACTGCAACAGTAAAGCTTCTGACTTACAGTAAGGTCAGATACATAATTCTGTGGCATAGCAATAATGTCAAAGCACAATACCTTCAAAAGGATATCCTCGTATGTGACATTGGCGTAAATGAGATGCACCTTAGTTCTATCATTAGGATTTTCCAGAATAGCTCTTGTAACCTAAAGAGGAAACAAAATTTGCATCAGACTATCTTATGAACTTCATTCAAGATAATCTGGCAATTCTCAAACTCAAGATTGCTCTACTTTTGACGGAATCCTATGCAAAGACCTGAAACATAGGGGTGATGCCAGAGCCTCCAGCAAGCATTCCAAATGCTCTTACTTCTCCCGGTTGATATTTGAACTGCCCCTAAAACAGAAACAGTACAAACATACATAATTAATAAGATCAATTTTGCACTCTGAGTCAAAGACTTGCGAATTAAATCATGTTAAACACTGACAAAATACACCAATCTGTAGCAGTTTGTCATGACTTGAGTAAGCACTTTGATTATTGTTTTAACAAAAAGTCGAAGAGGATAAACAAATTACAACTAGGTGACTATTACTATTTTTTTTTTTAGAAAAAAAAGCCATCAACCTGACTGCACCTTTAAAATCTACACCAAGAATTTTAAGTTTCCAACAGCGAGTAAGATCTAAACTTCTCCAAAAATCAATGGGGATTACCTGTTAAGAACTTAATTCCTTAATTTTGTACAAACAAGTTCAATGAGTACTTGTGGGGATTGAGCGGTTATAACTTTGGTTGAACAAAGTTGACAATCGTCAATAAGAAAATGACAAGACAGCAAGTATTCAGTAATTATATTGCCTGAAAGACAAAAAAAACAGATGACAAACTAACTTCAGACATCTCATCAGAATGAACTCGACAGTTTGGGAGTCAAAGAAACAATTGATAGTACTATTAGTCGGAAAATGGGGTAATGTTGTTGTTCTTGTTGTTGTATTAGTTGGAAAATATTCAAACATCTTTGTCTTCCATGAAAGTATAAATGGCATTTCCGGTGCATTAGACTCCCGCTTTTGCGCAGGGTCCGGGGAGGAACTGGATCACTTCGCGATCTGATGTATGCAGCGTTACCTGGTATGCTAACTTAAAAACGATTAGATACATATCACAACGAAGGCATGATTTGGCAGTATCTAAAACTCTTTCTTTCTCAATGTTTTAAGTTAGCGCAAGCCAGATAACCTTAGTTCCTCAAAAAGGACCATCTTCTCGTAATATTTAGCTGGTTTATAGCTATAATTTCTTTAATATTGTTTTTTCTTGAGTTACATAACTTGCAGTGTGCCAAACACCTAAGGAAATATATTAAGAAAATACAATGTCACCAAGCAAAGAAGTTTAGCAGAGTGGGCAACGTCTGGTGTTAAACGATACCTAGTTCCAGAAGTAATGATTCAAGTTCATGTTACACATCTACAACCAAGGAAGGAACTCCTCAATTGACACAAAATAAATGGAAAAGAATTTCATAAACCACTAAACTATTCCAAGGAAACGTTTCTATCTACTTAACTTTTTTCGTAGCATTTCATCCACTCATCTTTTGAAAAAGGATAACATTTCGCCCTGCTCGATGAGATTTCCGATGACATGACCAGATCTGAAAGGTTCCCCCTCTTAAATTACAGAAAAAATAATAAAAATATATATATTCCCACTACCTTCCCCAACCTCCCATCTTCTTCTCTAAATGTTGCCACCACCTCCCAGCTTCTTCTCTAAATGTTATCACCACCTCCCAGCTCGCTAGCACCGCTGCCTTATCAACCCGCCACCACCTCTCCTTTTGCTATCATTCCAAAAGCAGCATCGATTGACTCCCTCGTTCCCCCCTTTTTCTTCTTCCACTTGGATGGGAACAAGAATCTGATGTTGGCAGCAATTACAGAGGGTGGAGAGAACTTTGAAGGACGGAAGCATTACAGATGAAGGATGGCAGAAGAATGGTGACGTGAACGAATTATAGCTGGAGATTCAGTGAAAAAAAACGCATTCTCTATATAAATATTCTCTCCCTTCTCTCTAAAAAACATATCTGACCTACCCACCCCAACAGATACATCTCAGCCACAAACGGTCACATTTCCGCCCCAATTTCCTCTTCTGTCTCCTCTTTCTCACCACTTCGTCCTTCGTTCTCTTCTCCAACCACCTCTTCCCAACCCCAACTTCATTTCTTATATCTCTATTCAGTATCATCTAACACATCTCTTCGGCGTCTTCTCCGGCCACCACAACAAACGGTCGGAGACTTCAATTTCACCTTCAACTTCTTCGAAATGACTAGATCTTGACTATCTAATTCTGACCTCCAACATGCAAAGCATTGTTCGAACGAAATTAGCATGGTTATCCTTGTTCAAACCTGATTTCTCACCGAAAGAGTCTTCAACCTTAAACTTATCCCAACGGATCCTGTTAAGGGTAAAAGCTAATTCGCCATCAAACCAAACTCCATAGCTGAAAATAAACAAAAACGGAGCTCCTCCATCGTGGGTCAAGTCAAGGGTAATTCCTCTTCATTCTTAAACATGAAAAAATTTGCCGAAGATAGATGGACTTCCAAAGGCTTTCTGAAATTCCAAAAGATCGATGAAGAACTCTTCCTCTTTCCCTTCCTGACTAAAGAAACAAATCAAAGTACTCTTGACCTCGCTCCAATGCTGGCAATAGAGTTCTCTTTCTCTAGCCATAGGTACCAGATAAGCCCATCCAATGTCTTAACCTTGATTCGGTTTCAGTTTGGTTTCAGCTGCCTCTGCTGAGGATACACGGCTTCAACACAGAAATCTTGAGTAGACTGGGCACCTTAATTGGAAAGCCCTTGTTTATGGATAAGTTAACAACAACAAAATCAAAGAGTTTTGTAAAAATCAAAGCAGATCAAATACCACCCAAGACCATTAACTTTATTGATGAATTATTGTAAGAAAATCATTCAAGAAGTCATATATAAGGGGATGCCCATACAGTGCTTTAAGTGCAGAATTTTAGGGCATTTTTGAGGATACACTACTTCAACACGGAAATCTAGAGTAGACTATGCAGCTTAATTGGAAAGCCCTTGTTTATGGACAAGTTAACGACATCAAAATCAAAGAATTTATGCAAAAATCAAAGCAGATCAAATACCACCCAGGACCACTAGCTTTATTGATGAACTATTGTAAAAAAATCACTCAAAAAAGTCATACATAAGGGTATCCATACAGTGTTTTTTAAGTGTAGAACTTTGGGGCATTTTTGAGTGAAGAAAGCCATGTTAGACAAGCAGGGAACTGAAATGAAGAAGCTACAGTTGGAACACAGGCTAAACAGCAAAAAATGGGAGGACAGGACTTCCAAAGAAGGTCCCAGACTGCCCATGCAACTGAGAATCCAACTATAAAGGAACAAGAAGCTGACAAGGGTAAGACTATAAGGGCTGTTGAGGAATCTGATAAGTCCCAAACCAATAATAAGCAAGAAGCTGAGAACGGTGAGGCAATAAGAGAAGCTGAAAAACCAGGTAAGCCTAATATGTTCCCAAAGCTACTCACCGGAGAGGCAATAAGAGAAGCTGAAAGACCAAGTAAGACTAATACGTTCCCAAACCTACTCACCGAAGAACAAGGTACTATCTCTCTTAGTAGTAATAAATTTAGTCATCTGGAAGTTGTTGCCAGCCATTTAGCCACTGATGATGCCATCATTAACGAACCGAAAGATAAAGGGAAGTAACAGGTGGACAACTTCCCAGATAATGACTGATGAATTTCCTGAGGCATTCTGATGCAAATCGTGGATTCCATCATTTGGATTCAGGACCTATGACAAGAAGTCAAGCTAGGGAACTTGAGATTGACATTGCGAACTTCTTGTGTAGGCATGTGCAAGATGAGCCAAACGTGTGTTGGATTCATTTTCTTATAACTAAACACTTTTAGTTAATCTTGCATAATTGTGTTAGCATATGTGTTTTTTATTTTCTATTTTCTAGTTCTTATTTTCTATTTCTATGTTTATAACTTTTGTTACTAACAATTTGTCTAGTTGTTCTTGTTTTTGGAAAGTTCTACATGCATGACGGATACCTCTTTAAGGAACAAAAATTGTGTGCCCCAGACTTCCATGAGAGAGATGCTAGTGAGAGAAGCCCACGGAGGAGGAATGATGGGACACTTTGGAGTGTTCAAAACATTGGAAACCCTTAAGAAGCATTTTTATTGGCCTCATATGCGTGTAGATATTGAGAGGTGTGTGCACACTGCATTACGTGCAAGCAAGCTAAATCTAAATCACAACCACATGGCCTTTATTCCCCACTACCCGTACCTCATTCTCCTTGGATTGACTTATCTATGGACTTCGTTTTAGGCCTACCTAGGTCTAAGAATGGTAGGGATAGTATTTTTGTTGTGGTTGATCGTTTTTCTAAAATGACACATTTCATTGCATGTAAGAAAGTCGACGATGCTAATCATGTTGCTGATTTGTTCTTTTGTGAGATTATTAGATTGCATGGCATGCCTAAGACCATTATTAGTGATAGAGATACAAAGTTTCTGAGTCACTTTTGGCGAGTTTTGTGGGCTAAGCTTAGTACTAATTTGTTGTTTTCCACCACTGCTCACCCGCAAACTGATGGCCAAACTGAGGTAGTAAATCGTACTCTTTCACAGTTATTACGTGCCATTCTTTAAAAACATATCAAAAGTTGGGAGGATTGTTTACGATACATTGAGTTTGCATATAATAGGAGTGTTCATCATGGTACATTGCATAGTCCTTTTGAGGTTGTGTATGACTTTAACCCTTTGTCTCCTATGGATTTGATTCCCATCCCCGTGCAAGAACAATTGAGCTTAAATGGTAAACATAAATCTGAAACAATTCGGAAATTGCATGAAAATATTAAACTCCAACTTGAAGAAAAGAATAAGGCATATGCACGTCGAAGTAACAAGCATCGTAAAGATATTTCTTTTAAGCCAGGAGATTTAGTTGGTTACACCTTCGCAAAGAAAGATTTCCAAAGGAACGGAAAAACAAGTTGTTACCGAGAGGGGATGGCCCCTTCAAAGTGTTTCACCGCGTGGGACCAAATGCTTATGTTTTGGATCTTCCTCCAAGATATGACTCTGTTTCCACTACATTCAACGTTGCTGACTTGACCCCCTACACTGATGAGTCCTCTGATTTGAGGACGAATCCTTCTGAGGAAAGGGGATTGATGCGAATCGTGGATTCTATCATTTGGATTCGGGACCTATGGCAAGAAGTCAAGCTAAGGAACTTGAGATTGGCATTGCGAACTTCTTGTGTAGGCATGTGCAAGATGAGCCCAACGTGCGTTGGATTAATTTTCTTGAAATTAAACACTTTTAGTTAATCTTGCATAATTGTGTTTGCATGTATGTTTTCTATTTTCTATTTTCTAGTTCTTATTTTCTATTTTCTATGTTTATTACTTTTGTTACTAATAATTTTGTCTAGTTGTTCTTGTTTTTGGAAAGTTAATAGGAGAAGAGAATGTTTCCTAAAGAATGATGTCTTGAAACACAAAAGAGGAAAGCTAAAACACAGCACACCTAGGGCCGGCAAAAAGGAGGGAAAAGAGGAAGAATTTGAGGCCAATTCCAAGTCCAATCAAGATAAGATTGCAAACAACTTTTTGAAGATTGAGACAAGATTATTCAACAACAAAAATTGATCTCCAAAGTCTACCAAAGAAGGCAAAAATCGGCTGCCTTAGTTAAAAGATATGATATTCCATTTTCAAGAATGATCTTTTAGGAAAATTACAATTTATCTCCTTTTAAACTTTTCGCAGATTCTAGGATAGAGTTTATCTTTCCTTTTTGATTTGTTTTTGGCTGAAATTTTCAGCTTTATTATGCCCTAATGGCCGCCGGCCACTACACACCTTTTGATCAATAAAATTTTGTGTGTTTTCTTCTCCAAGTGAGTGAAATTTTGTTTTCTTGATTTTGCACTAAATATCAAGGCTAATATCTCTCAATCTTGAGCAAATTGAGGGTGATTGCCAAGGATTAAAGTGACCGTCTAGGAGGGCCTTGAAGGTTCGCCTATCAACGCACACTTGAATCTAAGGTGTTTGCTTAAGCCGGCGATTTCTACACAACGGAAGCAAGGAGAAGTTTACTTCTTTGTGTTTAAACCCTTGTGAAAAGGTTGTTGAAGGTGGAAGAGTGGATCATTTCCGTGTTAGCTTGCATCACATTCTCTGAATACTCTTAGGATTTTGCCCATAGTGTTCATGGCAAGGACCCTTTGAACACTGTGAATGAAAAGGAAATGAGGACAAGAGGCTCCAAAGCATATCGATAACAGCGGGGTTGTGATGAAGCCCCTTCTGAGGTAGATCCAGTGCATGAGAAAGGACAAGATTTAGGTTGTCTAAAAAGGCCATGCAAGGCAATAGTTCTAGGGCAAGGGCAAGGACGGGGGCAGAGAAATGAGAAGGAAGCCTTACTCTAACTCTAGCTCTGATGATGAAATTTCCAACAAGGTGTATTTGGAACAGGTTAAGAGGAAGCATTCCTCAAACAAACATGGCGTGGAAGTTAATTGGCTAAGGAGGAAGCTTCAAACTCAATTGTTAAAAGTGATGAAACCCATTTAAACATTGAAGGAACTTGATGTGCACCGAAGGAGGATACTACCTCTGCTTCTATCAAACAGTGCAGTAGAAGCAAAAGTAGAGAGAGACTTAGAAGATAAAACCAAAAGATTATCAAGGTTGCTTGCTAGAACATTAGAGGTTTAAATTCCTCCCTTAAAGCAAAAAGAAGTTAAGAAATGTATACTGGGAAAAGAATTGGTGTAATAGGCCTAGTAGAAGTTAAAGTCAGCCAACAAAACTTTGAGAAATTCATTACTAGAATCTTCAGAGGTTGGGAGGCTGTCCATAACACCCTCCCCAAGAATGTAGCCAGAATTTGAGTTGGTTGGAATCGTAATCTTTTTCAGGGTCAAGTCTGCATTGTGAAGAACAATACATCACTTGTAGAATTTCAACCAAGCCCCTCACCCCAAGAAAACTTTATCCTAAGAGAGGCGCATGGATGCAATGAAAGAAGCAGAAAAAGAGATATTTGGAAAATCTTAAGATACCAAAACAACTTCTATGGTAACCAGCCCTTCTTATGAGGGATTTCAACATTATACTAGGCTGTAGAGGAAAAATTGGAAATAAGAGATGCTATAAAAGAGTTCATTAAGTGGATTAAATACATGGGCATCTACAACATGCCCTCAAGGGGTTTTAAATTCACTTGGTCAAATCAAAGGGATGAGGATAAAAAAGTTTATACTAGGATTGATCATATGTTTTATGATGATGAATGGAACAGTAAATACCCAAACTACCAATTAGACTATGAAGTACCTACACTTTCTTATCACACCCCTGGAGTCTTCTCTGCCAAGATGGAGAAAACATTGGTTTCAAGCCTTTCACATTCATAAAAAGCTAGATGAGGTACTCTGACCACAAGGAGACAATTCAGAGTAGCTGGACTGAAACAAAAATAGGAAGCCCCCAGGTTAGGTTTGTAAAAAAGCTTAATAGGCTAAAGAGGCCGTTAAAGAAGCTAAAAAAAATCTACGGCAATATTACTCAAAGAGTCTTATGCTAGACAAGTCCTTGAAGAGGCCCAGCAACAAGCTATGTATGATTGCCATAAAAACCAAAAACAACAACTGAAGAAAAATGCCTTGGAGGTTTATATTACACAGCTTGAATTTGAGGAAACCTTCTTTAAAGAGAAAGCAAAGGGTCGAATGGATGATAGAAGGTTATAGGAATGCAAGTTTCATTCATAGATCCGTGAAGTTTCATATTTACCAGGAACAAAATTTTGAGGCTGCAGGATGACAATGGAGATATGATTCATGAATATGTTTTAGTGGAAAAAAATGGCAATTGACTTCTTTGATCCTTTTTTTCTGAATCTAATCCTAACACAACCCTTACCCAACCCTAGAATAGGAGGTCCTTATCTGAAACACAGTCTGTCTTCTTTGTAGCATAGGTAACTCTAAAGGAAATCAAAGATCCGTTGTTTTCTATGAAAAATAATAAAGTTTCTGGCTTTGATGGATTCACACTGGAATTCTTCAAGCCAAACTGGGATCTAGTTGGACAAGAATTCACGGAAGTTATGGGCTATTTCTTCTCAAACAGCTTTATCCATTACCCTCTGAACTCTACTGCTATCTTCCTAATCCCAAAGATATAGGCTCTAATTAGATTGAAGGACTTCTGACCCATCCCTTGCTACAATGTCTCCTATAAACTAATTTCAAAAATCATGGCAAGCCGAATGAAAGTGTTCTTTCTCTTTCTAGTTGATGAAAATAAATTGGTCTTCATACAAAGAAGATCAATTCAAGACAAAATACTCCTAATACATGATTTTGTTAAGAGATATTACAGGATAGGAGGACCTAATAGCTATGCAATCAAGGTGGACATCATGAAAGCATTTGACACTGTCAACTGAAAATACTTATTAGAAATCCTAATGCTAATGAACTTTCCTAAAAGGTTCAAGGATTTGGTTCATCTATTCATCTCAACAGCCTCCATAGACCTAAATGGCTCCTTGACTGGTCACTTCAAAAGCACAAAGGGGCTCAGATAGAGGATCATCTCTCTCCCTATCTGTTCATCCTTGTAACTGAGGGCTTTACTCAGCTTCTCAAAACAAGAAAAAATGTACCTCAATTCAAATATCACCTCAAATAAATTAAGGTTTAGTTCTCTGTCTTTGGTTGATAATTTATTCATCTTTCAAATGATAACTTGTTATCCGTGAAGATCATTCAGGATGCACTGATGGAGTTTAAGGAACTCTCAGGTCTAAGGCCTAATCTAAAAAAAAAAATGATTCATATCTAAAAAACTCTGAAAAAACGTATTTATTCTTGAATTCCTACCACTTGACCAGAAAAAATGGCCGGAGTGGCCTATTTGTCACCCTTTTTTTTCAACAAAAAAAGATGAGTGAGTGAAATGTTACAAAAGAAAAAAAAAGAATAGTTGTGTGGCAAAACGTTCCCCTAGAATAGTTTAGTGTTCCATAAATTCTTTGCCCAAAAATAAATGATCAGGTAGCAGGACCTCATGTTCTGTGTCTTTGAAGAAAATGGCTCTTTTCAGACGATAGTAACAAGAAGATTGGGCCTTGTTCAATCGCAGAGTTTGCACACAAAAGATTAAAACATAATGTACAACCTGCATAAATTCATTTTCTCTAAGAATGCCCAAGTCCACCAGCACTTCAAATTCGAAAACTTGCCGGTGGGGGAGGGGCAGGTGGGGCGAGAGATATATTGAGACGGAAAGGTAGGATAAATGTAGCAAAGAAGAGAAAATATGTTGAACAGAAAACAACAAAATCCATAAATGCCAACTAGTATCTATTTAATGTTAAACTCATGTGACTTATGTGCAAAAATAAGGTTGTTAATTATCCTGTGGAAGCAAGTGACCTATAAGTAGGCATGAAATGATGGAAGAGAAATGGTATGAATTGTACATGTAGTTCAGATACAACAGACTGTAGTTTACTCCCTATGAAAATGCACCCAATAAATAAATAAACAGAAAAAAATGACGTAATATTTCATTCATGTACATCAAAACAAAAAGCATCATAAAACTTCGTCCTAGGACTTGGCAAAATAAAAAAAAAAAATTAACAAAACAAAACAAAAAAAAAAAAAAAAACCGAGAAGACTAATCAGAAAAACGCATGAAACTCAAAAGCTACATGCTAATTAGACACCTGAACATACACATAAGAACCAACAAGCGATATGGAGATCCAAAATCTCGTAAGGTTACATCCAGTGCACCTGTCCCATTATCCATCTTCAATTTAGTATATAGAGGTGAAACTTGAATTAAACTACAGTTTATTTAATCTAAATGGAGAAGAACTCATGTCAAAGACAAGATTGAATCCTAGAGACAAAGTAGTTCGGTAAAAAGTGAAAATTACCTTCGGTCCCTTAACAGCCATAAAATCTCCTTCCCGCAGTTCACGGAAAAAGTGTGACATTCTTCCTTGAGGATACATCTGATACATCAAAAGAACCATAGGCACGATAAAGTATGCAAAGCACAAAATCGGAGCAGAAAAAGAGAAAAGAACAGATGTCTTTACCTTTATAACCAGCTCAAAAGATCCAACATCAGAGTCCAAGGTAGTTGGAGTGTAGGGTTTAATGACCTCTTCTCCTTGGCTATCTTTACCCCTGGAGTTCATCGTGAGAAAGTAAAGAGTAATAAGCAAAGCAACAAGCTCAATCTCAGAAGAGGAGCAAAATTTGTATCAAAAAAGAAAGGTTGCATAAAATAAAACAAACCTGCAACTTATATGCTGCCCAATAGGAAGACCCAATACAGAAGTAGGAGTTGGGAGTTCAAATTTGAACTTTGCAACATTGTGGCTGATTTGAGTTTTCTTCACAAGCTTGAATTCCTTGAACTTCTCAGGATCCAAACACACTACCAACCAATAAAAGTAAGGCAAAACTAGATCAATCAAACCTTATACATGTAAGTACCCTCAATCGCTTCAAAGAATCAATACCACCAATCCCCATCCGACCCAGAAATCACAAGAAAAGCAGACACACGCAAACACAGGTTCTACATTTATAAATTGACAGAATCTAATCTGGAAATGGAAAAAAAAATAAGGGGGGGAGGGGATGAAACCTCTGGATTTCTTGGAAGAGAACAAGAAATAAGCAGTGGCACCAACCACAACGGCAGCAATAGCAGCACCAACAAACTGCCCTTGAGCTGTTTGCAGAAAGTCCATGGCTAAGGAAGACTCCAATCGAATCAACCAAAAGGAAAAAAAAAAGATATGCTAAGAAGAAAGGTTGGTGAAATGGTTGGTTGAATTTGACTGGATCCTTAGCCAATTGTATTCCGACAAGCACCAACGTTTTCGCCTTCCCCCTCACAAAGAAGACGATGTCACAAGAACAGAGTAAGGCCTGGTGACTGGAGGGTAGGTGGAGGCACCATTTTAATAATCATTAAAGCTGTGAAAAACTCTTCTCCGGAAAAAGAAAAAAAAAAACCGTGAAAACGACAGGCTCCCATTTCCCCACCCAAACTGACAGATTCGGTTTTCCAACCACAAGCCATACCCACCCTCACAAGCCAATGACTAATCTTATAAGCTGTATACTATAATAAGACTATATTGGATGCAAATAGTTGTTGTGATAAGCATGAAAATTTAATTTAATTACAAAAATATTATGGTCATTTTGCCACCTATGTTAATTATGATTTATAAAAAAAGAAAAATAGAGGCTAGAACTCTTCAGTTCTAACTATAATGTTAGCAGAAAATATTATTCATTTCTTATTACGCTATTTCTCTAGCAATATGAAAGAAAAAAAAATACAAGTAAATCTCTTCATCTATATTCTTCTAAATTCTATAGAAATCTTTAAGCGGACAAAGCTATAATCTGAAATCGGATTCAAACTCACAGGGATACCTTCACACCTGAGGATGGAAAGTCCGACCCTCTTTCAGTAAGTTTTGTGAAACGGTCCAATCTAGGATAGGACGTCTAACCACCTTCAAAAGAGTTTTATGAAGCCATACTACCCAGTGGTCGGACATATAGCCTAGTTTAGAAAGCCATCTAAGTTTGTTTTAAATGTATAATAAGTTTTCAAACTCCGATTGAGGTGATTCAAGATGTGTTTAAAACCTTGTTTTGAGATCTACGACTTTGCTTTTGTAGATAAAGTCAGAATAGGTTCCTATGGGGACGAAATAAAGTATTAAGGTACATGTAAAGAGTATATATGATGTATGGTTAGCTATTGTGTCCCTACATACAACAACAACAACAATCATACCCAGTATATCCCAACGACAGCAAAATCTATTACTAGGGTCTGGGGAGGGTAAGAGGCAGGCAAACTATACCTCCATCCCAAGGGATAGAGAGTTTGCTTCCAGTGAGACCCCTGGCTGTATATGTACCTGTATAGATAGTACAATAATAGGAATATGTACTACTGAACGGATTTTATTAAATATAAATCAAAACCTTACGATATTAAAATAGTCAACAATGGATATGCACAAATAGTTGAAAGACAAAGACCAAGACAAAAAAAAAGTGCAAATCAAACTAAAGTATAGAGACTATCTAATTCTCTAAGTATGCTCTAAGGTGCCCCTATATCCTATCTACCCCTCCTTAACCTTAATCATCTGCCTCCATGAACTCATATCCTGGACTATGTCCTCAGAGAGGTGCAACTCTAGTAAGTCATGCTTAATTTGCTCATCCCACGTCATTTTGGATCTGCCTTTACTCTTCTTCCCTTCTATAGTGAGGCTTTCAATTGTTCTGACAGACGCCGTTGTCTGTCTCCCCTTGACATGCCCAAGCCATCTTAGTCTTCCTCTCTTATCTTATCTACTATACTAGCCACCCCTAACCTTTCTCTGTATATCTTATTTCTTATTCTGTCTAGCCTTGTGTGCGCACACATCCACCTCAACATCCTCATCTCTGCCACTTCCATCTTCTGCAACTGTGTCCTTTTGATTGCCCAGCAGTCTGTTCCATATAATATTGTCGGCCGCACTGCCACCTATAAAATTCTCCTTTTAATTTAGTTGGAAAATTCTTGTCACACAGCACCCCTGAGGCCGCCTTTCATCTACACCAACCTGCCTGAACTCGGTGTGCTACGTCACTCTCTATGTCCACATCTTGTTGTACAAATGATCTTAGGTACTTGAACTTACTTACCTTTGGGGCCACTTGACCCTCGATGGTGAGTTGGCTAGTTTCATCGTCGGACGCGTCGCTGAAATCGCAGTGCAGATACTCAGTCTTAGAACGACTAATCCTTAAGCATTTTCTCTCTAAAGCACCTCGTCACTCTTCTAGTCTTATACACAGGTTATGTCTACTTTCCGTGACTAATATAATATCATCAGTAAACAGCATACACCATGGGACTGTCGCTTGGATCGGCTTTGACAACTCGTCCAGGACAACTGCAAAAAAAAAATGGGCTCAAAGCAACCTTGATGGAGGCCTACCTCTATGGAAAAGAAATCCGTATTCCCTACAGGTGTATGAACGGTTGTTTACTTATATGAACATGATGTTATGATTGCTTGCTTACATGATCGCGACATGACTTGATTTGTGAAGATGATATATGATACACGATACAATGATTCACGCTCTATAATCTATATGACTTTTGACATGCGAGTAAGCATACCATACGATCAATCACAACTCACAAACCATGATATACGGCGATGGTACACGATCTACGATCCCTATGACCATGGTATATGAGAAAGTTGTCAACTGATGATAGACCACGATTAGTATCAAGTCATGTTACGACCATTAAAGGACTCGAAACGGACCAATAAGATGAATAACGATTTATGACATGGTATGATGCAAAGTAACAACATGATTATAGACTACATGATAGAAATGCTTGATGAGAAATGATATAGACATTTCTTAGGATGTTTATGATAGCGTTCTAGGTACATGATTGTACAAACCCTCCTTAGTAAATTGTCCTGGGTTACTCGAAGAAAGATAAGAATGACGTTTACATAAGCATGCACGAGCTTCCCATGATATTTTTCATCTTTTCAAATGAATATGCAGAAGTCAAGCTAGTGAGATAAATGTTTATTACTTGAAGGATGTCGTCATTGACGGTTTTTTAGATGGCAAGTTGATTGTTTTTATTTAGGGATTTTTGTTAGGTCCGAAATACACTCTAGATGGGGGTGAATAGAGTATTTAGCACTTTTGCGGAATTTTTTTGTTTGGCTCAACTCAAAAGAAATTCAAAATTAGAGCAAGAACGGGAGATGAGAAGCAATGAATGTGTACACCGAATATAGAGTGGTTCGAATCGTAAATGATTCTACTCCACTACCACTTTGTTTCCAAAGTGGATTTTCAACAACTACTCTTCTTATTAAAGCTAATAAGAACAACCACAGCAACACGTACACTAACACCTTAGTGTAAGCAACAACAACAGCAACTTCTTGCACAAGATACACTTGTGCAACTACAGCAACAACAGCTTTAGCAAGAACACTTTCTTGCTACCTCACAACTTCAACAAAGTTCCCTCAAGAACTTTCTCACAGTGGGTTGAAGGAAATAGTAAGGTTCACACTTTCTCACTAGTCTAAGCACAAGCAAGAGATCAAATATTTATGATTCCTCTTGTGCTAGACTCTCTATCTCTCAATATACAACGATGAAGAGCAAAGAAAAGCTTAACAAGCTTTAAGCAATTTTACAAATGTGAGAGAACTATACAACAATGAATAATAAAGCTAGATGATGATGAAAGTGTGTTTTTATCTTATCCAAGCTTCTCCCATTTATAGCGGAAGTTTACCATGTTTTTGAGGTTTCCATCATGTCTTCAACTACACCAAATATCAAGATAATGCCCAAATAGTCTTTAGCCATCCTATGGAGTGATTTGATCCTCAATAGCCAACCTAGGATTGCTTAGACATGGATACAATAGTCAAGGAAGCATGAAGTATGTTGGAGTAAAGTCTACAAGAAATTTGAGCAAGATTGGATAGAGAAAATACCATGAATCTCCCATTGAATTTTGTTCCAACATTCAAAAAATTTTGAATTCTGGAGGACATCGATCGATCGAAGTGCCTGGGGTGAGAGATCGATGTCCTCCAGAAACTTTGCAGTTTTTGAAACTGCTGATATCGATCGATCGAAGTCCCCCTGTGAGAGACTGGTGTCACTTCGATCGATCGATGTCCCCTGGACTGAGAGATCGATGTTGGACAGTGAGTTCCAATCTCAGCCATTTTTGACATAGTGTAATTTTCTCATCTTGCATCAAGTCTCAAGCATAAATTTAACTTATTTAAAACATCTTTTCATCATCAAAACAATTTATATCTTAACAATCCCCCCTTTTTGATGATTTTAAAACCATGATTCAAAAGATGTTTTTACTTGATACATTTGCATCTAAACTTGATATTTTACAACTCCCCCTTAGTTCATGCTCCCTCATCATATGAACACATCAAAAACTCCTCCACAACATGTAATCTACCCAAAATCAATAAATATGATGTCAATACCAAAATGTTTCCCTTCAACCCATGCACCAAATTTCATATTTTCATCTTTTCAATGTGAGATAGCATACCAAAGTAACAATGACTATCAATCATTTTACACATGCAAATCAAGAAACTTCATGCCATGTCATGCCAAATCCAACTTCTCAAACCAAGCTATGTTATCCAAAACACCAAGGCTTAAGCCATCAGCAAACCATGTCACAATACCATATCAAGACAACAACTATGTCCAACCATGCCAAAACCATAAGACAAGACAACAACCATGCCCAACCATCAAAACTATACTTCTCCCCCTTTTTGAAAACATCAAAAAAAAATAAGAGACACGAAAATAGAGAATTGAAATATCAATAAGCAAATAAGAAGTTCATGAGATACAAGAGTAATCTCAACTTCTAAGCTATTCCTATAGCTACGGGGGAAATGGGGAACCATATAGTAACTACTCTTCATCGGAAGAGAAGCATAGACTGGATAGAGCCGCCTTGAGCTTGGTCTTCAACTTTTGGTACTTAGTCTTTTGAACGGTCAGCTCTGATTCTAAAGTCTTGATCTGAGTCTCAACTTTCGTCTCTAACGTTTGGACCCGGTCCCGGAGGTTCTTATAGTCCCTCTTTAGATCATCTATGCGTACGGCCTCCTTGGTTAGATATTCCCCCTATTGATCAACAGTCTAATGTAGGTCTTGAATCTCAGCTTCTACGTTGGATTCCTCCTCTGAGTCACTAGCTTCTTCCATTGGGGATTTTCCTTTGTCCGTTTGAGAGGTGGAGCTTGGTTGTGGGGGTGGTTGTCGTGAAGGGTGAGAAGAGGGTTCCGTGGGAGGTTCAGTGGGTGATGGTGGAGGAATGGGATCTTCAGGTTCTTCCTCTTCTTGTTCTTGTTGTCCACCCCGTCTTTGTGCCTCTTTCCGGGACTTATGGATTTGTTGGATATTTGCCTTTGTATAGTAATCCTTGTTGGATATTGCTCCGTGTACTCGTCATCCAACTCTACATTAGCCTTCTTAAGCAATCTATAGATGAGATTGCTATATGGAAGTGCTTTGGATTTCTTTGTTACGGTTTCCATCATATTGGCAAACACAATCTTTCCAAAATTTACATTCTCCCTCATAGCAATACGGTAAGTAATGTAAAAATCTAGATTGCTCGGAAGTTTAGCTGATTTATCATAGACACAAAAAGTGACAATGGCTAGCAAGACTCTATATACCAAAGGCATGTCATTTGTGTTTTTGGTGGGGTGAAATCCAAGAAATGTTTTGACCTCATCTTCAGAGATTTGGTACTTATAGGTATCCCACCTTCAGGGGTCAAAGTCTTCCCAACCCTCATCAGGAACTTCAAGCAATTCATTGATGGTCTTAGAAGTAAACATCAACAACTGACCCTCTATTATTGAATTTAAAGCATAAGGCACTCCATTTCTGTAGTCTACCCACATATTGGCATAAAACATTCTAGTGTATCGGGTAGACATATTGGTCATTTGAGAGACCTCCTAAACAGGTCTCCATTTTTGATTATCAAACCAATCAATGATTGGTTTTAATTCCTCATTGCTCAAAATGTCCTCAATTTTGAGCAATTTCAATGGAATGGTAGAGCTTTTCTTGTTTTCCCATTCAATAAATAGCAATTGAGCCCTTAGGGAAATATAGACAAATTTACCTGTGCATGCAGGCTCTTTCAAAGCATTTGTGTGTTCCCTGGATTTGAGCCATGGAAAGTTGTTTAGAGTGAGCCTCCCCCTTGTCTCACTCAACATGGCTTCATGAGAGGAAGTGGCCTTCTTCCTCAACCCATACGTCCTAGACCCTGTTGGCACTTAAGGATGTGATTGTTGTGGCTCACTTTCTTCTTCCTCAGAGGTTCTTCGTCTTTTTGCTGGCTTTTTCGTTCTTGGTACCATTGAAGAGTTAGGGTTCGGATTTTGTAGAAAATAGAGATGAAAATGATGAGATTTTTGAAGATAAGGTTGGATTTGTAGAACAAATGGAGACTTTGACAAGATTTTTGAGTGTAGAAGAGAGATTCTCAGTGTTTTGATCAAAAGGAAATTAGGGATTTCGTTTGGAAGAGAGGAAAGTGAAGGAGAGGAAAGGAGTTGCAGGTTTTAATAACCCTGTCCCACTGACATCGATCGATCGATGTCTGGGACTTCGATCGATCTATGTCTAGATCGATGTCCTTTTTTATATCAGTCTCTCAGACTTCCACATTGATCGATCGATGTCTTCTGAAATCAGTCTTTTGACTATTTTTACCTTCTAACCAATGTTTATCATCCCTAATCTTGCTCTAATTGATTCGAATGTCTCAGTGGGAAGGGATTTAGTAAAGATATCCGCTAGTTGGTCATTGGTTGGAACAAATTCAACGCATACTAATCCTTTTTGAATGCAATTTCTTATGAAGTGATGCCTCACTTCTATATGTTTTGTCCTACTATGATGAACTGGATTCTGTGCTATACTTATGGCTGAAGTGTTGTCACATAAGATGGGGACTTTATCAAACTTAACATTGTAATCATTTAAGGTGTTGGTCATCCAAAGTAGTTGTGCACAACACGAAGCGGCCGATACATATTCAGATTCCGCCGTTGAAAGTGACACACTATTTTGTTTCTTGGAGAACCAAGAAAGTAAGAAATCTCCAAGGAATTGGCATGTTCCGGAGGTGTTTTTTCTATCAACAAGATTTCCGGCATAGTCGGAGTCACTGTACCCTCTTAAATCAAAACAACCATTTTTTGGGATAAAACAACCCAAAGTTCAAAGTTCCTTTCAAATACCTAAAGATACGTTTAATGGAAACTAGATGCGATTCCTTAGGCATACTTTGAAATCTAGCACATAAACATACAGCATGTAAAATATCTGGTCTACTAGCGGTTAAATAAAGTAAACTACCAATCATACCCCTATATTTGGTTATCTCAACCGGCTTTCCTTTTTCATCTTTGTCAAGCTTTGTACTTGTGCTCATTGGTGTGCTCACACTTCTTCCATCCTTAAACTTGTATTTCTTGAGTAAATCCTTTGTATACTTTGTTTGAGATATGTACACTCCATCTTGAGTTTGCTTGATTTGAAGACCAAGAAAGTAGTTGAGTTCACCCATCATGCTCATCTCAAATTCTCCTTCCATCAATTTAGCAAAATGCTCACAAAGAGAATCATTAGTAGCACCAAATATAATATCATCCACATAAATTTGAACAAGAAATTGATGGTTTCCTTGTTCTTTAATAAAAAGAGTAGTGTTGACTTTTCCTCTTGGAAACTCATTTTCAAGAAGGAAGTTACTTAATCTATCGTACCATGTCCTAGGAGCTTGCTTAAGTCCATAAAGTGTCTTTTTGAGTTTAAATACATGATTTGGATAATCATGATTTTCGTACCCCGGTGGTTGAGCTACATACATCTCTTCTTGAATTATTCTATTCAAGAATGCGGATTTCACATCCATTTGATACAGTTTGAAATCCTTATAGCATGCATATGCTAATAACATCCTAATAGCTTCTAACCTAGCTACAGGGGCAAAGGTCTCATCATAGTCTATGCCTTCCTCTTGCCTATATCATTGAGCTACTAACCTAGCCTTGTTTCTAGTGATGTTTCCTTTATCATCTATTTTGTTTTTAAATACTCATTCAGTGCCAATTATAGGATGATCACTAGGTTTAGCTACTAATTCCCAAACATCACTCCTTTCAAATTGATTTAGTTCTTCTTGCATGGTTGATACTCAATCTTCATCATTTATTGCCTCCTTTATATTTTTAGGCTGAACTTGTTAAATGAAGGCATTTTCATTAAATTTCTCCTAGTCATTATGCCTTAACTATTTTCACCTAATATCAATTCTTTAGGATGATCTTTTCTATATTTATATGAATCCGGTAAATTTGAGGTATCTCCTCCTACTTCTTCATCTTCAACCTTAGGTTCAAGGGGATCAATCCTAAGGTCAATGACAATATTGCCTTTTGGATTCTTAAATTTCTCTATATGATTTACTTCAATTATTTCATCATCATCATCATTAGTATTTGGTGAGTTCACTAAACTTGACATGAATTGATTCTTCAACTTTCATGCTCCTTTTATTATATACCCTAAATGCCTTGCTATTTTGAGCATATCCCATAAAGATTCCTTCATCCGCTTTGAAATCGAGTTTATCCAAGTTATCTTTCGTGTAGAGTATAAAACACTTACAACCAAATACCTTGAAATAACCAATATTTGGTACTCTACCTTTCCAAAGCTCATAAGGAGTCTTTTTGAGAGATGGTCTCAAATAAACTCTATTGATTACATGACAAGCGGTGTTTACCGCTTCGGCCCAAAAATACTTGGGTAGCTCAAATTCATTTAGCATGGCTCTACTCATTTCTTGAAGTATTCTATTTTTTCTTTCTGCAACACCATTTTGTTGAGGAGTTCTTGGAGCCGAGAAATTTTTAAAACTAATATGTCCAAGTCGTCTATGCCATAGTTGAGTCAAATCATTTTTGGCAAGAAACATTTTGTGATATCAAATCATGTGTGCTAAATTTGTAAACATTATTTTTCCTTATAGCCTCAAAAACAATCTTATCGTTCTTTTTCATAATGCATTTTCTTTTCACAAATTCAACTTGAAAATTATCACCACATAGTTGGCTAACACTTATCAAATTATATTTAAGACTTTCTACATATAGTACATTATTAATAGTAAAAGAAGAGTTACCAATTTCTCCATGTCCAAGGATTTTGGCTCTCCTATTGCCAAAATGCACCGTTCCACCATCTTGGAGCATGAGCTTGGTGAACAATGTTTTGTCTCCGGTCATGTGTGTTGAACATCCGCTGTCCATAAGCCATTTGGTTCCTTCTTCTTTGGCTACTCCATTTATCTTGAGAGCCTACAAAACAAAAAGATTTATGCATTGGTACCCTTTGATAGTTGGGTCCTTTAGGGTTAATTTGTCGACCCTTAGGCTTCCAAACATACATGCTTCCAAATCTAGCTCTACATTCATTCTTCACATGTCCTACTTTGTTGCAATGAAAACAAGTGGGTACATGCCTTGGTTTAGAAGATGATGAGTTATGTTGTATTTTTTCTTGTTTGTCTTTTTCTTTAATGACTTAGGCTTAATGGAAGAATGTGATGAATTAAATCCTAAACTGGATTTATCATTTCCAATTCTTTGGTTTCCAAGTAGTTTGTCTAGATTATTTTTACCATTGGTTAGTCTTTGTAAATCTAACCTTAGTTTCTCACATTCTTTTCTAATTTCTACATTTTCAAGAGCTACGGTTTTATGCATGGTGAGTATGATGTCATGCTCTTGAAATATCAAAATGTTCTTATCATGCTAGTTCTTATTTTCTAAATTGCACTTCTTGAACTCTTTCTTCAAATGTTTATACTTTAAGTTCAGTTTTTCAAAATCATCTTGCAAATCTCCTATTTCATCTTGCAAATTAGAAGGATTAGAATTTAACTCAAGGT
This sequence comes from Eustoma russellianum, assembly GCA_036186865.1. Lineage (NCBI taxonomy): Eukaryota > Viridiplantae > Streptophyta > Magnoliopsida > Gentianales > Gentianaceae > Eustoma > Eustoma russellianum. The sequence goes on from AP025060.1 coordinate 7,889,806, forward strand.
CATTTTCAATTGCCATGAGACAAGTATGTTGAATCTTTGGATTATCAACTATTGCAACAAGTCCAATACCTTGATCTTCACTCTCTTCTCCTTCTAATTCGGAAAGGAGATCATCCCACGTGGTTACTTCCGCATTAAGAGCTTTCTTCTTTTGAGGAAAGACTTTCTTTTCTTATTTTTGCGGCTCCTTGACGTGGCAATCGGCAATGAAGTGACCGGGTCGACCACATCTATAGCAATTTTCACTTGCTTCTTTTTCCTTGGGTGGTCTTTTGAAAAACTTTCTTGCTTGAGTTTTATTCTTGTTGCCATTCTTCTAAATTTTCTTACTAGAAAAGCAACTTCCTCATCCGATTCATCTGACCCTGCCACCAACCCTTTGTGTGATGTTTGTGTGGGCTTGATAAGATTCATCCTATTTTGTTCATCAATAAGAATTTCATGAGTAAGAAGATTATCAGATAACTCATCAAAGGTAAGAGTCTTGAGATTCTTTGATTCGGTGATGGCTATGACTTTAGGTGTCCATTCTCTTGGCAAAGAGTTGAGGAGTTTTGAGACAAGGTCTTCATTTGATATTTTCTTGTCCACCATGGAAAGTTGATTCACTATTCGTGTGAATCGATCGATTGTTTCCTCAATCTTCTCGCCATTCTTCATTCCGAACATCTCATATTCCTTCATGAGCATGAGTCTTTTGGCCATTCTTACTTGTTCAGTTCCTTTGTGTGTCATTTCAAGCCTTTTCCATGCCTCATGATCTATTTCAAGACCTTGAAGTCTTATGAGCTCGGTGGTGGTAAGAGCATTTGAGTGAATATCAAATGTTTTGCCATTGATGGCGAATTTTATCTTCTTTTCGTCGGTATAGTCATCTTCATCTTTGAACATTGATTCTCCTTTTGAGTTGGTAATCTAGGAACTTCAATTCCTTTGACAACGGCTCTCCATATATCAAATCCACAGCCTTTCAAATGATTGATCATTCGAAATTTCCACAAAGAATAATTTTGGGCATCAAACATAGGTGCTTTAGTGTTTGATCCTGAAAATAGTGCAGTAGGCTTGGGAGATGAAGTGTGAGATGAAGAGGTTGAAGTTGTCATTGCCATGATCTTTAACCTTGCTACTTGCAAAGATAGGCCAAGCAATCAAGGTTAGGCTCTGATACCAATTGTTAGGTCCGAAACACACTCTAGAGGGGGGGGGTGAATAGAGTGTTTGGCACTTTTGCGGAATTTTCTTGTTTGGCTCAACTCAAAAGAAATTCAAAATCGAGCAAGAATGGGAGATGAGAAGCAATGAATGTGTACACCGAATATAGAGTGGTTCGAATCGTAAATGATTCTACTCCACTACCACTTTGTTTCCAAAGTGGATTTTCAACAACTACTCTTCTTATTAAAGCTAATAAGAACAACCACAGCAACACTTACACTAACACCTTAGTGTAAGCAACAACAACAGCAACTTCTTGCACAAGATACACTTGTGCAACTACAGCAACAACAGCTTTAGCAAGAACACTTTCTTGCTACCTCACAACTTCAACAAAGTTCCCTCAAGAACTTTCTCACAGTGGGTTGAAGGAAATAGTAAGGTTCACACTTTCTCACTAGTCTAAGCACAAGCAAGAGATCAAATATTTATGATTCCTCTTGTGCTAGACTCTCTATCTCTCAATATACAACGATGAAGAGCAAAGAAAAGCTTAACAAGCTTTAAGCAATTTTACAAATGTGAGAGAACTATACAACAATGAATAATAAAGCTAGATGATGATGAAAGTGTGTTTTTATCTTATCCAAGCTTCTCCCATTTATAGCGGAAGTTTACCATGTTTTTGAGGTTTCATCATGTCTTCAACTACACCAAATATCAAGATAATGCCCAAATAGTCTTTAGCCATCCTATGGAGTGATTTGATCCTCAATAGCCAACCTAGGATTGCTTAGACATGGATACAATAGTCAAGGAAGCATGTAGTATGTTGGAGTAAAGTCTACAAGAAATTTGAACAAGATTGGATAGAGAAAATACCATGAATCTCTCTTGGATTTTGTTCCAACGTTCAAAAAATTTTGAATTCTGGAGGACATCGATCGATCGAAGTGCCTGGGGTGAGAGATCGATGTCCTCCAGAAACTTTACAGTTTTTGAAACTGCTGACATCGATCGATCGAAGTCCCCCTGGAAGAGACTGATGTCACTTCGATCGATCGATGTCCCCTGGACTGAGAGATTGATGTTGGACAGTGACTTCCAATCTCAACCATTTTTGACAAAGAGTGATTTTCTCATCTTGCATCAAGTTTCAAGCATAAATTTAACTTATTTAAAACATCTTTTCATCATCAAAACAATTTATATCTTAACAATTTTCGTATGATATTTGGCTGGTAAACGATATTAGATGATTATGTATTGAGTATTTCTTATATGAACGTTTTATACACGAGGGAGTTAGTTACTGTGTTTTGTTTTAGTTTTTTGTGCGCATGACACTTTATTTTTATAAGATAAGATCATGCCTGGTCATGTACTTCACTCGGGTCACAAATCGTGACAAACATGGTATCAGACCTTAGCTTGATTGATGGACGTAAGTTTGATGTTGCTAAATTAGAATATGTTTTAAGTGTTCTAGAATGCTAAAATATGATACATAAGGTAGATCGTATTAAGTCATGACTTATTTAAGCAATGATGTTGTTATGTTATGGTCCATGTCTAAGTCATGTGAATCTGATAGTATTTTCTACTAGTAAGTTGTTTTTGATTGTGGTTAGAAAATTTACAAATGGACACTAGGACCATTCAAACATATTTTATAACGTCAGACTATTATAAATTGTGTGATCTTAATCGTCTAATGGTGATGTTGATTATGGTTTGAGGACTGTTCAAGTATTTTATCACAATAAGCTTTGGATTCGTACGTGAGATGGTGCTGAGTTATGATTTTCTTAAGTGATGATATAGTTAAGTATAGAAATTATTTTAAGTTACGATTTATTACATGTTTATGTTGTTTAGCGCAATAAAATACGAATTCATAAGATGGATCATGTTAGGTTATGACATGAGTACATAATTGTAGCGCGCCGACCCGGACAGCGGAATCCGAACCGGTGCACCCGTCGTAGCTTACTGAGAAGACTACAAGACGTCTCATCTCTCGAGTACACATCATCTATGACGCAAGAGAATAATTGCAGAAACATGTATCTAATGAATCTCAACCGTCAAGTTCGTACATCGAATGGTAACAAAATCTCCAAAAGGGTAGTCACGGTAACAACATACTAAATCCTCAAGTAAATGCAAGAAACTGGAACGATTAACAACTGTCTCAACTATCTCCCAAAATGTCTCTATATATCTCATTCAGCCCACTCGCCATCGTCTTCTATGAATATCATATCGTAGCTAGGCTCATCTGCAAGGACAAAGGTAGTACCCTTAGCGAAAAACGCTAGCAAGTAACCCGCTTATAAGACATACGGGATCAACACATGGCAAGACATGAGTAATATGTAATTCAAGGGAAATGGGGCACATGTCTTGTATACTTTCAAGAGCGTAGATTTATCAGTACAAGAACATAAGCACAGTAATTCATAACATTCGACAGTTAACTATCAATCAAATCACGTATCAATCATACCAAACCGACTCACGTGATGCATGAAAAAATATGCACTACAATACACAGTCACAAATGCATGGGCAATTTATTTTCAAAACAGTGCAATGCATGTCACAATGTCCGGCCTCGTAACTTTATACCCTGTAACGCACCCCGGCTTATATTTCCATCCCGGTTAACATTACAGACAACTTTATACCCTGTAATGCACCTCGGCTTATATTTCCATCCCGATTAACATTACAGACAACTTTATACCCTGTAACACACCCCGGCTTATATTTCCATCCCGGTTAACGTTACAGACACTTTGTGCCCTGTAATGCACCTTGGCTTATATTTCCATCCCGATTAACATTACAGGTCACCTTCGCAATTCTGCGCCGAAGCACAGCTCTTTCAAAACAATATGCAAATGCAAGTGCCATGATGCAAGACTCCTCATCTCATTAACATTCTTGTTCACATAGATTCAATTCACATTCAGATCAATCAATCATAAAAGGTACCCCTCACTTACTCATCATTATTTATGTTTCAAGCTAGGTCGTCAACACTTAACCTTGACTCTAGAATTCACGAACCTATGTGAGAACTCTTACTGTCCTTTATTGAACTCTATAAAACCTCGTACGTTCCTTTCCTAACCCTTCTAAGGCGTCCACGTTGAAATCAGATTCGAATACCCTTCAAATTCTCCAAACTTGATTCACCATCTTAAGTCATGTTCCCAAGACTTAGACTAGCTTCAATCAGGTCCTAGGAAGTCTCTAAGGTCACCCAAAGAGTCCCTTAGCTTCCCTCTTTCTTCCCTTAATTCTGCCCAAAACTGATGGACATCATACCCTCACATCGATCGATCGATGTGACTTCATACCCTCACATCGATCGATCGATGTCCATCAGAGGACATCGATCTCTCAGCCCTCTTCCACATCGATCGATCGATGTCCATCAGAGGACATCGATCTCTCAACTTTCTCTACATCGATCGATCGATGTCCATCAGAGGACATCGATCTCTCAACCTTCTTCCTCATCGATCGATCGATGTCCATCAGAGGACATTGATCTCTCAACTCCTCTCCACATCGATCGATCGAAGTACTTCATCCCCTCACTTCGATCGATCGATGTCCGCGATTTCAGGACAGAAACTTTGCGGTTTCTGCAGAAACTGCAGAACCCTAACTCCAATGGATCCCAAACTTCATCCCGATCAATCCAAGCCTAATCCCTGCTATAATCTCATGCTTACACTACATATTGAATGCTATATACACAACAAACAAAGATTCAAGCCCAGAACTCAATTATCCCAACCTTATCGATCCAAAGATTACACCTTTCACCCTCAAACCCCACCTAACAACGAATTCACAGCAAGAAGGGATTCAAGGGGTAGGGATTTGCACGATTTCACGAAGCCAACAACAGCAAAACGATTTCCAACATATAACGGCCAAATCATCGACACCAAAACACATAAATCATATACAAGTAATCACGAAAAGAAACTACTGCATGGTGATCCAATTTAATAACAAAAATAGGCCTTTAACTTTCGCAAAAACGCAAGAACTTATAAGATGATTACTTGCCTTTGATTACTTGGAGAAGAAACGAAGAACGGACAAGGATTGAATGAGGGATCTCGAGACCTTCTTCTCTAGGGTTGAGGGAAGATAGAATCGCCTATGGGGAGAGACTTGGCGTCGGTTTCTTTCTGCTAATGGGGAGAAACTGACGTCCAGTCAGTTTTTATATGGAATGGGGAAAATTTGAAGTTTCTAAATTATATCCTATTTTCTTATTTATCTTAAAGGATAATTTCCTAATATTTAATTCAAATATTAAATCCTAATTAATTCCAATAATTAAAATCCTCAATTAATTTCCATTAATCCTATTATTTAATTCGTAATTCATTACCGTTGACCGCCATTAATCTCATTTAGTTTCTTTTTTATCTTTTATTTACTTTACGGAGGGTGCGGGGCATAACATTCCACCCCCCTTACAAAAAGTTTCATCCTCGAAACTGGCGTACCTTATTGGAAGAGGTGCGGATATAGCTCCTTCATTTGTTCCTCAAGCTCCCACGTGGCTTCACGCTCCGTATAGTTACTCCATTGAACTTTGACATACGAAATTACGCGTCTGCGTAGGACTTGGTCTTTTCTATCCACAATCCTCTTTGGATGTTCTTCGTATGAGACGTCTTCTTTAACATCCAATGGTTGAGCTTCAAGGATGTGGCTCGGGTCCGATACGTATTTCCTTAGTTGAGACACATGAAATACGTTATGGACTTGGACAAGCTCGGAGGTAAGGCTAATCTGTATGCTCTTTCTCCAACCTCGCCAAGCACTTCGTAAGGGCCAATATATCTAGGGCTTAACTTGCCCTTCATTCCGAATCTTGCAACTCCCTTGGTGGGTGGAACTCGTAGATAGACCTTTTCACCTTCCTCAAACTCCAGGGGTCGTCTTTTAGTATCGGCCCGACTCTTATTACGATCTTGAGCCACCCTTAGTCTCTCTCTTATCACTTTCACCTTCTGTATTGTTTGTTCAACCAGCTCTGGTGCAGTGATCGTCTTTTCTCCAACTTCGTCCCAACACACCGAGGACTTGCACTTACGTCCTTATAAAGCTTCAAACGGTGCCATGCCAACTGCACTGTGATAGCTATTATTATAAGAAAATTCCATCAACTTCAACATGCTATCCCAGTTTCCTTTGAAATCCAAGGTACATGCTCTCAACATATCCTCCAAGGTTTGAATTGTTCTCTCGGATTGTCCATCCGTTTGAGGGTGGTACGCGGTACTCATTCTCAGTTCGGTACCCATCGCCTTCTGAAATGCCCTCCAGAACTTAGAGGTGAATTTGGGATCACGGTCCGACACAATGCTGACGGGGACTCCATGTAAACTCACAATGTTATCCACGTATATGTTGGATAATTTCTCATAAGAGGTACCATGTGGCATGGCTATGAAATGGGCTGTCTTCGTCAAACGGTCTACAATTACCCAAATCATCTCGTTCCCATTTCTGGTCTTAGGTAATCCCATCACGAAGTCCATAGTCACGTGCTCCCATTTCCATTCTGGAATCTCTAGTGGCATCATCAAACCACCAGGTCGTTGATGTTCAGCTTTGACTTGTTGGCATACCAAACATCGTTCAACATACTCCGCTATAGATCTTTTCATCCCTATCCACCAATAATTCCTTTTGAGATCCTTGTACATTTTTGTGCTCCTGGGGTGGATAGACATTCTTGTGTTATGAGCTTCGCGTAGCAACTCCTTTCGAAGCTCATCATTGTTAGGCACACCCAACCTATTTTGAAACCATAAACTCCTATCTCCTCGCAACTGGAAATCTTTTACTGGTCCCGTAGCTAGCTTGTCACGGATTTCCCTCAGTGCTGGGTCATCGTACTGAGCTTCTTTAATTCTGTCTACCAAGTTTGGGTTGATAGACAAAGCTGCAAGAACATTCGCCACTGAGTCCATCATTTTGAGGTCAAACTCCTCGATCTCTCTTTCCAACGGAGATTGTCTTGTGTGGCTAGACTTTCTGCTCAGTGCGTCCGCCACTCTGTTGGCCTTACCCAGATGGTAGTTGATGGTTAGGTCATAATCCTTAAGTAACTCCAACCATCTTCTCTGTCGCATATTTAGCTCCTTCTGCGAGAATAGGTACTTCAGACTCTTATGATCAGTGAATACGGCACATTTCTCTCCATAAAGGTAGTGCCTCCAGATCTTGAGAGCAAAGACCACAGCTGCGAGCTCCAAGTCGTGCGTCGGGTAGTTCTGCTCATACGGTTTTAATTGTCTTGACGCGTACGAAATGACTCGTTCATTTTGCATCAAGACACAACCTATAAACAGAAATTTAGCTCAAGACTAGCACATGTATATACAATGCAGTAATTGTAATGATGTACATACCTAGCCCTTTCTTGGACGCGTCGCTATAAATCACAAAACCGTCGGTGCCGGAGAGTTGTGCCAACACCGGGGCTGTGGTCAATCTCTTCTTGAGCTCAGAAAAGCTCTGCTCGCATTCAGCAGTCCATTCGAATTTAATCTTCTTCTGTGTAAGTCGACTCAGTGGGACTGCTATTGTTGAGAATCCCTCAACAAACTTCCTGTAGTAGCCTGCCAAGCCTAGGAAGCTTCTCACTTCAGTCACGTTGGTAGGTCTTGGCCATTCCGTGATGGCTTCTATCTTTTTAGGATCCACAGAAATCCCATCCTCCGAAATCACGTGACCGAGAAAGGCTACACTTCTTAGCCAAAACTCACACTTGCTGAATTCGGCATATAGCTTTTGTTGCCTCAAAATTTGCAACACCACCCTTAAGTGTTCAACATGAGCTTGTTCGTCGGGGGAGTAGACCAAGATGTCATCGATGAACACTACTACGAATTGGTCCAACTGTTCTCGGAATACAGTGTTCATCAAGTCCATGAAAGCTGCTGGGGCATTAGTTAATCCAAAAGGCATCACTAAGAATTCAATATGCCCGTATCGAGTCCGGAAAGCGGTCTTAGGTACGTCTCCGGCTTTCACAAGCAGCTGATGATACCCTTGACGAAGGTCAATCTTTGAAAACCAGCGAGCTCCCTTTAGCTGATCAAATAAATCCTCAATCCTTGGCAAGGGATATTTGTTCTTGATGGTAATCTTGTTCAGCTCTCGGTAATCAATACACAACCTCATGCTGCCATCTTTCTTCTTTACAAATAGAACTGGCGCTCCCCAAGGTGATACACCGGGGCGAACCAACTTCTTGTCTAACAAGTCTTGAAGTTGTCCCTTAAGCTCTTTGAGTTCAGCTGGAGCCATTTTATAGGGTGCCTTAGATATAGGCTCGGCTCCGGGGATCAAATTAATTTCAAACTCCACTTCCCTCGATGGCGGCGCTCCCGGTAAGTCATCCGGAAATACGTCCTTGAATTCATTGATCACGATCTATAAATGGAACTTCCTGCTTCGCATCTATTGCATACACCATAAATCCCTCTGCTCCTTTCTGTAAGGCTTTAAAGGCCTTAATCGCCGTCAAATATATCTTCTTTGGGGCTTTTGTTAACTTGATGTTTCCTTGTACCATTATCTCATTCATCTCGGGGTCCTTAACAGTCACTTTTTGAGTTTACAGTCAATGTTGGCATGATTCTTGGTCAGCCAATACATGCCCAATATAACGTCGAAATCCTTCATCGGAATTGGAACTAATGTCACTGAAAACAATTTTCCATCCAACTCCAACTCACAATCTTTGTACTGGTGGTGGGATACCAGCACTTGTTCGCCGGCTGCTTGCACCCTGAAGGGGTTCTCAAGCCACTCGGGTAAGCAGTCGAGTCCTTTGGCGAAACGCTTAGAGATGAAAGAGTGACTAGCTCCGCTATCAAACAATACGTTTGCAGGTACTTTATTAACTAGGATCACACCTAAACACAAAAGTGTAGCACATAAAGGTTTTCACATAAGACAATTTAATCATCAACTGAAAAGACTAAAATTCAACTTAAGCAACTATTATTTAACTTAAGTCGTACCTGTCACAACGTTGGCGTCCTCTTGTACCTCGGCATCCGTCATCGCGTGGACTCTCGCATTGGGCCTGCCTCTCTGCTGCTGGGCCGGCCCTGCTTCTGTTTGAGGCTTAGGGTTCCATTCGGGGCAATCTTTGATCCTGTGGCCCGCCCTTCCACACTTGAAACACGCTCCGGTTATTTTCCAACATTCACCCACGTGTCTCCTCTGGCAGTGTGGGCATACTCCGGGTGCTTGACGATCAGGCCGGTTCTGTTGCGGTGCCCTCTGAACTGGCCCTGCCTGCCCCTTCCTAGGGATCTTGACCCAACGTCCGGGTCTACCACCGCTTGGCTCTTCCCTTGGCCTCTTGCTCGACTCCTCACGAGCCTCTCTCGGCTATGACCTGCGCATGTCACTCTCCTCACGGTAACATGCATCCAGCATTTTCTCAAAAGTTTTCAAGCTAGACCCCGCTATGGCCGTCCGTATGCGGGGGTTCAAACCTTCCTCAAACTTCAACATCTTCATCCGATTGTTTTCCAATACCATGGGCGTGAATTTGCCCAAGGCATGGAATCTACCCGCATAGTCTGAAACGGACATCCTTCCTTGTTCGAATTTGTCGAACTGCCTCATCTTCTCCAAGATGGCAATTTCATGCACATAGTAATCCTTGTAGTCCTGTACAAATTGTCTCCATAGAATAGGGGGAGTCATCTTTGGCAGAATGCCATTCCACCATGCATTGGCTCTGCCGATTAGTAACGGGGTGGCCACATCCACGTTCAGTTCTTCAGGCACTTGCACAAGCCTGAAGCATTTCTCTACTTCATCGAGCCAAAACCCAGCCACCTCTGGGTCAGTGGTTCCTTCAAAGGTTGGGGTATGCATCTTGCGCATCTCCCCAATATAGTACCTGATGCCTTGCTGGGGAGGTGGTGGAGGAGGTTGCTGTGGTTGTTGCTGCTGCTGAGCAACTCCTTGAGCTATCACTGTGATAGCGTCTATTAGCGCTTGTGGGACTAGGACTGGTGGTGGTGGTGGAGGGTTCTCGTTCCCATTTCCACCGTTTCATTTGTTGTCTCTTCTGGGAGGCATTTTCTGCAAGATCAACGCTTATTAGCATTCAGCAATTCCAAAAATAAATACTGAAAGCCCATATGCGTTGTACAAGGTGGAATTCGTACCCTAAATAAAGCAACATTTATCGATTAACTTTTATCGCGCTCGCACACACCCATCCCAATCAAACTTACATATAGGATCACATATTTAAACCTAAAGATCAACTTAGGGTGAAAATCATAACTTAAGACTCTACATGTCATAACCTAGGTCTCCGAGGTAGATCTGAAACCTGGCTCTGATACCACCTGTAGCGGCCCGACCTGGACAGCGGAATCCGAACCGGTGCACCCGTCGTAGCTTACTGAGAAGACTACAAGACGTCTCATCTCTCGAGTACACATCATCTATGACGCAAGAGAATAATTGCGGAAACATGTATCTAATGAATCTCAACCTTCAAGTTCGTACATCGAATGGTAACAAAATCTCCAAAAGGGTAGTCACGGTAACAACATACTAAATCCTCAAGTAAATGCAAGAAACTGGAACAATTAACAACTGTCTCAACTATCTCCCAAAATGTCTCTATGTATCCCATTCAGCCCACTCGCCATCGTCTTCTATGAATATCATATCGTAGCTAGGCTCATCTGCAAGGACAAAGGTAGTACCCTTAGCGAAAAACGCTAGCAAGTAACCCGCTTATAAGACATACGGGATCAACACATGGCAAGACATGAGTAATATGTAATTCAAGGGAAATGGGGCACATGTCTTGTATACTTTCAAGAGCGTAGATTTATCAGTACAAGAACATAAGCACAGTAATTTATAACATTCGACAGTTAACTATCAATCAAATCACGTATCAATCATACCAAACCAACTCACGTGATGCATGACAAAATATGCACTACACTACACAGTCACAAATGCATGGGCAATTTCTTTTCAAAACAGTGCAATGCATGTCACAATGTCCGGCCTCGTAACTTTATACCCTGTAACGCACCCCGGCTTATATTTCCATCCCGGTTAACATTACAGACAACTTTATACCCTGTAATGCACCTCGGCTTATATTTCCATCCCGATTAACATTACAGACAACTTTATACCCTGTAACGCACCCCGGCTTATATTTCCATCCCGGTTAACGTTACAGACACTTTGTGCCCTGTAATGCACCTCAGCTTATATTTCCATCCCGATTAACATTACAGGTCACCTTCGCAAATCTGCGCCGAAGCACAGCTCTTTCAAAACAATATGCAAATGCAAGTGCCATGATGCAAGACTCCTCATCTCATGAACATTCTTGTTCACATAGATTCAATTCACATTCAGATCAATCAATCATAAAAGGTACCCCTCACTTACTCATCATTATTTATGTTTCAAGCTAGGTCGTCAACACTTAACCTTGACTCTAGAATTCACGAACCTATGTGAGAACTCTTACTGTCCTTTATTGAACTCTATAAAACCTCGTACGTTCCTTTCCTAACCCTTCTAAGGCGTCCACGTTGAAATCAGATTCGAATACCCTTCAAATTCTCCAAACTTGATTCACCATCTTAAGTCATGTTCTCAAGACTTAGACTAGCTTCAATCAGGTCCTAGGAAGTCTCTAAGGTCACCCAAAGAGTCCCTTAGCTTCCCTCTTTCTTCCCTTAATTCTGCCCAAAACTGATGGACATCATACCCTCACATCGATCGATCGATGTGACTTCATACCCTCACATCGATCGATCGATGTCCATCAGAGGACATCGATCTCTCAGCCCTCTTCCACATCGATCGATCGATATCCATCAGAGGACATCGATCTCTCAACTTTCTCTACATCGATCGATCGATGTCCATCAGAGGACATCGATCTCTCAACCTTCTTCCTCATCGATCGATCGATGTCCATCAGAGGACATTGATCTCTCAACTCCTCTCCACATCGATCGATCGAAGTACTTCATCCCCTCACTTCGATCGATCGATGTCCGCGATTTCAGGACAGAAACTTTGCGGTTTCTGCAGAAACTGCAGAACCCTAACTCCAATGGATCCCAAACTTCATCCCGATCAATCCAAGCCTAATCCCTGCTATAATCTCATGCTTACACTACAGATTGAACGCTATATACACAACAAACAAAGATTCAAGCCCAGAACTCAATTATCCCAACCTTATCGATCCAAAGATTACACCTTTCACCCTCAAACCCCACCTAACACCGAATTCACAGCAAGAAGGGATTCAAGGGGTAGGGATTTGCACGATTTCACGAAGCCAACAACAGCAAAACGATTTCCAACATATAACGGCCAAATCATCGACACCAAAACACATAAATCATATACAAGTAATCACGAAAAGAAACTACTGCATGGTGATCCAATTTAATAACAAAAATAGGCCTTTAACTTTCGCAAAAACGCAAGAACTTATAAGATGATTACTTGCCTTTGATTACTTGGAGAAGAAACGAAGAACGGACAAGGATTGAATGAGGGATCTCGAGACCTTCTTCTCTAGGGTTGAGGGAAGATAGAATCGCCTATGGGGAGAGACTTGGCGTCGGTTTCTTTCTGCTAATGGGGAGAAACTGACGTCCAGTCAGTTTTTATATGGAATGGGGAAAATTTGAAGTTTCTAAATTATATCCTATTTTCTTATTTATCTTAAAGGATAATTTCCTAATATTTAATTCAAATATTAAATCCTAATTAATTCCAATAATTAAAATCCTCAATTAATTTCCATTAATCCTATTATTTAATTCGTAATTCATTACCGTTGACCGCCATTAATCTCATTTAGTTTCTTTTTTATCTTTTATTTACTTTACGGAGGGTGCGGGGCATAACAATAATGGTGTGGTCAAGTGTCGAGAGTATTTTTGTTTATGATCTATTATGTGTTTTTATGTGATTATTTGTTTTATTACTTTGCTAACTTTCAAGTTCAGGAAATTGACAAGGCTAATTCAAGCGGAAGAGACCCTAGGAGAGGATTTCCTACTCAAGGCCAAGTGTTGGCGCCCCTAGCAATGGCTGAAGAGACAACCGAACTACCAAGTATCTTATAGAAAATAGAGGCAAGAGGAAGTTAGCATTCAACTAAGAGCATTATTAGATAGATTTGTGCAAATGAATGCTATGGAGAAACGCAAAACGAAAGATACAACAACAACATTACTCTATTGCCTTAAAGTCTCTTGTTTATGACGGGTAAGTAGGGGTCTGATGTACACAACCATACTCATGTGTTAGAAACACACAGAGGTTGTTTCCCGATGACCCATAATGAAAATTGCTTCAAGATGTGTCCATCAACTACTACTTCACAATATAAAAAACGAAGCCAATTTCGTAAGTCATTTTTTTATTCCATCATATTCCAAAGTCAAAAAAGATTGTGTTTTAACTCCATTAAAAATAGAAACCAGAAAAGTAAAGACAGAAACACCAAAAGATATAGAGATCAGACTGATCACTCGAAGAAGGGGATTGAGCATTAAAGAAAAGAAAATTGAGTGGTCGGAAGATAGGGTACTCCAAAGGGCCTTGTGATTATTTCAAGAAGAGACATATGGGTGTGTGCAAGTTTAAGACAGGGATGTGTTTCTAGTGTGCTAAAAAGGGACACATATTATGTGATTGTCCTACGAAGAACATTGGGGAACCCAGTGTGCAAGATTAACAGGTATCCATCAGTGTGACTTTCATTTCCCTTATGTTGTATAAAACAATACTTGTTAGTTGTGCCATCGGGCCATCAAAGAAAATCGTGTGGCCAGTACAACTTTACAGTTGCATCTTGATTTATTGAATTTGAATTAGTTAGATGCAAACCCTGCAGACAGGTCTTGGAGCAACTGGTAAGGTTGTTGTTTTGTGATCTTGAGGTCACGGATTCGAGCCGCAGAAAGAGTGTAGTGTAGGGTAAGGCTTCGTACATCAGATCTCGAAGCGATCCGACCCCTCCCTAGACCCTGCACAAAAGGAGGAGCCTAGTGCATCGAAAACATCCAACCACTACTGATTGATTTGTTTCTGACATTTTTGATTGGAAGGTTGATCGTAGGACATACGAGGAATATGGATAAGCATGATCCATTTTAAGTGAAGATCTTTACTAGAATTCTACATGAATTAGGAAGCATGTGTTAGGAAATTGTAGCAAACAAGCAAGAATATATAAACAATAAAGCCGAGACGAGTCTCAAGATGACTCTGTCCTTAAAGCAATTTAGTCTCTACCAACGAGCAAGGTAGACAACACGACTAATGCTTCCCAAGATATAACGGCTGTCTTCTTTTCCTTTGCTCTAGGAGAAGAAGAATGAACTTGATTGAGAAGAGAAAGATAATGGAGGAAGATAGAAGAAGAATGCTGAAATTCTATAGATTTTTGCAAAAATGTTGTGTATGTTGAAGATAGCAAGATCTCATATATATAGACCTTGGATTGTGTTAAAAACCTTGTTTGAAACTCATTTCAGCAGTTTTTCTATCAGTTATGGCAGTTGTTTACCGTTCATAGGTGAAGGGAGATGATCCTTGGATCAAAAGTTGCAACCCAAAATGAAAGGTTCTGTCCGCTGGCACGTCGATCTCTCACGTCGATCGATCGACGTACGTCGATCTCTCACGTCGATCTCTCGTTGAGAGATCGACGTGCCTCAGATCCACGTCGAACCCTGACGTCGATCGATCGACGTACGTCGATCTCTCACGTCGATCGATCGACGTACGTCGATCTCTCACGTCGAACCCTCATTGAGAGATCGACGTCCTCAGATCAACGTAGATCTCTCACGTCAGTCTCTCAATGAGAGATTGACGTCCTCAGATCAACATAGAACCCTCATTTCAATCTCCCAAACAACCTCATATACATTCTATATAAGTTTGGAGCACACGGAAAGGTACTTTAACGTACTTTTTCCAACAATCCCCCACATGATCCAAACTTATATAAAGACAACTTCCGAACGTTAAACAACTAACCTCTCCATTATCAATCGAAGATAATGACACATAACGGATACGATGACTTGTGGTCTTGAATCGCCGGTAGTACAACTTGAGTTATATAAACGGAAGTAAGATGAACTTCGTCTTGAATCTTACTCCACTATTGTTTATATGAACAACAAGAAGACATATCATTATCTACTTCTCCAAGTTCGCGGTTTTGGTGCGATATCGGCCATGCACCTATCTCAGGATTCATAAGCTCTCTAGAGAGTTTTCCAGGCTCTCACAGGAAGCGGCACCACTTCCAAGCTTACATAGGTGAAATTCATCAAGTGTGCACTGTTCACACCACCAAACAATATGGCTATGAATTTTTCATTAAGAGATTCTTAAAATCTCACCCTCAAGTCATTACAGTGAGCACTATCAACAACAACACCATAGGGAGGGACACTTAGATAGTGCAACATAGAATTCTTTCATGACTTGTTCTTACCACATTGAACCCCGTTCGTAGGATCTCTACTAATTGTGGGTTGGGTTCCCATCATGAAGAATTCTCTACAGATGGAATAAGTCCCATCCCCCTCGATGTTTCGTAGACTAACTTCTTGTTTAGTCCTTTAGTTAAGGGGTCTGCAAGGTTAAACTTGGTTCTTACAAACTCCAAGTTAACCACCCCAGAACTAATCAAATCACGCACAATGTTGTGCCTCAAACGGATGTGCCGGCTCTTCCCATTGTATATCTTATTCCTTGCACGTGCAATCGCAGCCTGAGAATCACAATGAATAGATACAGAAGGCATAGGTTTAGACCATAAAGGAATATCAACAAGTAAATTCCTTAACCACTCGGCTTCTGTACTAGCAAGTTCTAAGGCAATAAATTCAGACTCCATTGTAGACTTAGCACTACAAGTTTGTTTACATGATTTCCAACAAATAGCTCCACCACCCAATGTGAAAACATATCCACTAGTGGAGTTTATTTCATCATTATCGGTCACCCAATTAGCATCACAATAGCCTTCTAAAACAGCAGGTGACCCTGTAAACATGAGTCCTAAATTTATTGTGCCTTTAAGATACTTTAACAAACGTCTTAATGCACACCAATGACTCTCATTTGGGTTATGAGTGTATCGTGCAAGCCTATTCACAGAATATGCAATGTCAGGCCTAGTGCAGTTCATCAAGTACATTACACTACCAATTATCCTAGCATATTCACATTGTGACACACTATCAAATTTGTTTTTGGTCAAAGTAACATGCGAGTCATAAGGCGTACTTACTGGCTTTACATCGTAGTGATTAAACTTTCTCAACATTTTCTCCACATAATGTTCTTGAGAAAGTAAATAACCCCCACATTTCTCTATTAACTTAAGACCAAGAATTAAGTCCGCCTTCCCCATGTTTTTCATATCAAACAAAGTAGACAGCAATGATTTTGTATCATTAACAACATTTATGTTGGTTCCAAATATCAACATATCATCAACATAAAGGCAAATAATGACACCATCACAATCATTAAACTTACTATACACACAACGGTCACTTTCATTTACTATAAAACCATTAGACACTAATGCGTTATCAAACTTCTCGTGCCATTGTTTAGGTGCTTGCTTAAGACCATACAAAGACTTCTTAAGCCTACACACTTTGTGCTCCTGACCTTTGACTATCATACCCTCCGGTTGCTTCATATAGATCTCTTCTTCTAAGTCTCCATTTAAGAAAGCTGTTTTCACATCCATTTGGTGAATAACAAGCTTATGAATGGAGGCAAGCGCTACTAGGACTCTAATCGTAGTGATCCTAGCAACCGGTGAGTAAGTGTCAAAGAAGTCAATTCCTTCTTGTTGTGTGAACCCTTTTGCGACAAGCCTAGCCTTAAACTTATCAATTGTTCCATCCGCCTTTAGTTTCTTCCTAAAGACCCACTTACAACTGATAGGTTTACACCCTCTAGGCAAGTCCACTAACTCCCAAGTATTATTACTTAGTATAGATTCAAGTTCACTATCTATGGCTTCCTTCCAAAACTTAGAATCTATCGATCTAACCGCTTCTCCGTAAGTTTTGGGATCATCCTCTAAAATGAAGGCTGTTATGAAGTCACTTCCAAATGACTTCTCAGTTCTTTGTCTCTTACTCCTCCTAGGTTCATCAACTTCTTGATTAACTATGGATTTACTCGACTCACCTGTCTCAAATTTAGACACATCAATAGATTGTTTGTTCATAGGAAATATATGCTCAAAAAATTCAGCATCTTTAGACTCCAAAATAGAACTATTGTCTAAAGTCATGAATCTATATGCTGCACTATTTTGAGCATACCCAATGAATACACAATCTCTTGTCTTGGATCCAATTTTACTTTTCTTAAAATCTGGAATTCCGACCTTGGCTAGACACCCCCACACTTTCAAGTAATTTAAGTTGGGAGCATAGCCTTTCCACAACTCATAAGGAGTTTTATCTAACTTCTTATGAGGTAACCTATTCAAAATATGACAAGCAGTCAAGATTGCCTCCCCCCACAAATTGTCCGGCAATCCTGAACTAACCAACATCGCATTCATCATATTTTTCAACGTTCTATTTTTCCTTTCGGCTACTCCATTAGACTGGGGTGTGTACGGGGGTGTGACTTCATGAATAATACCATTCTCTTCACAAAACTTTTGTAAAGAGTCTGTGCTATATTCACCACCTCTGTCTGTTCTAAGCCTTTTGATTTTTAAGTCTAGTTGATTCTCAACCTCGTTCTTATAACTTATGAACTTAGACTCGGCCTCATCCTTATAACTTAACAAATACACTTTTGAGTATCTAGAGTAATCGTCGATAAAAGTAACATAATACCTTTTACCACCTTTACTCATGTGATTCTTGAAATCACCTAAGTCACTATGGATTAGACCAAGTTTTTGTGAAACTCTATCAACTTTCTTAAAAGGTTTCTTATGATGTTTCACTTCAACACAATGTTCACATTTGTTGAAGTTATCATCATCATAAGAAATCACATTCATATTCTTAAGTTTCTTTAATGCTCCTATATTTGCATGTCCTAATCTAGCATGCCACATATCAAGAGACTCAGCAATATAAACAGAACTAGATGCATTTGTATTATCGCAGCAAGTAGCATCAAGAACAAGCAGACCTCCATTACAGAAACCTTTACCGATAAACTCTCCATTTCTAGACAAAACAAGTTTATCAGACTCTAAAACAAGTTTAATATTAGCCTTGTTCAGTAGCACTCCGGAGATTAAGTTCCTACGCATGGCAGGAACATGCAACACATTGCTTAACTCCAGTTTCTTCCCAGATGTCAACTTGAGAAGCACCTTACCCTTTCCGAGGACTTGGGTACTATGTGCATCTCCCAAGAAGACTAGTTCGACATTGCCTATTTCCTTGTATTCAGAAAATAGGTCTTTACTGGTAGCAATGTGTCTGGTAGCACCCGTGTCTACCACCCATTCCGTAGTGCCACTAACAAGGTTTACCTCTGTTAAGACGACTGCTGCTCCATTGTTGTTGTTGTTGTTGTGGAATCTGGGCTTCTTTGCTGCATGCTCCAAGAAGAACATCACTTTTGCTGCCCATCTCTTGTAAAATCTGCCGTCAAACGGCTCCATCTTAGACATATCCGGCAAAGCTTGCTTGGATGCCATTGTAAATTGCTTTAAGATTGTTAGGAAATTGTAGCAAACAAGCAAGAATATATAAACAATAAAGCCGAGACGAGTCTCAAGATGACTCTGTCCTTAAAGCAATTTAGTCTCTACCAACGAGCAAGGTAGACAACACGACTAATGCTTCCCAAGATATAACGGCTGTCTTCTTTTCCTTTGCTCTAGGAGAAGAAGAATGAACTTGATTGAGAAGAGAAAGATAATGGAGGAAGATAGAAGAAGAATGCTGAAATTCTATAGATTTTTGCAAAAATGTTGTGTATGTTGAAGATAGCAAGATCTCATATATATAGACCTTGGATTGTGTTAAAAACCTTGTTTGAAACTCATTTCAGCAGTTTTTCTATCAGTTATGGCAGTTGTTTACCGTTCATAGGTGAAGGGAGATGATCCTTGGATCAAAAGTTGCAACCCAAAATGAAAGGTTCTGTCCGCTGGCACGTCGATCTCTCACGTCGATCGATCGACGTACGTCGATCTCTCACGTCGATCTCTCGTTGAGAGATCGACGTGCCTCAGATCCACGTCGAACCCTGACGTCGATCGATCGACGTACGTCGATCTCTCACGTCGATCGATCGACGTACGTCGATCTCTCACGTCGAACCCTCATTGAGAGATCGACGTCCTCAGATCAACGTAGATCTCTCACGTCAGTCTCTCAATGAGAGATTGACGTCCTCAGATCAACATAGAACCCTCATTTCAATCTCCCAAACAACCTCATATACATTCTATATAAGTTTGGAGCACACGGAAAGGTACTTTAACGTACTTTTTCCAACAGCATGCTCGATCTACTTTAAGTAATGATCATTTTATAGGAGCCGATACAAACCATATACATGTCAGTGTGTTCATGAATTTGTGTTTGATGAGTATGACATTTGGACATTTTAAAGAGTTGTTGTGTTTGACAAAATATGTGATGAGACCAAAATCTACCTACTCGGATAAAGACAAGGCTCAAGTTAGTCAATAGCGGTCAACGTAAGGCCGCGTCCAAAGTACCAAACCCAAGCTGCCCTGGCCAGGCCTCAGCCCGGCCACGATGGTACCCGGCCCCATTAATTCTTGGCCTGGGAGACCTCGGCCAAAATAAGAAAGGTCCCAGCAAATCCACTGCACTAAAAAGTGCCCAACAATATTTTGCCAAAATGGCATCTCGGCCATTTTGAGGATCTCGGCCAAACCTTGTTTCTCGGCTAGGCTTCATCTCGGCCCTTGGTTCTCAGCCAGGGGTCTTCAGCAGTTCATTCTCGGCCATGGGTTTTCGACTATTGATCTCAGTCAGACCATAACTCAGCCACAATACTCCTTGTTACGTGGCCTTCATGCAGACTTATATTTCCAGGTGTCAACCACGCAGGGGAGAGTTGCCAGCACAACAACCCCCCAGCTGCCACGCGGTTACCATGCAAGCCATCCAGGCGTCGTCATCTCATCCCTTTGGGACACTCAGCTCTCAACTTCAACAACTATAAAAAGGGGCTTCATCAACAATCGAAGGCCAATCTCTGGTGAGTCATCAGCAGACTTCATCTCGGCTCGGCCTCCACCTCGGCCGACCCCCAAACAGGTTTTATACAGCATTTATTCCAGCTTAAGCTTTACGCTAAAATGACCGCAACTGACTTAAGCGTCGGAGGGTTTTTCCCGGGGCAGCGCCCTGAGATCTCTAACGTTTCTCTTCCCTCTCAGGTTCCAGCGACGGAGTTAGACGGAAGAGTAACGGCACTCTACCCGGATCGTCTCTGATCCACCCGACGAGCAAAGCTTTACGCTAAAATGTCCGCAACTGACTTAAGCGTCGGAGTGTTTTTCCCGGGGCAGCGCCCTAGGACCTCTAACGTTTCTCTTCCCTCTCAGGTTCCAGCGACGGAGTTAGACGGAAGAGTAACGGCACTCTACCCGGATCATCTCCGATCCATCCGACGAGCAAATCCGGGCTCGTCAAGTGACGCTAGAGGAAGGGCCTTGAACCTCCGAAAACTCAGGATCAATCTCATCAGCTGTAGGTGGTGTGTAAGTGGACGGATCAGAATGCTGAGATTGTTGGGAGGCAAGCACTTCTGCTCGAAGATCTTTAGGAAATGCTTCCAAAAAGGTTGGGTCAATAACATTTCCACATGCACCATCATTATCCGCAATAGGATTGTCAGCCTGAATAGTCTCTCGGAGAGCCGCAGTGTCCGGCCTCGAAACAGGTTCTTGATTGACTAGAGAAGAAAGTTGATTAGAGTGACCACTTACCGTGTTTTGACCATTAATATCGACATCAAAACTGGCTGCAGAACCAATTTTTATAAAACAAAAACCCACTTGCCCGGGGTAGAAAATTGAAGACTAGGGTTCTTCTTCCTGGACTTGAAGAGTGCTCCGTCTGTTCTTGAAGCAATTGGAGTTTTAACAGCAATAATAATTGTTCACGAAAGTGATCACTTTTTGGCAGCTTATCTCCAAGGCATTCATCTCGGCACCAAGGTTCTCGGCCGAAATAGTTCTCAGCCACGAACAGTTTTCGGCCAGGGGTTTTCCGCCTGCTTGGTGTTCCTCTTTTTATAGCCATCAGGTATCCGCGATAGTTTCATGCTTGCCGGGACCGTCTAGAGCAGAAAAGATCCAGATTTTTGCTGGAGATGTTATTCTCAAGAAGAAACATGATCCAGTACTGCACTTCCTTCATGCTTTTATTGAGGCTAATGTTCCTCTACATGTAAACAAGAAAATAATATCTTTATTCTTAATGATGTATCGAGGCCCCTGCTTGTTGCATGTTTCGACCCCTAGTTCTCGGCTATGGGTTTTTTCAGCCATTGATTCTCGGCTATGGGTTTTGGTCACAGTGTATCTCGGCCAGCCCAGCTCAGCTTTATACTATCCGAGGATCTATCTTATCCAGACTTCGATCCGGCTCAGCCCGCCTAATCCCCTATATGAGGAAAGCTCTGTCAAAGCACCCTGACAAGAATAAGGTGTCTGAGCAGAGCTCGAACACCACGGGACAGGTTTCCCGATAAGACCTCGGCAGGTTCGAGGCAAAAGCCCGCCAAAGGGTAAAATTACAAGACCTCGGCAGGTCCGAGGCAAAAGCCTGCCAAAGGGTAAAATTACAAGACCTCGGCAGGTCCGAGGCAAAAATCCGCCAAAGGATAAACTTATATGAGCAGGCTTTCATAAATCCTCCGACATAGGAGGGCAGAGGTAAAGCGTCACAGTGCACATGCACCTCTTTAGACCTAGCAGGACTAGGCAGAACTGCACCAAAGTACAAAAACTTTGGATTAAAACTTGAAGCTCGGCTAAAGCAATGCAGGATTCATGCTCAGCCTATTTTGACAGTCTACCGGAATAACAGGTTTATTCTATATTTTAAAGCTTAAAAAGTTTATTTTTATATAAACTGTCTGCAGACAAGAAAATTGTCAAGTACAAAACCAACTTCAAGCCTCGACCAGAACAAGTGAGGAAGCTTATCTCAAAAAACAAATAAAAAAGCTCTAAATGAAAGAGTAGAGCAGCAAAATTCCTAGCCTCGGCAATACAGGGGGCATTTCAGCCCGGCCTAGATGATCTCGGCCAAAAGGAAAGACTCGTATTTCAATTGGACCAAAGCAACAAACAGAGCAATTGACAGAGGCCAAACATAGGAGCTGCACTCTTATCTGGCGTGTTAGCTGGGACCTAAGCTTCAGAGCTATACATTCTGAGCCAAAGATCTAACCTTGAGTAATTTTGCCCATGATAGAAGATATGGAAGAACTCAAGTGGATCTCGGCCACTTTGGGCATTTCGGCCACGAGAGGATTTTCGGCCATGTGTTCTCAGCTAGGCCACAGAACGGCCACAGTGCATCTCAGCCACTGTTTATTTTCTGTTCTGAGTTTTCTTCTGAGCCATAATCTCAGCTACCACACGGCCGCCCATTAATACTGAATAGATTAGTTTGCCCTTCCTGTTCGGCTCGACCAGACTAATCTGGGGACATAATGATGAGACCAAAATCTACCTGCTCGGATAAAGACAAGGCTCAAGTTAGTCAATAACGGTCAACGTAAGGCCGCGTCCAAAGTACTAAACCCAAGCTGCCCGGGCCAGGCCTCAGCCCGGCCACAATGGTCTTGGCCAGGCCTCAGCCCGGCCCCATTAATTCTTGGCCTGGGAGACCTCGGCCAAAAGAAGAAAGGTCCCAGCAAATCCACTGCACTAAAAAGTGCTCAACAATATTTTGCCAAAATGGCATCTCGGCCATTTTGAGAATCTCGGCCAAACCTTGTTTCTCGGCTAGGCTTCATCTCGGCCCTTGGTTCTCAGCCAGGGGTCTTCAGTAGTTCATTCTCGACCATGGGTTTTCGACTATTGATCCCAGCCAGACCATAACTCAGACACAATACTCCTTGTTACGTGGCCTTCATGCAGACTTATATTTCCAGGTGTCAACCACGCAGGGGAGAGTTGCCAGCACAACAACCCCCCCAGCTGCCACGCGGTTACCATGCAAGCCAGCCAGGCGTCGTCATCTCATCCCTTTGGGACACTCAGCTCTCAACCTCAACAACTATAAAAAGGGGCTTCATCAACAATCAAAGGCCAAGTCTCTGGTGAGTCATCAGCAGACTTCATCTCGGCTCGGCCTCCACCTCGGCCGACCCCCAAACAGGTTTTATACAACCTTTATTCCAGCTTAAGCTTTACGCTAAAATGCCCGCAACTGACTTAAGCGTCGGAGGGACCTTTTAACGTTTCTCTTCCCTCTCAGGTTCCAGCGACGGAGTTAGACGGAAGAGTAACGGCATCGTCTCCGATCCACCCGACGAGCAAATCCGGGCTCGTCAATATGCATTAGATGTTTTATATTTTAAGGACGTCAATTGTTGAGAATTTCATAATGTTGGAATTGTTCAGAAAAGTTGATTTAAAATTTCACGTGAGAAAGGTCAAGAGATTTACATTATTTAAGAACTATGATTGTGAGTATCACAATATAAGAGTACCTAGCGAAAGGAGATTGTGTTTAGTCAGTAATGTGAAGTTATATTTAATGTGTCGATAACGATACTTCTGGAGAATAAAAATGACCTCTCTAAATTCAGAGTCATGGAATAATCTTAAGGGATGTGAGAATATACGATCGAGAGAAACGAAACTAGGTTTGAAACGTCTTGAAAGGGGACCACAAGGGCAATCAGAGGGTGAAGTCAAATTAAACTAAACGTCGAGAGAAGCGATATGTTCTTTAAGACAAAAATTTGGCTTAAACTTCTCAGACTTTGGAGGGAATAAGATATGGCAAGTTTTGAAGACAAAACTCCTTTAAAAAGGAGAAATGTGATAACCATGAAAATTAAATCTAATTACAAGGGCTTTCTGGTCACTTCACCACCTAATTAATTATGATTTATAAAAATAAAAAGGGGAATGAAGAAAAGAACTCTTCAGCTCTTGTTACACTATTTCTTTAGCAGCGTGAAAAAAGGGAGACGATCCAACCTTTTCATCTACATTCTTTTAAATTCTACAGAAAATCTTCGGACGGACACAGCTATGATCTGACACCGATTCAAACTCACAGGAATTCAAGCTCGCTATTGAAGGCAAAAACATATAAAGTTTGATGAAGTTTTAGTCAATCACCTTATTAGGCTTTGAAGCCCTAAAAAGGTTTAATTTGAACAAGTCGAGGTATGATACCATGTGGTTTTGACCATATGATCCAAATTGATTGAATAGGTTACAGATTTGTATCAAAGGGGGTCAGCAATTTGGTGATTTAATGCTGTTTTTGATTGCCGCCAAAATATACAAGGTAGGGGATTTCTACAGTATATGACTTGGATATCATTCTTATGATGTTAATATGATGTATTTTGAGGATTTGGTGATTGTGGATAGGTAATTGAACATGTATATTTCATGTGTGAGTATTGAGTCTTAGCTGAGATTTTAGAATTGATTGGTATGGGAATTGGGGATGAAATTTGTGTTGAAAATAGTGTAGGAAACGTTTTAAAAATGAATTATGAGAGACCATCTTACCTAGAGTGGGACGTCTGACCACCCTCAACAGAGTTTTATGAAACCGTTATATCTAGTGGTCAAATGTATGACCTAGTTCAGACAAGCATGTAAGCTTGTTTAAAATGTACAATTATCTTTCAAACTTCAATTGAGATGATTCAAGATGCTTTGAAAACCTCGTTTTAAGATCTACAACTTTGCTTCTGTAGCAAAGTCATATTAGGTACCTATAGGGGTCGAAATAATATATCAAGATACATGTAATGAGTATCTACGATGTATAAATAGGTATTGTATTCCTACAAGTAGATATCAGATAGAAAGGACTTTAAGTCCACCAGTGGATACCTATTCACTGTTTGTGGTGGTGCTGCGTCATGAAAGTCCACAAAAGCAAACGTGCATAGCTCGATCCACTATGGAAGCCGAGTTTATAGCATTAGATAAAGCTGGGGAAGAGGCTGAATGGCTTCGAAATTTCCTAGAAGATGTTCCATGTTGTCCTAAGCCAATCACTCCTATCAACATACACTATGATAGGCAGTCTGCTATCGGACGAGCACAAAGCTTCATCTACAATGGTAATTCACGATATATATATCGGAGACATAATACCATTAAGCAATTGATCTCTAATGGCGTGATTTTTATTGATTACATAAAATCAAAGGAGAATCTTGCGGATCCGCTTACAAAAGGTTTGCTGAGAGATCAGATGTCAAAATTGACAAAGGGAATGGGACTTAAGCCTACTACGCAAGAATCTTTGTAATGGTAACACAACCTTGTTGACTGGAGATCCCAGAATCTTGGTTCAATGGGACAACTAAGTTATGAAGTTTCAGTTTAGCACTTACTCAGTCTGTTACATAAAAGTGTTGTGTGCAGAGAATATTTAGGGTAAGCTAAAGTTTTTAATGATGTCCTATATCTTGATACATCAAGTGGGGTATGGCAGAATGCTCCTGATAGGAATCACCTATGTAAGTGTGAAGTGGAGCCGCTTCTATGAGAATTTTATGAGGCAAGAAATCTCTAAAACACTTTCTGAAACCAGGTTGTTCAAGGCCAAAACGAACACAGCCATGAGAACCAAAAGAGTGTTAAAGGAAATGTTGTGTGAGTATTGTTGTCTAGGTTCACAGCAAAGGCTGATTAGTTAAATACATCAAGTCACGACTTAGCCGAGTGAATCCGATGGTACATCACTACGAAAGGTTCAAAGCAAGAAGCTACCTCTTCTGATACAACATTTTCTTCTCTAACTTCTCGTTAGAGTCTGCATCTATATTTGCATTAATTTTCATTCATGCGGGGGATTGTTGGAAGAAATTTTGGAAATGGGTTTGTTCAAAGTTGGTGAGCAACATACTTTAAGCTTAATTATGATTAGTGTCCGTTAATCAAAAATAGAATTTAATTAGTCTTAAATTATTTACGTAATGAGTAGATGGTTTTAGGCTTTTGAATCACTCAATTTCGATACCGGGTGAATGAGAAATTAATGCTCAAAATAGGAGTAAAAATTAGTTGCAAATTGGAAATTGGTGGTGTGGCTTCATGAAAAGACACATCACCTTTTTGCAAATATACCACATTGATCAATTGAAGGAAAAATGCCACCAAATATAGTGTTAGGAGAGACACTTTAAATGTGCCCTAAGGACAAGAGAATTTTTGACCAGAGGGAAGACGCAGATGGCTGTCACACACGCACGAGTGCGCCTCACCGCTGCCTGCCCGTCCGGCTGGCTTGGCTCGGCTTGGCTCGTGCTTGGGCTCAGGCTCGTGGCTCGCCCGCCTAGTTCTTATGTTTTTGGAGAAATTTTCTTTTAAATTTTTTCCAAAAAATAATTTACCTGATCCTACGGTTATGATTTAATCCTACGATCTAACGGCTCAGATCAAACTGACAGTTCAAATTGATTGATTCTTACCAATCGTGGTTTACTGGGTGATCGTGGGTTGATGGTCGATCGGTTGCGGGTAGTGGGTTTGTGGCGGTCGTGCGGTTGTGGTAACCTATAAGGTTTTTCCCTCTATAAATAGAGGCAACGCTCTGCCTCTAAGACACACTAAAATTTTCTTCCTTTCTCCCGCTGCATATACATTGCTACTGCATTTTATCAATCGGAGAGTCAGAACATCTATCACGTTCGTGGAGTTATTACATAGTAGTGCCACTCGTTCGAACTGTTAGCCGTTGTATCTTGGGAGACGTTTGCAATTTCCGGTTGGCACAGTATACCGGAGCAATTTGTCTTAAGGACAGAGTCCTGGACTCGCCTCGGCTTTTGTGCTAAGCGCTTTCCTGTGTTGAGCTCTTCCCTGTGTTGAGCTCTTCCCTGTGTTGAGCTCTTCCCTGTGTTGAGCTCTTCCCTGGGCTGAGCTCTTCCCTGTGTTGAGCTCTTTCTTGGGCTGAGCTTTTCCTTATGTTGAGCTCTTTCCTGTGTTGAACTCTTTCCTGTACCAAGCTCATCTCTGTGTCGTGCTCATCCAGTGCTGAGCTCTGCTTATACTGTGCTGAGCTCTGCTCATCCTTAATCTGTATAGAATTTGAGTTCCGTAAATGATTCAACAATCTTAAGACGAGTTCTCTTATCTCAGTTTTGTACTGGTTTATTTACAGCATTCTGTTTGTATACTGACTTCCTGTTTCTACATTTGTCAGAAACTGAAACGTGATGGAGAATGAAAGTTCTAATTCGTTCAATGTTGTGCACGTGGGATCTCAGGAACAAAACAGTAATGTTCTGATTGCACCTACTGTTGTTGCGTATGTTCCTGCTCCTATCCCTGTGGTTGGACAGGTTGAGAGCCGGCAGTTTCTTCAAACACTGGCAGCAAAAGATGATGTTTTTCTTGACAACGATGGGTTTGGCTAAAATGGTGACTGAGGATCCGCCGGAGGTGGTTCCGGTTGAAGATCAGAATCTGAATATGCAAAACAGTTTGATGGCTGAAGCGTGGAATTATAGTAATTATGTTTGCTTGAGTCATATTTTAAGTTTTTTGGACAATTTTTTGTACGGACTGTATTGTACCTTTAAAACTGCAAAGTCACTGTGGATGGCCTTAGATAAGAAGTACCGCACGGAGGATGCCAGTACGAAGAATTTTGTCGTCGGCAAATTTCTTGACTTTAAAATGTCAGACTCCAAGGCTGTTATTTCTCAGATTGAGGAACTTCATATGTTAGTGGCCGAAATGGAAGAAGAGGGCATGTCGCTTAGTGAATCTTTCATAGTGGCGTCTGTGATTGAGAAGCTACCTCTTTCATGGAGAGAATTTAGAAGCTATCTCAAACACAAGCGAAAGGAGATGACTTTGGAAGATCTGATTGTTCGACTCTGTATAGAGGAAGACCACTGCAGATCCGAAAGAAAGCCAAATTCGAGTTCTGGTCATGCAAAGGCTCATGTCGCAGAAGCGACGAAAAAAGAAAAGGGAAATCATGTTGGAGTGAACCCTAAAGGCAAGAAAGTTGCCAAAAAGTTCACTGGGAAATGTTATAACTGTGGAATTCAAGGGCACCGTAGTGTTGACTGCAGTAAGCCCAAGAAAAAGCCGGACAAAGCAAAAGCCAACCTTATCAGTCAGATGGATGATATGGATTTATGTGCTGTTGTTTCTGAGTGCAATGAAGTATGAAATTCTTGTGAATGGTGGGTGGACATTGGAGCCACTCGACACGTCTGCGCCAACAGGGCAATGTTCAGAGATTTTTCTCCGGCGAAGAATAATGGAAAGCTGTACATGGGGAACTCAGATAGCTCGAAAATTGAAGGTTTGAGCAATGTGATTCTGAAAATGACTTCAGGAAAGGAATTGACTCTGTGAGATGTACTGCACGTTTGTGACATCCATAAGAACTTAGTTTTTGGAGCTTTACTAGTCAGTCATGGTTTTAAACATGTATTTGATTGTAATAAATTTATTCTTAGTAAGAATGGGGTGTTTCTGGAAAAGGGATACTTAACTGATAATATGTTCAATTTAAGTGTAATGACAGTTGTACCCAAGAAAGTTTCGCCCGAAGAGGCTAATAAGAATGCTTCTACTTATGCTTATATGCTTGAGTCTTCTTGTTTATGGCATTTTCATTTGGGACATGTTAATTACAAGTCAATACAAAGGATGATTAATCTTGACTTATTGTCCAAACTGAAGATTAATAAAGAAAAATGCCAACTCTGTGTTGAAGCAAAAATCGCAAAGGCGTCATTTCCTTCAATAGAAAGGAACACTGAACCTGTGGATTTAATTCATACCGATAGGTGTGATTTAAAATTTGTGCAAATAAGAGGTGGTAAAAAGTATTTCGT
This sequence comes from Eustoma russellianum, assembly GCA_036186865.1. Taxonomy (NCBI): domain Eukaryota; kingdom Viridiplantae; phylum Streptophyta; class Magnoliopsida; order Gentianales; family Gentianaceae; genus Eustoma; species Eustoma russellianum. Next base: position 7,919,137 of record AP025060.1, read on the forward strand.
AACTTTTATCGACTATTACACACGATACTATTATGTCTATTTGCTAAGTAGCAAAGGCGAGGCCTTTGATGCTTTCAAGGACTATAAAATTAAAGTTGAGAATCAACTTAGCAAACGAATTAAGACAATTCGTAATGATAGAGGTGGCGAATATGATACACCGTTGAATGAATTTTGTTCAGAACATGGCATTATTCATCAAACAACTGCACCATATTCGCCTCAAACAAATGGTATTGTTGAACGCAAAAACCGTACTCTAAAAGAGATGATGAATGCTATGTTGATAAGTTTGAGTTTACCTCAAAACTTGTGGGGGTAAGCAATTCTCTTAGCCAACGTCATTTTAAATAGAATTCCATCTAAGAAGATGGATGAAACCCCATAGGAGCTTTGGAAAGGCCATAAGCCTAGTTACAAATACTTGAAAGTGTGGGGGTGTCTGGCGAAGGTTGCGGTACCTAAACCAAGACAAGTTAGAATTAGGCCTAAAACAATTGATTGCATATTCATAGGATATGCAACTAACAGTAGTGCATATCGATTCTTGGCACAAACGGACATTCCTGACATGCATGAGAACGTTGTCATGGAATCAAGAAATGCAGTGTTCTTTGAAGATGTATTTCCAAAGAAAGACAAAAACGACGAAGAAACAAGCACTAGTAAGCGAGTGCGTGAGACGACCCTTCAAGAAATTGAGGAACTGCGTCAAAACAAATGAGCCAGAATATCAACATCTTTTGGACCAGATTTTCTAACATACTTGGTAGAAAACGATCCAAGAACCTTTTCTGAGGCGATGTCAACTCCAGAAGCTCCTTTCTGGAAAGAGGCAGTAAATAGTGAGATAGAATCGATTCTTCAAAATCACACTTGGGAGCTGGTAAATAGTGAGATAGTATATTGGATATCAGATAGCAAGGACTCTAAGTCCACTAGTGGCAACCTATTCACTGTTCGTGGTGGTGGTGCATCATGAAAGTCCACAAAGCAAACGTGCATAGCTCGGTCCACTATGGAAGCTGCGTTTATAGCACTAGATAAAGCTATAGAAGAGGCTGAATGGCTTCGAAATTTCCTAGAAGATGTTCCATGTTGGCCTAAGCCAATCGCTTCTATCAGCATACACTATGATAGTCAGTCTGCTCAACTCGGCTCGTGCTCGAGCTCGTGGCTCGATGGATCGTGGCTCATGGCTCACCCTTCCGGTTCTTATCTTTTTGGAGAAATTTTCTTTTAAATTTTTCCAGAAAATAATTTCCATGATCCTACGGTTATAGTTTAATCCTATGATCTAACGGCTCAAATTAAACCGATAGTTCAAGTTGACTGATTCCTACCAGTCGTGGGTTATTGGGTGATCGTGGGTTGATGGCCAACCAATTGCAGGTAGTGGGTTTGTGGCGGTCGTGCGGTTGTCGTAACCTCCAAGGCTTTTCCCTCTATAAATAGAGGCAGCGCTCTGCCTCTAAAACACACTGAAATTTTCTTCCCTTCTCCTGCTGCATACGAGCATTCTACATAAACTACTGCTGCATTCTGCATAAACTGCTACTGCGTTTCAGCAATCCGAGAAGTTAGAACATCTGTCAGGTTCGTGGAGTTCTTACATAGTACTGGCACTCGTTCGAACTGTTAGCTATTGTATCCTGGGAGCGTTTGCAATTTCCGGTTAGGCACAGTATATCGGAGCAATTCGTCTTAAGGATAAAGTCCTGGACTCGCCTCGATTTGTGTGCTGAGCTCTTCTCTGTGTTGAGCTTTTCCCTGGACTGAGTTCTTCCCTGTGTCGAGCTCATCTATGCCGAGCTCATCTCTGCCGAGCTCATCTCTGTGCCAAGCTCATCTCTGTGCTGAGCTCATCTTTGTTCCGTGCTCATCCACTGCTGAGCTCTGCTCATCTTAAATCCGTATAGAATTTGAGTTTCGTAACTGATTCAACAAAACTATCTGGCTGTAATATGTGGCTTAAATATTCCCTATATTTTCTTTTCTCATTCAATACTTTCATGAGGATCAAGTTCTTAGTAGTCTTCAATTTTGATTTCATGTATCAATGAAATGAAATGGTTCTTTAGCCAATAAAAAATAGAAAAAATAAAAAAAACAGAAAAAGTTTTTTTCCCTGGCGTATGCTTTCATGGGGATGAGATCTTCTCACCCCAAATCTCTCACCCTCTTTCTCACCGTCCGCCACGTGGCATCAATGAGGATGGTGAGGCTATGAGGAATTTGGAGATGATGAGCTCTTATCCCGCTTTCATGTTCTTGCTTGCTACCCAACTTGCCAAACCAAATTACCAGTTTTGCTTCGGCCCCTGGTTTGGCATCAATTAAATACCACGTGCGCCACTTTTTAATTTCCCTTTGGACTTTTGGATCTTAAGTTACACGCACGGAAATTGACATTGGCAATATATGGACATGCACTAACTCATTAAAAGAAATTTATTTACGTGCATTATGATAGAAGATAGGATTTGGTTAGACTTTTAGATAATGATGTGATATTAGAGACATAATAGGATTTGATTAGATTTTTAGATAATGATATGATATTATAGAATTGTTTGGAAAAATCAGGGCTAAGTAGTTTAGTTGGTGGAACTGGTGGACTTGTTTGGAAAATATTGGAAACTGGAGGGGTCAGGGTGTATTTTTCTGAAACTGGCAGACTGGTTTGGAAATGAGTAGCAACCGGAGGGGTCAAAGTGGCAGGTTTTGAAACCGGAGGGGGGTAAATCGTTGCATGAGAAACTTGCAGAGACTGAAGAGCAATATCAGTAGGGGCAAAACCGTCCAATTAAACATTATAAGGGTTGAGGGGAAGACCCTCAACCCATTTACCTTCCATGATTGTTCCAGAGCCTTCTGCGGCTGTGGCTCCATCTACTTCGTTCTTTTCTCCCATGGCCATGGCTACCGTTCCTTTGGCTTTGTTTCCCTCATTTTGGTGTCTCTTTCCCTCATACCACTCGGGATAACCAATAAGTTGGAAACAATTCTCCTTCGTGTGCCTTTTTTAGCCACAATGGCTGCATACTGGTCCCTTTTTCTCCTCCATGCGTCGTGAGGAGCTGGAGTGTGACTGACCACCGCGGCCTCTGCCTCGTCCCTGTCTAGATTCTCGGCCTCTGGTAGCCATTGATTGCGTTATCAGTCTTTGCCCCTATCCCCAGTGAGGAAATATCTTCTGAGGGGATGCCTCCTTGTAACACAGCAGATCTGTCTTCTGCTCTGCGTATCTCCCTGTACGCAGTCTCTAGTGTTGGCGATGGGTCTCATTTAAGCAAGTCATTTTTTTTGCGGTAAATTTTTCATCTATTGCTGTCAGAAATTGATATAATATGAGAGCTTCTATTTTCATGTTGTATGTATTGATGTCAGTGGCACAGGTCATTGGATTTGGCTCCTGAGCATCAATAGTTGTCCATAAATCCTTCAATTTGTTCCAGCAGGATTCAATACTGCCTCCACCTTGTCGGATTAAGCTGGCCCTCCGATGAAGATCAAAAACTCTGAGGGAGTCAGTGCCAGCACCATACGTCAGAGCTAAGCCATCCCACAAAGCTTTGGCAGTGGGATAGCGGGTCACATTGACCACCAGTGAGGGCTCAATAATCTGGATGATCCAGGTAAAAACTGAGTTATCTGCCTGTTCCCACCCTGGGAACTCTGGATCCGTTGGGGATGGAGGAGGAGGAACACCAGTAAGGTGATGTCTCCTCCCCCTCCCAATAATTGCCCATAACACCAGGGGTGCCCAGACAGCATAATTATGGCCATTTAATTTCACAGAGATGGTAGGATTTTCTATGGTAAGAGGAACGGATGATGTGTTTACTGCGTTTGTGGGTGGTTTAGGTGGGATATTATGTAGGATACTGGCCACTTGAACAGCTAATTTAGTGAGACTGGGTGTTACCATCTCGCTTGTTTCACGATTTGATATTTTTGTTTTTTGATAACAGGTAAAGGCTGAGAAAGGTATGACGACTGGTAGTGCAGGTAATAAGAAGGCAGTGATGAAGATGTTCTAAGCCTTCACTCAGAACAACAACAGTAGATAAGGGGTAAGAGTAGGACTATTCCTGCTCTGATACCATGTTAAGACAAGTATTTTGTTGAATGTATATTCATTCATATGTAGACAGTTAACCTTCTTTCTCCCTTTATACACCGAAGATATCCCTATACAAGGTAAGAAAATTACTCCCTATGATCACTATGCAATCAATAAAATCCCTACAATCAATTCCTACAATTACTTCCTTAATTTACAAGATGATTGATACACTTAAACATGGTAGGAAATCACATCATAACTCCTTTCCTAACACGGACCATAGCCAACCCAAACCACAATATAGTCGGCGTACGCCACCATCGGACGGAAATTCTCCTGAATACGAATAATCAAATCAATCTTCGCAGACAAATAATTCCATCATTGGGGATAAGCCTTATTTTAGCGACCAAGGCACTGGAGAACCGAGGAAAGAACGAACCAAATTTGATGGAAAGAGTGGAACAAGAGAATTGCTATTGGCATCCTAGAGGCCACTAGCAGCAGCGGCAGCTTCTAAAAAGAGAGTGGCAGTAGTGGCATAAAGGTCCAAAAAACAGAGGCTGCGGAATAGAGAAAGAAAATGTCTAGCAGAGCGGTGATGAAACCGATTTTTGAAAGGAAGGAGGTCAATAACGTCGAACGGAGGCTAGTCCCAAAGGCATCAGCTGCGTCACAGGTAGCAGTGACAACTTGGCTGCGAAAGAAGGATAAAATGGAGAGGTCGGGGTGGCGATATGAGGCGGAAGGGATGGTGGAATAATTAAAGGATGTATTAGAGTTGAAAAATTAAATCACAATGCATCTTTTTATTATGAATATTGCCTCAACAGATTCTAAGTTCTGCAAATATGCCCTACTTTTGAACTATGCAAATATGTCCCCAGAAAACCTTAGAACTTTTAAGGCCGTCAAATTTGACGTAGAAATCTGACGATTTTATACCTGCGCCCCTAGATTTTAAAACTTTGCAAATTTGTTCAAAGCCCATCAATTGCGGTCTATGACCCCTCAAATCCGGTTAAAAACAACATAAATATTTTTGATTGTGGGCCCGCGGAATCCATGGCATGTGATCCTAGAGACTTTCTGGAATTATGCATTCCAAAAAATCTCATATTGAAACACCTTATGGGGAGTTAGTCAAAGTTTAGGGAAGAAACTCGATTGTTTTCTAATCGCAGATGAAACTAAAAATTTTGCCTCTACGTTCCTGCTTTGTCCTCCAAGTTACTCTCCATTAGTCAACTGACATAAGAACTTAATTGTGTGGTATTGATGTTTCTCAAGTTTTGCCTTTTGCAGAACATTCTCAAAAAAAATCACTAGGCATGAGACAGAGCGCGGAGGCCTTTACCGCGTTGATGAGATGACTCACCAAGTTTACGCAATGCTTGTCCACGAGATGGTCAAAAGAGAGCTTTGGTTATACCGTAGACGATTGGGTCATCCGTCTTTTGAGTACCTCAAACTCTTACTTTCGAAACTCTTTACAAATAACCCCACCTATATGACATGTAAAACATGCATTCGTGCTAAGAGCCATAAAACTATATTTTGACCAAATAACATGCAAGTCGATTCTATTTTTTCTGGTACATTCCGATGTATGAAGACGAACCCTCGTCTTCAATCATAGTCGATTTCAATATTTTGTGTTATTAGTAGATGATTTCTCTTGCATGTCATGAATACATTTTCTGAAAAATAAACTTGAAGTGTGTGGGAAATTTTTTTCACTTCTATCAAATGAAATTTTTTCACTTTTATCAAATGATCCTGACTCAATTCCACATTAAAATACAAATACACCGCCCTTATAACGGACGGAAATTCATTAACCTGTCTATGCATACATTCTCCAAAACATTGCCTTATGCACCAAACCACATGCCCTCACACACCACAACAATATTCGTTGATCGAATAAATTAGATCCCCTCAAAATGACTCGAGCATGATGATTGAATTCCACGTTTAATAAATATTTTGGCTGGACATCCTAGCCACCTCTGCTTATCTCCTAAATCTACTATCTAAAAATCCTCAATCACAAAACCCTGATACAAACTCTAGCTGCTCAAATCACCATTCCATCTATCATAATCCTTCCACCTTGAATTTTCGGATACTTATTATTTATAAACATGTTAAAATTGAATGATCTAAGCTTGACACATGTGCAGAGAAATGTGTCTTTGTTGGCTATGCCATACATCAGAAAGTATAAATACTACAACCCCATCACTCAGCGGGTTCTATTCACCATAGTCTGCATATTTCTTGAATATGAATATTTCTTTTACCAGCGACCTAGTGTTTAAGGGGAGAAGATCAGTGACTCACTAGACTGGCTAACCAAATTAAGCTTCTGGAGACTATTGCACAAGAGCAGGTAGATGGAGTCACCGAGTTTGTAGCAAAAATGTAGGTAGAGTCGATGAACCAATTCCACTACCTGGTGATCCTCATTCGTCAAATATCCGATAAGAGGCAAGTGACTCACACCTTGGTAGAAGTTCATATGATATGACCACTACTGGTGCTACTAATTTTTGGAATACAGATGAATAGCAATTTTAGAATTCAGGTAGACGGCAAGTTGAGAATTCAAGTGCATAGTAGACGTTTGTTCTGCCATCACGAAAGAATAGAGGAGTATCCCTTAGTCGGTACTCATCAGAACAAATGTTCTGAAAATCCAAACACCCAGTCAACAGAGACAGGAAGAGACTTGCATATAGTGTATGTATGGTTTTGGCTATTGTTTTATCAAAATCTACGCCGAGGACATCACAGGAATCAAGCACGATAGCAGCACGGCGGCAGGCTATGAGTACAGAGATGGAAGCCCTAGAAAAAATAGAATGTAGGAAAAATATGTGCTACCAAAAGGTAAAAGAAAAGTTGGTTTTCGCTAGATTTTTGCCATTAAATATAAGGCAGATGACATCATTGAGCGATACAAAGCAAGGTTTGTTGCTAAGGGTTATATTAAGGCGCATGTCATTGATTATTCAGATACATGCTCTCATGTTGCAAAGATCGATACCATCAGGGTGCTTTTATTGATAGACACAAATAGAGACCGTCCGGTTCATCGCTCCAACGTAAATAATGCTTTCTTACATGGACACTTAAAAGAAGAAGTATATATGGAAGCACCAACATGATTTTCTCGAATGAAATAATATGGGTATAAACAAAGTAATGTAGATCATATGTTTTTCTTCAAGAGATGAGGAGAGTTAATGATCTGTCTAATAATATATATGGACGACGTGATTATAACTGAAGATGACAAGGAGGAGTATGAAAGATCTAGGTGGTTTAAAGTATTTTTTAAGGATTGAAGTCCTTTGGTCAAAAGGGGAATCTTTGTAACCCCGCGAAAGAGCGTTCCCAATGTACTAGACTCATACGTTTTCGTAAAATTTGGAAAGAGACCAGATCACTTTGGCGATCTAATATATACAGTGTTATCCTACACTTTGTGCTCAATATGTTATTAGAAAGGAAAATGCAAAAAAGAAAGGATAACTTATCTAAATAACAAGGGAACGAGAATCCATCTTTTAAGACATGGATATTATGGGGTTGTTTTTCATTGGTGTAGTTACTAGTAGTCTTCTTTTTGCCCTTTTTTTCGTTTCGTACTATTTATTTTTCTCTCTTTTGCAAAGATATACCACAATAATATAGGATTTATCTCTGACACAGTTCATAAGCATAACTCAACATATCAGTGAACATTTATGGTAGAAGACGAGAATCCACAATCGTGTTATTCTGCTTTGCTAAACATAGTCCTATATATAGATATATAGACTATGATTATTATTTGAATATAAACATACATGCATGCATGTCTATGTACTATTATTATTTAAAATGTACAATCTCGGATCGCACACTTAGGGCATGCCTTCAGCTTCCATATAGGCATTTGCTTCTTCAGCAGTGTAACAACACCTACATCCTCCCCATCTGCTCCGGCCACAGCAGCCGAACCGACAGCCTCCGCCTCTACCTCCACCACCACCATAACCTCCTCCTCCTCGACCTCCACCGTAGCCTCCACCATAACCACCACCACCTCCACCTCCTCCGTAGCCTCCACCGGGGCCACCTCCACCAAAGCCTCCTCCGCGTCCACCTCCATCTCCAGCTACCTCATACATTCCTTCAACGTGCTCAACGTACTCATCTGCATGAAGTGACAGAAAGAAATTATGTCCATTAGAAAGTTATTTTACTTTGAAATGGTCTAGACTAACTATTATGTAACAAAGTAACACTTGTAGAGTACTATGAAATTAGTGGTGACGTATCTCTATTCGTGTATATCTCTGAAGTTAATAAGTAACCAGAATGATATTTAATAGTTATTCTAGACCATCATTATTATTTTAAAAATAAAATTTGTACAATAATCTCATATCTGGTTTCTACCATATACTGAAAAGGTCAATATATTGAATTCAGCAACATCGAATAAAGCCTTATTTATACCTACTGAAATCGACTATTTGAGTGTTTTATTTTGTGAGGAAATAATTTTGTGAAGTAAAAATAGATATACTAGTTTTATTAAATGACGTTTTCGCTATATTAGCCTCCTGCGTTTTTACAGGATCTAAAAAAAGACAATATCGCTTTACGATGTGATGTACACAGCTTTATCCTATCCGTAAAAGATACTAGTTTTATTGAAAAGACAAGTAATATTTATAGGCAAATATGTGGCTTACCAGCAAAGCAACATCTTCTACATCCGAAACGACCCCAACCACCGCAGCAACCATATCGACAACGACGTCCGACTTGGTCGGGTTCTTTGGTTTCATCTTTTACCTTAACTTCTTCAGCTGGAAAACACACACACACAAAAACAATGAAACAAATTAAATCTTGTGATCTTGGTGAATTGAAGTTTCTAAAATTCAAGAGGTCAGTTTCGAATATGTATGTATGTATGTATATATATATATATATATATATATATATATATATACACACACACACAATCCTTTTTGTTCTTTGCCTTTGAAACACAGTCTTGATTCGTCAAGTACTTAGCAACCTTTCTAGAGTAGAAGATTTTAGCAGCTAAAATAAACCTTCATTTGAGACGTGTGATACAGTCCCTGATAAGCACGCATACATATTTGGATACTCTTAACCCAATATTTCTCATTATACTAGACCAGTACAATAAAAACGTATATTTATTAAAGAAAAGTGTAAAAATATAATTTAGGTACAATAACTTCTTTATGGTTCGAGTCCCAGAAATAGCCTCTTGTACAAAATATAAGCTACGTATATCAGATCACAAGACGATTAGGCCATTTCCTAGACCCTACGCAAATGCAGAAGTCCAGTGCACCGAAAACATCCTTTTAATACGTGATTTTACACTGGACAGTCCCCCAAAAATCGACGGATCTAACTTTAAGCCCTTTAACTCTACAGTTCGACCCTGTTGGTTCAACAATATATGCTGGACTACTTAATAATTAATGGAAAATAGAAGAAGCTATGTATATTCAGAATAATTTGGAATTAATAACTGACCTTTTTTCTTAGCTTTAGATTCCTCAGCTGCAGCATTTGAAGAGATAACAAGCACTGCTAAGAGAAGGCCTAGGAGAATGTATGCCTTAAACTTCATATTTGTTGAGATCTCTTCTATATCACGTAAAAAGGTTTTAGAAAGATGAAGACAATGGCATATCCCCTAGCACTATTTATAGCCTCTATAAGATAAAGGAAATATACATTTGAATAAAAATGTTGACTTTCTTGTGTCACATAAAGCCACAACGTTGACGTTATATTCCGATGCTAAGGTTAGATTCTTTGACTATATATTATATTCATGATATGCGTGTATATCACGTAGGACATGCATGAGTAGCAAGGCACAGAAGGATGCCAAGTGGATCCCGGATGCCACATATTTCTGTTTAGTTTCATGATTGTGAAACATGTAGCTACTTCTTACGACACACCAGAAGACAAAATTTGTAGTCAATTTGATGAGATGCTGTTGTCTTGCTAAATCATCAACGGGAAATAGAAGTCATATGGTCTGTTGCGGTTCTCAGAGCTTAACGTTATCCAATTCTTGGCTTTAAAAAAATTTTTATCCAAGTCCTTTTCTATAAAACGTTTTTATAGATTCTCGCTTTTATATGCATGTGCCAACAAAACAAACGCACACATATCCATGCTAAAAAAAACGTTATCCAATTCATTTTCTCTAAAAATAAATATTCTCTTTTCTATATGCATGTGCCTACACATACACATACATAGACAAAAACTGTTACAGTGGACGTTGAAAAGGCTAAATAAGAAGAAGCTAAGAGTAGCATCTATTGAGTAGTTGGCGTTAGATTAAATGATGAATTGATTGTCACGATGATGAGATGATGAGTTGGCAATCCGTGTGGAGGCTTTTGATATGTGTCACGTGAGAATTCCAAAGTTTTTGGGGTGAGATCACGTCAGAGAAGGAATGCTTGACAGGAGAACAGAAGTGCTGACAGGAGAAGGATTTAAATGTGTAAATGTCATTTTTGTCCTTTGTATTTCACTTATACATTGACAGTTAGTAAGGGTAGAATAGTCATTTTGCGCTTCTTTCTTCCACCTCAATTCGAATGTATAAAATGGACTTCGGGTATGGATAACAACCTGATGCGAAGTGAAGAAAATTGTCTTCATTCTCTCTATGAAAATCTCTCATTTCTGTATCAATTTCTTTATTGTTTCTTGAATTTTTTATTATAATAGTCACTTTTTAAATGGTATCAGAGCCATGGTCAGCTATTAAGAGTAAAGATGTGTCAATTCTGTCGGATTGTGTGTGATTGCTTGTGTTGGTGAACAGTTGCATCTTGATATTGTTATGGCTTCTACATCGAGTACTCAGATGACTGGTGGTTCACAGGCACCAGAGAGTCATATCCATAGTCCATTTTACATTCATCGTGATAATAGTCCAGCTATAATCCTTGCACAACCTCCTTTAAATCCTCACAATTTTCACTCATGGAGCAGGATGTTTCAGATGGCACCGATGGTCAAGAATAAGATAGGTTTTATTGATGGATCCATTCAACAACCAGCATTGAATGATCCGTAGTATCTAGCATGGAGACAGGTAAATTCTGTGGTACATTCATGGATTATGAATAGTGTGATTCCTTCTATTCCGCAAGAGTGTTATGCGGTAGGATAGTGCAGTAGAAGTTTGGAGTGATTTAAAGCGTAGGTATGGTACTGGAGATGCTTTTAGGCTCTCGGATTTGCTAGAAATTTCTATGCAGTTAAGCAAGAGAGTGATTCTGTAAATGATTATATCACTAAGGTAAAGGTGTTGTGGGAAGAGATGATGGCATTGAGACATGTCCCAATGTGTATCTTTCGTGGATGTAGATGTGATGTAGGGACTAAAATGCATGAATTTGTGGAGAGTGATGTAGGACCTGTAAGGCACCACTAGAAGGGAGGTTGAATAGTGGGTGCGGAAAATTTGGTTTTTAAAATGTTTTGACCCAAAAACCCAACTTCTGAAAACAGTTTCTGTTTTCAGGTCATGTTTTGCAACGTTTGAAAAACTAGGTTACAGGCCTTCAAAGATTCTGAAATTTAGAGAGATTGTAGTCTCAGATGTTCTGAGTATCTTCTAAAAAGTACATATCAAAATTCAACATTTAACCCTTTGAAAAATTGTTTGTGGTCAGCTTGCACAAATCTGCCGAAAACAGTAATCTGATCTAAAAAAATATTCTGATTAATCCGTGGCTCAAAATGGTCTGAAAATTTAATGACAAACCCCTTACTATATGTACTTAAATGGGATGAAACAGTTTTGAAAAATGCCTTTGGGAAGTATGTCAAATGCGTTCAAGTTCTCAACCTTTGCAAGTCTAAAAATCAGATTGCACTAGTTTGAGAACTATTAACATTTGGATGACTTATGCTTGTCCAAAAGGGTTGAAACTTGTGCCAAATGAAACTTAGGAGATGTGGCTATGTTTCTGAAAAATTTTACAATTTTTGAAATTCGTTTACTATTTTTAAGATTACGACGAAATAGATGCAAAGAGCAGAAAACTGAAAGTACTGTGCAGTAAAATAAAGAACACAAGGAATTTCATACTGGTTCAGTTAAATCAACCTACTCCAGTCTTCGAGGACACCTTCCTCGGTTATCACTAAAAAAATAACACCTTACCACAAGGGTTTCCAGAATCACACACCAACTCCAACCCTTTACAATCGAAACAAGCAATCACAATGATCACGAATACCACCACCGAGCAGATGAAGGTTTGATCACACCTTGATCAACCTTTTACAACAATAAGGCGTGTATGGCGGTATGAATGAAGCCTATACAATATGTTTGAATATAGATACAATAGGCTTGAGAGAGAAGGAGAAGAAAGAAATGTAGAAGAAGAGAGTAGAGAGTATTTTTACACTTTAGAAATTGTGAGACTTGTCTTTTACTTTTGTTTGCTCTTCTTCTCCTTTTTATTTTACTTTGGCCGCCCACTCTAGAGCTTCATCCTATCTTGAGAATTCTCTTTTAAGTCCTTGGAAGAATTCCTTGTATAGATGTGACATCAACTTGCTTACTTGGCACAACTTGATTGGATGATTGTCTTTGCCTTGCTTACTTGGCACTCCTTGATTGGATGAGATTTGTCATCACTTGATGACTGTAAATATCTGATAATAACACTGAAAACATGTGTCAAAATAGTAGTAATAACCTTACCAAATATCATACAATTAATCCCACTTAATTTGCAAGGTAAATTAATCTCCATTTACTCCCAAAAATCGGCCAGCACTTTGTATCACATGCTGAAATTTTCAGCATGTGCAATAATCTCAAGATGTTCAAATATTGTCGTATTATTACACACCAATCCCTTGAAAATAGAGAAGTAAATTTGTTACAATTAAGACACAAAAATTCAGAATGTAGATAGACATTCTGAATTTAGATAGAAACAGAAATATGCCATGAATGTAGATAGAAACAACGTAAATAGTCCGCTTCATTATGAAAATTCAGCAGTATATGCATTTGATCTATTAGCGTGATACGCAAATCATGATGAAAGCCTATTTTCTCAAAAACTTCACGGATAATTTTCAATGAAGGGCGGCCATACCAGAAAGTACCTACCAAAGAATACTTGAAAGGAGCAGCAAGGGCATCAATCTCAGAATCCAGAAATAATATCAAAGGGATGCCTTTATAGCGCGAGACTGTCTTCGGAGAAATGGCGATGTTGCATGATGATTCCGCACCGGCGACAACCGCGGCAAAGGATGGCGGGGTTGTCATTGTGATCGCACGAAAAAAAGAATTGATCTTTCGGAAGTTTTCAGCGACGGAAGGGGTGGAAAAACGCAGGATATTCGCGGTATGATGAGAAAAGGCGTGATCGAATGGATAAAGCCGGCGGCAGCTATCGCCGCAAAGTCGCCCGTGATCGCCAGAGGTGCAGCGACATCTTTATAGAAGATATACATACATACGTGTATATATATATATATATATATGTGTGTGTGTGTGTGTGTGTATACATTATCCTCTGCCGTGCAACTGAGGAGGATGGCCTAGGTATTCGCAATCTTTCGTATGTTCAAAAAGCTTATGATTGCCAACTGTGGTGGAAATATTACCATTCAAACACATTATGGGCCGAATTTTGTAAAGGTAAATATGGACAACGTTCTTCTATCTATTCACACATTTATGATTCGCCAACATGGAAAAGACTGTGTGTCATTAATGATTTTATGGAGTCGAACATTCAAAGGACACAAAATATCATACATTGGGAGGCGGATGATAATGGCTAATTTTCCATTAAATCGGCCTATTTAGTACTTGTGGGAGTTGGTTTACCTATGGTTGAGACACGTTATATTTGGTGGAAACATTCGCAACCGGGCCAGAAAATTTTTCTATGGAGACTCTGAAACCGATCCCTTCCAATGGTTAACAACCTACGCTGCTGGTTGACGACATATCCATCGCAATGTGCTTTCTGTTGTAAAGACTCGGATGATCAAGATCATGTCTTTCTTCACTGCTCAAAAATCCATCCGTTTTGGACGGAAATAGCGGCTATTTTCTCAGGCCCAATGCCATCTGCTCGTACTATTAAGACGCATCTCTTTCATTGGTGACGTCTATCAACTCAGAAATCTATGATGGGACAACTTAAAGCAACTGTGCCATCGGTTATTGCATGGGAAATCTAGAAGACATACACGGAAATCAGGTTTAGTGAGGAGCATTTTGATTATTCGTGTTTATACACTAAGGTCAAAATGGTTGTATATACATGGTGTTCGGCAATGAATGGTAAAAAGTTTGCCACCTCAGTGCCGCACCTAATAGACCTTCACTTTTCCCCACCATTGTGCTCCAAACGTATGCGTATAATCCGCTGGCAGCTGCCTCCATCGGGCAAACTAAAATTAAACGTTGACGCAGTAGTAGGCTGAAAGCTAGCAGCAGGAGGAGCGGTTTTAAGAACGGATCAAGGACAGATGCTTTCGGCTATATGCTTTTCATTACCTCTGTTGGGCCACTGCGGACGGAATTACTAGCCATGACATTTGCATTGATTCATTATGCACAGGAGTATGACAACATAATACTGGAAACGGATTGCCAACCAATTATCACCTTGTTGGCAGGATCTCACCCATTAACAGGTTGGTTAGCGGCGGACATTCAGCGTGCAATACTATTCTTGAATTTAAACCAATCCACAATCCAGTATTGCCCCGTTAAGCCAATACAACATCTCATTGGCTAGCGCGCCATGGTTACCGAGCAGCCGGTTTACAGCGCTATATGTCTCTTCATGAGTTACCGTGTGAAGTTCGTGGAGCACTACTCACGGATCTTCAGCTGCATGCTTTACGACACTGACAGATGTCTCATATTGTGTTGGCGCTAACTCTTTTATGTTGCCCGTGTCTACACCAGACACAAGCAACACTGGTGCATTTCTTATCACTCAGTCATCAATTTACGCTTGTCAATGTCCGTCACTTTATTTTATACTCACATGCTTGTCTGATTCTCCTATTGGCTCTCTTCTTGCTGCTTGTGCTTCAAATGGATATCATACGCTGGTGCAAGAGATCTCCATCAAACTTGAGGTGCTCACTCATCAAGCAACATTTTCGACTAACAAGAAGCAAATTACAGCGGATGTCACCTTGGTTCAATCTGATCCAAGGCGGCTTGTGTATGGTTTTAGTTCGAAAATTTCCTTTCGAATATTTTATCATTGCATCCCTAATGTTTGCTTGCTTTGCCTGTGCTGAGGTGCGTGCGAATTTGTTTCCTACACTGTCACAAAGCCGGTATCATTCAGCAATTGGATTTCCAATAGATGGGTTTTGCGGCTACGCATCCTTCATCCATACGGAACTCTACTGTATCAGTTTTTTCTTATATTTGATCAATTCCCCAACAGTATAAATATGTATGTTTTTTCCTTCGTCAAGGTTTTATCCACAAGGGTGGTTTTACTTGGCAAGGTTTTAATGCGGCATATCATATACGACTGGAGATTGGCCATCATTAGCTTGCTGTTTCACTTATTTTCTTATGATGACGATTGTAATATGGTTTTCCTCCGCCACAAGTGAGGCTTTCTAAATAAAATCAGTGTTTTTACATAAAATATATATATGTATGTATGTATGTATGTATGTATATGTGTTGGTGCACATATTTTTGTGTGTGTGTGTACATATACATGCGTGTGTGGGTGTATATATATGTGCGTGTAGACATATATATTTGTGTGTGTATGCAAAGGTAACCATCAATCATCCAAGTACTTGTATTGAAGAAAACATTGTATAAATAATGATGTATACGTGAAACTAGTGCTCATCTTATCATAAGCTCAAATTATGCAATGGGAGCAAAAATGTAGATATGATGGCATATTTTCAAGTCCGCACTGAATAATGCACTTTCAGAATGTTAATTCTCTACAGCAAATTTTGACATAGGCACCTGATGGAAGAAGCCATTAGAGATTATGACCATGGTCATGCAGCATTTTAAATATCAGTATAATCGTTGAATCATTTCTCACACATAATCGGAGTCAGCATTTTCTGGATGTAATATATTTATTACAGTTACCATAAATGTCAAATTCATCATCAAAATAATCTTTCAACAAGCATCACTAATCTTAGCAATGTTGAAGCATCATCCAACACTGTCAAATGGAAGAAAGAATATTCTTGTTTATTCAAGTTTCAATGGTACATTCGGTATCCTATTATGTCAATCATGTATCTCTAACTATGGTAACGAAATAATACAATAATAATTATAATAATTATAGACGATTTATTTTAGACTGATTGCATGATTTCCTTTAAATCTTGATTTGTTTTCTTTTCTCAACACCTCCTCAAGTTGAACAGTGGTGTTGCCAATGCTCAACTTGCTTAATGCTTCAGTCAACACCCTTTCTGTCACATTTTTAGCAAGTACATTCGTCAGTTGGTCCTCAGATTTTACAAATGGGAGTTCCACCGTGCCATCTTCAATTTTTTCCTTGATAAAGTGACAGTCAACCTCCACATGCTTGGTTCGATCATGTTGTACATGATTTTCGAAAATGCTTCTTGCTGCCTTATTGTCACACCTCAGTTGACTCGGACGACTTGATAGGAAACCAATTTCAGTTAGCACCTTTTTCAGCCACAGTACTTCTGTTATTCCTTTGGCGGTACCTTGAAATTCCGCCTCTGCACTTGAAAGTGCCACCACCTTCTGTTTCTTGCTTTTCCACGTCACTATGTTTCCCCGACAAATGTAAAATATCCTGAGGTAGATTTTTGATCATTCGAATTGCCGGTCCAATCTGCATCTGTATATGCCTCGATGTCAAGGTATCCATTCTTCTCAAACATGAGACCATGTCCTACTGTACCCTTTAGATATCGTAAGATTTTTATTACTACATCCATGTGTTTCATTTGTAGCCGATGCATGAACTGGCTCACAATTCCAAATTGCATATGCAATGTCTGGTCTGGTGAGTGCTAAGTAGATTAGTTTTCCAACCAGTCTCCGATACCTTCCTTTAACCGTTGGCATTCCTCCTCGCTCAATTTGAGTCCATGGTTCACTTGTATTGGTGTATCGACTGGTTTACAGTCAATCATTCTTGTCTCGGTGAGTAGGTTCAGAACATATTTCCGTTGAGCTATAAATATTCCATGTCTAGACCTCAATACTTCAATTCCGAGAAATTATTTTAGGCCTCCTAGATCTTTCATCTCAAACTGCGTAAACAAATAGTCCTTCAGCTTCGACATTTCTTCATAGTAACTTCCAGTTAATATCATATCATCCACATAGATAACCAAGAAGGTTACCATATATCCTCGCCTTTTTATGAACAGAGTATGGTCTGAGTTACTTTGTTTAATATTCATATTTTTCCATGGCTACCGTAAATCGTCCAAACCATGCCCGTGGTTATTGCTTCAACCCATAGAGTGTTTTCCTGAGCCGGCATACTTCTCCATCCTGAAAATCATCTGTGAAGACAAATGGGGCCTCTATGTAGACTTCTTCTTTCATATCTCAATGAAGAAATGCGTTATTTACGTCAAATTGGTGAAGCGGACAATTTTGTTCGCTGCTATCGAGAACAACACTCAAATTGTATCAATCTTTGCTATTGGAGAGAAGGTCTTGTCATAATCAATTCCGCTTGTCTGTGTATCCTTTTGCTACCAATCGCGCTTTATATCTTTTTATAAATCATCTACATTGTGTTTAACCGTAAACACCCACTTGCATCCAACCGGCTGCTTCCCCTCTGGTAGTCTACACTTGTCTCACGTACCATTCTTTTTTAATGTCGTCATCTCAGCATCCATTTCCAATTTCATTCCTCCATTTGCTTTGCCTCGTGCACATTTTTTGGGATTTATTGATCATACGGACTTGTGGGGAATGTTTTTACTGGGTCTACATCCTCCCTCTTGCTAGACTTCCTACGGGGTACCTACTTGTTCGAGAAATGCGATCTGGAGAATACCAGGCGGGAGGAACACCCTGAGTATGCCTATCAAGAAGAACATACACACTTTTTCCGAGCATCTCAAGTTTAGTAATACAGGACTATGAACCACAATATCATAACTGAGAGCAGACTCACTTACCTCTTGTCGAACACCATCCAAGGGTGGATCAAGGATAGGAACAGAAGCATTGGTTTCTAGAATGGCAGTGACACAGCAGGGTTAACAGCAGGAGCGATGTCTGAACAACCCATAATATCTAGCCAACCAAGTGACTCCTTCGACGTGTCCCCTTGAGTGCGAAGTTGGGTATAGTAGTAAAAATGAGTCTCGAGAAAGTCACAGTCCATAGGATCGTAACAGCGATAGCTTTTCTGGTGAGGGGCATATCCCACAAAAAAATTTAATGACACACAGGTTGAATTTCGATCGAGTGTGCTTAGGTACATGAACAAGACCGTGCGGCCAAAGATTCGTGAGGGTAGGGTTAAACTGGACGGAATATGTGTCTGGGTTTCGAGAATCTAGAGGGGTGTTTGGTGGTCAGGGATTTTGGAGGGTAAGCGATTTATAAGATAGGTGGAGGTGGCAACAACTTCTGACCAAAAATATTTAGGGACATCAAATTCAAACATAAGTGCTCGGGTCATTTCGAAGAGAATGCGCTTTTTGTATTTCGCAACTCCGTTCTGCTGGGGTGTATTGGGGCATGACGTTTGGTGGATTAGGTCATTTTCTTAGAAGAAGGTTTGGAGTTTTGGGCCATATATTCACCTCCATTATCAGATTTGGGAATTTTAATTTTGGCATTAAACTGAGTTTGTATCATGCGTAAAGTTTCACGAATCTGGCATACACCTCGTGTTTGTTTTTGAGGAAATACACCCACATCATGCGAGAAAAGTCATCAACAAACATTATAAAGTAGCAAAACACATTTCGATGGGGTATGGGGACGGGCCTCAGACATCGGAATGTATCAATGAAAACATAGTTTTAACACGAGTATTTGGACAGGAAATTAGCATAGTGGCTTTTCGCCAGTAAAGATGTTTCACTGGAGTGAGTTTCAGTATTATGAAATAAAGAAGGAAAAAAGACGACAAAGATAACTTATTGATGGATGCCCCAGTTGTAGATGCTAGAGCCAAATTTAGCGATTTGATGTTCTATGAGTTAGTAATGTTGTGCCCTTGCTTGTCACCTCATCCACATAATAAAGGTCGCCTCGTTCAGTATCACTCCCAATGATCGCCTTCGTATGGATGTCCTACAAAAGGCAAAACTGAGGATACATGAGGACAGGGTAATTTATTTCTTGCATGGCATGACTTAAAGACAACAATTTGCAAAATAATGAAGGCACATAGAAGCAGTTATGCAACTTTTAAGTTCGGGAAGATAGTGACGGTAACGGTGCCTTTTACAGGGGCGAGCCCGCCATTTGCCATTTGAATATTTCTTTTCATCGGATGTATTGGGTGCATGATTATATCGCGTGTCATTGTGTCCGTTGCGTCGCTATTAAATATCCACCAGTCACTACGGGTATTATTTAATAAAGTGGGAGATTTATTGGAGAGGGGACCGCTGGTTATAGGAGGGAACTTTTCTCCCTTTTTCTCCTCAATCCTCCCACTCCCATTATTACCTTTTTGTTCTTCTCTCCCCCTATTTTATTCTCTCTATTTCATTCTCCCTTATATTCCCTTTTCTCTCTTCCTCTTCGCCAAAAACCCCCCATTCTTCTCCTCGTCCACTCTCTTTCCTCCATTATGAAGCTTTGTCTCCCTCTCTTCCTCATCTATTATTTCTTTTTCTTCTTCACTCATCCTCTCCTTTTTCTTACCTTTGTTGCTGAGAGGGTTGGCTGTGGTAACCATGCCGTGGCTTGACGCTGCTGCTTCGTCGTGGTGGCCGTTGCTCCTGTCCTCTGTAGCACCAGCGACCGTGGTGGTCTCCAGCACGCCGGTGGTGGTGTTAACTCTGTCCTTGCTATTTTCGTCCCACCAAGTTGGATATCCGATGAGTTTGAAGCACTCATCTCTTGTGTGCTTATTTCTTTTGCAGTGAGTGCAGAAGAGATTTTATTTGTCCTCCGGGGTTGATGCCTGCCTCTGTTTCTCAGTGGATTATGAAGGGTTAGTCTCCGAGTGTTCGTCGGTCACATGTTGCTGGATTTTGTGCCAATCGCCAGTCCCTATGTCGCCCGGTGATGTTGTCTCCTCCAGAGTGGGGCTGTGTTGCTGCTCCAAAAATTTAGAGCCAGGCAGCCTCCCTCCTCACTAGTGAGTATGCCAACTCTACTGAGGGCAAGAGGTCTTGTTTGAGAACGTCTCTTCGAACCCCTTTGTATTTGTCATCAAGGGCCGTTAAAGACTGAACTAGCTGCTGTTCGGCCATGATTCGGTTAATGGCCTTGATATCTGCCTCGAGCTGCATCGGGTTTGGGGTTCTCTGGTCAATGGCCATCAGAGCCCCTATAGGCAGTCCATAATTTTTCTAGTGTTTCTCCCCCTGTTGAATGGTACACATCCTCCTGTGTAGGTCAAAGACTTTAAAAGAGTCGCCGCCACTGCCATATGTAATGGTTATCCCGTTTCATAGTGTTTTGATTATGGGATATTGAACAACACTGTTAACTAGTGAAGATTCACTATTCTGCATAATCCATGTAAAGATAGTATGATCTGACTGTTCTCATTGTGCATATGTCGAATCGATGACTGCAGGTGGTTAGTTCACAAGGTGATGCATTTTCCTTCGTCCCCGTTTAGCCTTCTTCATCAAGCTTGACCATATGTGGTAGTTTTCATTATCCAGTTTGAAGTCTATGGACAGTTTTTGCTGGGTCGTTTCAGTGGTGGACACATTGCCCAGTCCGGTTCTAAGAAGATTTGTAATCTGCAGTGTTAATTCATCTGGAATTGTTTTTGGGTGGCTTGATTCGGCTCCTGACATGGTTGGAGTCGTTTGATTTGGACATTGATGAAGAATTTTGAGTCCCCAAGGATTGTCCCTTAAGCCTCTGATACCATGTCAAATGAAAGAAAGAATATTCTTTTTCATTCAAATTTCAATCATACATTCGGTATCCTATTATAACAATCGTGTATCTCTAACTATGACAACCTTTTTACTAGACTGATAGGGCTTTCAAGCCCACGTTTTCCGGAATGACTGAATGAGTAAGCGTTTCGCTGTATCGAAACTTACTGATAGCCTATCGGCTAGAGCCAAGCTTCGATCGTGACTGCTCGTCGCTTCTGGAGAGGCATCTATATGACCAACGCCTTGTCACAAGTTGGATTCGAACCAACACTTCTGGGAAAAAGGGTAGTAAATTTACCGCTCGAACTAGTAGATACCCAGTGGGAAGTTCGGTCAAACTCATGGCCATTATGGACTAGCACATATCATCCTATCGCTGTGAAAGGCAACCGAAATGAGCCGAGGAGCCGAGTGACGTGCCAGCGCTACTAATTGAGTGCCAGCACAGCTACGTGCTGTCAGTAAGAAGGTATGCTAATATGAAAAACTAACAATTTACTTGTAACAAGTATCACATTCATTAAAACTTCAAAGTCTACATACAAAAAACACAAACTACCTGTACCTGCAGTTGCCTAGTTTCCATATAACAGCAAGATATTGGTCAGTCCAATTTACACATTTTATAGCTTAAGGGTCCTTTTTGCACAAAAGAATTTCAAAAAACCCCTAGATCAACCATTTAACATTGCAATTCTTTAATTTTTGCACTTCCCTAGCTTTTGGTTCCTGGCCTTCATAACCTGTCTCTTATTGATGATCCTCTCTCTTTCTTGGGCCTCTTCATGAAGGACTCCACTTGCAAACTAGGCTTTTGCATTTTTTTTTTTGGTATATGGTGATCAGTGCACCATCCTATCATTTGAAGATATCCATATATAAGCCAGCACCAAGTTGATACTAGACTTATTCCCCTGTCTGTGCAAAAACTGATACAATAACAACAACAACAACATTACCCTATTGCCTAAGAGTCCTTGCCTGTAGCGGACATGAGGGGTCGGATATATGCAACCATACTCATGTGTTAGAAAGATACAGAGGTTGTTTTCCGATGACCCATAAAGAAAATTACGTCAAGCTATGTCGATCAATTCATATTTCACAATATAAGAAACGCAGTCAATTTAGTGAGTCATTTTGCTTTACTCCATCGTATTCCAAAGTCAAGGAAAAATGCATCATTGACCCATTGGAAGCAAAAACTGATGAAGATTGTATATACCATGATCCTTATCTTGGAAAAACACACTAGACTGGTTCATTACTGATAAAATAGAGGGGCAGAATATTAACATCAACACAGCTTTTTTTTTTTTTTGGGCAAGTGATAAGACTATTTGAAGCTTATAAGCATTGGCTAGCAATACACATATTTCACCTGCACAAACACAAGGTTTGGTAGTCTAAAATGGTAAACACCACCAGCATAATGGTGTTTGCAATTCCAGTGAGCCTCACTTATATGGAGGACCAAGATGTTATCAAGAACCGAATACGAAATGTGACCTATCACTACACTGTCCACATCTCCCCTCCCTCCAACCTATCACCACCCTGTTCACACACCTCTCCTTCCGACTATATGGGTTACCCAGCCACATTTTGGCGACTGAGCAACCCAGTTGGGAAGGTTCTTCCAATCTCTGATGATGTCAACAACAACAACATTACCTATTTTTTTAAAGTCTCCTTACTATGTCGGGTATGAGAAGTCGGATGTACGCAACCATCAAATCACCTACAAATCCCCTCAAAAACTTGTTCCTAGCGTCTCCGTCCTTTGGCACGTTAGCAGTTTAAGCTGCCTTAACTTCAACATCAAGGAAAGACGAATCAAATCTAGAATACCGTCGAATCGACTCTCCTTCAGACCCAAATTTCAGTTATGGTAGCTTCTGCCCAACAATTTGGCCACTTCAGGGAAACCGGCTGATAGACTCGTCCAGATAATGCTGCAGCTCTCCTTTAGGAGCCGTAAAATCCAATGAAAACAATATCTGAACGGCCTTGCAAATATAAACAAATCCGAAAAGCATTCTGAATCAAGATTACATGGCACGGGATACGTTTCAGTATGTGGATGAATTCACAGACGCAAATCAGATAACTAGAATTTGCAATTCACGGTATGGTATACCTTTTGGTTTTGTTAATAGAGTTCAAAATTTGCTGACTGGGAAGGCTAGTGTCTAGGGAAAGACGCATGCATAAATACAATAATTCAAGTTATCACTAAATATTCACAGTTTATCTCATAATATACTTTATATTGGCCATGTTACTTTTTCTTATAAAGAAAAGTTATAAACAAAAGTTTGAGGTGGTGTTTGGTTGAGGGGTTTGGGAATAAGGAAATGGGTTTGGAAAACCCATTTAAGTTGTTTGTTTGGGGAAAATGGGGATATGGGTTTTGCTTTGATATCTAAGTATTTGGAATGAATATCGTTTTTTGATATACTAGCTCCTTGTCTATCAATGAGGGAGGAATGAGGGGTAAGGCCGGTCCGACGGCACCGGCTGGTCAAATTTTTCCGATCATTTTTTTGGCCACCCACATTCGATACTCATTCCAATTCCGATACGTTCCAAACACCATGAATGTCTATCATACTCATTCCAACTTCAATACCAAACAACTATCACTTTTAGCCCAAAACTCATATACTTCAAACTCATAACCTGTCATATTCATTCCGATTTTGATTCTGATACACAAGTGTGATACAAACGCCACCTAAATTGATAACTATTATAGTCAATATCTAATTTCAAATTTTATTTTGGCTCTAAAATCTTAGCCAGTGATATTTTACCTTTTCTTAAATGGATTTTGTTCTCTTTTAATAATGGCAAACAGAATATAATTCACTCCTACTCAGGGACGGGAAATTCTTTGTCCGCCGACGAACCCTGATTCGGTACGAACGAACCTGAACGGAGATTGGAAGGGGTGGAGCGAATTCCGGCTACCATGTTCTGAAACATTCCCTCCTTTCATTTGGTAAAGTATATCACTCTATCATGATCTGACTTCTGTCACATAATTGTAACCAAAATATAAGATATACTCTTTCGTCTAAAAATCCAAAAATATTGTTATAGTTGTTGGTCAAACATCATACATATTTTACACATTACATATTCTTCAATCATAAACTATGTGAAAACTATTTTTATAAATTATTGGGTTAAATACTTAAAAATGTTTTGTTGTGTTACCAAAACTGAAGCACCAGAATAGAATTTTAATCAGGGAAAAAAAAAAATCATGAATCATGCGCAGTGGAATCATCCATAAAGTCCATCATTCAAAAATCACATGTAAAACAGCGTAATAGCATTACATCTTCCCGAGGAACTAGCTGTACTATTATGGACCTCCCTTTGAACAATAAGTTATTCGAAGTATCTGATTGATTGATTGATTGCTTCTTTTCTACCAAGCATGCCATGCTTCGTCACAGATTGCCAGTTTGGGGAAAACGTAAACCATTTTGTTCATACGAAATATGCATAATGCAGAGTCAGGCACCCAACCCATCAATTTATTCTCCTTTTTTCACTGTTTCTCCTTTTGAGTTCCTCAATGGTACATTATGATACAAATACATATAGAAAGAAAAGGAAAAAAGCTACCTAATACATAAACCAAAAGGTAAACTGATTGACACCCTAACTTGCATGCTCTGTGCCTCTATCTAGGATTTCTTTTGGGGAATATACATAGGGACTAGGGCAAACATGCGTCATCTGAAGGCAAAAATAACAGAGACGATGAAGGATACACAGTAATGAAGAAAAACACAGGAAATATATTACAAAGAATTAGGAGGAAGCGTTCTTCCTATGGTGGCCTCATCTGGAAAGATACATCTTGAAGAATCTACATCTATTTCCAGGTGTAGCAACAATTTTAGTCTTCTCTCGACTTCGTAGCTCTGTAAGTTAATCTCCTCAAGGATCATAGATAAAGCAGACAGACATGTAGATTCATCAGGAAATGCCAAGGTCCACCTTCCATCAACCATGGCTTTTGTCTTGACTTCTGCACCACCAGGATCTTTGGCAGAGTCCATGAAAGGAAAAGACACAGGACGGATTCTAAGGTGCAGCCATCTTGAATGCTTCTCGTCTATTCTGGGCTGTAACGGAAAATAAATAAATAAATAAAGATGAAAACACGGTCAAGTTCTCAGAAAAACCCTACATGCTAGAGAACACATCGCAAGCCTCGAATAGAGACGGGAAGAAAAGTGGGTTGGAAAGCCCCCACAGATTCTTCAAGGAAAAGTGTATTTACAGTAATCACCCACAAATGCAAATAAACCAAGAATCTTTTGGGGCCCAAAAAAAGAAACAGTTTTCTCTTATAAGGAAAGTCCTTCAACAAATTTTTTTTTCGGGCGGGGGGGGGGGGGGGGGGGGGGGTTGGAGTGGGAAAATGGAAAGAAAACTAAAAGTGAAATGCTTTCTTCCCTAACCACCACCAAAAAACCATAAAGTAACTTGCATTGCACCAAAGGCATACTTACATTGCACCCAGCTAAAGGAGCAACAACTCGCACCACACCATAACTTGGCTTCAAAGGAAGTTCTTCTGCAAGGATGATCCAACCAGAGATTCCCGCAGAAAATGCAACAAACCGAAAATGCCGCTCTTTGCCTCTCTCAAATGCAATTTTACATGGCACTGCGTCAACTGAATATGATATCCAGAGAGGACATAACTCAGACATGATCAAAAAGATTCAACTTGATCGCCAACTAAATTGTTCACTAGATCTTATGCAGGAGTCTCACACACTACTCACACATATAGAGGCATGTAGTTATTATTCATGTGGTAACACTTACAACAAGCAAGACGACTTCATATATCAGTAGACGGGCATGGAAAGAAAGTGATCATTTAGTCAGCATACAACAACCCTACAGCTTTTCTTCCATTATGTGAGGTTGGTTACATAAATCAATCATTTTCTTTTGCGCTTTATTTATTTTATTTATTTTTTTGTTTAGCATATTTCCGAAATATTTAGCAGACCGAGAGTAAAATAAGACACTAACCAAGATTTAACTCACTGCTCGGCTTTGGACTTAAAGTATCTATGCAGGCGTTTCCTGCTCGGGAATTTTCAGGTAAATCAATTGGAGGATGTACAGGAGGTTGATCAGGTAAAACATTTCCAAGTGAGAAAATATGCAGCTGGTGTAACAGAACAAACACCTGTAAGAAGGTAGACGTCATGAGAATACAAATTAGATCAATACAACAGTTAATATGCATGGTCAGTGATGCTGTCATTCACATGCAATTATACCAATCACCATAACTGTCAGAATTCTATGATGAATGAACTTCCAAAGACATGAAGTCAAGCCATACCTTCACCGACTCACACATCCTCTCACCAGCAGAAAAAGATGATTCATCGAAGACACTCTCTGTTTAAAAAAAAA
>AP025060.1:7945850-7973677 GCA_036186865.1 Eustoma russellianum
ACTCTCTGTTTAAAAAAAAAAAAAAAGATAATATTGATTAGAAAGCCATGACCATACTCTAATGTGCTTTCAGTCACCAGAAGAAAGACATATTAAACTTGTTCACGATTATATCTACCAGAGCTTTTGATAGTAAATACGAGAGAGATCAAGATGCTAGGGACTTACCTTTGACAATAGAACCCTTAGGTGGAAAGAGCACACACTTTGGATCTTTATAAGGAGATGAAGCCTCAATTGCTATAAAGAAGGAATTTTAAGCCATGTATAAAGCTCTTAACCTGAGAATTCTAGTAACGATTAACACAGTAAAATACCTCTTTTGCACTTTCTCCATTCATCAAAAAGTACTGTCATTAACATGTCAGGCCAGGCTCCTTTTGCCTCTTCAAGTATTCTCCTGCAGGACTCATGAAATGATACCTGGCACCATAGACCATCAGTTTTAAGATAACAGATAGCACCTCAACGGCCAAAGAAGAAGAAAAAAAAGGCTTTTCTAAACAATCTGGTAGAAATAATAATAAATAATAAAAAGTTAGTAAAAAAACAATGATTGATCTGTCCGTTTAACAAGAAACAAACTCAGAAGAAGCGACAGAGGTTTCAGCAGTACAAGTAATATAGTTTATCTCGTGTATTGAGCACAAGATATTCAGCTTGTCTTGAACCCAACTTACCCCAAGTAATTTGAGATGGTAGCTTTCAAACTCTGTCGCGCTGTAGGGAAGCAACTGACGCAAAAGCCAACCACCAACCCATAATGTTTCTGTAGAAATATTTGACCGGCAAAAGAGACTGACCAAAGCATCAAGCACCTAATAACCAAGATACACATTCTTGAATGAAACTTTGAGACTGGATAACAATGGGCTGCCATTTATTCAATTTACATAGCCGAAATCTTCAAGAATGACAAACGACGTCACGCGCACGTATGAAAAAATATAAAGAACTGAATTTCCTCTAATATACAACATGCTTCTTGCACATAAGATGGTTAAATATAAGTAAGATCTCTGCACCTTCTGAAATACACAGCATGCTTCTTGCACATAAAATGATTAGATATAGACATAAGTATGATCTATGCACCTTCTCCAACTACGAAAAAGGACAAACATCCAAAAAGATTCTGCTTCTGAAAAAGTAAAAATAAAGTTTTCTATCCCCCGCTCCCCAAATGTTCCTTTCGACACAAACCATTTTTTCTTTCTTATATTTTTCCTCTTTTGCACATTTAGGAAAACCTCAAATCGTGTTTCCTGTCATCTACTATCTTAGACAAGAGTGGAAACTGAATTGCAATCACAGTTTCCTATCGTCGATTTGGGGTGCCACTGAATCCCCAATATTCAGCCTCAATCTGGTGATCAACCACCATTACCTTTCCCTGTGGTGCGGCACAGTTTATTGAACAAAGCATACCGTTTTAGGCAAGCATTATGCTAGTTTTGACTGAAGGTGTTTCTTTGAAATTACTAGGTTTCGAATTATTGAGCTCCCAAGTGGAGCTTTGCCATTCAAGACAACTCTGCCCCACCAGATGAACTGCTTAAGGCAACATACTCATGTCATAAGTAGGACGCAAGGAACATTATCAAATTAGATAGAGTTCCAGTCCTAAATAGGACACAACTAGTGTCATGAAATTAGATGGATAGTGGAACATACTTGGGACCTATGTTCACGAAGACTTCCTGCCTCGGGCCACACACATGTGATGCCAAAATCTACCTGTGAAATTCCATCAATACCATCAGATGTGAGACTCCAAGGTGAATGCAAATGCAGAAAGCATTATGATATTTGAACTTTTAAGGCACTCAAAGAAACAAATTACAACTGGAAACTTCAGCACGGAAAAATATTATATACAAATTCTTTCTATTCATCTATTATGACCAAGTTACTAAACTGCTAAATTCAGAATTCACTATTTAGTAATTAATATCAATAACTTCTGTTCATACTTTTCTGCTACACTTGGTAGATTTTGAAATTTCAGAAGCAAACACTCAATGAATTAAGTGTAGTTAGTCTTTTGAAACTCTGCCGGATCGAGTTTTCGGTTTGCCGGTTCCAAGATCGATAAAGGAGAAGGGTTGTGTTAGGTTGACAGCCAGTGTAAAACTTCATCAATACGCATGATAATGGATCAAACAAGAAATTGTGTTAATGCTAAAATGTTTCCTATGTGGAACATTTATGTCTGAAGGTAGTGTCTTGGCAACTACCGTTGTATCTAGGGAACTTGGATGTTGTGTCAAATAAGCAAGGATCTCTGTCGCATGGCCCGAATGCGGCAAAAATTGGCTAGGACCACTGCACCTCCTAAGCAAAAAATAAACAAGAGTTCTGAGACAGTAAGTTAGATACTAAGAGAGGAAATAATAGGTTAGATAAGAGTATTAGACTAAGAACATGGAACATTGGAACTCTAACGGAGAAGACAATGGAGATGATGAACATGATGATAAGGAGAAGAGAATATTTTACGCTTGCAAGATAGAAAAAAGATATATGAAAAGCTAGGATGTTGGACAATTCAAGATTTAAAATCTGATACACACAGTTATCTATTACAGTGGGCAAGCCCAGAGTTACCTATTATATTACAATGGGTAATGACAAGCGTAAGGGTTCCAAAAGGACTAAGCCCAGAGCACTTATTACAGTGGGTTTATATCAAGGATCATCATTAAGTTCATATTTATTTGCTTTAGTTATAGATGAGCTTACTCGACACGTTGAGCATAGAGTACTGTGGAGCATGTTATTTGTAGATGACAATGTTGTATGGATGAGACTAGCGAAGGAGTCAATGCTAAACTGGAATACTGCCGGAACACACTATAGAAAAAAGGATTCAAGTTGAATCGAAAAATGAGAGTATATAAAATTTAATTTTAACAACAAAAGAATTAACATTGGAATCTTATGTGGAACTAGCAGACCAAGAGATTCACGTGAGTAAGCGTTCAAGTATATTTATGATCTGTACTACAGGAAAATGGAAGAATTGACAAAGATGTGAATCGCAAGATACAAGCGAGGTGGTTTAAGTGGAGAAACACGTCAGGTGTTTTTTGTGATAGGAAAATACCTTTAAAGCTTAAAGAAAATTCTACAAGATGGTAGTAAGACCTGCACTGCTGTATGCGTCTGAATGTTGGACAGTCAATTATGAACATAAACAAAAGATACGAGTGGCGGAATAAGAATGTTAAGATGGATTAATGAACATACAAGAACGGATAAAATAAGAAATGAACAGATGAGCGAGTCTTCTTTTTGTAAGTTAAAATTTTATATAAAAGAAATTACAAAAAAAAAATCCAGATAAAAGCCAAATTAGACAGATTTCCAAGAGTAGTTGTTTGCAGAGGACCACTACAAGCATAGCTTGTTCAAAATACAAAAGGCTCTATGTTTGTCCATCCATATAGTAGAGTCAGTCATTGAAAATCCCACTTTCAAAAGCAAAAAAACCTGGAACAAGTGTACTTGTCTACAATGGACAACAAACATAGCTTGCTTAAATTACAATTGTCTCTAAGTTTGTCTATCCATACACTAGTGTCAGTCAATGAAACTACCAACTTGAAAAGCAAAAGACCCACTAGACTTGAACTGGGGGATCCTACTACTAATAATAGTAAACTAAATTTATGTGAGTGATGTGCCTGACGCTTCTAATGGCACGAACGAAGATAGGTCCGTGAAGATCCCACCAGGTTAGGAGAGGTGCGCCAGCGGCGAGCAGAAGCAGTGGAAAATTCATCAACATCAAGATACGTAGGTAGATGTGAAGTTAGGTAGAAAAAATCTTCGATGGCAGGCCCAAATTTATGTCCAGCTCCCAATTTGTTCTGTTTTTCCTTATATTCCTCCAAGAAGAGACAGCAAGTCGATGAATTGTAGGATTTATGTCGTTGTACTTTGTCCATCATTGCCGATTTAATGATGAAATCTCATGTTTCTTTGCCTACATATACCATGTACAGGAGCAAAGAACCCAAAATACACAAGTTGTTTGTGGAACTTTGACTTCTATATATTTCCAATCAATCAGTCTAACACTCCCTGTCAGGTGTAAACTCTATACATGCATTGCAACTGGTTCAGAACTGCTATCTAGACATCAGTTGAGCATGGGCATACAAAGTGGTTCTGGTCTTCAGCCTCTCTGCCACATAAAACACAATTGTTAGTTTGAATCAATCCCTAGTTTAATGTTTGTCTAGTGTACTCATCCTCTTTCAACATGCAAGCCATAAAATGAATGCATATCATGGAAGATAATAAGTGCACCACACAATTTTATCCCAAGTTATTATATGGGTAGGTTGTTCTAGAACATGAGCTACACTCTTGATTGAGAAACAACTTGTTGGCAATCATTTCCATTAGTCTTGTCCTAGTTCTGGTTTGATGTCACAGCAAGCTTGATAGAAGTTGATGACCTGGTTGTCCCATCCTCTGCCGTAAGACAGCCTTCACTGGTTATCATTTACCACCTAGGATATTTTCCATCCATAGTGATATTCAGTTTTCTTTTCAATTTTGGGTGTTTTGCTTATAGAATTCCTCAGGAGTGCCAGAGGTCTTTCCAACAAGATGCCTTCCATTGCCAATGATTTTCCTTATATGCTGAGTGTATTAATCCCTCACCCACATAATTCTCTTCCACATCCATGAGTCATGTACTTCCCAAAGTGACTATTTTTAGGATGACTGAATGCACCTACTTAACCCATAGGCTTTCCTTGTTTTCACAAATACCCCAAATAATCTTCATTATGCAAGCATTGTCATCAGTTTTAGGCCTATAATCCCAAGGTCCCCTTTCTCTTTTTGTTTGCAAATTGAAGCCCAACTGACCTTGGCCTTCTTAGATTTGTCCCAAAGAAATTTTCTTAAAATCCATTCGGTTTCTCTTAGAAAATCAGAAAAAGTCTAATGTCTACAAATTGCAATTAGAATTGAATTAATCAGCTCTATCCTACCAGTATAAGATGGTTTTGAATCTGTCCAACTTTTGATCCTGTTATTCAGCCTATCCAACATATGTGCACAGTCCCTGTAGGTTAATCGACCAGTAACTAAGGAGACACCTACATATTTGATTGGAAGAATACCAAGAGTCATGTCCATAATTTCAGGAGCTCTTTTTTCCTTGCTTCAATAACTCCAGCAATGAAGATTTCAGACTTTTACAAATTTGGCTTCAACTCCGAAAGATCTTGAAACCCCATTAAATAATCCTTTATGAGTTAAACAGAAGTTGCATGGCATTTGCAGGAACGAAAAGAGCATCTGCAAATGCCAATGAAGTTAAACGCATACTATTACATTTAGGTGAAAGCTGAAGTTGTCATCCACACTTATTTCTTTTAGTAACTGTGTGAATCCTTCCATGACAAGTATAAAGAGGCAAGAAAAAAGCAGGTCCCTTGTCTTAATCCAAAATGACTAACCAAGGATCCATTTCATGCTTAAAACATTAGGCAACAAGAATTTATTCTTTCCGTGTTCATCTTTTGTCTATTGTTCAGTTTACTTAGTCTCTTTTCTCTTTTCTCCTTTTCTTTCTTTTATTTTTCCCCTCCTGTTGCGGTTTAGAGATGGGAGGAGGGTCCTTAAGCATAGATTATCATCGAAACACTATAATTATGAAATTACCCATGCAGAAAAATTATAAAACAAAAGTCAACCTGCAAACACATTGATAAGACATCTATCTTTCATGCAAAGACTTGTGGAATGTACAGAGAAAAGTTGCCCTACAACTTGTTTTGCCAAAATTTTAAAGAGGCCACAAGCTTTCAGAAATTTCCTCAATGATAATACCGTACATTGTAGTGACGGATCAACTGTTCCAATGCCAATCAAGAACCAGTGGAAGCATGAAGGAGTATACTGCTTGCATTAATAATTTCCCAACACTTGCACGAAAGTCATTCAACAGCAAATAGCATCACGTACTCAAAGATCAATACGTAATTTCAACCCATTTTCACTCTTTTTGCATAGGGCTAACACTATGCATAGACAGACTACAGCAGGCATACTGTTTACCCCTCCTGATAAGATGTGGAATCACCCTTAACAGCGTTTAGAAACGATATGTAATCAACATTGATGGCACCTAAAGCAGTCAAAGTCATCCATATCTCTCCTTCAAGTTAAATTAGTCTTAAAAGCACCGGAACTTTCAATGTGTACTTAGTGAGAATCGAAACAAAGATGGAGAGCTGAAAGAGAGGTGGTAACCCCTGCAGATTGAAAGGAACAGTCCTAGGCTAGAGTCATGTAGCCCAGACCCAAAGATCTGAAGTGTCATATCAACCTGAATATTTCTCTGACAGCAAAGTCACATAAGATATTTATTACCTGTCAGGAATTCTTCTAATTTATTGAAACCCAACATGCCACGACCCTGTGGCACAGGCCCCAACATGTAAATACTTATGCAGACGCCTTGGTTATCCAATATTTCTATGATATTCATCTCAATATTGTAGCAGTACAAGATTTAGACATTTCATGTTTTGGCTATGCACTTTCTAAATTCTGATATACTTTAAAGACTCCTGTCTTTGTACTCCAAATTACAACCAATAAAATTAAATACATAAACAAATCAGCAGTCACATATCATGCCAAAATATTTTGGAAACATTACATGTTACATAGTGTAGAAATATGAATTGTAAATAAAAAGGGAAATACGGTTGTAAATAGAAGGGGACAATACGGTATAATGTATATTTCAGAATTGTAAATATCTTTAGGGAATATAGCCGTTAGCTACAAAGCTAACCCATATGACCGTTAGAAATTCTAGGATTCTGTTGTGTGTATATATAGGTCCATCAGAGACTTTAAATGAAATGGTTGATTTCAACCAATTCTTTCTCATACTGTTATCTACATTTCTGGTCTACTGTTAATTCTGTAAAGATTTCTATACATAGGGTGCTCAAACCCATCCCATGTGCTCCATAGGAGCAGTAGACGGAAGAAGCAGTGGCAACAAGAAAGGAGATGGGATAGGCTGAGGGAGTGGGAGAGGAAGAGGAGGATAGAAACCCAAACTTGCTGGAGCATGGGCAGTGTCTGCAGAAAACAAAAGTGGCAAGGTATGAGAGAGTGAAATGTGGGTCACAGAAAGGAGAGTTAATAGAGAATAAATAAGAGAGACAGACAAGGAGAGAAATACCAGAGGTGGATGAATAATAGGCAAGGAAAAGAGAGCGCGAAAAAAAGATGGGCCAGCCATGATAGGCTCTGATCTAAAAGATATTATTATTCAGAAATTTTCAATTGTTTTATAAAAAATCAACATCCAACTATGCAAAGTAAGGATAGGGAATATTTTACTTGCTTGTTCGTCCATACCAGCTCTAGGCCTTTCAGCCCAAAAGAGTTTGGCAAAGCATTCACCAGAAAAAGTAATATTGACACAAGAACCAAGAAACCAATTTCCAAAGACAATCCAATTCTTAAACCACAAACTAAGACCATAAAGATAATTACATTGATTCCAAAGTTTGAAAATTTGAACTACATCAAACAGAAAATTAGATAAAAACTGGATCTGACATTGTTCTGAAGTGCAAACACTTGTTTCCATTAGAACTTTAGTCTTCAGCAATATACACCAAAAATGGGGATGCAAAGTTTCCATCCAAGCATCATCTTCCCCTCCACCAACCCCCTTGCACCCAGCACAGAAAAAAATACAGGACAAAGAAATCACCCGCAGAATAATTTTTGGTTCAAAGAGGGGAAAAAAAGAAAGATCCAAAAAAAATTTTGGTTCAAAGAGAAAGAAAAAAAGATCCAAAAACTACAATGA
Source organism: Eustoma russellianum (assembly GCA_036186865.1). NCBI lineage: Eukaryota > Viridiplantae > Streptophyta > Magnoliopsida > Gentianales > Gentianaceae > Eustoma > Eustoma russellianum. Next base: position 7,953,715 of record AP025060.1, read on the forward strand.
TATTTTAGACAAAACCGTAAAAGTTAAAAAGTTGCAATTTCAACTGGCCAATGGTACTATCATGAATATACACAAACGGAATATTAGTGTATGTCATGCAGGTCAGTAACTGAGTTATATAGAGTCCATTTCAAGCCCAATTCTTACTTGATGAATATGAGCCCGTAGTCAAATTCAAGTAAAATTCTCATGTGGAGTTAAATGAGCTGGGATTGAATGATAACGAGATCGGTTCATGAGCTCCACAGCCAGCTTGTTTATAGTGTATTATAATATTCTTGATTTGTATGATTAATAATTAATTTATTTTTCATATTGTAAGGGTTTTAGAAACAATTAACACATTAAGGACTACTTATACAAACAATTACTAAGAGATACTACTGAATTCAAATCTTAATTGAGCTTTAATTAATTTAATACAAATGTTAATTGAATAATTAACGAATTCAAACTTGAATCTTATTTTTTGGCGACTTCAATTCAAGCACGAACCAATTCAATCCCAATTAAATTCGCTTATATTCAGCTCATTTGCTGCCCTAACCTCATGACAATTTGTAGCTTGGAAAATCGCAAGTTGTAACTTTTTCCGGTGTTACTGATTGAATTAATCAGCAAAAAAAAACACATAATTATATGCGACTAGTCAGCAAGCTTGTTTTCCTTCTTTTTTATGTTTAGCGATGAGGACTGACCACTAAAAATCCCAACAAGCCCATCAAGGGAAAAGCAGTAGAAGGAAGGACATGTAGTACCTGCAACTTCTCCACAAAGCTCTCCAACTCACTTCCAATCCCATCCTTTGACCCACTATTTTCTGAAGAAAAAAGTTGTGCTTCTTCAGACGCTTCACCAACCAAAGCTTGCTGTATTCGCAATTAAAAGTCACCAATTACAAGTGAAAAATACCACTAGTTACAAGATCCACCCTCTTACATAAACAGAAAGGAAATCTTGAAAAAGGACTCCTTCAAAGAATTATTCTGTATAGCAGTACTGCAAGCGATTCAGAAACAACTTATGTGTGTTTCCAACACATGGGTAAGGTTGCGTATAGTCCAATCCCCCTTACTCTGTCATAGATGGAAGCCTCTAAGGCAATGGGGTAATGTTGTTGTTGCTTTTGTAGCAGTAGTGCAAGCAATCCTACAGAGCAGATTGGAGCCGTAACCAGAAATGTATCGATTAAGCTGCGGTTTACCAGACTTTTTTCTTAGGTAGATAACTAATCAGGCTTGCAATGCATCAACCCACTCTGCCGGATGCACGTCCTTTTCAGGCCAACATGTCTACGGGGCTGCAAAGTAAACTCACTTTTCAATCAATTCAAGCTCATTTTGCAATTCACCCGCTTGGAAGCATCAAAGGAGAAACGAATGAAGGAATCCGGTGGATGCAAAGAGACAAAGCTTGAGAAATGGTGAGGCTATGGTTGAATTGTCTTTGAAATAATTAAGGGAAAATATTAAGAATTTGATTTATTTATTTTTTACTTCATCGGAAACTGTATGTAGTGTCGGAGAAAGGCGGGTGATATTTGTAAGAGAGATGATCAGTTGCTTGAAAAGAAATCACAGGTTCCTTCCAGTAGAAATGACCAGACATTCTTTGATTCAAATAAGATGGTGAACCGCCAGTAAAAGTAGAACAAATTTGTTTTACTTCATTTAATATTGACTACAATTCGGTCAACCCTGGTATAAAAGGAGAGAAATTCCTGAGAGTTACCTTTTTTTTTTCGCTCGATGATTTTGTGAAAATAAAAGTGTTTCGCTTGACAGAGACAAAATTTTGATACTGATTTTGTGAAAAATAGTCCAAATGTTATATAAGTTTTTCTCCTCAACCATAGAAAAGATGCATGCTTGTTCTTCAGAAATTGAATGTTCTCACACATCATTTACTTTTTCATGTAGGTTAAGCATAAATCTCCCTTCATAATTCCAGTTAAACAAAACAGATGCGATGATTCAGGTAGGTTGGTTCAGCACTAATTAAATATGCTGTCTATGCTAGAAAGAACCCCGCAACAAAATTGTCACCTCTTTACTCTGCTTCTTAACAGAGTGTAAATTACTGCATTCTGCCAACTAAACTCCTAGAAATATGCAAGGGTAAAGATACTTTAGGTAAGTTGATTACCAACCCCAGGCAAACTATTTTGCAACATCGCCTAATTTGGCTTTTCTACGGAATTTTAACTAACAAAAGAAAAAAGGTAAGTTGACTACCCAAAAAAATACTTTAGGTAAGAAAAGGGTTTTTCAGGTAACAAGCCATAAAGAGAATCAGTCCAGGCAGTTCACAGAATTCTCACAAGATCCAGTCTTAGTATTAGTCCAGGATAAAAAAATAAAAATAATAATAACAACAACAACAATATCGTCGATATAATTTCTAAATAGCCCAACAGAAACCCTTTTTTTTTGTAATTAAATAGCCCAACATAAACCCAGTAACCTGAACAGATTATATTACACACACCCAATAAAATGAAAGCTGTGGAACACAAAATAATTTTCTAGAAGTTACCAGCAATAGTTTCTTATGCTGTTTTCTTTGCGGGAGGATTCCAAGGGCATCTAGCATTGATTCATTCAGCTCTGCAGGATAAGTTTGGAATGTAAACACATATATAAGAATCAAAAAGTAAAATAAATACGGACATCTTAGAAAGACCTTTAGTTTCCAACAATGTCGCCAAAACGATCAGTGAACCTAAGACCTGGATATCATCTCCGCTTTTAACATATGATAGCAGTGCTTCCCTGCACATAAAATCCCTCATGATTGAGTCAAACAGATAATGTCTTTAGTTGTTCTCCACGTACCCACAAATCCTCAGCAAAATCAAGTCTCCAAGGTCCCAACATTCTTTGCCGGGAATTCAGGCACAATGTCCACACAATATCTCAAGGTTTCATAGACTAGGAACTTGCAATACAAGTATATCAAAACCTTCTGAAACTGTATGACACATTGATTCAGCCAGGAAGGTACACTGATTTATACTTCCTCAGATGAGCATAACAAATATTTATAATTCATACATGGAAACCAATAGAAAAGAACTTGTTAACAGGTTCTCTCCACAGTTTATTTGTACCATGGTAGGAAAATGTACCCTCAAGTAATCAAGGGGAAAAGGAAGATTACTTAAATCACCTGTGATTACCTAACAGTAAAATGTGAGCCTCTATACGGAGGTGTAGTGGGGTCTTCTGGCTGACACGGTGAAGAATTTGATGAGTTCTGTAATTTTATTCCTGAATGTATATGGTTCAACTCAGGTGCGGATCTTCCATTGTTTCCCTCATCCATGAGACTAGGGAATGGGGTACAACCGTTGAGCTTCGGTTGAGATCTTGGTGTGAAGGTCCCCACACAAAAAATAAGCGCCGCAACTACAGTATTTGCCAGATCTTTGATTTTGACAATGCGCAAAATGCAACAAAGCAAGTACAAAGAGCAGGCAATGCCAACTTCTCTTTCCTGCATGGGAAGCCAAGGTTATAAAAGAAAAATAATTTACCAAATGAAAGATGAAAGAAATGAAAAAGATAGACGTTATTACATTCTTGACGATTTCCCTTCTCAGAGAAGGAAGGACTAAAGGAAAGACCAGAAGTGCCAAAATGTTATCAGTTATTAACCTTCCAACATAAGGAATCCCAGCAGAGATAACATCACTAAAATAGTATAGATTGTCTTCGATTTCATCTACAGCAGCGAGGATAGAAGAGTTTGAAGCTGAACTAGTATCCCTGTCTCGTATGTCAAATAGACTATTCAGCAACAATTCATCTACTGCAGCAATCCGAGAGAGAGAGAGAGAGAGAGAGAGAGAGAGAGAGAGGGAAAAGGGGGGAAACGAGTGATACTTTGTATGTCTTAGGACCAATTGACTCAGGCTGATGCACTGCCCCCGAAAAAATTTTACAAAGTTTGAGAAATACTCTGAGTGGGGAGCATTAGCAAGGTATCTGTTAACAGCTTCGTCTCCAACTGCAGAAGAGAAAGGAATCTGTTTTTGTTGGAAGAATGTATGTATATGGAGTAGGATAAAAGGATCATGAGCAGAACCTACCATGATAAACATTTAGAGTCAAAGCACGCACCGCAATTCGGATCATTCCTTCCTCATGAAAAGCAAACCGTATGGCCTCAACATAAAGCGGGAAAGATACAACTTCATTCTGAAAAGAAAAAAGAAAGAGAATGTGAAAAATCCAGGCAAATGACACCTACAAGCATGCAGGAAACTAGAAGGAGAGCATGCAGGAAACTAGAAGGAGAGCATGCAGGTGCAACCACAGATGCATGCAGATAAGAAGGAAAGGAAACCAATAAGGTACTTAGGTTGCTCAAAAAGAAGTGTCCCAAGTGCTCATAAGGAATCTTTTTCTTTTGTTATAAAAGATTAACTGCTTGGTAAATAAATGCTTATATGCTTAAAAACATACAACACTGCCATAAGGGTGACCAAATCTAATACTTTTGTCATAGAGAAATGTCAGAATTGCTAAATCGTTACATTGGATAAAAATTCTTATCTTTTTTTTTCACTTTCACTTTCAGAAGCTTGATTTTAAACGATCCAAGTAACAGATTAACATTTGCTTCTAGGAGCACTCAAACAGTCTCAGAGAATGAGAACCATATAGAATCACTATGATACGGCCATTATTGAGGATTAAAAAAATGGAATTTTGAGATCGAATTTCAAGACCACTTTTGAAGATATCTTCCAAGCTTATTTCAACCTTCAAATTTGATCCACAAAGCCATCAAGACTTAACAAAACCGGTTGAAGACTAAGAAGAACAAGATAACTCCATTTTCAAGATAGTTTTTTTACCGACATTGTAATTTATCTCTTTTCAAACTTTTTATAGATTTTTATGATAGAGTTTATCTTTCTTTTTGATTTGTTTTTGGTTGAAAGTTTCAGCCCTTTTATTAACCAAGGCCGCCGGCCTTACAGGACAAAGAACGACATTAATAAAAATTTTGACATCTTTTGTTTTCTCTCCCAAAAGAGTGAATTCTTGTTTTCTTGATTTTGCATCAAAAATCAAGGCTGCTATCTCTCAATCTTGAGCAAATTGAGGGTGATTGACAAAGATTAAAGTAACCGTCTAGGAGGGACTTGAAGGTTTGCCTATCAATGCACACTTGAATCTAAGGTGTTTGCTTATTCCGGCGATTTCTACACAACGGAAGCACGGAAAAGTTTACTTCTTTGTGCCTACACCCTTGTGGAAAGGTTGTTGGAGGTGGAAGAGAGGATCCTTACCGTGTCAGCTTACATCACACTAACTGAGCAGAAGTTGGAGAACAATAAAATATAAGAGTGCGTTTGCAGATTTGTGAGGAATTACATTCTTTTAGACGCATGCTTTTACAAGAGCTTGGTAACAGATTCACTTTCGTTTCCCAGGACTAGGAGCACTCACTCAAACAGCCTCAGAGAATGTGAACCAGGTAGAAACTTATGAACGTGGATGGACACTTGTAATTAAACAGGGTCTGCCTTCTATTACGCTCTAAAGCCAAGCACGATGCTTAATACATACTTTTTCATGGGACTACAAGCAACACGACTTTTTCACTGTTCTTCCATAAATTCTCCATTCCTCTTGTAAGGAAGGCCAAGGATACCACGGTAATAATAGCAACTAAAGGACAATCAACCATCCAGGTTAATTCACCTCTTAGAGACTTGAAACAGCTCTCTCAAAAGCAGACCACTGTCTAAGAACATCACTGAAAACTTGCTAATACTTAGGAGGTAGGTACACGACCAAACAAACATGACAAATCACCGACACACACACACACAACACAAGTAGAGAAACTCCAAACAACTATGATTTAAATGCTCAAGAAAGGGTAACCAGCACTTAATAACATTGGCTAGTTCCAAATTTAGCTATAGCCAATGTAATTAGCATCTGCACTTATTTTATTAAATTAAAAAAAAAAAAGATAAACGGAAAAAAATGTAGAGGAAAAAGTAAGAAGAGAGGTGCACTAACATTTTGACTCTTTACAAGCAGTGAAATTGTATTCTTGTTCAACTTCCCGCTTATGGCCCTGTCATGAAGAACTTAAGTCAACACAATCCACAGAAATGATGGGTGCAAAACAACAGTATATCACCAAATCATTTGATTTATTCGGGACATTCCATTACATAGCCCTTACATGAACATATAAATAAGACACAACAGAAATACAATTTATGCTGATCGTACGCTCCATACCAAAACCAATGAAAAGTCCTCATCAAAAAAATGCAGAAAGAGAGCAGAAATTTACATGACTGTGAAAAAGAGAGCAATCACGGAAGCTAAAGAACAAGATTGTTCCAAATCAAAAGCTTAGTGTTAAAATATCTGAAATAATTTTTCAGTGCACTCATTCACTAAAAAAGAAAGGGCATAAATTTAACTTGAAAAAGATATATTAACATAAGAAGAAAAACAAGGAAAACACTGGCGTTCAACACATGCTCATAGGTTGTCGCTTACTTGTCCCACCTAGTCCAAATTTGAATACTTAGTCTTATTACCGCTAAGTGGGGCCCGCTATATAAATCCTTTTTCACCATTATATTTGTTTCTTTACTACCAAAAAAAAGGATTGTAAATTAATTCCATGCTGACCACAAGCCTCGCCTTAAGATCACGTTGATTTTTCCATGCATAAGCTAAGTCCAACATACACAATGTCATTGGCTGTTCCCAAGCTTCACAGCTAAAACTATAACTGAATTGAGGATACATGGAACTCACCTTAGAAATGATATATAGTAAGAGAGTAATTCTTCATTTTGGAAATCAAAGGAATAAGTCATGAGGTAGTTAGTGTGTTCATTACTGAACAAGTAATCTGTAAAAGCCATAAAAAGTGAATACATCAGAACAGAACCAGCAGTTCAAAGGAAGTCAAACAGCTCAAGGGAAATGACACTACCACGTGTACGTACATATAGAATGCTCATCTTTCAAGTTTTGAATCATAATACTCATTGTCTGGAGTAACTGAACTGAAACAATTAAAGTTCTGCTAACTTTTAATATCCGCACAAACTCCCCCATGACCTGTTTTTCCATAAAAAACCTACAAAACAAGAATTACATCTCATTACCAAACAATAACTGTTGGCAATATCTAGAGAAAAGGTCATGAATGCAGACTCGAAAAAGGCTGGGTCATGTTGGTCGCCATAGGTTATTAGCTCTGCTATTGATCTCAGTGCTTCAATTACAAAATCCTACAAAATACAGCTGAAACTTTAATATCAAGGTTCCAAACAAGGAAAAAGGAAAAGATGTAGACATGAAAATCTTTGAAAGAGCTTACAAAAAAAATCTTTGGAAGAAGTATAGAAATCACCTTGTTAACATCATTGACAATTTGTATTTTCATAATTTGTTCAGTGAGATACCTGCATAACATGGGATAAACAAGTAAATGAGGGAGCCACGATTGTGTATGCGGCATAAACCATAAAGCCGCATCCATTCAGCATAAGGGACACATTATATAAATTATACTATTCAAGCATTATAAAAAACAACAAGAAAGAAACTACTGAAATCAGAGCATGGTTTGGGTAATGTGGGACCTAGATGTTAGTGTATGTGCCCTAGGCCATGATTTGGATATTTATGTTATGCATTTATTATTAATATAAGAGGTTTTATTATCATTATTGTTGGTTAGTATGTTACACAATTTTGATATATGTCCCTGATTCATTATTGTTATAGAGATAAAATAATTTATAATCAGTATGAGTATTGATTTGATAATCATGAGATGATTATGTGTATGGTGATACGAATCAATCTCATAGATACTTGTTAGAGAACAGTGTATTGGATAGACCCATCATGAGATTACTACATGGATTAGCGTCATAAGTAAATCTCATGATAGTCATGTTTTAATCCTTTGACTTGAGATTGTCATAGTTTCCAACATAAGGACTATTATATTTTGACATGATCAAACGTTATTCGTAACTGGATAATAATAAAGGTCATGATTGAATGTGATAGAAATTATGTAGAGGATATTGAACAATCAAGATAAAATTTGTCCCTCTCTTTTGAGAGTGATATCTTTGGGCCCCTCGATTAGTGAGACTGTGAAATGCATGGCCGTGCTCAAATGATTTGATAGTGTGATCAATATCATTTGTTTTATCAGTCTACTTAGAGATCGAGTAATCATATGTTTGAACAATATAAGTATGACGCTGACCATGACTTATGTTCAAACTAGATATCGTGTGACAAAGGGATTAATGCATGTACTATTATTAGGCTAGTTGGACTTTACTCGTATTAATTGGGTAGTCGTAATGCCTTGCTAGAGGCCAATTACGACTTGTTGGTTTAATAGCGATTTAATCAACTGCCAATTAATATGGGCCTATCGGGTCACACACAAGAATGCGTATGGCTGAGATTAATAATATTAATAATATTAATATTGGATATTAATTATTGTTATTATTATTATTATCGTTTTTAATATTAATAATATTAATATTGGATATTAATTATTATTATTATTAATTTCGTTTTTTTTTATGTATATATTTATATCATCGGATAATAACAGAGAATCCATATTTGATATGGATTTTGATTGGTTTTATCTAATCCTAACAGAATCCGTATCTGGTACGGATTTTGATAGCGTTAACAAATCCGATCAGGAATCGGATTTTGATATCTATATATATGTACGGAGCATGGTGTATCTCGTACACCACACAACCAGTAGAAAACGAAAGGGCAAGAATCGTTTTTGTGAAAACCGAATTCTTCAGCCGCGCCGTTTGAAAAGCTAGCACTCCGGGCGGAAGCGTTCGTGTGGATACCGACAGAGGGTGATCGTATTTTCGCACCTTTTCATCTGCAGATTTCGAATCTACGGAGGTACTTTTTGATTTCTTTTGTCGAATTAAACGAACAACATGGATCCTTGGTAGGAAATCAGAGATCAAGTTTTGTTTTTGGGTAATGTGGGACCTAGGCACTCATCACCTGATGACAAGATGAGAAATGTTGTGACATTGATGTGGAACTCATAGAATGTGGAATTTGTCCACTGACTTCTCTAGTTCTGTTTGTTGGGCAAATAAAAAGACAGAAGATTGGGAGAAATGTGGGGAATGGGACTTCGTCTTAAGATGTTCAAGGTATAAATAAAAAAAGTAAGCCTTCATACATGCAAAAATGGACTTAATCCTTCCTTCTTTTTTCTTTTTCTTTTTTCCTTCTCTCTTTTTCTCTTTATTGGGGATCTTATGTGTGTGCACGTTACATACATACCTTTTTCCAAGTATAAGCTAAAATATATTTCTAATCATACTCTCAAGTACAGAAAAAACACAAACACAGATCCTCAGTATTAGCATTCAATTATCTCTTCGGTATAAGCCCTCACTAAATCATCAGGTATTAAAACAGAACCTCATGTCCCTTAAACTTATATATGTAAGACTTTGACATCAATTACCACCAATAAATAAGCTAGTATCCAAAACAAAGCTGAATTCGTATGAAACAGTTTCAGAAAAGATGAGCATACATGTTTAGGGAATCACGAGACTAATGCTAGGTAATTCTTGAAATTTTCTTTTCTTTGCCGTAAATTAGCATAAATTCGCCAGTGAAATTCTTCAATATCACTACCTTAGGGGAAAATATCACCATATGCATAAAATTAGTTAAACAGAGCAATTAAGAGCTTGTAGAACATTGATTACCTGAGTTCATCCAGAGAGAAACGATCTCGAGATCTCCAAAACGAAGACCACATGGTTTTGCAATCGCCGAGGAAGCTTTTTATTAGAAAAAAACAAAATTCTCGAAAATTTTCTCAGAAGTCCTTCATCCTCAGTATATTACATAACTAACTGCTCTTCTCCTGAAATCTTTCGCCGAACCATAGAATAATTATCTGTCCACGGAAATTTGATAATAAAAATCTGAGACGAATTAGGAAAAGAAAAAGGATCCCTGTTCCAGATTGGATTCAAATTCTCAGTTTGTCCCAAATACCAGAAATTTGATAGTAGCTTATGTAGGTGACAAAGAGGAAAGACGAGGAGAGAAACTAATAGGGGCTTATGCGTATCGCTGGAGTCAAGCTGAGCTGGCAAGTAGTTTCGGGTGGCCGTTCGCCAGGTCAGGGCCGGGTTTCTAATAAATTTGTGTTCTTTGCATAAAATACAATGTTTTACCGACAACAACAACGTTAACCCATTGTGTTAAAAGCAACCGTATATAACGACGTATGAGAGTCTGATATATTTAATGATACTCATGTTACAAACAGTTAATGTTTTACTGAGTGGAGCAAAATTTCGCATGGCCGCTTCTCCACGCTGAATGAAATGCTTTTTTCTTTTTGATGAAAAAAGAGATCGCACCGATGTAAGGACCAGTATAGACGGTGATGAAGCCGGATCTTCACCAGGTGGATCGGAGACGATCCTTGTAGTATGTCGTTAGCTCTCCGTTTGGGTCCGTCAATGGAGCCTGAGAAAGAAAGGAAACATTATAGGCCCAGGGGCGCGCTATCCTGGCAAAATCCTCCGACGCTCAAGTCAGTTATGGGTATTTTTGTACGCAGTTTATGCTGGAATAAATGTTTAGAATAAACATGTCTCAAAGTCTTACTGAGAATATGGCTGTTTAGATGTCGGCTGAGATGTCGTTTAGGATATCTCTCACTGAGAGTTAGAAGGTTGAAGGAAATGGAGTTCTTTCCTTAGAGAAGAAGACTCTGAAAGTTCAGTTGTGCTCCCCTTCTTCGTTTGGTAAGAGGTCCTTTTATGCACAAAATTGATGAATTCAGTCCCTCTACCCGATGATGGGACTATTGCATGGGTAGGAGGGCTAATTTGTCTGCTGTAGGCGTGCAGTGAGATTAGACAGATGCATGGGTAATAGGCTGCGTTAGAAGATGAGTCTATGATATGCAGGCGGCCAGTAATAATGATTCTGTACTTAGCCAAGCGATGATTGACACCCGGAAAGCATTTGCAGAATTGTCTTGGTGGGTCCCAGACGACAGTTGATAAATATCTTGTTTGAACTAGCCAAGTTATTTAAGGACAAAAACCCTTATGAGACTGAAGCCGAGACTAGAGCTTAAGGCTATCAGAAAGCTAAGACCGAGATTGTTCCGGGGCCGAGCAGAACCTGATTTCATTATGAAATTGTGCATTGTTGATCTGATATTTGAATATAGCTGAGATCGTCCAAAAATGGTTGCCTTGGTTAACCAGTACATCGCTGAGCCGAGGTGCCACTAGAGTTCTGCTTGGAATATGGCCGAGCAGAATTGCTCTGTGTGGGTTGGTCAAGAGTAGTCAAATCTGCTGAGTCGAGCTGACTAAGAAATACTTGGACTTGCCTTAGTCTTTGTAGATGACTTACCTCAAATGTTGATGATGAAGGCCGAGGCTGGTGTCTTTTGGCCGATGTTGACTTAGTTAAGTAGCTGAGTCTGAACTACGTTGACTGTTTGACTGACTGAAAACTTTTGTCTTATCTGAGCGGGTAGATTTTGCCTCATCAGACGACAAAAGTTATTGGTTTATCGTTCATTAGTTTAGTCGTTGTTAGACCTTTATGCACTATTATTGGACAGAGATGCCATGATTATCCCACATATACCTATTTATACATTTTATCTATATGTGTATATGTAAACATAGATACACACGTATATATATAAATATTTGTACATCACACGCAGACAAATATATATGGATATATACAGATACATGTATGTACATATAAATGCATACCTTGGACTTTTTCATCATCTTTTCGAAGTTTATGAAACTAAAATGTCCAAGCCGTCTATGTTATAGTTGTGTTAAATCATATTTTGCAACTAGACATGATAGTTTTTAGGAAATAAAATCATGCGCTCTAAGTTTCTAAACATCATTTTTTCTCTAAACCTCAAAAACAATTTCATCATTATTTTTTACAATGCATTTTCTCTTTGCAAATTCAACTTGGAAATTAGTATCGAATAGTTGGGTAACACTTACTAAATTGTACTTAGGCCCTTCTACATATAACACATTACTAATAATAAAAGAAGAATCGTCAATTTCTCCTTGACCAAGTATTTTGGCTCTTCCATTTCCAAAATGCATCGTTCCACCATATTGGATTTTGAACTTGGCAAACAAAGTTTTGTCTCCAATCATATATGTGGAACATCCGTTGTCCATAAGTCATTCGTTTGCCTCTTCTTTTGTCATTCTATTTAACTTGAGTACCTACAACACCAAATAGTTTATATATTGGTACACTTTGAGGTTGGGTCCTTTCGGGTTAGTTTGTCGACCTTAATGCTTCCAAACATGCATATTTTCATATCTAGCTATACATATACTTTTTACATGTCCTTTCATGTTACAATTGAAAACAATTGGGTACGTGTTTTGATTGTGTGTTTTTTTGCCTATGAGATAATGAATCATTTTAAGCCTTTTTAATATTTGACCTTTTCTTTTGATTTAATAACTAGGTTCAACAATAGCTTTAACTTTGGAATTAAAAATCTCAAATCTTAAGCTGGATTTATCATTTCTAACTCTTTGATTTTCAAGTACTTTATCACCATTTGTCAATATCTGCAAATTTAATCTTAGCCTATCTTATTCCTTCATATTTTCCTTCATATTTTTCATATTTTCTAGGCTACGGTCTTATGAATAGTAAGTATGATATCCTGCCCCTGATAATTCAAAATATTATGTTCATGCAAGCTTTTGTTTTCTAATATGCATTTATTAAAATATTTCTTCTAGTGTTTATACTTCAAGTTAAGTTTTTCAAAATCATCTTGTAAATCAATATTAGAAGATGTTAAATTAACCTCAAGATCATCCTCGATTGCCATGAGACAAATGTGTTGTTCTTCTTGATCATCAATTAGAGCAATAAGTCTAGCATCTTTGCCTTCATTATCTTCACCTTCCGATTTGGAAAGAAGATCATCCCACGTGGTTACTTCTACATTTAAAGCTATCTTCTTTTGAGAGAAGACTTTATTATCTTGCTCTTGCGGCTCGTTGACGTGGCAATCCACAATAAAGTGACCAGATCGACCACACTTATAGCAATTTTCACTCAATTATTTGTCTTTGGATGAACTTTTGAAAATCCTCCTTGCATGAAATTTGCTTCTTGTTGCTACTCTTCTAAACTTTTGAACTAGGAGTGCAACCTCTTCATCTGAATCATTAGAATCTACTATCAATCATTTGTATGATACATGTGAGGGCTTGATAGAATCCATCTTATTTTGCTCATCGATTAGGATTTCATTAATGAAGAAATTTTCGGATGGTTCATCAAGAGTAAGAGTCTTGAGATTTTTAGACTCAGTGATAGACGTCATTTTGAGTGTCCATGCTCTTGACAAAGAGTTGAGAAGTTTTGAGACAAGATCTTCATTTGATATTTTCTTTTCAAATATCGAAAGTTGATTCACGATTCGGGTGAATCAGTCAATAGTCTCCTCAATCTTTTCGCCACTCTTCATACCAAACATTTCATTCTCCTTCATTAGCATAAGTGTTTTGGTCACTCTCACTTGCTTGATTCCTTCGTGTATCATTTCTAACCTTTTCCATGCTTCATAAGCTGTTTAAAGACATTGAAGTGTTACAAGCTTGGTAGCGGTTAGAGCACTTGACAGAATATCAAATGTCTTTCCATTTATAGCAAACTTGATCTTTTTCTTCATGGCTATAGTCATCCTCATCTTTGAACATTGATTCACTTTTTGAGTTTGTAAATATAGAAACTTCGATCCTTTGGCAACACTTCTCTATATGTCAAATCCACAACCTTTCAAATGATTTATCATTCTAAACTTCCACAACGAATAGTTTTGACATCAAATATATGAGCTTTGGTGTTTGAGGCTGAGAATAGAGTGGTTAATTTGGGAGCTGAGCTATAAGAAGAAAAGGTTGTCGTTGCCATGATCTTTAACCTTGCTACTTGCAAAAATTAGCCAAGCAATTAAGGTTAGGCTCTGATACAAATTGTTAGATCGTAACAATAACTCTAGAGGGGGAGTGAATAGAGCGTTGGATTATTTTTGGGGTTTTCTCGATTTTATTCAAGCTCACTCAAATGTTCTACAAAGTAAGAAAGAAAGAGATGAAAAATAGTGAATGAAGACACACGATATAGAGTGATTCGAATCTATTCGATTCTACTCCACTACCACTTTGTTTCCAAAGTAGATTTTCAATAGCAACTTTTCTTATTACATTCAATAAGGAACATGAACAACAATACTTACATAACATCTAGTGCAAGTAGCAACTACAATAATAGCAACTTATTTCATAAAAACACATTGTGCAACAACAACAATATCAGCTACAAGCAAGAATCAATTCTTTTGTCTTCACAACTTCAATAACATTTTACTGAAGAACTTTCACCAAGTAGATTTTAGAAGAGTAGTGGGATTATACTTTCAAATGAGTCTAGAGCACAAGCAACCGGTCAAAGATGATTAGTTTCTCTGTGCTATACTATTACTTTCATAATAAAACAATGAGTACAAAACAACAAGGGCTTAATAGACTTTAACCACTTTTCACTTTTGAGAGCATTTTACAACAATGTGTGATGAAGTTTGAAGAGAATGAAAGTATATGTTTGCCTTATCTGAGATTGAAGGAAGAATGGGGTCTTCCTTAGGAAGAGGTGCCTTGGCCGAATTTGCAAGAATGATTGGGGAGGATGTCTTCATTCTTGGATAAGGAAAAAGGTTTAGAAGAGAGGCATGTGCATCTTGAGAAATGGGAGATGTTGGGAAAGGAGAGTCTTCATCTCTTTGATTAAGGTGGCCGGCCAAGAGGACATGAGAAGGGTGCTATTTTGTTTTCTTGTGGCATGTGAGGATGGGACAAGTTTGATAGGGGTTGTGTATTTGTACCAACCAAGGTGTGATGGAAATTTTGCATGTCTTGGAGAAGGAATTGGATGGAGTGTTGTAGGGAAAAAATCTTTTCTATGCTCCTCATGTGTTGGCCAAAAGTTAAGTCTTGAAATGGTGGAAGAGTCTCATCATGAAACTTATGGAAAAAAAAAGGAAATATTGGTGGTGTAAGAATTGCATGTGTTTTGATTGGGTGGAAGATGGATGTAGTAAGACAACAAATTTTATTTTCTTCCCTGCATGGTGGGGTGTAAAGACAAGTGGTGGGGAAAAAATGACTATTCTTGAAGTTGTTAAGGAGATGACATGGTGAAAGAGTTGCATGTAATATGATTGGTTGAATGTGGAGCGGTGTAAGAAGATTTTTCTCTTATTTTTCTCCTTTGTGTTGGGCGGCCATATGGGTAAGAAAGGAGGTGATGTGTCTTGAAAGTGGAAGACTTATGACATGAATTAGTCTTTTTGGAAGAAAGTGTGTAGAGATTGTACACTTATCAAATTCTTATAATGGTATAAGAAGACCAAGGATAGTGGAAGAAGAGGAATAAAATAATCCTCCACTCATGCATGGTAGGGGCGGACAAGGGTGCCCTTGGATGGCAGAATGAGACAAATTTGTCCACCTCATTTTCTACGTGTCACATTTTCTTTTCCCTTTTATTTAAGTGTATTAAAGTTAGTGTATTAATTTTCAATTTCATTTAATCAATCTTCCTAAATTATTTTGTTACATAGGGCTTACTTTATTTATTTAATGTGTACCAAATTCTCACCTTACACTGCTTAAAGCGGCACAACGATTGAGTCGATTTTATTCGACTCGCCTTATCTTTATCTTTATAATTTCTTTTGTTTTTCTTTTCCTAATTGCATGAGGGTGCGGGTCGTAACACCTTGCCACCACGTCCCACCATCACACCACCATCGCACCATCACGTGCCATCATTGTGCCTCCACTGTGTGTCACCACCAGGCTACCATCACGTGTATGCATCCGCTTTAATTCCCACTTCATCTTAGATTTGTCAAATAGCATGTAGAGTAATGATGCACATTCCATCTTCTATACCAAACATATGTAGGTTTGCAGCTCAAACTCATTTCAATTCCAACATTTATTATTTTGATACGATAGTGATACTCTAGTTCAAACCGAACCCCTCTTAGAATATTTATATCAATTAGACTTACCAGGAAAAAAAGATTTCTTCTTATTTGCAGCCTCGGTGGTTAAAATATTGAAGTCATTGTAGGCTTCTGGCGTGCTTTCTTATTTCTGAGTGTATTTGTAGTGAGTGCACAGATATTTGGAGATTTTGTGGTATTAGGCTTAGTTGATCGCAATTTCACAAGGTACGGTTTTCTGCGTAACTAACTGATATGCATAGAGGTTTGGACTATTTGTGAGTGAACATACATTTGGACAATTTGTGTTATTAGGCTTAGTTGTTTTGAAGAATTGTGGTGTTAGGCTTAGTTGATTGCAATTTCACAAGGATTTTTTGCGTAACTAGCTGATATGCATATAATTCTTAAGGGTGGGCAAAGCATATTGAATGATTAGTTTCTTGCACTTGGTAGATGTAAAACCTAAGAATGCTTTTAATTGTGATTTTTCGTGCGGTCCTCTTTTTCTCTGAGTGATTTTTCATGGGTTGAATGTGATTATTTAGCACTTTATGGCCAGGACTTCCAGTTAGCATTAGAATTAACGGAGTAGAACCGTGACACTGTTCGTCTTGCAATCTTAAGGATTGTGGTTTTGAAAATCACAAGTGGATGTTACTTTCTGGCTTCATCAGATTAGTCTAATCAACGGCTAAGGCCACATGGTTTGCAGACTCTTGAATTGCGATGTTGATAAATAGTTTGATACCTACCCGTATTGACCATCCATTTGTGTTTAGTCTTCACGGTGAGAATCGAAGATATTCCCTTGACTTGATGCTGGGTGATCAAAATCCACAAGACTGTTTTCCTCCTGGTGACTGCACTCAGAGTATATGTGATAAATTGGTTTATACAACTGAGGAGAATACGGGAGATTCTTGTGTGTTAAGTCTTCCGAGTTCTACATTGATATCTACCATGTCCGACAGTTGTACGCTTTTGCGTGTGTACCATCGGAAGAAGCTCCAAAAAAAGCCTCATGCTCTTTGTTCACTCCAAATGTGTAAGCATGTTTCTCAAGATGGTTTTGATTCTGCTGTAAGTTCTGAATCCCTTTGTGGAGCTACAAATGAAAATGCAGTTTCAATTGATGTGGAAACAGAAGGTTTTCAATCTCATCCGCAGCGTTTAATGAAATGTGGAAAGGAGGCTGCTTTATCTAAATCACCGTCCTGTGACGAGTGTCCAGATTCTCTAGAGCCTTGTTCAGATGAAGCCTTCAGAAGTGACACTGGAAGAAGGTCTGATCACTGTTCTATAGATGATAGCTGTTGTTCATCAAAATTGAATTTGGATTGCACGACCGCTTCAGTTAAGGGTGAGGTGGATGATACTGGCGAATGCTCGTCCTCTGGTGCGCTAGTTTCTGATGGGCTGAGGGATAACTCTTCAGAAAAAGAAATTTTCATTTCTATATTTAGAGGCCTTGGACTTCTTGAAAATGCATCTTGTCAGCAGCATTTGGTCTCCGTTAATAAAAATGGCATGACTACTGAGGCACGAGTGTGTAGGGTATGTGATCGTTCAGAAAGTACTCTGAAGATGCTGATTTGTGATCAGTGTGAAGATGCTTTCCATGATTCTTGCTGCAATCCTCAAATAAGGAGAAAACCTACCCATGAGTGGTTTTGCTACTCTTGCTTAAAGAAAAGATGCAAGATATTGGTGGAGAAAAATCCTAGGTCTCCATCAAGCATCAGCAATGGAAGTAGCAGATGCAGACATGTGGCATTGGGGGCAGAATTAGGTCCTATAGCATCAATGTTCAATGACAATGAGACTTATTACTCTAAGGTCCGAGTTGGCAGTGGATATCAAGCAGAGGTTCCTAGCTGGTCTGGTCCCATTATTGAGTAAGTTACCTTGCAACCGCTACCCTTTGTCGTTGGAGCTAGTTTTATAATAGCAGATTCCGAATACCAATCGTGTGATGGAATATACCAACACTAGGCTAATATAAGTAACAATGTAACTTTTGACCAAATTGGCTTCCTAATCTTTTGTTGTTCCCATGGGGATTTTGGGGACAAGCTTTCATCTTTTCTATTATAGAGGCCAGAGATCCTGTGTTTTCTTCTAGTGTTCTTCATCTTTCCCTTACTAATCTGCCGTGAGTTTGCATGTAAGCACTCAAATTTGATGCATTAGATGAAACTCGGCTCATTCTTCTTGAGCTAATGCATCTTTTTTTGCGAATGTAAAAAAATTTAGGTTCCTTCCAGCATATGTGGTATTAAATTAGGAGAGCCTGGATGTATATATTTTTTCTTTCATTTCTTACAAATGATAATTTGGTACTTATGAGTTGTAGCATGGCTGAGTGAAATTTGCGAAATTTCAAGTTATGCATATCCCAATAGCAAAATCTCGAGTCTCTGTTCCAGGGCATGCTGACATTTGGGGGAGGGGGCACGTTCTTTTTCGTGGTGCGTGGTTTGGACCTTTAGGGAAAAGGGAAGTCTCATAAAAGTGTGTCAGGCTGTTCAGACATGAACTTCTTTCAAATAGCTTTTTAACACTCTCATTTACTTAGATCATAACTATTGAGTTCCCATGATTGCAACAATAACAAGTGTGCTCATGGCAAAAAGGTGTTTGATTGAGTTTTAGTCCTTTATATCAAGCTTTTAGGCGATTAGTATTTTGGCATTGGTCTTTCGTGATTCCAATGTGTAACCCTTATGATGCATCAGTTTACTACCTACAAAATATTAATCCAACAAGTTCCCTTTATGATGCTGTTTTTATATTCCATTCCTCTTGTTTCCAAACTGTTTATTGTTTGTTTTGTTTTCAAAACTTCCTTAATATGAAAATTCATTTTTTTCATCACATATGTGCTTAGAATTTGCATTTTTTTTTATGTTTTCTGTACTATAGTCATGATTTTGTTCCTTTTTTTTTTTACTGCTTTTAATGTTGAAACAACATTGTGTTTTTAAGTAACTTGTCTCCACAATATTATCTAGACTTGTTGCTGATTTTGGTAGTTTATGGAAGACATGGTTGCTGAAAATTTTATTTGCGTCATGAAATCTGGTTGCCCTTGTCATTAAAATTGTAGATACAAAGCTGCATTCGTTATTCTGCAATGGTGGCTGAATTGTTCTTTAAGGCGACGGTCAATTTCCTAGTGATAAATCAACCATGCCTGCTAATCTGAACATTATTGCATTTGACACATCAGGCGATATACTCTAAAAATGTCTTAGATTGTAGTCTTATTCTTGCTTTCTGCATTATTCTTCCTGTCTCTCTGAAGTTGGAAGTCTGCTTCTTCTGGTTTATCCAATTGATTGCTAACTTGGTAGTCGATTATGTAGATTCTGCACCTACTTTCTGCGTTGAAATAATTTACACCATTGGCTCACACTTTGTTTTTTTTAGTGAAATATATTCTCTTGATGAACCGAAAGAGATGATGGAATCGGAATACCTTCATGTTTGTGTAAGCCATCTTTGTAGACTTTACCTTTCCCCGGGGAAATCAGTTTGTGGATAACTTATTTAATTTGTTATTGTCAGTCTCAGAACTCTGTTCCAATACTCTCTCCTACTTCCATTGGAAATTGGCTGCAATGCCATGCGGTTATACGTGATGTTGGGGATGGGAGTGATGGAACTACATGCGGGAAATGGCGTAGGTAAAGCTCTTGCTGCTTATTTTCGCCCCTTTCTTTTTAATGAATTTTTCAGTGTGCTATTAGTCAAAAGTTATTTTTCTCTTTTGGCTGTTGTTACTGTTGTTTCCTTTTTTTTTTTTTTTTACTAG
>AP025060.1:7973687-8259114 GCA_036186865.1 Eustoma russellianum
TTTTTTTTTTTTTTTTTACTAGTTGAACTTTTTCTTACCAATGTTTATATTTTGCAAGTATGTAGTCTATGCACAGAAAAATCTCCTAGTACATGTGATGCATGACCTCTTTTCCTGCTCACATGTGGAATGTTTGATATCTGGGTAAAGATTAGGGATGTCTTTTCATTTCCCCCTCCTGTTATTGATAGGATAACTCCTATTTAGTCAGTGCATGCGTAGATTAGTAGATTTGTAGCAATTGATCGACATACAATTTTCATTATGGATTATCGAGAAACAACCTCCATGTGTTTCTAACACATGAGTATGGTTGCGTACGTCCGATCCCCCATACCCCGCCATAGGCGGGAGCTTCTAAGGCAATAGGGTAATGTTGTTGTAGGAAGAATAATCTTACCTCTATAAAATATGTCTGGCTAAGAAAGATAGTGGACCTTGTAGGAGGATCATAGAGAAATCGTGCTCCTTAAGCATAACAAGGGTCCTCTTCTTTCCTTGGTCTCTGATTTCTGTGGTTATTTTGATCCCTTAAGGAACTTGTCTATTCCATTTTTTTTTTTGGTGGCAAAGATTTCATTGATGTATAGTCAAAAGAGCAGGTCAGAGTTACTGTGAGCTGCCTCCAAAAACAAGCCAGGACTTAGCTGCACCAATTCTTTCTGAAGAAGATGTCTAGATGGATATACATATTCACCCCCACTCCCACCCTCCCTTCCCCCTCTAAGAGCTCACAGAATCTAAAACACTGCAGAATCTCTTGAGCCTGAATGTTGGGTCCTTCTGGTATGCTGATGAGGACTCTGGATCCCTCCAAACCATACACCACTTGCACCTATGGCTAAGCTAGTTTTATGATCAATTCCTTTGGGAATTTCGATTTACAGGAAATCCTGCAATTTAATCACAAATGAGCTACTATGCATCTGTGACAGAATGATCTTAGAGAGGAGAAAGAAAGATGATTTAGGTTATCCTGGCCTTACTCATACAAGGTACTTCTTTTATCTTAAAGTGATATCCCACTCTGGTAGTTTGTCCTGTTTGTTAATCTATTTCAGCATGCCATCCACTAGAGTATAGCAAATGTAAGCACATACTTCCTTGTCCTAACCAATGCTACTCAAGGTGCCTTTTGGGTTTTGTGCCTGAGCTGTAAGTGCCACTCTTGATAGGACATGTGGAAGCAGGGAGCCATAGCCAATGATCCTTCTCCTGCCAGATACTGCCTGATAGGTTTCTGCAATTCGAAGCTTCAAGAGCATCGTGGAAACTTATTCTAGCTCATCCACCATCCCGTGATCTTTTATTCTTCTTGAAGTGTCCCATGCTCTTTAATTCTTCTTCAAGTGTCCCATGGTCTTTAATTCTTCTTCAAGTGTCTTGGGCTTTCAAAAGATGACTCCAAAACGCCTCCACATGCTGGCCTTCATCCTCCACACGCTTAGCATCCCATCCAGCAAGAAAAGATTGGACTTCATTCATAATCTGTTTGGTTTTGCTTCCTGTGGTTGGAACACATCTCCTTGCTACCTTAAGGCCTCATCGGTTTCTAATACAAGTGCGGATATAGCATTTTCTGAAGCTAGAAAGACCTGTATAGAACCTTTTTGATAATCAAGGACTTCTGCAGAGACAAGCAAATCATGTCTTATGTTTTTTATGCAAAAATCAGCTCTAAGGTTGTACCCTTTTGACCTACTAACTGATTAATTTCCTGGACATGATTGAGGAACTAAACTGAGTTCTCTATTTGCACTTAGCTTTCTTTTTCATGGATTAGATGTGAGAAACCTTGATGCTTAACTTGAAGGGCGTTATGCATAGAAAAAAAATTATTTTATTGATATAATAGATGGGGATGCACATCTAAATGTAGTTGTAAAGTATCTAAATTTGCTCGTGCAAACGGATAATAATATAGACGAGGAGGTCAGCCATATGGTTCAAGCTGAGATAATTGAAGTTTTAAGGGCATTAGGCTCTTTGGGCTAGTAGGCTCTGCTGTATCACCATTGGACATATGTTGCTCAACATATTCATCTTGGTTGGTGAACTATGAGCATAGGATGTCAATTGATAGATTAATAATGACACTGGATGTATATCTGCCTATATGTGGATTTGTAACTATCAACTATTACTCATGCAAAAGGATGGAAGAGTAGATGAAGAGGTTTATGCATATGATTCAAGCTAACATAGTCGAAGTTAAGTAGTGCATTAGGTATCTTAGGCGATTGTAATTACTTAAAACCTAAAGGAACAATTTCTTTGATATTATAAGACATTGATGCTATATAGGTTTGAATCTTGGTCAGTGAACTATGGGTATGAACAAAAAAATAAGATTAGGAGAGATGAGAATGTTAGGGAGGATGTGCAGACGATGAGGACGGACGGGATAATGTGTATTAGGCAAAATTGAAGTAAAATGTATGGATGATAATGAAAGCTAATTGGAATAGATTTGGGCACGAGAAAAATTCAACGTAGATGAACTTGTAAGGCAGTGAAACTCCTTGCACCCTATGGGGGTGGAATGTGGACCAAGCAGTATGTTGAATGGAGCCACCAAAAAAGATAATGACATCCTTAGACACATGAAGGGGTTTAAAATGGTTCTTATAGTCAATATCGTCAACTAGGCCTAAGGCTTTGGAGGAATCACATGATAGCTCTAAATAATAGCGGATAAAGTTGCACAAAGCTGCCTATGTAGTTGTGTGTCTTGCTCTCTGGAAGGGGCTGAATAGAATGCATTCTGAAAGCTTGGGGAAAGTTGTTTTGAACAGCTGGTAACATTGTGCTCTTCTTGGGAAAACGTAATGCCAATTTCCTAAAAAAATATTGTTCTTTTTTATAAAGTTCTACTACTTACAGCACAAGGATCAAGGTGGAATTAGATCAACTTAGTTTCTTATCATTCTTTGGATTGCTCTTGATATCTTGGAAATATGGGACCTGTTACCTGCCACTTTATTTCTCATGGATTGTTTTTATCTAAGGTTGACTAAATTCTTGTTCTTTAGTCTGGTATGCTTTGTGTAACAAGTTTTTGTATGTCAGGGCTCCACTTTTCGAAGTTCAGGCTGATAACTGGGAGTGCTTCTGTGCAGTCCTATGGGATCCATTGCGTGCTGATTGTGCTGTGGCTCAGGTATTGCATGCCATCTTTAGTTCTTTGTCCTTGCCCCTTTAGGGCTCTTTGTAAAAGATTCTGTAAGTGAGAGCCAAAGATTTCAATATATATGCAAAATGGAAAATATAGTTATTACAACCAGCTTTTGTCTAACTGCATCTTTAGAACCGAATCGTTGGTCCTCTGGCAATTCAAGTATGTGTAATGAAGCCTTTTGTGAACAACCTTTTCCAATATGCTTTTCAGGTTTCTGTTTCTGATTCTATAAGAAATTTGTGCATCTATTTTAGTGGTGTTACCTGTGTTCCCTTTGAGAGATGATTCAACTTAATTCTTTTTGAAGAGTAATTCTTAAGTTTAAACTTTGTGCTCCTGCATATTTCTTGCAGTGTATTCTTTCTGGCTATATGTTTCGATTTTGCTTTATACCTGCAATGCAAGGTTGTCTCTTTTGTTTATTTGCGCATATCCGTTTTCGCAAATTTCTCCGTGGGTTATCCCTGAAAGATGGGGATGGAGGAGGTGGTGTTCAAGTTGGGGTTAGTTGAGGCAGTCGTTAGTTTGAGTTTGTTTTCTAAAACCACCTAAGATTCAATATGTTAATCTGGTAAGTTTGCTTTGTGTTTACAACTTGCTTTGCCTATTTGAGTTTGCTTTCTCAAGAGTCATCATCCCTTAATAAGCTGAACCAGTCGCTTTCTTCCAGGAAACAGTACTTCGCCTTCCCTTGATCATAACATGAATTATTGTCTTGAGAAGTTCGCTGATGTTTAAAAGCATATATAATCATCTGACGACAAACTTTTTTTTTTTTTTGCAAGTTAAAGATATTATATATAAGACATGAATGGCGTGTTTACAAAAGCGTTTGCTTTAAGAAGGCAACGGCACGCTTGGTTTGTACAAAATATCGGTGGCTTACAATGACTATCCAATCTCTATTGTCAACCTTTACAAAAAGTTGTTTCAGAATAGAGCATAAGTCAAGCAAAGCAAAATGAAAGTAACAAGGATATTAATAAATAGACTATAGCCTAAACTACCACCCCAGGATCTCAAATGAGAGGTGAGACGTGTAAGTGACACAGTTTTCCATAACAACAAGCTTCAAGTGTTAAGGCACCCAGGCAACCAAAATAACAAACACCTTCCATGGGAATCCAGGGGTACAAAAGCAGCCCTTCTGAGTGTAGATAGAGCCATGTCTTGTGAAGATTTTTATTGAAACTCCTAGATTGAGGGTAAGTTTCCAGTAAAGCTTTGTGCATTTGTACTTACTCCAGGAGTCAACAGAATAGCGAACTTCATGGAGGATTTCCTTGAGTATAGTCTCATGGTCCTTTGCAATACAGTTAGGATCATTTTTTCATTAGCTATAAATTTGGATTGAAATTTATTTCAATTAGATGTAAAAAATGCTTTCTTGAATGGTGATTTACAGGAAGAAGTCTACATGGACTTACCTCCTGGATTTGATCAAGGTCCAAATAAAGGCAAGATATGTAGATTAAAAAGATCATTATATGGATTAAAACAATCTCTACGTGCATGGTTTAAACGATTTACATCAGTTGTTCTTAAGTATGGTTTTAAACAAACTCACAGTGATCATACTTTGTTTGTACGGTTTTCTACTCTTCATGATATTACAATTCTTATTGTCTATGTTGATGATATTATACTTACTGACAGCAATGTTAAAGGCATCAATCTGATTAAAAAACAACTGTCTGCTGAGTTTGAGGTTAAAGATTTAGGAAGGCTAAGGTATTTCTTAGGCATGGAAGTAGCTAGAACTAAAAATGAACTAAGCATTTCCCAAAGAAAGTATGTATTATACTTACTAAATGAGATAGGAATGCTTAGGTGTAGACCAGTATCTACGCCAATGGAGCCCGGAAGAAAACCAAAGAAATTGTGGGACACAGCACCCACTGATAAACTACAATATCAAAAGTTAGTAGGTAAACTCATTTACTTATCACATACACGCCCTGATATTTGTTATGCAGTTAGTTATGTTTCTCAATTTATGCATGATCCTACTAACAAACATCTTAAGACTGCTTTAAGAATTTTCAGGTATTTAAAAGCTGCCCTAGGACATGGTCTTTCATTCAAGAATCAGTTTGATAGACAGATTATACACGATGCAGACTGGGCTGGGTCTCAGACTGACTGGAGATCTACTACTGGGTATGCGAAGTAAGAAACAGGGGGTGGTCTCACAGAGCAGTGCTGAATCCGAACTACGCGCATTAGCAGCATGTTTATGTGAAGGCTTATGGATAAAGAAAGTACTTGATGAATTGAAGGTGGAAGTGGCACTAGCCAGAAGGCTCTGCTGTGATAATATATCAGCAATCAATATGGCTGAGAATGTCACTCAACATGACAAATCAAAGCATGTGGAGATCGATAGACATTTCATTCAAGAAAAGATTGAAGACAAGATTCTGACCATTGAACATATTTCTTCTAACAATCAAGTAGATGATATTTTTACAAAACCTGTATCTGTTCACACATTTCTTACACTTGTTTTCAAGCTTGGTTGTATTAAACACATACACCAAGCTTCAGGGTGAGTGTTGAAATACTAGGAAATAATGTATATATTAATGTATATATTAACTAGACTAAACATATAAGTGAATATGTATACACTAGATGTACTGTAGATACATGTATATACCGATTAGAAACTAGAGCTTGTATGCAAGGAAAGGTGGCAGGTTACCGTTAGAACATAAGAAAAGTAGCCGTTGGCTACTTTTGTATAAATATACATTTATTGTGCATTAATGAAGTATTCTGAAATCATTTGATTTCAGCTCTCATCTCCATCTTCTATTGTTCTTTATGTTCTTGTTGCCATTACTCAGTTATTCAGTTTATTAATTTCTACAGTTAGAGGCTTAGAGAGGTGTGCCATAAAAGTTGATAGTATGAAGGCTTTTGATACGGTAAATTGGAACTACCTTATGGAGATACTTAATAGTATGAACTTCCCTCTATAATTTATGAAATGGATTCACTTATGCATTTCTATGGCCTCATTCTCAGTAAACCTCAATGGTTCATTGATTGGGAACTTTAAGTCCTCTAAGAGACTTAGAGAGGTGATCTCCTATCCCCTTACCTTTTTATCCTTGTCATAGAAGGTTTTACCCAATTGCTAAAATCCAATACCCAAATATCCACATTTCAATACCATGATAGGTATGACCGATTAAGAATATCTTTTCTTACCTTTGTAGATGACTTGTTCATTTTGTCAAAATAAAATAATCAATCCGTCAGGATCATCGGAGATGTTCTATGGGAGTTTCAGGGCCTTTACGGCCTTAAGCCAAACCTCCTGAAATTAGAGGTGTTTGTGTCTGGAGTTACCTCCAAGAGGAAAAGAGCTATCTCTAGGATTCTGGGAATGCCTTTAGGTGTATTGCCTACAAGATATTTGGGAGTACCTCTGGTTTCTGGAAAGTTGTCCCATAATTATTGCTCTCCTTTACTAGACAGATTGAACGAAAAGATGAACAATTGGCTGCAGAAAACCTATTTTACGAGGAAAAAGTTTAGCTTATAAACTCTATATTCATTGCAATTTGTAGGTATTGGACAGCATCTTATCTTTTACCCAAGAGAATTATCAGAAGCATTGAAAGGATCCTCAAAACATTCTTGTGGGGAGATACCAAAAAGGCAAAAACCAAATGGAGTTTAGTTTGCCAACCAAAAGAGAGTGTTGTTGGACTTGGGATCACTAACGTAAGCTTGGTGAACTCTATCTGCCTCATAAAATTTATTTGGAACATTGTGGGGGATAAAGAAAGTCTGTGGATGAAGTGGATACATACAAGACAACAACAATCATACCCAGTATATCCCAACGACAGCAAAAGCTACCGCTAGGGTCTCACTAGAAGCAAACTCTGTATCCCTTAGGATGGAGGTATGTTTGCCCGACGCTCACCCTCCCCAGAATCGTCAATCTGCCATGCTTCAACTCATAAGTACCAATCGTCAATCTATTGGGGGAAAAAATGAAATTTTGCAAATTTTACGATGATTTGGTACTTATGAGTTGAAGCATGGTGGAGTGAAATTTGCGAAATTTTAATTTTAAAGATCGAAAGAGGACCACTAGTAGGGGGTTGCCAGAGATGAAGGCGAAGCAGACATACAGTCGCAAAAAGTCAGGGATAGGGAATGAATTTTTGAATTTTATGGAGATAGAATAAGAAAGATGAAAAGAGAAGGAATATAAGAGTTGGACTGCAAACGGTTTGGGAATTAAATTTGTTCCCACCAAGATTCCCGTCCTTCGGAATTTCAAATGGACATTTCGGCGGTTACAGAGCTCGAAAAGTGTGCAAAGAGAATCTCATCATTAATGACGTCTGCACACTGCGTGCGGAAGTGGAGCAGTCGATTCGATTTGTCCATTACTGTCAGACCATCCATTTTGCCTACCTCATTACTCTTGAAAACAACGTGGAAAAAAATTGCTATGAATGAGAGATCAATTCTCAAACCAGTTCAGAAGAATAATTGGCAGTTACACATTTTTGGAAGGATCCATGATACCTTTGAGGAATACTTAACTTAGTGGTCCCGAAAATGAAAAGAAAGTTGAGTGTAGGACAGAATGCTAAATTTAGCCAAGTTTTGGATGGGTATCTATGGAGGTTACCATGTGGAAGAAGTTGGGATCAACATGTTATCAATTTCTACCAAGTCTGCAGAACTATTATGCCTATTAATGGCTCAGATCAGTGGAAATGGTTACCGGATAAGACATCCTCAGTTGCTAGCGTTGTCTCTGTCCATCAAGTGGCTGAACATATGGTAAATTGGCACAAATTGTCTGCTGTAGAATTTATCTTTCTATGTTTGCAATAATATTATGGTTGGCTTGCTGGAAGAGGATATCTACACAAGACAAACTCTTAAATTGGAGACTTATCTCTACTAACACATGTGTTCTTTGTAATAGGAATGTTGAGACACATGATCACCTCTTTTTCTAATGCAAATGCTCATATGTGGTATGGAGATCCACCTTGAAGCAGCTACCGGCAAAGAACATGGCAAATAGCTGGCAGGGTATTATGGATTGGCTTACCGAAGCCTTTGGGAGGAACTGGTACTCAAGCTTCCACAAATAGTTGTTATATTTGGATTGTACACAACAATGTATAGGATATGGAGAGAGAAATTAACGATTCCACCAAAAGCTGGACAAGGATCTCTAAAGTACTATTAATGAAAACATAAGACACAATGCATCCACTTGGCAAGGCATCAAAAGGACAAAGAATAACTCGAAACTGGCCGTAGACCTGGGACTTCCAATGAAAATCTTTCGATGACAAGGCTAACCAGGTACTCTGATCACACAGATCACTTTTCCAAATTCATTTACTTGATCCCTCACCTTGACTATCCATCCAAGGGTATAACTCATAAAGCACCTTTTGGGGTCCTCCTTATTCTGTACACCTGTTGGAATTGGGAAATGGAGTATTTTGGTACCAAGTGTGGAAGGCTATGCGGAGTTTGTACTAATTGTGTGCCAAAATCTTCATTCTCGAACCTGCAACTAATGGCTATTCTTGACAAGAAATGCACCACATTCATTAAATGGTTCGCTTTCTATTGGGATTGGGAAATAGAGTATTTTGGTATGAAGTGTGGACGGCTGCATGGAGTTTGTACTACTTGTGTGCCAAAATCTTCACTCCCTAACCTGCAACTAATGGATATTCTTTACCAGAAATGCACCACATTCATTATATGGTTCCCTTTCGGTCCTAGGACCGTAGGGACCTTTCTCTCGGTGGTATTTACCTTCTGCAGGGTTTCTGCCTCTTCCCCTACTATTTTTCATTCACTTCTCTGATTGTATGGATGCAATTTTGGGTGTGTGGTTGGAAGTTTCTTAAATTTGCTGGATCTGGGTTCTCAGTATTTTAAGCAAAATGGTGTGGGGGGTTGAAAGTTCTCGGAATCACCTTTGTGGTTGGTGATGTTTGTTTTGGTTACTCACTCGATTGGCAAGTTATGTCTCAGGCTACTCTATCTCTCCTCCTTGGTACATTCATTGCTCATCATTAAGTTGAGCACGACGGAGCTCCAGATTACTGTTGGAAGGAAGTTATCACTTTTGATGTTTTTCTTTTTGTTTAATTCTGTATGTAACACCAGAAGAGTACTTTCTGTTTGCTGCTTTTGAATTCCAGGCAGTCTCAGCCGGGGTGTTCAAGCTTCCTCTTAGTTGTAATTATAGTTTGTGGTCTATTTTGGGCACCCGTAAAAAGTTAGCTTATATTAGATTAACGTGGTGGTATTGTATTTTGAGCAAGTTAAATTTGTTGATATCTCCAAACAACCATTCTTGTAATGTCGCCTAATTTGGCTTATCTATAAAAATTTTTAACTTACAAAAAAAGAACAGTTATACTTCTATAAAGTGACAATATTTTTAAGACAACCCAAAGTAATAGGCCAATATTTTCAGAACGGACGGAATAATATTTCTGGTCAAAAAGAACCAGAAAGGAAAAACTCTCGAAAATCATTTAAAGTTGGACTTTATTCTGGCAATGGTGAAAGCCACATATAGCAGAAGTAACGATTTCCCAAGGTTGTTTTTCCATGATCTTTCTTTTTCCTTCGTGTGGATATCATGTAACTGTTTCTACATATTAGAAAGGCAAACATTTCCATCAATGGTGCAGATAATTGAGGATTTAAAAATACTGAAACACATAAGATTGATGATATTATCGCTAAGACTTAAGGTATGGCTTCTAGAGTCCATGAGAAACCAAAAAGGTGAATAACACTTCATAGAGTTAGATAGTAGTTTACAAACCGCTGCTGCAATACATATGACAAGTACCTATAGGTTCGTAGCTGCACATTGCCGCCAAAAGTGACGAAAGACCATAAGTGCCCTTAAGGAGGGATGTGGTCAGTGTATGTGCACCAATCATATGAAGTATATAGAAACTTGAAGGAATATTATTCATCAAGATAGCTTCAAATGTATATAGAAGTGCCTCTTATATAGGCAGATTATCCTTGCTCCAGGATCAGTGGGACTACAATGACTATTAAGCCCACTATCACAACGGCTAGTTACTATCTAATGGCAACTAGGCTGGTTAAGCCTTAAGCCACCGAATCAGTGTGTGTAAATACAATGTATAATGCATGTGTATTTATATGTGTATGCGTACAGATCCTCTCTCTGTGTGTGTGTATATATATGTTCAGTGTATTCATATGTGTATTTACAGTGCTGTTGACTATACATTTCTACATAGTAGACATTGAAACTAACGTTTCAGATATGGCAGCACACTTTACTAGCTTTGTGGTGTAGCTACTTTCTCCAAATTGATTAGTAATCTAGGGGATGGTTTAGTTATGAAATCTTTTACAGAGAATGGAAAATTGTGTTTCTTTTGTTCTTTGCAACTTTTTCCATCTTAAGAAGGGGTTGTTGGACCAATTTCTCTGATATTGAAATTCCAAAAGGAAAACACAAGGCTAGTGTGTACCTGTCAAGGTCCGGGTTCATGTTACATTTTATATTGTAGAACTGTGCGGGTCAATAGTTAGTTTCATCTTTCCTGTTATGTTTACGTGAAGTAGGTACCTTCCACAAAGAATTATACCATGACGCGAGTACTCCTCATTAAGGCTCGAGGAGAGAAAAATTTAGGCTCTTTCCGTTGACTTAAGCTTGGTTTAAGTTGTTTGTTTCTGTCGAGTCATAGTTAGTCTGCATTACCAACAAATGCTTATTACCGTTTTAGAATAAAAGGCTATAACTGTACTTCTTGCTTGTCATTTATGCTTTGGCTAAATCATGTAAGAGGAATCATTTTAGTGCTTTTTGTTAGGTGCCTACTTTTGCAAGTAAAAGTTTACTGTGGAAATGATCTTTTATTTGGCATGTCTAACATTTACTTTTTCTATTTATCATCATCATCATCCAGACCCAGTATATCCCAACGACAGCAAAAACTATCGTTAGGGTCTGGGATTACTTTTTCTATTTATATTTTTCTTTACTTCAACAAATTTAGGCTATAACTCAAAAAAAAAAACGCAAGAGAAGCGATTATTCCATATAGCCGATCCCACAATGTGGGAAAAAGGCTTGAATATTGTTGTTGTATCTCTTTATATCAAAGTTTAACTGGTTAATAGCTTATGCCCTGTTAGTTTCTTTTTGCTAAGCTGATGGTATTCTGTGCTTCCTTTCTCTGCTTTAGGAGCTACCTGCGGACGAAGTTCTGAAGCAGTTGAAGTATATAGAAATGGTATTGTTCACTAGTATCTTCTAATGCTTCCTATTTTATGCAGAAATAGTATTGTTTAGTGTCTTCTAATGCTTCCAGTTTAAGGCGTCCGTTAATTTGTATCTCTTTGATGACATACCAAAAGTCTTGCCTTTCAGAAAAACGTTTCTTGCATATCGTTTTTCCTTTTCAATGGAATGGCAATCACATGCACAACATAAGTTCAAAGTTGAATGCAATGTCCTCATAATTTAGAGTGAGGGTGCCTTGATGATTTTTTCTGAAGTCTCTACGAGTCTTCTTGACCCATTCTTTGTCTGTCTTAAATAGAAAGGGTGCAGGTAGCGGAATGTAGTCTATGAAACTGTCCCCACACGTTAAGCTTCCTATCCCTCAACTTTCACCGTTTGCGGTAGCTCTAGTCGCTATGTATATGATTGTTTGCTGTTCCTCCATTCAGTTTTTCCCCTAACTGAAATTTTTAGAAGGAAAAAAGAAAGGTGCAACAGGCTACCTATATTTTAGAATAGGAAGACACCGATACTCTGGAAATTGGAGAGCGAAAATGACCCATAACTTTTGTCACGGTGTATATCCTATAAGGTGAATCACGAATTATGGTGATTAGGAATGCATTGGGTCCTTTTGTGTCCAGGGGCCAACAATTTTCATAACCTCACCACTCCCATAGATGACATGTACTAGTTCA
This sequence comes from Eustoma russellianum, assembly GCA_036186865.1. Lineage (NCBI taxonomy): Eukaryota > Viridiplantae > Streptophyta > Magnoliopsida > Gentianales > Gentianaceae > Eustoma > Eustoma russellianum. Next base: position 7,985,857 of record AP025060.1, read on the forward strand.
TAAATATTATGCATATGTTTCACTTGCACATTTTTCGGATGCCGCTAACAGGAAAAGGGGAAAGAAAATGAAAAAGGAGCATCAGACAACAACCAGTCTGTCTGTCAACATATATAAGCTTCGCTGGACCTGTTACTCCTTTCAGATGTTACTAAAAGGGATTTTATACTTATTGCTTCGAATATTCCCTTTTTAAGTAAATTATCCTGCGACTTTTTTTACAGCTCGTTTTGCAGTTTGGTTTTCCCTGTTCTGTGAAGTTAGACATTGTGACTAGCTGTTTGAGCTTTTATCATGTATTGTTATATGTAGTTGAGGCCGCGACTTACTTCTAAAAAGAGGAAGTTGAATCTTGTCAAGACTGTTAGTTCGCGCGAGATGAAAGAAGCATGATGAAGGTCCCATGTTTCATAGGGTGATCCGTACAAGGATGAAATGTAAGCAAGCTCGGACCTCCAATCTTCACAGTGCTGGGGAACTCCTGGTTAATGGGGTAATCCCACACGAAGGGTATCATCTTCTTTTTGTACGTACAAATTCAATATAATGTCATTTTTCTTCTTCATCGTTTCTCAATTCTTTGAGCCAAAATCAGGTGCCAATGTTGTTATGTTCAATAGTGCTCTTTGATCTTATAAGTATCTCTGAAGATCCTAGGTAGAAAGATCTGGCTCTGGTTGGTACGGTAATGATGGAATTGGGAACTAGTGGGTCGGGACCATGCTATTTGAATGGAAACTATATCTTAGTTTACAGTTTCGAAATGAAATTATTTGATGTTTGAATTCGTTTAAGATACCTTCTATCCTATTTCTGATAATAATAAGTCTGGTTGGGCTGTCTAATAAAGCTCAATGAACACACAGGAATACGATGCAAGGCATCGTTGCAGTTGATTAGCATGTGCATCTCTTGTTCTAGTTATATGAATAAGATGAAACCATCTCCTGTTTCGTACATAGCTTCCTCATTTTGTTGTACTGGCAGATCCTTTATGTAATTTTAATCTATAACAAGTTGCTCGTCTTCTCCATCTCTTACAAACTTACATGTGGTATAGTTTCAAAAGTACTCCTTTCAAGTATTGAATAAAGACAATTATACAAGTGAACTAGTAAGACGTGTGGTAAATTTAGCAATTTGTTTTATTGGTAGATCCTATTTGTTATTGTTGGGACGGCGGGCCTTAGATCAACTGGTAAGGTTGATGCTTTATAACCTTGAGATCACAGGTTTGAGTCACAGAAACATCCTCTTGCACAAAGTGTAGGATAAACCCGTGTGCATCATATCAAGAAGTGATCCGGTTTCTCTCTAGGTCCTGCGTTAAATACAGGAGTCTAGTGCACCGGAAACGACCTTTATATGGTTTGTTATTGTTGTCTAGCTATTGTTGTATTATAGTTAGTAGAGTATCCAGATGCATATGTTATAAAGCAGTCAGTCAGAAGAGGCCATTCCGAAGAAGGAAGTTGTTTTGTGACACAAGAGGAAGAAAACATAATATTGAATAACGAATTAAGCAGAGATTGTGGAGCATAATATAACTGATATAATTAAATGAAAGATTAGGAGTGGTTATGGAAGATATGCCTATGGAAATTGAAGCACTAAGGAGGATTGGTGATAAGCAAAAGATGCATAAAAACCAATGGGAAGTTAACTCGCACAAGGAGACATGTAAGCTGGAGTAAGAAACAGATGGAGCGATATGCTTCATGCATTGGCAAGAATTCAGAATAAAATTGCTCAGTCGATACTCGAATGAAAAAATTGCTCTAAGAAAAGGTCGCAGTCTCAGATCGAGACACAAATAGAAACAATACTTCTAACCTCGAATGGCTAAAGGCTTGAATCCACCCCAAATTGATACAGGATTACAGACCTAGTTTACAGTAGCCGTCTCGTATAGGTTTTGATAACATCTTATCAATTTTGAAAGCCGCTGAATTCTTGATTTGCATCCCCATAAAGTTCCATAGAACTATGACAGTGCGAGCGTCCGAAGCCAGAGAAGAATTCAATATAAAATAAAAGGGAAGACCCAAATCTATTGACTAGACACTGATAGTAGTCACCAAAGCAAATAAAGGACCCACCGAGCAAAAGATGGAGCTAACCAAGGTTTGGGTCTATGACAGTAAGACTAGTAACGCTTACACCAGGCAAACGTGAACAACAAAAGTTTGGGTAGTAAGACTAGTAACGCTAATACCAGGCAAAGGCGAACAACAAAAGTTTAGGTAGTAAGACTAGTTACGCTTACACCAGACAAGGGCGAACAAAAAAAGTTTGGGTAGCAAGACTAGTTACGTTTACACCAGGCAAAGGCGAACAAAAAAAGTTTGGGTCTATAGCAGTAAGACCTGTTACGCTTACACCAACAGCAGAAAGGCAAAGACAAACAATGGGTATGGGTGGAGCACCTGTAAGACCAAGAGTGAATTTCCCCTTGCGTGTCCCATGCTTTTAGTATCTCATTTTCCTCCGCGAACTCCAATAGATAAGTTTCTTACATCCAGAGTTTTGCATCAAGCTCGAGTAGAGCTTGTTATATAGTATGAATCAGCCGAGCAGTACTCGCAAAAATACAAGAGGTAGGATACATAAACTCCCCTGGGAAAAATGTTTCAACTACTCTTCAGCAAGATGAGTAGAAATGGCTGTGTTTCGACAAAACAACAAGTAAATACATTGTCCCAGAATACTAAATTGTGACCAGATCAAAACTGGTCAAGGGTCTTGATATAAACGCAAGCCTGAAATGAACAAGATTCAGGCAAATACACATCAAATATCGTACCAGCCCCACCAAATAGGGCACAGAATCAAGAAAGTGACAACTTTATTGTCATCACAAATGATGTTCTACTATCACAGCCTTTGGGTTTTATACGTCCTGGAACTATGCCTCCTTTTGATTTAGCTGTCCATTGGCACAGGGACAGGGGCAGACAATATATCGAGCAGGGAGTTCTGTGGTTCCAGCTCTTCATGCCACAAAGGCAGCGTGTCGCCAGGATAAAAATTTCTTGATACACCCTCCGAGTTGATCTATATGAAGCAGATTAGTCGATCACACATGGACAGCAAAACATAATAGTAGTACATCAAAAGAATAGCGAGGCCAAGCATAAAGTACTTTATTATCAACTAATGACAAGGAAGGGAGTTGTTTATATACTACGGTCATTGAAATTCATCTACTGCAATTTCATTAACTTTGACAAGAATTTTACACACTTCAGGTGGAATTTGCATTTTTTTTTTGTCTTTTTGTCATTATTGTGCGTATATACGTTATGCCTATTTTAATATCGGAAGCTGTCTATTTGTATTTTACTAAATTCCTTCACTAACGCACTAGCACATAATAGTCCTATTATTGTGTCATATATGCATATACATATAGAGCCGGGGGTCTCACTGGAAGCAAACTCTCTATCCTTTTGGATGAAGGTATTGTTTGACTGCCTCTCACCCTCCCCAGAGCCTAACGATAGCTTTTGCTGTCGTTGGGATATATCCATATGTGGTGGTGTGGTTGTTGACAAGAATTTTACAATAAAATGGAGAAGGATTCAGTACCAGTTACCTCAACGAAAGAATGCATAAACTTTATAGTATACATACGCATTGAGAAGTCTGATGCCACTCACAGGGAATGGGAAAAATAACAGAACCCAAATTATACAGTAAAGTCGCTAGTAACTTTCCTAACACTTGTAGGATGAGGACGTGTGTTCAAAAGATCAGGAGTTGACTCACAGTCACAGTACGGACAACACCACCACTAGCACCATCCCGAGCAATGGCAAGAGAGACTGCAGTGACAACTAATTTCTGTACAAAATTGAACAAACGCAGTTAAGAATTACAAGATAAAATGTCATAAAAGGCATTTGTAATCATGAAACTGCTCAAAAAGAATAAGTGTTACTCCTTTCCACATTTGACCTTTCACATGTTAAGAAATGTAAGATGCATGCAATAAATGATATCCTAAAAGTTGTACTTGTTGTATTTAATGTATAGGTATATGCTAATTAGTTTAAAAGTTGAGCGGTATTCAAAGAAAACAAAACTTCATGCTGGATCATGAACATACATTTTTGGGCATCCTAGAAAGGAAACTGGAGACTTAATTAAGGAACTTCTGTAGCCAGAACACTGAATCGCTTTCCAGAAAACCAGAATTTTTCATCAGAGAAGCAACTCGAAGATCTAACATAGAAGCTCCCAAAAGGTAGAGGATGCAGTAGTATCCCAAAGCAAATAGAGATCAACAAACTAACACCCACGACAAGCATTCTTTTTCCAACGGATTGTAGAGAAAGTAAGTGTTCTCTTTCCGGTATGATCATAGCAGAATAAAACAACTTATTAACGAGGACATATTTCAAGTGGATACAAAATCGGAAGGATACTTGGCCTCATCTTATCAATGAAATAACTCTTAAGATGGCATCACATATTAAGTATCAACCTCTTCTTATAAATGCAATAACGATTGCATCACATATTAAGTACCAACCTCAGCTTCTTCTTGGGTCATCCCTTCTTTCCAAGCTTGGTCAAAGAATCCATAAAGGTATGTAGAACCAGACCCTGTACAGTAAAACCACGTATAGTCATTTTTGCGATTAGCTAGATTAAGAAAGCCTTTTAAATTTTTAGATGCACAAAAACAGGTTATTCATCACAGTCAAATCATATAAATCCGTTGCTGCATAATTTTGACAGAGTGAAATAGAAAGAACTGAATCGAACTGAACTACCACATAGTTTCTATACACGCTCAACTTTCAAATACTGCATTACACCAAAAAAAGCTATTCTAGAATCAAGCAACATAATTAAATCAAATAACAACATATAGATTATTTAGAAGCACAAGAAAAGAACAATCAATCAACATGATGGAGATTTTGAACAAGTTTTCTATCTGATCCACACCCTTCTGTATCCTCTAGAATAAAGATGCCTATGGTATATGTAATGACCCATGTATCAAGGATGAATGTCTAACTGTGGTGCAGCAGAGTATGAATAGTGGAAACCCCAGCAGTATAATATTTTCCAAATCATAGGGGTTATTAAACAAGAAATACATACCTCCAATTGCAAATGGCTGCTCTAGGATCGTACCTCCAAGAGGTATTCCATATATCTTCCCACCTTCATGTTTGTCCCAACCCCCAACGATAAGCCCAGTTTGTAACATGTTCTGTGAATTTAATAAGACACAGAAGGTAAAGACACTTTGGGATAATATGGTTAACTGATGTCTCTCTTTGATACAAAATCAAGATTATAATTGGGGAAAAGGGACTGCTACAGAAGTTAAACACAAAATGCAACCAGACTCCTAAGAGGTCTTCTAGATCATATAAACAAATGCAACACCACATGCATACTGTCTGAGGACGCCTGGAAAAACTGCTGCAGTAACTCTAATAAATATAATTAAACAAAATTTAAAATATCCCAAGGTCCATAAGAGTGTCAGTAGTTTTCGCATAAAGCCCCAATGGTAACACTTGAATTGCTACAGCAGCACGCCGACCCAATTGAACCAAATTCAAAACCAACAAAAGTGGTAAAACACACTTTCACCCATTACATTATATTTTATCAATTTGCACCATCTTGTTATAAGACGAATGAAGCAAATAAAGAGGGCACAATAATGCACTCTAGTTTGATTGGGGGTGAGAGATCAGATAGAGCTACCTGTTCTTACTGCACTTCAGGATATGACGAGGAATACATAATTAGACGGCTCGACTTACCAAAAAAAGGACGGCTAGAAAGGTAAAGAAGATCCTTAGACCAGAAAATAGGTCACCAGAGAGACCTCTATTTATTTTATTCAGACTTTAATATCAAGGTGGTGTTTGGTTCGCACTTGGGTATCGGAATCAGAATCGGAATGAGTATGACAGGGTATGGGTTTGGAGGATATGAGTTTGGGCCTAAAAGTGATAGTTGTTTGGTATTGAAGTGAGAATGAGTATGATAGACATTGATGGTATTTGGAATTTATCGGAATTGAAATAGGTATCGAATTTGGGCGGCCGGAAAAATGACCGGAAATATTTGACCAGCTGGAATAGTGACCGGCCGGCGGCCGGCAGCGTTGACCAGCATTGACCGGCCATACCCCTCATTCCCTTATATTGATAGACAGAGGGCTAGTATATCAAGAAACGATATTCATTACCAAATACTTGGATATCAAAGTGATACTTATACCCCCCATTTCCCCAAACAAACAACTTCAATGGGTTTGGATTCCTCCAAACCAATTCCCTTATTCCCAAAACCCCCAACCAAACACCACCCAAATATTAATGCTCCCGGAATAATTCTCACCACAGCATTCAGTTATAACCTCACTTGATTAATTAAATTAAAAGTGTACCAGCATACAGTATTTGGTCTTACCCCTTGTAAATTTTGTCCCTTCCCCTCATAAATAGGATCGACAGGCTTCCACTGTAGAAGAAATATACATCCAGGACACATAAACTGAACCTGTTTCTGGACGCTGATTCCATCAAGGCTTGCAAGTTATGATTTTTCACTAATCTATCTTAGTGGAACCTTGAGCCAATTTACAACCGCTCATGATTCAATTAAATGTTCAGCTTGCACAATGCTAATTCTATCGAGTTAGTTACAAGATGAAAACAAACTAGAAAGAGAAATCAATTATTGTGAACGATTTCTGGGCGGCCTCAGACTAAAGAAAAAAGATACAAAAATCTAGAAGGAGATGAGAACAGGTTGTTGACACCATTGCGCATCCAGAAAGAATAGACGTAGATAACATGTATACAACTGCTTTACTATTTCGTCAAATATTGCTCCTACTCAAAAAAGTCAAAGAATACTCCATGCCCAAACATTGGTCTGTTTGCAAGAGATATTGAAGCATTATGCTTTCACCGTCAAGGTGTATAATGAACATACTGAGCCAGGAATATCATGACATAATCAGGCAGCATATGGCCTATTTCAATTGCCAAGGAACAAAAATTTGTGATACTGAAGGACTGCTGTAATAAGTAAGAAGACACCAATCTTAAAATAGTTAAAAACAAAACACCATACCTTGTTATTGTAGGATAGCAAGCGGATGAGGTTTGCTGCAACTTTAACGGTTGCAGACTGCCCTAGTTGTATGCTGCATCAAAACCAGAGCTTTTAGGAAATATTTCCGTAAAGTGGCTGACAAGGAAAAGAATGGAACAGATGGACAACAAACTAGAACTCAACCGATGGAAAATAAAGCGGAAAAATAGTTGAAACACTGAGTAAAATTAGCAAATCCATAATGGTAATCAGAAGCCATAGCAGAACCACAGAAACAACACAAGCCTACATGCAGACAAAAAAATCTATTCGATTTCAAGGTGGTCTCTAGAAGACCACACAAAAACTGAGAATAAACTATTTAAATACTTTTAGTATTGGAGATGTATCTGCTGATTTTTTTATGTCAAATTTCAAAAGCACAAGCAAATGTACAAAGAGGTAGGCATTATAATAGACCATACGAGAAGACTAATGCTCAGAGTACAGTAGAAAAAAGGAGTGTGCCGAGTCCAGTACATCAAAATAAGGAGGGACGGTAGCTAGCAACAAGTCAGGTTGAGTTAAATAAAATGCGAAAAAATCATCAAGGCAGGGAATTACAGAACATAATGACTGTACCAGCCATACATAAACGCATATTAGATAGACCAGATCCAAAAATGCATGCATCAAGGCAAATTCAAGCCAAGGAAAACTTGTAGCATCAAAATTAAACTGTAACTCTAAAATAAAAGGCATAAACAAGCCTATATGCCAAAATAAGGTCTCTCAGTGGGAAAACCTTCCCATTTTGTTCTGTTCCTTCTTATGCCTCTCCAGAAAGTAACAAAGGATCTAATGTTTTGAATATTTGTTGTGCTCTGTCCATCTTTTCCTATTTTCTAGTAAAATCTGACGTTTCTTTGCCTCCAAATTGTGTAAAACGTAGCTGCAAAAACAAAATAGATTAAATCCTTCTAAAATTTTGATTTCTATCCCAAGTGAAGATGTGTACTTGGCACTTAAGTTGCTGCATTATTGCCTTCCAAACACTTTTGGAAAAGCAACATTAAAAGAACAAGCGGTTATTATCTTCTAATTTCCTGTCACATAGAGCACAAGTATTAGTATCAATAGTACCCTAAACTAGCAATTTGTCTTGTGTATTCATCCTCTTGCAACATACAAACCATAGTATGACTGCATATCTTGATAGATGATGTTTGCATCCGACAATTTTAGTTCAGTTTACAATAGTATCACTCCCTATTTTTAGGGTACAACCTTTTTGATGGAAAACTTTGGCTTAGAGAGCCGAATCCAGCCGCCTTCCCAAAATTTACTTTTGTGTGTCCAGTTCTCTGCCACAAGGGAACTTCTATTGATTTCCTCAGCAACTTTTGGTCTCCAACCTTATGTTTAACTTCCTTTGGAGCTTTGGGAATTTTCTAGCAAAAATGCCTCATAGATGTCCTGGATCTCTCCAACAAGTGGACTTGCCATTTTCCTATGGCTTTCTTGATGATTAGGGAACATTGTTCCCTTATCCAAAGCGTTTCTTTCCACGTCCAAGAGTCCAATTGTTTGGATTAGACTTTCCACAACGATCTACCTTTCAATATGACTGAGTGCATTCATTTCACCCAAAGGTTCTCTTTCTTCTGACATATGTCCCAGATATTTTTCATAATGTAGGAATTGTTAATTGTAGGGAGATCAAGAATACCAAAACCACCAGCCTCTTTTGGAGTGCAACAAGTGCTCCATTTTATCTTAGCCTTTCTGGAACCACCCCACACGGGTTGGACTTTCCACAACGATCTACCTTTCAATATGACTGAGTGCACTCATTTCACCCAAAGGTTCTCTTTCTTCTAACATATGTCCCAGATATTTATCATAATGTAGGAATTGTCAAGACCACCAGCCTCTTTTGGTGTGCAACAAGTGCTCCATTTTATCTTAGCCTTTCTGGAACCACCCCACAGGAAAGACTTCAGTAGAGCCGGGGGTCTCACTGGTTACAGTCTCTCTATCCCTTGGGATAGAGGTATTGTCTGCCTACCGCTTACCCTCTCCAGACCCTAACGATAGCTTTTGCTGTCGTTGGGATATATTAGGCTTGGATGATGATGATGATGATTCTTTCAATTTCTCTGATCACCTTTCTGAGTATAAAAAAGACAGCAAACCAACACCTACAAATTACAATGAAGACAAAGTTTATTAGCTGAAGTCTACCCCCATATGAGAGTTTAGAAGCAGGCCAACTATTTATCCTACGTATTAGTTTATCCAATAGGGACTTAGGACAACTTTCCAGTGATTAGAGCACTCCCAGGCATTTAACAGGAAGAGCACCAATTAACATCCTTAATTATTCTGAGATGGCTTGTTTGCTTGTGTTTATTACTCTGGTAATGTGAACTTCACATTTCTGGAGGTTTAGCTTTAGACCAGACAACCCTTCAGACTTTATTTAGAGCTTCCTTAATAATCCAGACATACTCCTTATTAGCACTAAAAAGGATGAAGAGATCATCAGCAAATGCCAAAGAAGAAAGCTTGTTTGGTTCATATCTTGGATGAAAATTTGAAGTTTGAGCCATTAATTAATGACTTTAGTATCTGAAACCCTTCCATTATCAAATTTAACAGGCAGTGGAGAGAAGATCACTCTGTCTTAAGTCCCTAGTAGCTTGGAAGTTGCCATAAGTGATCCATTGAGATTGATAGCGAAGGAAGCAGTAGAGATGCATAAATAGATCCAATTTCTAAATTAAACAGGGACTTTCATTTCTCTAAAATGTCCACGAGGTATCTCCAATTAATAGTGTCAAAAACTTTCATTACGTCTACTTTAACAGCACATCCACTAGCACCTCCAATAGGCGTGTAGCCTTTGACCAATTCATTCATTAAAAGATATTGTCCTGCATAACCTTCCTTTAATAAATGTCGAATGGTTTTCATTGACCAAGTGTGAGAGCAAAGACTTCACTATTCTTGCCAAAACTTTAGGGGTCACGTTGTAAGAAACATTGCGGCAGGAGATCGGCTTAAAATTTTTCATTTTAATTAGGGCCTCCACCTTTGTAATAGGAGAGATAGCTACAGAGTTTATGGGATAATACATGAACTCTTCCTGAAAGAAAAATTCAATGGCTTGCATAAAGTCTTCCGCTAGCAGGTCCTAATGTGCTTTGTAAACTTCAACTGTAAAACCATCTAGATCAGATGCACTATCATTTTTCATTGAGAAAAGAGCCTTTGTTATTTCCTCTTTTCAGACTGGAGATTACTATGTTCAACTTAGCACTTTACCCTTCTTATTCTGATTTAGGGCAGCATTCGGGAAGGACTCAATCATTAGAGAAGGACTCAGTGAATAGGTTTTCAATGAACCTAGTAGTCATTCCCTTTACTTTGTCATAGTTTTCTTCCATATTTCCATGTTCATCTAACAATCTCATAATCTTATTCTTTGTTATATGAGCTGTAACTAATCTATAGAAAAATTGTGAATTTCTATCACCTTCTCTTACTCCAGTTTTTTCTCTGAAGAAAGATTCCTCAAAGTCTAGGAGCCTCAAATAATTGTCCAAAGCCGACTTCTCCACATGTTGCAAATGAATATAGTAGTTGTCCTTTGTGACTTCTTGTTGGGCATCCTCTAGGTCTTATAAAGCTTTTGCAATCCTTGATGTGATATTCACACTCTTTTTGTTTGATTCATCAATGATTTCTTGAGCCTTTTTAACTTCTTTATGAATCTTACCATTGGATTTCCTTGCATTGGTGCATATCAACTATTTTCTAAATCATCCTTGAAATCAGAAAGCTTCATCCAACCTTTCATAAATTTGAAAGGGTTTGGACCAAAATTTTCTCCCGTTTAACATACAAGGCACCTGGTGAATAGTTTGAGGTCAAATGTGCATCATAGTCAAGTTGAAAGTCAGGAAAAACATTCTTCTATTTTTTATTACAGAACATGTGGTCAATCATTGTATAAACTCTCTTATCAGCTTCCCGCTTATTGGATCATGTAAATTCACATCCTCTGGGAGGGATATTATATATGTCCATATGTTAATCCAATTTTCGAATTCCTTGATAGCATTTCTGTCGACTTTTTATTTTCAGATCTGCCTTTGGTATCAAGGATAATGTTGAAGTCCACCATGATCACATACGGTAAATTGTTCTATAAGTTCTTTTTGATAACTTAGTTCTTTCCATAAGTCTATTTTACTTTTCTTATTGAAACCATATACCATAGAAAGAATAAATTCCTCTTTCGATCGTAACTTAACCCTCATTTTGCAAGATATACATTGCTATTCACAATGCAAGACCTGACCTTCAAACATGCTTGGATTCCATACTACCCAGATTCTAGAGACAGAATCTGAGAGAACATTATGTGTTGATTCTCGGTTTCTGAAACCTTATTGTTGTATGAATCAAAGATTTCCTGTCTGATTTTACTTCCACAAGACCAGAGATGGTGATCTACTTATGAAAAATGAATTTCTTCACTTCCTTTTGCTCTAAAAGGATGTATAATTCCTTTATGTTCAAGCATGCTAATTTGACCATCTTTTGCTTTTAGGCCCCCTTGGTTTCCTATTGTTTCTACTGTAGTGTGTAACTGATTTTGAGATTTCCTCTGTTTGTACACCTTCCAAGTTAAGCTGACTTGTTTGGATATCATCACTAGACAAATCGTTTTTCTCTTTGTTTAGTATCTCACTAACATCTACATTAGCCTTCTTTTGTGATACAGAGAGTATGCCGGTACACCTTTCGTTTCTCCTAGTAGGCTTAACCACAAGTATGTTGGTGATTCTTTTTACCAAGCTCACATGGGTTCTTGCCTGTTCAAGACATGTTTTCCTTAGCCTTAATTGTTTTCCTAGACACCCTAACTGTTTTGACATTTGACTCTTCAGATGAAGCCTTAGACTACCCATCTGAACAATTGTCCAATCTACCTCTTGGTCGCTAACAGGGACATTCAATTTTTGTTGCTGGTTATAGGCATGTTGTTGTACCTTTGTGTTAGACAACCCCTTTTCCTTATTCTCAGGTATTATCCATCAGCAGTGTCATCTTAAGGAGTTAATAAACCATCATCGGCCTCTCCAAGTAGACGACTATGTCTATTTGAGCTAATCAAAGCATTGTACTCCGAACCTTTACCTTTTGAATTAAAAGTTGAGGACCAAGGATATACATGGTTGGGGTTACCTTCTACATTTTTGTTTGCCTTGATCCTCTTCGACCACTTTGAATTTACTTTTATCCCTTTGTTCCTTTCATGAGGGTAACACTTTGTTCTCCTGGGGACGTCTTTGTTGTCCACCTACTTGATGTTCCTTATATTTGTTCCCAGCAGCTGCAGGGGTTTTAGCAGCACCATTCTTTTCCGGTTGAGCTTTGTCATCACAAGAATGACCAAAATTTTATACTTCATGCACTGGGTAGACATCCATTTATATGTAACTCCTGAGTAACATCTTTGCCATATTCACCAATGAAATTTATGAACTTAGGTGGCTCTTCTTCAACTTTAAGTGCAACACATATTCTTGCAAAGCCACAAGAGATTGGACATTAGTTAGTCTATCCACAAACGTGGGCTTACCATTAAGACTGCACAGCTTAGAACTTCTGTGTTGAAATACTGAATCTTAAGGTTTGGAAGTTGGAGCTAAACAGGGACAACATCCAGTTTTAGACATTGAATCAGTTTGTCAGGAACCTAAGGCCACAAAAAAGAACTTTGTTTCCAAATAGCATTGGAGATAGCTCAAGAATAATTTGCTTTGACTCTTCGGACTGAAAATGAAGATGAAAAGATCTTTTTCAATCCTTTGGATTTCAACGATACCTTTGGAAATCCATCAATTTTCAGCAAAATTCTTCATATTTATGAATACGGTGTTACCCCTGAACTGTCCAACAATCGTCGAGCCCCATGTTTGTTTATTTTCCGCATTGAATTATGTGTTGATGGCGAAAAAACACTTCCCATTCTCAGAATCAGTTTGGACATATTTTAAGGTCGTTCACGTAAAAAAACAAGCTTGAACAGTGATGCCCAAGTCGATTTTGCTCGAACAATGTTTTGCATGTTGCCAAACTGACTTAGATCGTGAAGATCCAGTCATTTTGGAGAGAACTGGAGAAGAAGTGAAGATTCAGACTGCTTTTTGCAACGGGCAAAATGGCCAGGATGACCGGAGAAGACGACGGGGTTGAGGTTCTAGTTTATTGTAATGATGCATCAAGGTTTTTGGGTGGGTGGGGAAAGAAATTACTGTTAGAGGGCGGAGGAGGAGAGAGGAGTAAGTGGGGTGGTTGGAGCCAAAGGACAGAGAAAGAAAAGAGACGTTGGGGGTTTTCTATCTGTTGGGGGCTGTGAGTTAGAGAGATGTGAGAGCAAAAATTTTTTAGTGAGAGAAAGGTATCTGCTGATTCTCTATCAGCAAGACCATTTCTGACTCCCACAGAAAACAATGCTAAGTTATTTAATTATTTCATTCTGGATTCCTTGAATCTCAAATGTTCCAAAAACAAATTATTGAACCCATTCCTATGAATATCCAAAAGAGAATAAACTTGAACAACATAAAAACATGGAAAAGCAAAACAAGAAGAAATTGAGAAGAATAACTGCGAGAAGCAACAACCAAGAGGACCAGCTTACTTGGAAAAAACCACAAATATTGAGGGAACCAAAATACCAATACTAATACAGCAACCAAATTACCAATACCAATGTGCAAAATATAAAATAGCCAAATTCTATGCTTGAATCCATGCCTAGCAACAACATTGTAACTTGGAAAAACTAACTACATTATAAACATTCACTGTTAAACAGATTCAAAATCAACATGGAGAAACTGTAGAATATTCAAGGATGAAAACCAACACAAGAAACCTATTCTGAAAACCTGGAAAAACTGCAGAAACACTTCAGGATCAATATAAGGTGATGCTTGCTTACGTGTGCTGATGTAAGAAGTGACGAACATAATCAGATATGATCTGCGAGTCTGCAGCCTGAAAATAAAGAAACACAAGTCGATTAACTTAATTAGCACCCACCTGATGCATACACGTACACACATATATACAACTGACAATAAAAGGTAACCAACAATAGAAGGTAATACAGTTTGTAGAAATTAAGCTCATAAAACTGTAACATCAGTAATCATCCTCAACATTGCAACAACAAAGAGGCATGATTCAATAATTTGTTACACAATCAGCCAAAACTAACAAACTCGCAAGAACTCAGAGCCATTGCTCAAGTATCATCCAGCATATTTGAATTAACCACCGTAGTATATAATTAAGTGAAGCACACTGTCGGTAACAGAAAAGATGCCCTTGCAAACAACATTTTTAAACCCCATGTCAACTCTTAGCAAAGGTATCATTAATGTCTAATTGTCATAGGAGTGACAGAGTACTCCTAACATACTGAATCAGTTTAGTTTTCTGACGTGATCCTCTTTCCAACCCAAAACCCAATAGAAGCAACGGAACGCAAACAATAAACTCTGCTACTGAAAAACATAATGCGGTTTAATTTTTACCCTAATAAGTGTGGAAAATCTAAAATCATGATAAAAAATATGTTGTTCCAGAAAGCAAGTCATAAACACCAGGTTTATCAGTTCCTCAGCCCCACCCTACCAGCAAGAATAGTAAGTAAATTCCCAACTGTCCAGGCACTAAAATGAAGACCGTTTTCACTTACAAAAGAATAATGATTAAAAAATAGAAATTAACTAATCAATCTCCACCTAGCAGCATATTAGCTCCTTTGACCAAATAAAGATAATTACAACATAATTACAAAAAAAAATATAATTACAACACGGCAATTCTGGAACAATGAAATAATTTTGTCGCGAGGAAAAAGAAATCGAAACAAACAAAAAATTATACCGATCCGGAGCGGCACAAGTACACATTATCCGTCAGCTGGGTAATTTTATCTGAAGCCCTATTTGCGACATACATTCCTGCGAATAAAAAAATAAGCAATTTAGAGAAGAATTGAGCCCTAGTCTAATAAAACTCACGAATACAGTTCCTTTCATGTCTGACAGAGTAGGTGATACAATTAAATCAAACAATACCGGTACTGGTCCGAGAATCCGCGCCGAGGACGACGCCACCATTATAAGTGACCCCGATTATGGTCGTACCCATGGAATGAGGCGAGTCCAGAGATTCCATGTCGAACCGGAGGTTTTTCTTGTTTAGTCAGGAATTGAAAACGCTCTCAGTAGCTAAAGAAAAAGGAGGAGTTCCGTGAAGAAAAAGAGTGAATCTTTTTCTGGGTTTCTCAAGGAATTGAATCGCTTCTGTAGACCGAGATCAAGGTTTAGAATGCCAGATGGGAGTAGAAAATCAGAGAACTGAAGGAGCATAAAGGAAAAAAGCTTTCTTGGAGAACAATATTGAACAAGTTTCACAGAGGTAGTAGTAATAGACATTCATTTATTACAAAAATAGGTCAGAATGATATTACAATTATAACCAACATTACGTAGGTTTTCCCCTTTTTTTTTCTATACAACCCTAAGGTTTAAGATATGTTTTGAAATACATTTAGGTGTCAACTTGTCGTTGGTTGTGTTGTCTTTTCCTTTAGGAATAAGATCGATGAAAGCTGAAATAAAGTTTAGTGTTTTGTTAGACATAGATCGATCACATCGATTCGATCGATGTATACATCGATCGATCGATGTGGTGTGAATGCAAAGTTAGAAGCTCTCTGTCCAACATAGATCAATCACATGGATCATCCAAGTGATTTCTTACAAGTTCAAATTGTTCAAATCATCTTTCAATCTCCCAATAACGTCTTATATGTTTTTATATAAGTTTGGAGCAAATTTTAACGTGCTTTAGACGTATTTTTCCAACAACCCCCCACATGATCCAAACTTATATACAAAAATTTACGAACATTAATAAACCGACATATCCACTACAAACGAAGACAATGACAGATAATGGACAATGACTCGCGTCTTAAATTGCGACTTAGTACAAGAAGAAGTATATAAACAGAAATAAGATGATATTGGCGTCATGAATCTTACCTCTCTATTGTTTATATAAACTTACAACCCGACATGTCATTGACTGCTTCAGGCAAGTTCGCGGTGTGGTGCGATATCGGCCATTCACCTAGTCCCATGTTTTCATTAGCGCTCTAATGAGTTGTTCCAAACTCTCATAGGAAGCGGCACCACCTCCTCGCTTATATATGTAGAATTCATGAAGTGTGCACTGCTCACACCACCATACAACATGACTATGAATTCCATTAAGAGATTCTGAAAAATATCACCCTTATTTACTTGCAGCGAGCACTATTTTCAACAACACCATAGGAAGGGACACATTGATAGTGCTAAGTAAGATTCTTCTGTGACTTATTACCACATTGAGCCCCGTTCGTAGGATCTCTGCTAATAGTGGGTTGGGTTGCCGTCACACAGAATCCACTTCGAATGGAACAAGTATCGTCCCTCTCGATGTTTCACGGATCAACTTTTTGCATAGTCCTTTCGTTAAAGGGTTAGCCAAGTTAAACTCGGATCTTACAACTACAAGATAACCACCTCTGAACTCATTAAATCTCGCACAATATTGTGTCTCAATCGTATATGCCGGCTCTTTCCATTATAAACTCTGTTTTTTGCTCGTGCTATCGCATCCTGCGAATCATAATGTATAGACACATAAGACATAAGTTTAGACCTCAAAGGAATATCTACAAGCAAATTCCTTAACCATTCAGCTTCTGCACATGCAAGTTCTAAAGCAACATATTCAGATTCTATTGTTGACTTTGCTTTACATGTTTGCTTAGATGATTTCCATGAAATAACACTACCACCCAAAGTAAACACATAACCATTAGTTGAGTTAACTTCATCATTATCCATTACTCAATTAGCATCACAAAATCCTTCTAACGCACAAGGATTTCCACTAAAGAACAAACAAAGATTCATGGTTCCTCTAAAATATTTCAAAAGTTTTCTTAGAGCAAACCAATGTGCATTACTCGGAATGTGTGTATTTCTAGCAAGTCTATTTACAACATATGTAATATCCGACCTAGTGCAATTTATTAGATACATTATATTACCAATTATTCTTGCATATTCACATTGTGAAACACTATCACCTTTATTCTTTTCTAATCTTTCGTTTGGATTAAAGGATGTACTTACAGCTTTGCAATTAAAGTGATTAAATTTCTTTAACACTTGTTCAACATAATGACTTTGACAAAGCATATAACCCCTACATTTGTCAACTAACTTAAGACCAAGAATAAAATCATCATTACCCATATTTTTCATATAAAGCTGATGACAAAAATGATTTGGTTTTATTAACAACATCCAAATTCGTACCAATGATCAACATGTCATCAATATATAGGCAAATAATCACACCATCAAGATTCTCAAATTTCCTATATACACATCTATCACTTTCTTTTACTCCATATCCATTTGATAGCAAAGCATTATCAAATTTCTCATGGCATTGCTTATGGGTCTGTTTCAATCCATACAAAGATTTCTTTAATCTATATACTTTGTGTTCTTGCCCTTTCAAAATCATTCCCTTGGGTTGTTTCATGTAGATTTCTTCATAAGTCTCTATTTAAAAATGTTGTTTTTACATCCATTTGAGGTATCACAAGTTTATAGATAGAAGCTAATGCAACTAGCACCCTAATGGTTATTATTTTAGCAACCGGTGCACAGGTGTCAAAGAAATCTACTCCTTCTTGTTGAGTAAATCCTTTAGCTACTAATCTAGCTTTAAATTTATCTATAGTGTCATCCGCCTTCAATTTCTTTCGAAACACCCATTTACAACATACTTCATCATTGTCCATTACCCAATTAGTATCACAAAATCCTTCCAACACACAAGGATTTCCACTAAAGAACAAACCAAGATTCATGGTTCCTCTAAGATATTTCAAAAGTCTTCTTAGAGCATACCAATGTGCATTACTCGGATTGTGTGTATATGTAGCAAGTCTATTCACAGCATATGCAATATCTGGCCTAATGCAATTCATTAGATATATTACACTACTAATGATTCTTGCATACTCACATTGTGAAACACTATCACCTTTATTCTTTTCAAATCTTCCGTTAGGATGAAAGGATGTACTTACAGCTTTCCAATCAAAGTGATTAATTTCTTCAACACTTTTTCAACATAATGACATTGACAAAGCATATAACCCCCACATTTCTTGACTAACTTAAGACCAAGAATAAAATCGGCTTTATCCATATCTTTCATATCAAAAACTGATCACAAAAATGATTTGGTTTTATTAACAACATCCAAATTCGTACCAAAGATCAACATGTCATCAACGTATAGGCAAATAATCACACCGTCAAGATTCTCAAATTTCCTATAAACACATCTCTCACTTTTGTTTACTACATATCCATTTGCTAGCAATGCATTAACAAATTTCTCATGCCATCGCTTAGGGGCCTGTTTTAATCCACACAAAGATTTGTTTAATCTACATACTTTGTGTTCTTGTCCTTTCACAATCATCCCCTTAGGTTGTTTCATGTAGATTTCTTCATCTAAGTCTCCGTTTAAAATGCTGTTTTAACATCCATTTGAGGTATCACAAGTTTATAGATAGAATCTAACACAACTAGGACCCTAATTGTTGTTATTCTAGCAACCGGTGCATAGGTGTCAAAGAAATCTACTCCTTGTTGAGTAAATCCTTTAGCTACTAATCTAGCTTTAAATTTATCTATAGTGCCATCCACCTTCAATTTCTTTCTAAAAACCCATTTACAACCTATAGGTTTACAACCTCTAGGTAAATCTACCACTTCCCAAGTGTGGTTACTCATAGTTGAGTCTAATTTACTGTCTATGGCTTCTTTCAAAAATGTTGCATCTACGGATTTCATAGCATCTTGGTAAGTTTTAGGATATTCTTCTAGTATAAACACTTTATTAAAATCATTACCAAAGGTTTTCTCAATCCTTTTTCTTTTGCTTCTTCTTAGTGAATCCGGTTCTATGTTAACTACAGTTTTACTAGATTCACCTTTTTCATGAATGGAATAACTTGAATCCTTTTGTCGTTTCATAGGAAAAACAGTCTCAAAGAATTCAGCATCTTTAGACTCTATAATTGCAGAATGAAGACAAGTTTCATCGAATATGGATAAGTATATGTCTTCCAAACGTTCAAAGTTCTGAGACTAGTGCAATCTAATTTTTAGATTGGCAAAGGTTGAGAACATCAACGTGGTTGATATAATTTCCAAAAGAATTTTTAAAAACTGTTCCAACCCATTACGTTAGACATCTTAAGGGACATCTCATCAAATTTTCAGATTGTTTGGAGTTGTCATTAATTAGGAATTAATTTTTCATTATAAGAGAAAGTTTTTCACAAATTGATAGAGCCTAATCAAAAACGGGTTTTCTGGGCCTTACACTTTGAGTTTTAATTTGAAATTTTTATGACATATAGATAACATTTGAAAGTACATTACCACAAAATTTCACAAATTTTGGAGGTCCAGAACCTGGTCATTCAGTTAATCAAAAACAGGATCTGAAAACAGAATCTGTTTTCAGAAGTGAGTAATTGGTCACTAAATCTATTTTAAAAACCAATTTTTTCTGCACTCACTATTCAACCCCCTTCTAGTGGTGCTATACAGGTCCGATAATATTATGTTGTCTATAGTCTCCCTTTGGTAATTATGTGCAATAAGAAATTTTACAAATCTATCATAGCATGCGTTTGGAGCTTGTTTCGAACTATATAAAGCTTTCTTAAGCTTGTATACATAGTTAGGGTATTTCGGATCCTCAAATCCAGGGGGTTGTTTGACAAATACCTCTTCTTGAATGTATCCATTTAAGAACGCCTCTTAACATCCTTTTGGAAGAATTTAATATTGCTTTGACTTGCAATAGCGAGTAATAATCTAACTGCTTCTAGTCTTGCAATGGGTGCAAATATTTCTTCATAATCAATTCCTTTCTGTTGATTATAACTTTGTGCAACTAGTCTAGCCTTATTTCTTATGATGTTACCTTGTTGATCAATTTTGTTCCTAAATACTCATTTCGTACCTATTATGGATTTATTTTTGGTTTTAGGAACTGAATCCCACACGTTGTTTCGTGTAAATTGGTTTAACTCTTCATGCATGGAATCTATCCATGATATATCAGCTAAGGCTTCCTTAACATTCTTAGGCTCTAAGTGTGAGATTAAGCTATGTCCTTTAGCTTGACTTATGTTTCTACGTGTTCTAACTCCATCACTCAGATCACCAATAATTAATTCATTAAGGTGTTTATGTTTGTCTTTTATGTACCACCAATCTCTAGGTTGACTAGGTTCACCTTCATTTTGTTCAAATGTTTCATTAGTATGAACATTATCATATACAATTGGAACATCTTGTAAGTTAGATGAATTATCTTCCAATTGCATAATTTCTTAATTTACTTCACCTAAGGGTTCATACAAGTCTTGTTCAGGGGGAGTTAAATCTAGATAATCACATACTTGCTCAATTAACAAGTCATCATCATCAAACATATTTTCAACATTATTTTCTTGTTTATGTTGAGTTTTATCACACGTTTCAAGACACACATTCTCATTAAATTTTACATGTATAGATTCAATTATCTTTCTAGATGCATGATTATAACACCTATATGCTCTTGAATTAGTTGAATATCCAACAAAAATACACTCAATAGACTTTTATTCGATTTTGTCTAGATTATCTTTAGTTTTAAGCATAAAACATTTACAACCAAAAACTTTAAGTTAATCTACCTTAGGTTGTCTATTTTTTAATAACTCATAAGGCGTTTTATTTAACTTCTTTCTAATTGAAAGCCTATTTGTTATGTAACAAGCATAAGTAACAGCTTCAGTCCATAAATATCTAGGTACTTTGTTTTCACATAACATATTCCTAACTATTTCTTGAATTGTTCTATTTTTATATTCAACAACTCCATTGAGTTGTGGTGTTCTAGTTGGTGAATATTCATGTTTTATTCCACGTAATTCACAAAACTTAATTGCATCTTTGTTTTTAAATTCTCCACCTCTATCACTCCTAATTCGTTTAACATTTTTTCATAAAGATTTTCAAGTTACTTAATAAGAGTTTCGATTGCTAATGGAGCATCATCTTTGTGTGTTAAGAACAATGTCGCGTGTATCGTGAGTATTCATCTATTATGACACACACATAGTAGTGTCCACCTAGACTTCTTGTCCTACTTTGTCCAAATAAGTCTAAGCGAAGCAAATCTAGTACATCACTAGTACTCACTTCATGTTTTGGTTTCAATGTTTCTTTTATATATTTTCCTTTAATACACGTATCACATAGTTAAGAATTATCTAAGTCTAGTCCAGGCATTCCTCTAATTAGACTCTTCCTAGATAATTTTTCAAAGTTGAAATTCCTATGTGGTCTAGTCGTCTATCCCATAAGTTTACATCTAGGTCATGTGATACTGAACATTCAATCTTAGCATCTAACATGTTATTTAGAAATAGTGTGTAAATGTTACCATTCTTGTTTCCTTTTAATACGTTATCTCCTTTTTCGCTTGTTATATCACAAGAAGTAGGGAGAAAAGAAACATGGTATCCACAATCAATAAGTTGCGAAATACTAAGTAAATTACATGAAAGATTGCTTACTAGCAACACATTTCTTATTTAAAATGAATTAGGATCCCCAATTGTTCTTTTTCCAACAATCCTTCCTTGGTTGTTGTTACCGAATGTTACCTTTCCTACATTCTCTACTTGTTTCAGCTCGGTGAATAGCTTGGGGTTCCCTGTCATATGCCTTGAACACCCGCTATCTAAAAACCACTTGGTTTTTAGATTCTTTGGCTTTGTCTCCTTCTTGTCTTCTTTAAAATTTACATACAAAGGAGACAAAGTTTTAGACACCCTTTATTTTTAGGGACAACATCCTTTTTTATGTACTCTTTGAGTATCTAAACTTGAATGCACCTTCTAGGCACATATTTAGCATTTATATAAGTTGAATAAAGAGGATTTTCATGTATTTGTCCATCCCATTTAAAAGAAGACATATTGTTATATATGTTATATCTTGGTCTATAATAATTATGATATGAAATATGAGACATATATTTTTGTCTCCTAACTGGCGCCTTCTATGTATAATCATATACATTCCTATAAGTCTTATAAGGAAAATAAGATAATTGCCTATGATTGGTCTATATGCATTAAAATGAGTTGCTTGCATTTTGTTTTGTCTAGACATATTTGTACACATATGGACATAATTTCTATGTTTTCTAGATGCAAAACTTTTCCTTGTTGCTTTTGTGGATGCATGTTGTATTTTTACCTTAGAATGAGTAGAAGGAGGAGTAGGCAAAATATGTACATTTGACTTAATTGCACTAGACTTAGATGATACAAAATTAATCTTTTGCCCAAGTTGTCATTTTTTTCTATATAGCGTAAGCCCTTTTTATCATTTCCATATTTTTATGATAATATAAGCGTGTCTAATATGTAGGTTCCAGACTTAAATTGTTCTAACATTTTTTCTAAGTCTAGTTTTGATGCTTTAAGTTAAGATATTTCATTTTCACAACTTTCTACCTTAGATTTCAACATATTATTTTCAGTTTTTAAAGTATGCTCATTTTTCCTAATGTGACTCAATTTTAATCTTTAGAGAATCAAGAGTATTAGTAGATTCTAGTTTAAAAGATTCTAATTGATCAGAAAATTCCAAGTTGGACGTCTTCAACTTGTCATTTTCTTTAATTAGTTTCTTTTTCTCATTTGATAGTTTTTTACAATGTGCATGCATTTTTAGAAACTCTTCATACATTTCATCAAAAGACATTTCATTATCAGAATCTACGTTAGACGAAGAAACATTGGATACAAAGCACACTTGAGCTTCTTCATTTTCTCACTGCTCGGATTCTAAGTTGGAGGAATCGCTCCATGTACTTGTCTTTATTGCCCTTTTCTCTCCTTGTCTTGGGCACCTTTGGCTTGGATCGTTGGGACTCTTTAACTTGCTTGTTATCATTATTATTGTTTTTATTTTTCTTTGCTGGGCAATTATATGAGATATGTCTCTTTTGACCCATGCATAGAATTTTTATTCTTTATTATACCATTTATCATTATTCTTATTTGAATTATTTATCTTAAGTTGAGAAGAGGAAGAAGAGGATTGTTGTCTATTCCTATTAGGCTGTTTGAAAAATTTCCTAAGTTTTCTAGCCACTAAGATTAAATCATCATCCAATTCACTATCGCTATTACTTTCACCATTATTTATACAAGTAGACTCAGTTGATTTGAAAGCAATAGACTTACCGGATGATTTTGACGACTCGGACTTCCGTTGGTTCAATTTTACTTTATACACTCTAAGTGAACCTATCAACTCGATCATTTTGGTGATTGACTTTGTTTCTTCAATTGCCATTACCTTTGGATCCGATTCAGTGGGAAGACTTCGCAGCACCTTTTGGACCTTCTCGTTGTTGGTAAAAGATTTACCTTTGATTTGAGATGTGCAGGCTACAATAAATTCTTGCGTGTAACCTTTCTCCTTAGAATGGTGTTGGCGTCGCTTCTTAGAATGGTGTTGGCCTCGCTCTGATATCAATTATTGGACCGTAACACCTACGATAAACACCACTAGAGGGGGTGAATAGTGGTTAGCAGAAATTACACTAATACCCTTAGATTAAAAACTCCCCTCAAAACAGAATTTGAGAGCTACTCAGATTCAGTACATGTTTTTGAAAAATTCACAAGTCTTAGTACACAACTCCAAAAACTAAGAAAATTTCCAGAAATCAATGTCAACGTCTTAAGCATATTCTGTCCAAAAATGAGTTAAAAATAAAATTGTTTGTCCCTTCAAAAAATAAAATGATTCAGATGGTCAATCTGAACAGTTTTGGACAGAATGTTGCCGAAATTTGAAAGCCCATATCTCTTTGTTTACAGAGTCAATGAAATTGATATTTATATCAAAATACTCCTTAATCTATCTAGTTTATATTTCCAAAAGACACTAACCTGAAGCTATGCTTAATAAAATCAGAATGCATGTTTCTTAGAAACTGGTCAGATTGCAGCCAGAATAAAGCAGTTATCTTTCAAAGGCTGAAAGACTAACATTCATTTGTTTATATCAAATGATTCTCATTGCAAACGAAAGCTAAGAATCTGAAGTATAACTCCACAAAAAATCACAAATTTTGAATATGTTTTGCGATTTTTCAAGTTGTGTGAAGTTGGGTGAAAACTGCAGTGAAGAACGGGCAGAATGTAGAACAGAAGAAATAAGACAAGAACACCGAGAATTTATCTTGGTTCAGTCAATGTGACCTACTCCAGTCTCAAGAAACACATTTTCTTGGATTTCACTATGAAATGACACTAATGCGACGAGAAGAGCCTAGCTTGATCATTGGGTTATACACCAACCCTATTCAAGACTTGGCAAATCACCTCTATGTAACTTTGGTTGCAACACCTCAAACATTTATTGATTATAAAATTGGCTAATAAATCTTACAAAATATGAAACAAGAGGTGTATAGTGTAGCTATACAACAACTATCAATGGAACACCTTAGCTACACAAATTTTGAACAAGAAATGAGAGAAGAGAGAATAGCAAGGCTATGAACTTCAACTTTTGCTTTCAAGTGTGTGTCTTCTCTTCTTCAATTTGCCTCCTATTTATAGTGTGAAGTGAGCCTTGAAGATAAGAATGCAAATGTGTCATACCTTCATCATCAAAGCTTAAGTGTCTTTACTTCATTGGGTGGCCACCAAAACACCCTGTACACTTGGCAACTTCAAGAAGAATGATTGGTCCACCTTTGTTATTAGCTTGGCCCTTTTTTTCACCTTGTAACTGTCTTGAAATCCGTGAAGATAATAGGAAGGGATAGGGTTACGTATTCCTCAAGAATCCGTCAACTTCTTGGGACAAGAATAGTACATGTGAATGGATGAAAAATTTGAACAAATCAGCCCCCAATTTCAGCCTTGTAACCGTTGCATTCAAATAGAATTTCCAAGACAATTTTGCCAACTAGCTTGTATTTGGTTGGTCCATGTGGCACAAACTTGTACATTTGTGACAAAATGATTAAACACATATGCCACATGTGTATACACGTTTTTGAGGTTAAAATAAGTGTACAACCTTAGAATTTTTGAAGAGAAATCCATAGATAAAAGTTGACAAGACTTTGTTAACCAATAATTTAAAATTTTCACATTTTTCTCTTTGTAAGTTGTGGTGAATTTTATAGCAAGAATTTCCTCAAATTATCTGCAAAAATATGATTAAGAACCTCCAATAATATAATCATAAATGTCTTCAAGAAGAAAAATAGAATGTGACACCGAAAACCGTCACATATCCTGCCGATGTCGATAATATCACCAAATAGAAAATAGAATAAATGACCACCAAATAATCTTCAAGAAAACCATAAATGAGCTCCATAATAAAGATAATATCCAACTCAAGTGCTGTCCTTGAGTAAAATGACCAAACTGCCATTGGAGGGTAAAATGACAAAAATACCCCTAGTGTCAAAAAACTCCGAGAATGACCCCGATGGTCAGAAATAAATATAATAACACCTTTGTAATGATAAATAAGATATAAATAATTCATTTTATGATTTTCTCCGTGTCATGTACCTATAAGAACTCAAAATACAACTTTTGCCCTTTTTGTAAGTTTTACAAACTTCCAAGGTATATTAGTCATAAAACATAATAATATTCATGAAAATCACATAATAAATACACAATAAACATATATGAAACATATGCAAATGTAAACAATCCTTTTATCACATTTTATAAATTTTTTTCCGAAAACCCTAGACATCGATCGATCTATATCTCAATTTTTAGAGGCCGATGTATACATCGATCGGTCGATGTACCTCTAGTTGAGAGATCGATGTCTCATAGTGAGGTTTGGTTTTTGATTATGTGTGACATCGATCGATCGATGTAGATATCTATGTACATCGACCTTTGGCTAAGAGATCTATGTATAGATCGATGCTACTTTTTCATTTGTTTTCAAATTTGTTTCAACTTTTTATCATTTAAAACACCATGTGTAACATTTTTATAATATGTAACACTTAAAATCGTAATTTTTGAATGTAACACTTAAAATCATAATTTTTGAAAGTTGTCCAAACATATTTCTCAACAATAACATCGGTAGCCTTTTTGGCGAGTGGCATACCCCACAAAGACACATTTTTCATGCACAAGGATCAAACTTTGTACGGCCGGCCTTGGGAATATGAACAAAGACAGCAGTCGAACACTCGTGGAGGAAGACTTAACATGAACGGAATGCTAACTTGAGTAGATAAAGTGTGTAATGGTGTTTGCTGGTGAAGGATTTGGTGAGAAGACGATTTAGGATATATGAGGAAGTAGAGATAGCTTCAGGCCAAAAATACGTAGGTACTTGGGACTTAAGAAGCATGACGCGGGTCATTTCTAGAAGGATTCTGTTTTTGCGTACTGCGACTCTGTTTTGTTGGTGGAGTATTATGACATGAAGTTTGATGGATAATGCCATGTTCTTGAAAATATTGATAAAGGTTTTGAGACATATAATAACCTCCGTTGTCAGATCGGAGGATCCGAACATGCATATTATACTAGGTTTGAATCATCTGACAAAAATCACGAAAACGATTGTTTACATCTGATTTATTTTTTAAGAAATAGATCCAAGTCATACGAGAGAAATCATCCACAAAGGTAACAAATTATTGAAAACCCTGTGGAGTAGGCACAAGGGATGGTCCCCAAGCATCAGAATAAACAAGAGAAAAACAAGAATCAACACGAGCATTAGTCGCCTGAAAAGTACTTTTATGCTGTTTGACACGTATACAAGTCTCACAAGTCAAATTTTGAACTGGACAATGAAACAAATTAGGAAAGAGTTATTGAGGTAACCAAGGAAGGGTGGCCCAAACGATTATGCCACAAGCACAATTGCCAATGGACCGTACTTGTGTCAAGCATAGACTGACTCAGTTGAGCAACCTCGTCCAAGTAGTACAGACCACAGTGCTCAGTGCCATGCCCAATTTATCTCCTTTGAATGAATATCCTGTAAAAGACAGAAACATGGGTATATAACATAGTACAATTGAGTTCTCGTGTGACTTGACTAAGTGATACAATTTGGATGAAAGTTAGGGAACACATAAACAGTGTAAAAGCGTAAGCTATTGAGAAAAATGAATGGATCCAGTGCCGTGAACGAAGATTAGGCCGCCGCTTTCTGTTTCAATATGTGATTTGCGTGGAGGGGCGAGATCAGAGAAGTCGTTGGATCATAGGTCTGTAGGAAATTCAACGAGATCACTGCAAAACGCGCAGCGGAAAAAACAAAACTTGATCTCTGATTTCCTACCAAGGATCCATGTTGTTCGTTTAATTCGATGAAAGAAACCAAAAACCATACCTCTATAGATTCGAAATCTGCAGACGTAGAACGTGCAAATGTAGGAGGTGAGATTGTACGATCACCCTCTGTCGGTATCCACACGAATGCTTTTGTCTGGAGTGCTAGCTCTTGAAACGGCGCGGCTGAAGAACTCGGCTTTTCTCAAAAGCGATTCTAGGGTTTCGTTTTTTGTTCTCTGTTGTGTACGAGACACAGCAGGCTATATACATATATATAGATATCAAAATCCGATTCCAGATCGGATTGGTTAATGCCAATCATAATCCGTACCAAATACGGATTCTGTTATGATTAGATAAAACCCATCAAAATCCATATCAGATATGGATCCTATTGTTATCATCTGATGATATAAATAAATAAATAAATAAATATATATATATATATACGAAAATAATAATAATAATAATTAATATCTAATATTAATATTATTAATATCAGCCCATATGCACTCTTGTGTGTGACCCGATAGGCCCATATTAATTGGCAATTAGTTAAATCTCCATTAAACCAACAATTCGTAATTGGTCTCTAGCAAGACATTACGACTACTCAATTAATACGAGTAAAGTCCAACTAGCCTAATAATAGTACATGCATTAATCTCTTTGTCACACGATATCTAGTTTGAACATAAGTCATGGTCAGCGTCATACTTATACTGTTCAAACATATGATTACTCGATCTCTAAGTAGACTGATAAAACAAATGATATTGATCACACTATCAATTCATTTGAGCACGACCATGCATTTCACAGTCTCATTAATCGAGGGGCCCAAAGATATCTCTCTCAAAAGAGAGAGACAAATCCTATCTTGATTGTTCAATATCCTCTACATAATTTCTATCACATTCAATCATGACCTTTATTATTATCCAGTTACGGGTAACGTTTGATCATGTCAAAATATAATAGTCCTTATGTTGGAAACTATGACAATCTCAAGTCAAAGGATTAAAACACGACTATCATGAGATTTACTTATGACGCTAATCCATGTAGTAATCTCATGATGGGTCTATCCAATACACTGTTATTTAACAAGTATCTATGAAATTGATTTGTATCACCATACGCATAATCATCTCATGATTATCAAATCAACACTCATACTGATTATAAATTTTTTTATCTTTATAACAACAATGAATCAGGGACATATATCGAAATTGTGTAACATACTAACCAACAATAATGATAATAAAACCTCTTTTATTAATAATAAATATATAACATAAATATCCAAATCATAGCCTAGGGCACATACACTAACAAGGTCATGATGTCAATGGTCCCACAACCAAGGATCTACCGTGGGTGTTTGGGGTGAGCTGAGGCTAATTTGGTCCTTTTTGGGAGCTGGTCGATATTTTGATAAATAGTTTGGGCGTTCAGCATACTGGGGTAATATTTATTGTCAAATTGGACAGTTTGGCAAATAGTTTCCGGTGGATAGCTATTTTGGTAAATAGTTTCGGTCAGGGTGGTTTGTGGTTAATTTTCGCTCGTGGGGAAAGTAATTTGCTGGAAGTGGAGGGGCATAGTGGGAATTTCGTAGTAGGCTGAGGGTGTAATTTGTTTTATGGTTGAGGACAGAGGGGGAATTTCACAGGAGGTAGGGTTGCGTTTTAAATACCCAACCCTACTTTTGCCTTCAGGTGTCTCCATTTTCAGGCCGCTGCTTTTCTTCTTCCTTGTTCTCTCTCTTTGCTTTCTCATCTTCTTGGCTATAGTTGCCATGGTCTCCACCGGTGCTCCTGGTGCCCTCACTGGTGCCCTGAGTACTATCTCTGGCGTTGACTGCTATGACGCCTCTGCCTAGGGCTGCTAGCCGTTTGTGTGGTTTTTTTCTCCCCTGCGCCTCCCATCAATCTGGGTAACCCACTGGCTGAAAGCACATTTCTATGGTGTCTTTTTTCATGCCACAATGGGTACACCATAGCTTGGCCTTATCCTCTATGTCGCCACCACGCGATGACGTCGGAGAGCATGGCGGTGCTGTCCCTCGTCCATCCAGTTGGCCTTGAAGTTTTAATCCAAGGCCAATCCCTGATGATGAAGTTGTTTCTGAAGGGACTCCCCGCAGAATCCCCATTCTTCCCTCTTCTAGCTGGATGGCTACATAGACTGTCTCCACCGTGAGAAAGGGTTCTCTTTTAAGGAGCTCCATTTTCAAGACCTCATATATTTCATCTACAGCTGTCAGGAGCTAGAACAGCCGTTGTTCTTGCATCTATAGCCATCCAGTCTGCTTGGAGTCGATTCCACCAGTCTTCCAAAGATCCATCTCTTTGTCTGATAGAATTTGCCTTTCTGTGAAGGTCCAAAATATGGAAAGTGTCTTTGCCAGAGCCGTAGGTGGTTGCAAGGTCATCCTACCAGGCTGTGGGGTAATGAGAGACATTGGTGACGAGGCTGGGTTCAATATTCTGGATTAGCCAGGTAAACACCAATTGTTCATGTTGTTCCCACTGAGGGTATGCTGGGTCTATGGCAGTCGGTGGTGGGGGTACACCTGTGATGTGCGCTGTCTTCCCCCATCCACCAACTGCATTTTTGAGTAGTGTTGCCCACAATGGATAGCTTGCGCCATAGAATTTGAAGCCGAGGGACAAATCTTCAGAATTGATGGCTGATGTATGGACACTAAGACTGTGTTTTAGCAAATTGACTAGTTGAATAGCCAATTTATCGTTTTTAGTTTCCGAAGATCCTGGTTCTGTCATGTTAAGATACAGAAACGATGATGTGGATGAGCTTCTGTACCTTTGATTTGGTCTACTTTTCGGGAAAGGTTATGGGTCGATTGGTCAGAGATAGGGTTAAGGACAATGAGGAAGACCAGAGATGTTTGTTTTCTGAGTCCGCGGATCATAAAGGTAAATTGGAACTGTGATGATCTGTTCTGAGTTCCAAATCAAATTTTTTTTTGTTTTGTTGTTGGTCAGACTCTGGTAGTTTGGCTTGGTTAGAGGTTTGTTTTGTTTTTCTGGTAAGAACAGATTGGAACACTCCAATCGATTGATTTGGGCTATGATAAATCTGGATTTCTGAGTCCAAGGATCAAACACGCTCTGATACCATGCTAGAAGTTATTATTTGGAATGAAAAGCTATGTTTCATTGATCAAAAACGTATTACAATATGTCCTACTTATAGTTACTTTTCTATCCTATCTAAGGTAACTTGATCAATATTAATACAAGGAAATGATGAGATTTGATATGATACAAAGTCTATCGTAATCCTAATCAAATCTTCAAATTGATCCTTCCATTTTTATCTTCAATCTTGATTTACTTTCCATCGTTACATTCGTGATATGCGGTTGTAGGACAATCGAAGACACTTAATCAAGTGAGTACAAGTAAAGGCATATTGATACGAAGCATTAGTACCTCAGAGGTTCATGTGGGATATGATGATTCATCTGAGCCTTCTGTTTCATATCAGTTTGATATTTTCGGTGAGCGTGAAGGTAGTAGCCACGTTTTTTCTCTAAATCGGATGTTAAAAGTAGTTCAGATGTGGCTGGTAGGCTGCCACCAAGAGGTCCAAAGGGATAGAATCTGCAGACGGACTCCATGTATGTGGTAGAAAATGAAAGGCTGAAAATAGATCATGAAATTGAATGACTCAGAGAAAGATTAATGATGGAAAGTATCAAATCAAGGATTTAGTCTAATAACATCACAATCATATCTAGAATCTAATAGTATCAATTGTATTATTGTAATTGGAATATACCATAAATAGTGAGTAAAATTCAACTATAAATAGACCCCATTGTAACATATTCAAATCAATGAATACGAATTTCATTCATATGATACTTGTCTAACATGGTATCAGAGCAGTGCGTCTGATCCGTGAAACCAAAAAAAATAGTCCGCCAAAATTCAGCCACAACCCCTGTTGACAACCACCACCAACTATTCTTGATTCAAGAACGGTCACACCATAAAACCTAAGCCTTGAAATCGCACCAACAAAAACAAAAAAAACACCTCAACCTGTCAGTGGACATCCACACTGGAAATCAAATCCAACAAAGAATTCAAAAAGAAAAAAAAGAAAGCCTATCGTTTTCTTCATCTCCTATCATGTTCTTCATATCCTATCCTATCAAAGGCAACCATTTCTCCATGGAATGTGGCCACTTTGAGACTGAAATCACAGAAAAAAAATCCAAGAACGCCAAAACATCCCGGTTTCTCTTGATTGCACCATCTTTGATCAATCAAGAACGCTGTCGATTTTCTCGTCGAAAAAGGATGAATCCTCCCTGTCGCAAGAAAAGGTTCTTCACTTTCCAATCAACTTACCCACCTCGTAGCCGACCGCCATTGAAACTAATGCCTACTACATGATCCGGAAGCTGAAACACCCTTCGTTGCAACAACAGGAGATTATGCTAGTCTTGAAAGAGGAAAGTTGCACCGACGAGAAAGGCAGACTGCCGGAGGCGTGGAGTGATGATGATGTGATTATAGAGGGAGGTACATGGGTTAGGGATTTTTATCCCCAACACCAACTTTTTAAAATTGCAAATTCAGTCTTTAACTTTTTTGAATTTACATATTCGACCTGTGAGTTTAATAAAAATACAGATAGACCCTACAACTTTACCGAAATTCTGAAAATGACCCCAGAACCTGGAAAATTATCACAAGCCCATCACACAAACTCAACCTCTCGTATACGCTTAGACAAAATTCACGTGTGGATCTTCGACTGCGGAGCCACTAACACTATGACCAACGATCACGACGATTTTCTGCACCTCTCTAAACCCTCAAAAACGCATATTGAAACTGCTAGCGGTGAATTAGTTTCTGTATAAGGTGAAGGCCTCATTATAGTTTCTCCACACATATGACTCAATAACTGTGTTTATGTTCCTGCTTTATCCTCAAAATTGTTATCTGTTAGTCATGCTACCAAATAGCTCAACTGTGTGGCTATCATGTATCCTCATTTTCGCCTCTTACAGTACATACATACGAAAGAGATAATTGGACGTGGGACTGAGCGAGGAGGCTTGTACTACATTGATGAGGTTGCTAAACAGGGTCGGTCTATGCTCGCTCACGGGACGGTTAATAGGCCGACATCTAGGTCATTCTTCGTTCAGTTACCTTAAACTCATATTTCCCAGTTTATTTACCAATAAGACAGTTCATATGCTTTGTGAGACACGTATTCGTGCAAAAAGTCAACGTGCTACCTTTCGACCAAATAATACTCGAGTCGACAATATTTTTTCATTGGTGCATTCTGACATATGGGGACCAACACATATACCTAGTTATAGCCAGTTTCAGAATTTCTTATTATTCATTAATGATTTCTCCCGGATGACATGGGTATACTTCCTAAAACACAAATATGAAGTCCCAGAAAAGTTTATCCATTTCTTTCACATGGTCCAAACAAAATACAATACCGAAATTCAGATCCTACGTTCAGATAATGGCCACGAATATGTGACTGAACGTATGAAATTGTTCTTATAAGATAACGGATTGATACATCAAACAACTTGTCCAAATTACACCACAACATAATGGTGTAGCCGAAAGAAAAAACCGCATTATTCTCCAAGTGACACGAACTATGTTACTCGAGTCACATGCCCCCAAACACTTCTGGCCTTAAGCAGTCGCTACTTCAGTCTATCTTCTGAACCGACTACCCATAAAAATTCTTGACCTTAAGTCTCCCTTGCATATGTTAGCATCTAAAACAAGCATTCCGTCATCCCTGACTCTTCCCCCGTGTGTTTTTGGTCGCTCCGTGTTTGTACATGTCTCAAAAACCGAACGCTCCAAACTGGACTTCTGTGCCGAGAAATGTGTGTTCGTCGGGTATGCTGTTCCTCAGAAGGGCTACCGCTGTTATAATCCTACTACCCGACGAATCAATGTCATAATGGATGTGTATTCCTTGAATCAGAGTATTTTTTGATAACCACCCTAGCCCTCAGATAGAGGAATTGAATGAATCCTTAGATTGGTTACATAGCTTTGGGTGTCTAGAGACTGGCCAACAAGAACGAGCAGGTGGCGCCACCAAGGAGACCTCTCTCAACGAAGGAAGGACCGACGAGCCAGTTCCCACTACTGATGAGTCTCCTTTGGTGATTGTCCAACAAGAGGTAAGTGATACACTCCCTAATGAAGAACTCTCTGTTGTGCCCAATTTAGAGAATAATGATAATCCGATTGAGAGATAGGTACGGGTCCTTCCTGAAAGAAAGAACAGGGGTATACCTCCGGATAGGTACTCACCAGAACGGGTGTTCCGGACGTCTAGATATCATGTCATGGTAGTAGCCAGGGAGAGAGTTGCAGAATGTGCTAAGGTGTTCTTTTCTAATATGTGTTCTGAGACTATTCCGCATACAGTTCAGGAGGCGAGCAAAAGTGCTGAGTGGAGAAAGGCAATGAAGGCAGAAATGGACGCCGTGGAGAAGAATGAGACATGGAAAAAATGTGAGCTTTCGAAAGCAAAGAAACCGGTGGGCTGTAGGTGGGTGTTCACCATCAAATACTGGGCGGATGGGACGGTCAAACAGTATAAGGCGAGACTTGTGGCAAAAGGATACACACAGAAGTATGAGATACACTACTCAGAGACGTTTTTCAAAGATTGACACCATCAGAGTATTGTTTTCAGTCGCAGCCAATAAAGATTGGCCTCTTCATCAGTTTGACGTTAAGAACACATTACTACATGGGGAGTTAAAAGAAGAGGTATATATGGAAGCCCCACCAGGTTTTTGTGATGAGTTTTGAAAGGTGAAGTCTGCTGGTTCAGAAAAGCTCTCTATGGTTTAAAAAACAGTAACCACGAGCATGGTTCGGGAGGTTCACTGTGGTCATGAAAAGAACGGATACAAACAAAGTAACGTAGATCATACTTTGTCCTTCCAGAAAAGAAGGGACCTAATCACATGTCTAATTATATATGTGGATGATATGATCGTCACAAGTAATGATAAATAAGAAATCACACGGCTTCGGAAGAACCTGTTTACAGAATTTTAGATGAAAGACTTAGGTGGACTGGAGTAATTTCTTGGGATTGAAGTTCTCTGGTCGAAGAAGGGAATTTTTGTGTCGCAGCGGAAGTACATTCTTGACTTGCTAGCTGAGGTTGGGATGATTGATTGCAAACCAAGTGAGACACCGATATGCGTGAATCACAAACTGCAGATAAAGGAAGGGGCACTAGAAGCAAATCGAGAACAATATCAGAGACTTGTAGGAAAACTGATTTATCTCTCTCACACCAGACCAGATATAGCATATGCTGTTGGAGTTGTGAGCCAGTTTATGCATCAACTGCAACAACATCATATGGAAGCAGTAATGAGGATGGTACGACATTTGAAGAGAACACCAGGCAAGAGAATAGTGTTTCAAAAACATGGACACTTAGACGTGGAAGTATATAATGATGCTGACTGGGCAGGTAGCCTGAATGACAGGAGGTCCACTTTCGGGTACTTTGCCATGGTCAGAGAAATTTTAGTTACGTGGAGAAGCAAGAAACAAAAGGTAGTGGCATTATCAAGTGCAGAAGCAGAGTTCAGAGGAAATGCGAAGGGTGTTATAGAGGTACTTTGGCTGAAGAAGCTAATGCACGAGATGAGTTTTCCCCTAAGGCTGCCTACTAAGCTGATGTGTGATAATAAGGCGCCGATAAGTATCTCCGAGAACCCAGTGCAGCATGATCAAACCAAACATATGGAAGTGGATCGACATTTAATCAAAGAGAAGCTTGAGGAAGGTCTCATTGAGCTCCCATTTGTGAAGTCTGAAGATCAGTTAGCTGATATCCTCACAAAAGCCGTCACTAGAAGGATCTTTGACTCAGTACTTTGCAAGTTAGGCGTTGGTGATCCCACTGCCCAACTTGAGGGGGAGTGATGGAGAGTATCAAATCAAGGATTTAGTTTAATCACATGACAATCATATCTAGAATCTAATCGTATCAATTGTATTTATTGTAATTAGAATATACTATAGATAGTGAGTAAAATTCAACTATAAATAAGTCCTATTGTAACATATTCAAATCAATGAATACAAAATTCATTTATATGATACTTGCCTAACAATTAAAAACTGTGCAAGAGGGAAGGGAAAGGTTCAACGTTTCCACAGAGCACCGGGGAAATGGGAAGGAGGCAGTTAAGCCTTCTGGAGGATATAACAAACCAGCTTCAAGGGATCAGGCTACTCACGGAATGTGAAAAAGCTGTACGCCAGGCTTCTTTTCCTCTGCCATCTTCAAAGGCCTTGCACTTCACCCTTCCTATGATATGGAGATGTTATCTTTTATTTTGAGCAAACAATCCAATTGTGCATCTCTTGTTGAAATATTAAGTGATGTTGTGTACATTATTCCTAATGACTTGACCCTTGCCTAGACTCTTAATATGTGTGACGCTTCCGTGTCTCAGCTACGCCCTTTTGCGTTCAAGGAGATTAATAACAAACAAAACAACAAACATACCCAGTATATCCTCAAGGAGATTAATAACAAACAAAACAACAAACATACCCAGTATATCCCAACGACAGCACAATCTATCGTTAGGGTCTGAGGAGAGTGAGAAGCAGACAAAATACCCCCATCCCAAGGGATAGAGAGTTTGCTTCCAATGAGACCCCCGACTCTATATGTACCTGCAGAGAGATCATAATAATAGAAGTATGTACTAGTGAAGCTATTTTATTAAAATATACAAAAGTCTTACGATATTAAAATATTCATAATAGTGAACATGCACAAATAATTGAAAGAAAAAGACCGAAAAAATATGCAAAGTCAAACTAAAGTGTAAATACTATCTAATCCTCTAAGTACGCTCTAAGGTGCCTTATATCCTGTCTACCCCTCCTTAACCTTAATCCTCTGCCTCTATGAACTCTTATCCTGGACCATGTCCTCAGAGAGGTGCAATTCTAGTAAGTCATGCCTAATCTGCTCATCCCACGTTAGTTTGGGTCTGCCTTTACTCCTCTTTCTTTCTACAGTGAGGCTTTCAATTTTCTGACAAATGCCGTTGTCTCTCTCCTCTTGACATGCCCAAACCATCTTAATCTTCCCTCTCTTATCTTATATGTTACACTAGTCACCCCTATCCTTTCTCTGTATACCTCATTTCTTGTCTTGTCTAGCCTTATATGTCCACACATCCATCTCACATCTTCATCTCTGCCACTTCCATCTTCTGTGACTCTGTCCTCTGGTGGCCCATCAGTCTGTTCCATATAACATTGCCGGCCGTACTGCAACCCTATAAAATTTTTTCTTTAATTTAATTGGAAAATTCTTGTCACACAGCATTCGTGAGGCTGCCCTTCAACTACACCAACCTGCATGAACTCGGTGTGCTACGTCGCTATCCATGTCTCCATCTTTCTGTACAAATGATCCTAGATACTTGAACTTACTTGCATTTGTGACCACTTTCCCCTTGATGGTGAGTTGGCTATTTTCATCGTCGGTTGCGCTGCTGAAGTAACAGTGTAGATTAACAACTGACTTCATAAGGGCGGTATGGTGCACGGCGTAATTGGTTGAAATGGTCTTTATGTAAAGATTGTGAGCAAACATGATTTTTAAAAGGGATGGGAAGTGTTGTGGGTTAATGCATATTGGAACAAAAAGGGAAGGGGGAATGGGGGATGTGGGCTGGTAGGACTTTTCAAATTCGCAAGGAGTGGATGTACAATTTGTGGGATCCTTTGGATGAAATTTGTGTCAGACCAACTCCTCATGCAAATATGTATAGGATTCTTGATCACACGATTGCTATGCTTTGGGAACAGAAGCTTAGAAGCCTATAATATATTAGTGTTAGGAAATCAACGAGATCACTGGCAAACACGCGCAGTGGAAAAACAAAAACTTGATCTCAGATTTCCTACCAATGATCCATGTCGTTCGTTTAAATCGATAAAAGAGAGTCACAAAACTAACCTTTCGTAGTTTTGTGAATACAAAAGCTGCAGACAAACGAGGCACGAAAGCACGAACACCCTCTGTCGGTATCCACACGACTGCTTCCATCCGAAGTGCTAGCTCTTGAAACGGCACGGCTGAGAAATACGTTTTTTCCAAAAACGATTTCGGGTTTTCTTTTTTTCTCTGTTCTCTATTCGAGATACATCAGCATATATATATATATATATATATATATATATATATATATATATATATATATATATAGTTAAGGGCAATCATAATCCATATCAGATATTGACTCTATCAGGATTGGATAAGACCATTTAGAATCCATATCAGATATGGATTCTATTGTTAATATCCGATAATATATATATATATATATATATATATATATATATATATATATTATAAAGAGTAATTTTATTAACATAAGGCCTCACTTATGGCGGAGGAAAACCTTATTATATTGAAAGACAGTATAACGCACAAAGAAAATGAAGGTTATCAACATCCAAACCATATATGATATACCGCATTAAAACCTTGTCAAGTAAAACCACCCTTGTGGATAAAACCTTGGCAAAAGAAAAAGCGTACATATTTATATGTTTGGAGTGTTGATAGACGTTACAGTGTAAAATGAGAAGTATGAAAATCCACATATGATACATAGTGAACGAATGATGTAGAAGCCGCAGAAAATCCCGAGCATGATGGTGCAGTCTCGTCCCAGAGCAAAATGTAACCGCGTCAGCGAAAAAAGCAAGCCGAAGTTGTGATCCCATCCATGCACAAGAGAGATATGAGAGTGCGTCAATCATGAATATGAGACAGAAGAAAAAGCAGCAGACCAACTGAATGTAAATCATACCGAGGCTGTCTGTACCTTTTAAGGTACAGGCAGAGAAATCTAAAGAATGCCAATCCATGTGGAAGACCACAGAAACTTGAGCTAGATTGCATCGCCTCATTCCGTAAGAAAAATATGAATGGCAGTGATGAGTGGTAGCCGAAGGTGTAGTGTCGTCCAAACACAATAGAAAGAAGATAATGTGTCATTCATGCATAGTAGAAATAAGAAAAAGCAGAAGACCGAGGGAATGCAAATTATACCGAGTCTGCCTGCACCCAAAACGGCGGTACATGCAGAGTAAACGAAAGTGTGCCAATCCATATGGAAGACCATAAGCTCAAAGTGTCCGCAAGTTTGATGAAGTGAGGTCCAAAGTGATTGAAGCACGTATCATTGGCGGCAGACTGCTGCTGGTGAAGTAGCATGTCTGAGGAAACATTATTGCATGCTGGGCAAGGTAGTGAGCCGCCATGTTGGCCTCTCTATATGTATGCATAATTTCCAGGCGATGAAGGCGAATTAATGTGTGTAAGAGCCTGAGATGATAGTTACCAAAGACAGTCTGTGGTTGGCGCAGATGAGACAACATTTGAGCACAGTCGGATTCTATTATGAGTGAACGATATAAGGGGAGAAAGTATAGCAAACCAAAGACCGTGGCCTGAATCTCTGCCATCAGAGGTGTACATGAAGGCAGGCAAAAAGAGAGTGCGCTCACACAGGTGCCGAATTGATCACGCAAAATAGCTCCACCTGAGGCATAGTGTCGGCCAACTGCTGCATCAATATTTAATTTGAGTCTACCAGAAGGTGGAGTTTGCCATCGAACGACTTGGAGACGTGGGGATCTAATATGTGGGATCCATGAAAGAGAAAAAGATGGTCCTGCCGCAAGTTTGGATCCTTGTATTGGATCCACATGTCAATATCAAAATGTATGGAAGTCCGAAGCACAAATATAGAAAAGGATGCGGAGTCCCCATATACTAGCTTAGCGTAGCTGCGCCATATGTTGTAAACGAAAAGGGCTGGAATGACAATTTTTAAAACCCCAAACAGAGATGAAGATGCAGAGCGATACCACCAAGATAATAGGTATTGGGGCAAATTTAAAGAGATGGGGGGTATTCCATGTAACTCAGATGCAAATAAGTTCCATATTTGTCGAATACTGCTACAATAAAAACAAACATGATCCACAGTGGCCGAGTGTTGCTTGCAAAAAGGACATTGTGTGGGTCGCGCCGCAGAATAGTGTCCAATATAGTCCTCAAATGGCAGAGCAGAAAAAAAGAGGCACCACAGTAATATTTTCGTGGTTGGGGAATGCTGCTTGAACCAAATTAATTTAGCAGAGAGCAGTGTTGGTTTTGATACACGACAAATATCATAAGCAGACTTTAGCGAAAATTCGCCAGAGTCTGTTAATGTCCATGTAAGATGCGAACCTGTGCCTGCCGTTCGATAGATGCAGGTAGCATTTATGCGACATATTAGTCTCCAAACCGGTGAATCCGGTAGTCGCGGACGATAATCCCCTCTCCTGCCATATTTAATATGCATATACTTACTCCATAGAGTGTCATGTTGCTGATATGACCACCAAATTCTGCAGTGATATGTCTGCTGTAATATGCTAAGATCCCGAAGGCCCAAGCCTCCTTCATCAATCGGTGAAGTAATAGTTGACCATGCAACCCAGTGATGTCGTTTTCCCCAATAAAATGCTGCCATCTTTCCGTTGATCATTTTGATGACAGACTTTGGTAAACCACCTGCTGCAAGAATATGAAGCGGAAGCGCCGAGATCACTGAACGTAACAACACTAAACGACCCGTCGAAGAAAGAAGGCGGGAGTGGCAGCCGCGTAGTCGGTCCTCAATGTGCTGTAGCAAAAAAGAACAATATCTGGACCGATTAATTCCTTTGTGGAGATATGAACCAAGATACCGAAAAGGTAGAGAAGTAACCCGCATGCCTAATATTTCCTGGAATGACCGACGTTGATGTGGCGGAATGTTGTCCGAAAGAATGAAACTACTCTTATTAAAGTTAACCTTTTGACCAGAAGCAGTTTCATACATATTTAAGAAAGAGTGAAATTGTCGTAGATTGCGCTGTGTACCACGCAGAAAAATAAGCAGATCATCCGCGTACGCCAAGTGAGTAATTGCAAAAGGAATGCGTCCTAGGCGAAATGGTTGTATAGTACCAGAGGCAACTAGTGATTTTAAGCCTCTGCTGAAACCCTCTGATGACAGAATAAATAGCAATGGGGACAATGGATCACCCTGCTTGACACCTCTATACGGACGGAAAGACGCTGATGGCTGTCCATTTATCAAAACCGAAAGTGTGGTGGCGCGTAAATGGTTGATGATAATCCGAATAAAAAAATTGGAGAAACCAAACTGTCGCAATAACAACTCAAGATACTCCCAACTTACCCGGTCAAATGCCTTCATCATATCTAACTTCAGGCACATTTGGGATCCTCCTTTATCCAGCATATGAACCATTTCACGCGCCAGTAGAACCTGCGTAGAAATATCATGGCCCGATAGGAAATATATATATAAGTATATTTAAAAAACGATAATAATAATAATAATTAATATCTAATATTAATATTATTAATATCAGCTCATATATAGTGTGTTGCCGTAGCCTTTTCTTTGGACAACAATCGAGCTAAGTGTAGGGTAAAGCCATGTCTTAGGCAATCTCAAAGAAAAGGCGCTGCCGCATTGTTTCCTTTGGACAACAACCTTGCTAAGCCACATTCTCTGAAGCGTTGGATAAATTCTGATAATAATAAGTGTTCATGCTGCAAACGTACGAGGATATTGTCGCTTTCTTGGAAATTTTTACTACGCAGCTCTAATCTGGAAATGCGGTTTCCAGGGTCATATGATTTGCGGTTCATTTGGTTGGGGTGAGGTGTGAAGGTAGTGGTAGGTTGTTGATAGAAAGATTACCTAAGATGCAGGGGTGTCATTGTTATATCCCCTTTTTAATAAAGGTAAAAAATGTATTTGGGCTAATTAATTACTAAACCTAATTTGATTAGAAATATTTTTTAAAACCCCAATCAAATTTCTATTTAAACAGCGCTTAGACCCCTCCTCCTCTCACAAAACACACGCCGCCTTCTTCACAGAGAGAAGATAAGAATGGCTTTCTTCTTGCTCCCAAAACCAAAGCTGTCAGTTTTGGGGAGGAGTACCACCACCTCGATCAAGCCTTTCAAACGCGTATCAATTACCAAGTAGGTGCCCCCTTAACATCCTTTGTACAAAAACGGTACAATCCTTAATTTTCTTATGAAACCGAGATCGTGCATCAGTAATTGTGATTGTATAGATGGCTGTTTATTTGACTATATGTGTATGTGATGAATTGTATATCTGTATATATGTATGGTATTATTTTCGTATGAATAGTATGAAAAAGATTGCACTTTTGATGTATATATGGATAACGGAATCGGTTTGGAGGCGTGTGGCCGGTGGTGGTGGGCTATGGCCATGTGCTGCCGTGCTAGTGGTGGTTGAAGGAGTGGGGCTGAGAGGAGGAGCGGCTTGGGGGGATGCTGCTGGGGGCGGCTGAAGAGGGGGTTGAGGGAGGGGGGTGCCCTGGAGAGTGTGGGGGGCTGAGGGGGTGGAGGTGGCTGAGTTCGGGGGGTGCGGCTGGGGGGCTGAGGGCGTGTGGTGAAGGAGTGGGAGGGGGGAAGGGTTTGGAAAATCAGAGGAGGGAATTTGGAAAGGATCTGAGGGGGAAGGAATTTCACAGGGAAAACTGAAGAAAGTAAAAGAGAACAAGAAAAAGGAAAAAGAAAAAGAAAAAAAATGAAAAAAGGAAAAAGGAAAGTAAATGAAGGATTCTGTATGTGACATTGCATATATGTTCTATTCTGTTCCGTTCTGTTCTGCTAGGATATGCGAGACGTAAGTTGCATCTCCGTTTTGTTCCGTTCTGTTAGGTCTCAGGGTCATGCATTGCACGATAGGATGAATGTTTCCGAGAACGTAGGGTATCATGCATCACGTATGTGACATTGCATTTCACGCTCATTTCGCATGATTATGTGTTTTGATTGTTTTAAGAAATTATGGCCGTTATACGTATTTGTGAAAACGTGGACAGTTTATTTTTGTATTACCGTACTTATATGTATTTCAATATTGTCCTAACGTGTATGATCTCACAGGGCCGATGCAGATAGGGTACCTACTAAGTGACGTTTTTGTCGCTTACACCGTTTGTTTTGTTTTCTTGCAGACGATTCATGGTATGACTATATATGGATTGGAGATAATTCAGAGTGGGGCCATTGGGACTCATAGAGATTGATTGGAGACTAATGATCGAGAATAGAGAAGTTTATTTTATTTATTATTTCATTTGAGGACTTAGCTTAAGGATTTCATTTTTACAAACTTTACGATGTCGTTTAAGAGATCATGACTTGATTTGACTATATATGATTTCAGGGATTTTACTTTTGATTTAGGGTTTTGAGTTGATTTATTTTGCTTCAGCAAGCGAATACTATGTCGTTTTGATAAGTGCAGGGAATCGTACAGACGCCTTGTATATCCCTTAGCGG
This sequence comes from Eustoma russellianum, assembly GCA_036186865.1. Classification (NCBI taxonomy): domain Eukaryota; kingdom Viridiplantae; phylum Streptophyta; class Magnoliopsida; order Gentianales; family Gentianaceae; genus Eustoma; species Eustoma russellianum. Next base: position 8,029,061 of record AP025060.1, read on the forward strand.
AATATGACGGGCGTACCGATTTTGACCCTAGGGTTCGGAACGGGGTGCTACAGGTGGTACCAGAGCCAGGTTCTAGATCTACTGCGGAAAACGTAGAATTAAGAAATGATCTTAGACGTAAGAGATGACTCTAGATTTAAGTTCTGATCATAGATGTAAGTTTGATCTTAGACTAAGTTTGATGATAGACTAAGTTGTGATGTGAGACTAAGCTTGACCTTAGAATTAGTTTGATTTAGACTAAGTGATGATTGGGTGGGGGCATGGTTGGTTTTCATCTCCGTTTACTTTTTCCGTATTTGATTCTCTCCTGTTTTTCTTCAGTTTTTTAAATTCCTGAAATGCCCTTGACAAAAAAAATGAAATTTTCCTAGTCGTAACAAACATGCTGTCAAGAAGAGAATGGTAGGAACGACAATGGGAATCACTCTGAGAATGGGGCTCCATCGTAGGTCGTGCTTCCCCAGGCCCTGACCAACGCGTTACTGGTCATGGCCCAAGCTGTGGCGCATCCACATCAGAACCACAAGTTCTACCACCACCGCACTCGGACTTGAGATTCTTCTACAAGTGGATGTGGAGGAGTGGTGGCGCAGCACAACTGACATCGTCTATCACTTGGATCTAATTTCAGAATGAGTTCGAAAGGTATTACGTGCCGATGGTATGATCTTCAGAGCATGGCTCTAGATCCACAGCGGAAATGTAGAATTAGGCCATGATATTAGAAAATAAGTTACGTTTTTGCCTCTAAGTCACAGTCTTAGACATAAGTGAGGATTTGAACATAAGCTTTGTAGTGACCAGTATTATTTGAACATAAGCGATGATCATGAACGTAGATACTGATCTCAGTTTTAAGCGATGATCTTGAACATAAGTCACGATCGTAGACATAAGTAACGATCTCGATTAAGAGTTGACTTTAGACATAAGTACTTATTTAGTAATAAGTGTTGATTATGTATGTATGATCGTCTAAAGATGGCAAGAGGGGATGCTCACCGGCGATCGTGCGGCTTGGCCGCCGCCACTTAATTTTGTTTTCAGCGCTACCGACAACAGCAATTCTATGCAATTTTGTTGATTATTGATCACTTTGAAATAGCATTCTCCGGTTATTGTTAATCTCTGTTGATCGTGGATCACAACCATGAGCCTACGCCGCCGCCGTCATTCGCGACGATAGTTTCCAGCGAAACTTCATCTCAGTCAATCAGCATCTCGCCAAAAATTGTTTCTCGTTACAAAGGTATTCCCTTAATCTCATTTTTGGATTCAAAAATTGATGAAATTGCTGCCCCATTCAAATATTCTTTGGTGGGTACATTCTGGTATGGAAGACCTCCATTAAAAGTTATCAGAGATGTATTTGAGAAAATTGGATTTCATCATGATCTTCGCATCACTCTCATTGATCAGTCGCACATCCTGTTAAAATGAGGCCGATTATTTGCGCTACTTTTATCGTCGTTCATGGCATATATCCGTCTGTCATATACGTATAACCAAATGGACAGTAGACTTTGATCCTTCCACTGATGTGCCTATTGTCCCGGTTTGGATAGCACTTCCTGGACTCCTTATTCATCTTCACCGAAAAGAGGCATTGTTTGAAATTGTTAAACCGATTGGAAGCCCCATAAAACTTGATGTAGCAACGACAGAAGGACTACGACCCTCAGTTGCACGAGTCTGTGTAGAAGTAGATGTTTCTCAGGAATTGCCACAAAAAATTTATCTACAGGCAAAAAACCGTTTCATACTGCAATCAATCGTATATGAAGATTTGTCATTATTTTGCACATCCTGTCGACGGTTAGGTCATGCGGTGTCTTCATGCACTCCGCAAACGGCAGCAACGATACCACCACCGCCGCCCCCGCCTCCACGTCGCACACCAGCTCAACACACACAAGTTAAGAAGAAGCCAGTTGCACCAACTGACCAGACAGTGGTTGATCCTCCTCGATAGATCCACAAGCAGTAGAGGATCAGCCCATCCAGGACGTCGATCACATGGGAAGTTTCAACAATGGGGAGCCTGCTGATCCAACACAGGTGCATCCAGACACCTGTGATATCGGGCATTCATCAGATAATGATTTACCCATGGTAGATAATCTCGAAATACCTACAGTTCCAGAGGAGGTGGCCCGCCGCATGCAAATGCTACCCCCTCGACAGACATGGATACTCTAATCTTGAGGCTGCAGGAATCGACTGAGGACTTTATTCCGGTTGTTCCACGTAGAAAGCGACACGCCAAGAAAGATCTTCCTCCACTGCCACCATCCACCATTCTCACACGCAGTGCTTCATATGCACTTCAGGGAAGCGACACTACTCTCTCTCAATTAATATTATGATATGGAATATAAGAGGCCTGCGCGCCTCAATACCCCGACTACATCAGTTGATACATGATCATCGGTTAAATATTCTTCTTTTAATAGAACCTAAACATACATCGACTACTATTGATCGTTATGCTCTGGATTTCGGATTTTCTAATTCCTATGCATCACAGTCCGAACGCATTTGGTTTTTCTGGCGTGACTCGCATTTTAATTTGGTGACAGTGCAGGATGAAGGGCAAGTTGTACACTTCACACTTTTATATCGGCCCCTTCAATATAATTTTGTATTATCTGCAGTTTATGGAAACCACACTTCATATCTTCGCCGTTCATTGTGGGCTTCGTTATGTACATTCTCAGAAGAATCTGATTTACCTTGGGTGATAGGTGGAGACTTTAATACATTTCGCTCTATATCTGATCAAGAAGGCCGTTCACAGCCATCTCTCACTGCTTTACAGGATTTTAATGATTGCATAGAATCATGCGGTTTGATGACACCACAGTTTCATGGATCAAAATTCACATGGACTGATGATAGGGGCCTTGGAAGAGTCCGCCGAAGATTAGATTGGTTATTTCTTAACACTACTTTCCATGACAAGTTTGATGACCTACAACTTACACATCTTCCCCACATTGCTTCTGATCATACTCCATTGTTATTCTTATGCCGAATCAGTCCAGCTCTGAGCCGTCGTTCTTTTTGGTTTCTTGACTCTTGGTTGCTGCATCCGGATTTTCATAATTATATGCAAGCTGCATGGAATTCTCATCCTACTACTGGCGGAATGTATGACTTTTACTCAAATTTATTCAAACTCAAGAAGGATGTGCAGCGGTGGAACAAAGAAATATTTGGTAATATATTCTCTAATGTCCAGCAGGCCGAAATAAATCTCTCACGTGCTGAAAACCTTTGGGACACAAATCCAACGGATGAAACATGGACAGAATATCATAGAGCAAAGGCGGAATATCTTCAAGCCTCCTCTTATGAATTACACTTTTTGGAAACAAAAAGCACGCGTCCGATTGCTAAAAGAAGGGGACGCTAACACCGATATTTTCACTCCATTGTCAAAGGGAAAAGATTGAACCTACGTATCCAATAACTACAATCATGTGCCGAAGTTGTATACACTGCACCTGACGCTATCATGGCTGAAGCAGTATCCTTCTATACATCTTTATTTGCTCGAGAGCCTACTAATAATTATGATGATATTCTTCATCAGATTCTGAGATTAGTTTTCTCCGAAGACAATACATTCTTAACGCAGTTACCAATGCCGGAGGAGGTGAAATCTGCGGTTTGGCATTTGGACCCTCATAGTGCCGCCAGGCCAGATGGTTTTAACAGTAATTTTTATCGATTCTGCTGGTCAATTATTCAAACAGATGTCATTAAAGCGATACATGAATTTTTTCTAGGCGTTCCTCAGCCTACTGTGATGGCTAGTGCACTAATAACTTTGATCCCGAAAAAACATTCCCCTGCTACCTTCAGTGATTTTCGTCCAATATGCCTCACTAATTTTTTGAGCAAAGTCTATACACGAATCATTGCTAGTCGCTTGAGTACATTATTGCCGCGTTTAATATCTCCAGAACAAATGGATTTCCTACCAGGTACTGATATTTCTACCCAAGTACTATTGGCTCGGGAGATGATACATATGATGGATAGGGGTGGTTCACAACTCTGCTTAAAGTTAGATATGATGAAAGCATTTGACAGGGTCAGCTGGGAGTATTTGAAGATCTTACTACACACCTTCGGCTTTTCAGACTTCTTCATTCGCATTATTCTTAATCATTTGAGTGCCACTACGTTAGCAGTTTTAATTAATGGAAAGCCATCTTCAACTTTTCGGCCGTATAGAGGGGTTAAGCAGGGAGATCCATTATCTCCATTATTATTTATTCTTGCATCTGAAGGTTTTAGCAGGGGATTGAAAGCTTTAACATCAGCTGGAGTGCTACAGCCTTTCCATCTGGGGCGCATACCATTTACCATCACACATTTGGCCTATGCGGATGATTTGCTGATATTTTACGCGGTACACAGCGGAACCTTCAACATTTTCATACATTTCTTACACAATATGAAACTGCTTCAGGTCAAAAGGTTAATTTCCAAAAAAGCAGTATTATTCCGTCTGCCCGGATAACTACACAGCAACGTCAGAATTTTGTAAATATTCTAGGCATGCGTCTTTCAAGCCTCCCATTTCGTTATCTTGGTTCTTATTTACATAAGGGTATCACCCGTTCCAAATATTGTGTTTCATTACTTCAACATATTGATGATAGACTACAAGGGTGGCACTCCAAATTGCTTTCCTCAGCTGGTCGCCTAGTCTTGCTACGTTCAGTGATAGCAGCATTACCACTTCATGTCATCGCTGCAGGTGGCTTACCGAATTCGGTGATTACGGTGATACACCAAAAGATGGCTGCATTCTATTGGGGGAGTAGACACCATTGGGTATCATGGACTACTATCTGCAAGCCTCGAGATGAGGGGGCTTTAGGTCTACACGACATGAACATGTTACAACAGGCATATCATTGACGGATATGGTGGTCATATCAACATAATTCCACACTTTGGAGCAGATACATGCATGCCAAATATGGACACCGTCAGGATTATCTACCATGCTTAACAGACTCGCCCATATGGAAGATTATTTGCAGAATCCATTCCTTCTGCCTAACACAGACCGAAGGTCAGGGAGTCCACATCACATGGTTACCCACGCCCATGGGAGAATTTCCTTTGAAAAGTGCTTATGATAATTGCCGTATATCTTCTCCCAAACTGCTCTCTGCAATGTTTATTTGGTATAAGCATCACTCACCACCTATTTAGCTGTTCTTATGGCATCTCTTTAATTCGGCAATACCTTTTGAGGATTATATTAGAAAGTATTCCACTGCTCGTCCAACGCAATGTCCATTCTGTAAAAATGAGTCGGCAGTAGTGGATCATGTCTTTCTATATTGTTCTTATGTGCGTCCCCTATGGCAATATTTTGCTAGTGAGCTACATTGTCCTCTTCCATCCTCATTACGGTTTCGTCAGTATCTTCTTTCTTGGTGGTATCGTTCATCCTTTACCTCTCTCATTGGAGTTTATAAAATTGTCATCCCAGCAATTATCGTATATAACATATGGTGTGGCTATACCTCAATAGTCTATGGGGACAAAACTCATATAACGTATACATCACTACGGACCTCCATACGCTATGACATTATTTTGTGGCACAAAAAAGTTGCAGGATCCAAAGTTGCTACTGGCATAGGCAGATTTTCTCTTGGCTGCCGTCGTTCCATCATCCGAGACCGCTGATGATTTGCTGGGTCACCCCACCCTCTGGTCGGTTGAAATTGAATGTAGATGCTGCTGTTGGTAGAAATTATGCAGCAGGGAGTGCGATATTGCGAGATCACATGGGTTCATGCATAGGAGCGATTTCCTTTAGACTCCCTCCGAGTGCACCACTGCATGTAGAGATTCAGGCTGCCGTTTTTGGAATTCTATATTTCCTTCCGTTACATTGCACATTTATACTGGAGTCGGATTGTGCTCATCTGATAGATCGTTTGTCATGACAGCACCTTGTACACGGGAATTATCATCTTCGCCAGCTCACACACTAGTTCATCTCCACGACTTGACTACAATCACATTTATCGCGAGGCAAATGTGGCAGCACATTACTTAGCGCAACATGCTATGTTACATCCACGTACTCAGCACTATACCTCTCATACTCTGCCTTCATTAGTACGTGCTTCAATCTCGTTGGATCTTATTTTTTTGCACTTGCGCGTGTCTTGACACTTTGCAGTCTTCCACATGGATTGGCACTTTTTCAGACTTACTGCCTGCATCCTACGGGATCCAGGCAGGCATGGTATGGTTCACTATCCATTTGTCTACATTTTATGCTACTTCTTTCTCATACATAACATACATCATTCTTGTTTCATTGGAATGGGCTGGTTATCATGTGACAACACTCCATTGCCATCGTTCATTCGAGGACTGCATTGCTTGGCCATATACTACTCATGCATCGCGCACAGGGCAAACAATGATTGTTTTCTTGGAGCTGGAATTTTACCACTGTCGCCTTGGCTCTTGCTTAGTCAAGGCGACTTGGGTATGCATTTGGACTTTCTGCTTATGATTATTACTTTTCTCTTTTCCGTTGGAATAATATACTCTTTTCACTCTCACGACGTACATATCATCCTGACTCCCTCAATCTCAAGTGGCGGACGATATACTACAAGAAGGCGATCACTCCAAACTCGGACAACAGCAGGCCCGACAATATCAATGACATCTTCAACCTACAGCTTCTATACATTCCATATCAGTGACAGCTGTATAAATATGTACGCTTTTTCCTTCGCCAAGGTTTTATCCACAAAGGTGGTTTTACTTGGCAAGGTTTTAATGCGGTATATCATATACGACTAGAGATATATCATTATTGGATTTTTATATCATGTATTCGCATACTCTAACAATTGTAATATGGTTTTCCTCCGCCAAAAGTGAGGTTTCTATAATAACATTTCTGTTTGAAAAAAATAAGAGTTGATTATGTACTAATTATGATTTGGAAATAAGACGTGATCTTAGACTTAAGAAATGATGATGCTAAGAACGCTCCTAGAAATAAGTTATGATCCTGAACTTAAGAAGTCGATCGGTTTTGAAACACGTACACCTAGGATATCCCATACAATTCTCCTTTATCTAAGGTTTATTATAACTCTCTAAGCCGTGATCTTAGTAACCCTAGTTGAATACTATATAATTGATTTGAATGAATTACAATGTTAACCAGAATACCCTACTACAAACGTTAGTTGACATAATAATGGGACAGACAGTAACTCAGGCTGTCTTACCATAATTGCAACATGATACTCGTACTATTAGGGTAAAGTAAAGTGGGTCCATATCTCTACTTGGACGGTAACATCAGAGCAGACTTAGGTCTAAGTTGGGACCACAGCTACTAAGAAATGAATTATAATAGTATGATAAATACTAAGAGATGAATTGTAGTAGAATGATAGAAACTAAATAACGATTAGCGTTATAATCAGTAGAATATAGTTAAGGATATTGTACCAAAGAATTTATAGTTTGGGGTTAAGATGTTGAATGTAGGGTAATCAAAATAGGTCGATGATATTAGTCTTATCAGAGGTATTGAACAATAGCGACATGCGAGAATCGACTATAGTATGTGCCTTGGAATACTATATTACAAAATTGTGGTTAAGTGTTGACATCGGAACATTTGGTTTGAAGCTAGTAGGCTTGAATTGAAATAGAGTGAGCATGAATCAGTAATGATTGCTTGTTCAGGGAGATTTAGCTAGAATAATTAGCGCTTCAAATAACCAAGTAAAGAAATACAGTGGATTAGTATGGCGCGCGGAAGCATGGTGAATTGGAACACCTTAAGTCGATGAATATTTAGTGTGCCATGCTAGGATTGAACAATTTAAGTTATGGATTTTATCATAGTAGGCGAATGTTAGACATATAAGAAACGATACATAGACATATTGTTCTTTTGAAAATAAGGTTGGATTATAGAAATTATACGAAATATTGGACTATTATTTCTCTAGCAGATAAATATTTTATATAAGCACGTACACCGAGTTATACTTATATTTTACAGGGACTTCAAAAGACATTTTATTTTCGAAAATACCATATTGAGTCTCATTTCTTTATATAGTCTACTAAACTTTACGAGGCTAATTTTCTTTTCGTACTTGTAAATCAGTATAATAAAAATGTCAATTCTTTTGACGAACTTGAAAAGGAAAAACTTTTAAAATCTTGATGTTCTTGCAAAAATGATGTGTTTATATATATTTCTTAAAGAATATTTCAAATTTCTGTTTTTGTTGCATCTATTTTTTTAGTCAAAATTAATTTAATTTGACGACTATTGATATCGCAAACAGTTTAATCGTTTAAATGTTTTCAAAGTTGCTTTCAAAATATATACCTATTTGTGAAAATGCAAGGTGCCGTATTCAACTCGTTTCATAAAACCTTACATTATTAAGTTTTCAACTGTTTTAATGCAATTTTACCAACATACCTTGCGAACAAGTTATATCATTGTTTTTAAAATGGTCATTTGAGATATCGCATTGCTAAAACAAATCTATGATACTTTGGGTTTTGGTGTTTACAAAAATTAGAAGGTTTAGTATTTTAAATAGTTAAAGCTATATTCAAAATTATAGCTACGTAAGCTACTTTTATTTTAACTTGAAGAAAAATATATCCATACACATATTTTGTATACTAGGCTGCTGACAATATCTCTGAGAAACTAAGAGCACGATCATAGAGCTAGTTCGTAAGTATATAAGAACTGATTTTTAAGACTTGGTTGTGTTAAGGAAGGTAATGGTTTACCATATTGGCATACACAAAGGATGTTAGTATGGTTAATTATCTAAGGGATGGATCATATGTGATAAGTTTAAGAATCCGGTATTGTAGATTGCAATAAGTTGAATGATACACGTCAAGTATAAGTGGAAGTTTGTAAGCACTAATTATAGAGAATTAAGTAAGGATTGAACCTTATAAGGACTAGATCATCTTGTGAGATGCTAAGGATGACTAAATTAAATCGTACTAGAGTACAACGTATTCCAAAAAAGACATGCAGCTTTAGGAATGAGTCTTGTGGACAAGGTGTTAAGTTAAAGATTGTACTACACCTAAGAACTGATTTTAGAGGGTTGCTCATGATAGAAAATATAGGTACGATATAGACCGACGATTAAGTTATGGAGTCAGTATAATGACGATACCCTTAAGGTTGATTCGAGAACTATAGAAAGAATAGGTTACGATCCATCAGGCGAAGGACAATGGATTTAAAGATTACATTGTAAATATACACACTGAATGAATTGAGGACTTAGGCCTGTATCGAAGAAGTAAAATGGGTAACATATCAGAGTACACAAGGAATACTAAGTTCGGTCATGATATAGGTAAATGAATTATATAGGACTATACTAAGTTATTGATTACGTAACACGCAATTTTCGAGGACGGAACTTTTTGTAAGACGGAGAGAATGTTATGTCCCATTTTTTTTAATAAGGGTAAAAAGGGTATTTGGGCTAATTAATTACTAAACCTAATTTGATTAGGAAATTTTCCCTAAACCTTAATCAAATTTCTATTTAAACAGCGGTTAGACTCGTCCTCCCCTCACAAAACACACGGCGCCTTCTTCACAGAGAGAAGAAAAGAACGACTTTCTTCTTGCTCCCAAAACCGAAGCTGCCAGTTTTGGGGAGGAGTACCAACGCCTCGATCAAGCCTTTTAAACGCATATCAATTACCAAGTAGATGCCCATTAACATCCTTTGTATGAAAACGGTACAATCCTTAATTTCCTTACGAAACCGAGATCGTGCATCAGTAATTGTGATTGTATAGATGACTGTTTATTTGATTATATGTGTATGTGATGAATTGTATATCCGTATATATGTATGGTATTATTTTAGTTTTAATAGTATGAAAAAGATTGCACTGTTGATGTATATATGGATAACAGAATCAGTTTGGAGGCGTGGTGATGGCGATGCGTGGCCGGTGGTGGTGGGCTATGGCCACGTGCTGCCATGCTAGTGATGGTTGAGGGAGTGGGGCTGAGAGGGGGTGCGGCTTGGGGGGGGGTGCTGCTGGGAGGGCGGCTGAAGAGGGGGCTGAGGGAGGGGGTGCGCAGGAGAGTGTGGGGGGGGGGGGGCTGAGGGAGTGGAGGGGGCTGAGGTGGGTGTGGCTGGTAGGGGCTGAGGGCGTGAGGTGAAGGAGTGGGAGGGGGGAAGGGTTTGGAAAATCAGAGGAGGGAATTTGGAAAGGATCTGAGGGGGAAGGAATTTCAGGGGGAAAACTGAAGAAAGTAAAAAAGGAAAAGAAGAAGAAAAAAGAAAAAGAAAAAAAAAGGAAAAAAGAAAAAGGAAAAAGGAAAGTAAATGAAGGATTCCGTATGTGATTTCCGTGCAGTCATGCATCATGACATTGCATATATGTTATGTTCTATTCCGTTCTGTTCTGATAGGATATGCGAGACGTAAATCGCATCTCTATTTTGTTCTGTTCCGGGGTCATACATTGCACGATAGGATGAATGTTTCTGAGAATATAGGTTATCATGCATCACGTATGTGACATTGTATTTCACTCTTATTTCTATGATTGTGTTTTGATTGTTTTAAGAAATTATGACCTTTATACGTATTTGTGAAAACGTGGACATTTTATTTTTGTATTACCGTACTTATATGTATTTCACTACTGTCCTAGTGTGTATGATCTCATAGGGCCGATGCAGGCATGGTACCTACTGAGTGACGTTTATGTCGCTCACACTGTTCATTTTGTTTTCTTGCAGACGATTCAGGGTATGACTATATATGGATTGAAGAGGATTCGGAGTGGGCCCATTGGGACTCATAAAGATTAATTGGAGACTGATGATCGAGAATAGAGAAGTTTTTTCTATTTATTATTTCATTTGAGGACTTAGATTAGGGATTTCATTTTATAAACTTTACGATATTGTTTAAGGGATTATGATTTTATTTGACTATATATGATTTCGGGGATTTTACTTTCGATTTAGGTTTTGAGTTGATTTATTTTGCTTCCGCAAGCGAATACCGTGTCGTTTTGATAAGTGCAGGGATTCGTACAGACGCCTTGTATATCCCTTAGCGAAATACGGTGGACGTACCGGTTCTGACCCTAGGGTTCGGGATAGGGCGCTACAGTAATCATGCCAAGTCGCTTTCTTGGAAAATCATTTTCATATCTTCATGCCAAGAGCCGTTTCTCACCAATAAGTTTTGAGTTGTCTACAGGTTTTCACTTTACTCTTCTTTTCCCAATAAGCTTCTCACCATGCCGAAGATAGTTTGGTTTTAGCTTTCTGGTTGATAAGCCAAAATATTCATCTGTTAGTCAACAAACAGTCAACGGCAAATCCAGGTTTGGGACGACCAACTCCTGCATCTCGGCAGAAATGCACTTCTGCTCGGCCATACTACACTTCAGCTCAGCAAGGTATTGCTTTACCAAAGCATCCACTTCTTATTGGGAACAATAAGCAATGCGCTAAGGGTTTCACCTTGGCTCCGGGCTCCAGCCTCGGCTTCTACCTAAAAGGGGTGTACTCTAAATCACTTCAGCCAGATCAGAGCAGGACTCCAGACCCATCTTGCACTTTGGCTCGGCAATGCTTTAGTCAAAGCGACCGCTTCTAGTCAAACTCAGCAAATAAAAGAAATCAATAGTGTACTACTAAAATAAACATATTCAGCTCGGCCTCGGAACAGCTTCGGCCTCAGCTTCTTATTAGCACCGAGCTCTAGCCTCGGCCTTACTCTCATAAAGGCAATATCTCGGTTAAGATCAAAGAAGATATTATCAACAGCCATCTGGGACCCACCGAGACAATTATGCAAAATGCTTTCCATGTGTTACACATCGCTTGGCTAAGTACAAAGTCATCATTGCTGGCCAATCTACATATCGTAGAGTCAACCACTGACACCACAACAGTCGCAGGCACTTGTCCCATCAGACTGCACACCTGCAGCAGACAAGATAACCATCTCACACACGCAATCATCCCATCATTGGGCAAAGGGAAAGACCTCATCAATTTTGTGTATAAAAGAGCCTCTTATCAGACGAGAAAAGGGGGACCCAACTTGAACCCAAGCTTCAACTACAACTTTCAGAGCCTTCTTCTCTAAGGAAAGAACTCCATCTTCAAAACGGCATCTCAGCCGAGAACAAAATAGATCTATTCTTATGGAGAACATTTGACAGGTCCATTCTAAACCTTTATTCCAGCATAAACTGCCTACTAAAACACTCATAACTGACTTGAGCGTTGGAGGGTTTTCCCAGGGCAGCGCCCTGAGCCTCTAACGTTTCTATTCCTTCTCATGTTCCATTGACGGATTTAGACAGAGAGCTAACGACAAACCACAAGGATCATCTCTGATCCACCCAGTGAGAATCTCGGCCTTATCATTTGGCGCTAGAAGGAAGGCTCTTTACCCCTGCATTCCTTAAAAACAGCTTTTCAAGGGCTTTCTTAGCAATTAGCCTACCAACCCATCATTGGGAGAATGGATAAAAGAGATGGGAAAAGGTCCAAGCGATCTATGACCTCCAGAAGACGTCAACGACCTCTTCAACAACGACCGAAACAGTGTTCCCTAGAACCAGCATAATCTTCAACCCCTGCTGCTGTCTTCATCTATGAGGAACACTTGTGAGCCATCCGCTATGTGGCTCAAAATCCTAACATGTTCCAAGCGGTGGTGAAGGAAATCAAGGGAAAAGCTCCCGCTGCAGGATCCGGTGGGCTTCATCCCAACAACTTTCTTCAACAAAGGGAACTTATGGAGTACTCTCCAACTCGGCCTGAGTACTGTCTTGAGCTTAAAAGTGGATTCATGACAGAGGCTAGACGCTCAGGGCAGCGGTCTAGCCGCCAGCACTTTGCATTCGAGCCGTTTAAGGCTCTGGAATATCATTTAAAATGCGCATAAAAACCGCTACTGCCATTTAAGCATGGCAGAGAAGTTGACAATAAAGGTGGAGCACAACCACCAGTAAGGCGCTCTGCTAAGATTCGATTGGGTGGCCGAGGCAAAGCGAGGACGTCTCTATTAACTTCCAAGGCATATATTCTCTCCTACATGAGGAGAAAAAATTTGACGACAGATCCCCAACCACTAACAGGGCCTAGTCACAAAAGGGATCCTCAACTGTATTGCCTCTACCATCATGATATCAGGCATGATGCAGAGGACTGCAGACAACTCACTCAGGAGATCGTGCGTCTGATCGAGCTCAGCCACTTACAACTGTTTTATAATCCGAAGTCAAGGCTACACAATAAGCTGGATTTTGGCTATCCTCCTCCTGATGAGAGTTACCGACCTGGACCTCAGCACAGGTCGTCAAACGATGATGACCCAGATACGGCTGGGCAAGGGCTGCGGGTTCCTGAGCACATAAGGCTGGCCTAAAGGCAAAAGTCCATGGCTCAAACGAATCATAATCCAATTCCTCCCGCACGTATCCAACATTCTCAGGCACATATATGCATATTATTTATTGCCTTGTTTTCTAATATGCGTTATGATTTTGCTAGTGCAAATCCAGATTTAAAGCAGAACTTTTTTCAATAAATGGGACTCGAAATTCTCCTCATATCTCATTCAAGTTTATTAACCGACTCAGCCCGGCACCTTCTTCTGCTAGGCAATAAATTTGTCTGGAAGACTTATCTCTTTATGGAATATGAAGATCTTTATCTTGGTAACGGGGCAAAGATATTCCCCGGTTATTATCTAAAATCTCTGGTCCAGCTCAGCTCGGCCTTATGATATCAGAAGATCAATATCTATTCTTTCTTATTGCCTGGCTTAGCCCGGCCAAATCTTTCGTCCAGACTCTGGCTCGGACAAAATGCCCTCCAATGTTGGGGTTTCAACTATTCGTTCTCTGCCTTATGGTTTTAAGGGAACTCCAAATGTGACAGGTTTTACATCTCGGCAAGCATGTGATAGGTTTCACATCTCTGCCAAATGATGCAGGTTTTGCGCTACTTAAATGGCCTAGATGGTCATCTCTGTTCTCTGACTTATGGTTTTAAGGGAACTCCAAATGTGATAGGTTTCACATCTCGGCAAGCATGTGACATGTTTCACATCTCAGCCAAATGCGACAGGTTTTGCACTACTTAAATGGCCCAGATGGTCATCTCTGTTCTCTGCCTTATGGTTTTAAGGGAACTCCAAATGTGACAGGTTTCACATCTCAGCCAAATGCAACAGGTTTTGCCCCTACTTAAATGGCCCAGGTGTTCATCTCTGTTCTCGGCCTTATGGTTTTAAGGGAACTCCGAATGTGACAGGTTTCACATCTCGGCATGAATGTGATAGGTTTCACATCTCGACATGAGTGTGACATGTTTCACATTTCGGCAAGAGCGTGATAGGTTTCACGCCTCGACAAAAAGTGACAGGTTGCGCACTTTAGAGAAAATGGCCCAGGTGGTCATCCCTCCATCAGCTCAAAATGACCCAAGAGGTCACATCGGCTCAAAATGACCCAAGAGGGCACATCGGCTCAAATTACCTAAGAGATCTACTCAGCTATATAAAATGACTAATCAGTCAATGCTTTGAAGACTCCAAGAAAAGTTCGGCAAGACAGATCATGGGTCTCAGGTCGACTCTATAAAAATTGTTCAGTTCAAAGAATTGCTGAATGTACAGGCAGAGATGGATACCACTAATAGCCTTATGGAAATGGAAAACTCAGAATTATTCTAAGTAGTTATTTCAAGGCATTACACAGAATGATTTCGGCTTCGACAAATGAGGCCTCGGCCTAAGCACCTCGGCTCGGCTTGATTAAAGACATACACTTGGCTCTAAAAATCACATTAAAAATGGGGCAAGTTGCTGCTCAGGCTAAAATAGCCAAAACAGAGGAAGATAATTGCCAGATCTTGCAGCAGTTAAAGACTTAGACTATTTCTAAGCATCATTCAGCTTGAATCTCGGCTAAAGCAGATCAAGTCTTTTAGCTCAGACAAAGTTTCATTCTCAGCCAACCCTTGGCTCAGTTTGGCAGAATAACAGGTTTATTCTATATTTTAAATCCGGCATACTTAGTTTAATTGTTAAAGAAACTAACTGCAGAGAGAAAAGTTAATAAGTGCAAAGCTGACGGTGAGACTCGGCAACAAGGTTGAAAGTTAGACTTGGTAAAAATTCTGAAGGAAAAAGCAGAACAGAATAAAGAACTGAAGCATAGAGAATGTTTGAAACACATAAAGGAAGATCATTACAAGTGCAGAAATCCTACTATGCCTATTCAACCCTATTACAAAGGAGGATCTTAAGTCTACTCTTCATTTTCCCTTAAGTCAGCTCCTTCTGCAAACTTCTGAAATTGGGACTCGAAGTCCACTTCGGCATTTGGGTTGTAAAGTTTGACAAGCCGAGAATCCTCTTTGTTCAGCTGGGGGCAGACCTCTAAGCAGACATCGATGGCTTTGGTCTGCCCCATCTACATAACGGGACCTTGAAGCAACAATATGTTTTCTTCAAGGAATTCAGATTTCCTGAGTCTGCCACTGATTCAATTTTGGCTGCTGCTAGCTGCTGAATCAGATCTGCCACCCGCTGCTCCAGGTCTTTTTCCCTCTGCAGCCCATCTTCCTTAACTTTCTGCAGGGACTCTTTATCCTTTTGCAGAGAAGCCACTTCTGAAGATTTTTGAGTATAACATGCTTCCAAGTCGGCATTTCTTCTTACCAGATCTAAATTTTTTCCTTCCAACTCAGTCACTAAAGAGTTGGAAGCTGCCCATTTTACTTCAGCTTCTTTCTTTAATCCTTTAAGCTTGGTGACTTCCAACTTCAGGGTTGAATTTTCCTTGGCCTACTCAGCCATAACTTGAGAAGTCTCCTCGAGTTCTTGAAGCTTGGCCAATAGAGCATCTTTCAACTCTCTGCCTCGACCAAGGATTTCTATTTGTTGGATGCATATCTACTCAATCATAGTTAAGAGTCAGCAAAAATAACGATCAAACATATACATTAAAGAAACAGTTCCTTACCAGAGCTAAGTTACAATGGTAAGCATCTTCTAGATGTTCCCAGAAAGCAGCGAAAAACCTCTTTCGATCCAAAAGAAGGATCAAATTGTTCATTTTCTTGGCTGTGGCTGGGTTTGCCGCAGTATCCTGCTCAAAAAATTCGCCCAAAATCAGATTTTGTTGTTCTTCTTGGGGAGCCGGGATCTCAGCTTTTGGAGCATATGATTCTTGACCACTTCGCCTCTTCCTTAGGCCCGAGTCCTCGGCCATCTGCATTTGCTCAGGATCAGCCTGAGCAGGGTGCCACGAGGACATCTCAGCTCCTTCTTCCTCTGCCACTGCAATTGGCAGATCTATAATAAAATTTTAGAGGATAAGTTATCCGATAAGCTGAAAAAGGCAAAGTAGGGAATACCTGGATCTGCAGACTCAGACACAACTAAAATCGTCTGATTCACCGCAGCCTCAGCTGGTGTCAGTTCAGTCATATCAGCCATAACTATGTCTTCGTTAGGGGGTAATGCTGGCGCAGGGGATACCTCGAACCTAGTCTTCGACATAGGCTCTTTTGAATTCTTATGGATAGCTATCTCATCAAGTTTAACTGCAAGTTTTTTGCCTCCCAGAGCGTGGAACCTATGTAAAAAGCAAAAGCTTTTACGATATTAAAAAAATATTGTTACAAGGAATGCAAACACATACCTCTGACTATTTCTAAGTTGTCTGGGGAAAGAGGCTTAAAGTGGGGACCCGAGGCTAAAGAGCCCAGGTCAGCCGCCTTCAAAATTGATCCATCCACTCTGTGCCAGTCTATGACCACAGGCAGAGAATGCAATCTGGTTGCCTCGTCATAATATTCCGGGCTCGCCTTCATGTTATCCGCCCTACCAGACTTCCAGATATCCAACTTGGGCAATCCTAACTTCTTAATAAAGAAGAATTTACCCTTCCAGTTCTTGCTAAATGTGGGAATGTTGATAGCAAAATTGAACTCACTAGTTGGAGCTCGTTTGCTAAAATAATACCAACTATCAGAAGACCTACAGGGGAATAGACCTCTGAAAACTCTATGATCGAATGGGATTCAAAAATTCTCAGAAAAAGGAAAAAACACAGAATGGTTTTCAAACTATTGGGCTTTATTTGGGGAAGACTGAGATTATAAGATTGAAGGATCCAAAATAGAGAAACAGGGACTGGAAGACTGAACCCACACTTGAAGTACTCTTCATAGACAGCCTCATAACCCATTGGAGGATCATAGGCTGTCTGACCAGCTTGAGGCAGAAGTGGATTAAATTGATTAAGATTAATTTCGTATGTATCACATATCATGGATAGGTCAACCACGAATAAGGTATAAAAAGCCTCTTGTACTTCAACCGAAGGGGAATCTCGGTAAATTACCCCCGTCTGCAGGATCGAGGTTCTCGGCATAGTTGCAGGGATAGTAGTTGCCGGAGTAGGAATGGTTTCTGCCTGCTCCGGCAAGAATTCAATTACAGTAATGGTTCTGCTAGGCTGAGCACGCTTATTGGGTCCGGCAGGGCCACCAGAGGCCTTACGCAGTCTGGCCAAAGGACTATCATCAGTGGCGACTGTCCTTTCTGATGATGACGAACAAAAACTTCCTTCGTCACCACCGGCATAAGAGGCCCCCTCAGACATATTTTGGGAATCAGAGACAACAAACATGATGAAAGTAGGGAAGAAGACTTGAGGAAGGATGCCGGAGAAGGAAGACCGGTGGAAAATACAGGTCAAGATGCCGGAGAGAAAGGGAATAAAAGAGGTGGAGAGATGAAACTCTGCTGAACCTTCTCTATTTATAGTCCACAACAATTCATCTCAAGAGTCACCTCATAAATACCATCCTCGGTATCTCCAACGGCCAAAAATGAAAAGGCATCTGTCACTTCGTAATTTATGCAGACATTAAAGCACACTATTGCCTAATCAGTGGCAGACACATCACTACTTGATAGAACAACGCATTGAAAGCTCTAAATCGCTTAGCCTGCACATCCTGCTCAGCTCGGACAGACTAATCTGGGGGCAAAGTGATAAGCCAAAATATTCATCTGTTAGTCAACAAACAGTCAACGGTAAATCCAGGTTTGAGACGACCAACTCCTGCAGCTCGGCAGAAATGCACTTCTGCTCGGCCATACTACACTTCAGCTCAGCAAGGTATTGCTTTACCAAAGCATCCACTTCTTATTGGGAACAATAAGCAATATGCTAAGGGTTTCACCTCGGCCATAGGCTCTAACCTCGGCTTCTACCTAAAAGGTTTGTATTCCAAATCACTCCAGCCAGATCAGAGCAGGACTCCAGACCCATCTTGCACTTCGGCTCGGCAATGCTTTAGTCAAAGAGACCGCTTCTAGTCAACCTCAGCAAATAAAAGAAATCAACAGTGCACTTCTAAAAGAAGCATATTCATCTCGGTCTCGGAACAGATTCGGCCTCAGCTTCTTATTAGCACCGAGCTCTAGCCTCTGCCTTGCTCTCATAAAGGAAATGCTTTCCAGGTGTTACACATCGCTTGGCTAAGTACAAAGTCATCATTGCTGGCCAACCTACATATCGTAGAGTCAGCCACTGACACCACAACAGTCGCAGGCACTTGTCCCATCAGACTGCACACCTGCAGCAGACAAGATAGCCATCTCACACACGTAATCATCCCATCATCGGGCAGAGGGGCAGACCTCATCAATTTTGTGTATAAAAGAGCCTCTTATCAGACGAGAAAAGGGAGGAGCCAACTTGAACCCAAGCTTCAACTACAGCTTTCGGAGCCTTCTTCTCTAAGGAAAGAACTCCATCTTCAAAACGGCATCTCAGACGAGATCCAAAACTGATCTATTCTTATGGAGAACATCTGACAGGTCCATTCTAAACCTTTATTCCAACATAAACTGCATACTAAAACACCTATAACTGACTTGAGCGTTGGAGTGTTTTCCTAGGGCAGCGCCCTGGGCCTCTAACGTTTCTCTTCCTTCTCAGGTTCCATTGACTGATTTAGATGGAGAGATAACGACAAACCACAAGGATCATCTTTGATCCACCTGGTGAGGATCTCGGCCTCATCACTGGTAAACCTTTTTGACGTGATGCATAAGCATTCATGAGCTCTCTTCGAATAACATTATCGTTACGAAGATCTCTAAATTCCTTTGAACAACATTCTCCTCCTCAATCAGTTTGTAGGGTTTTAGAGGTTCTTTTTATCTCATTTTGTACTCACCTTGAAGCTTTTAAATGCAGTAAAAGCTTATGATTTTTTCCATAAAAAATAAAGCTAATTTTTCGAGTATAGTCAATAATCTGTCTTGTTATTTACTAAAAATACCATACCCCTTTTATATCCCAACAATCGTCTTTTATGATCCAGAGAAAAAGCTCAATAGAAAGTTTTTTTTCTTTCTTTTTGGTTAGCATAAGAAGACATTATCTCTG
The DNA here is from genome assembly GCA_036186865.1 of Eustoma russellianum. Classification (NCBI taxonomy): domain Eukaryota; kingdom Viridiplantae; phylum Streptophyta; class Magnoliopsida; order Gentianales; family Gentianaceae; genus Eustoma; species Eustoma russellianum. The sequence continues at coordinate 8,048,612 of AP025060.1, forward strand.
ATGTTTATTAACCCTCTTTATTAGCGGGAGAGGAATATCTTGGGTACATATGAGAATCCAAATAAAATTTAGATAGCTAAATCTAGTTAATCACCTAACAAAGAGAATCGTAGGAATTTGTCACCCCTTGCATCCCACGCCAGAATACCTTGAAGCACAATTCGAACCTCGGCTGGTGTAAAGAATTGCTTTGAATCAGCAAGACATCTGTTGGGAGTTGCAGCAACAGCGCAGGAATGGTGGTCATGAACCATAGCTATGACAATGAGGCAGGAGGAACAAAGCAAGTGGAAGAAGCACAATCTGTATGAAAAGATATTAAATGAAGAAGGATCGTTGATTAAGGGATTGATCAGTGGTTAGGAGATGATGGAGAAACGTGAATCTGTGTACAGGGATCGAATTGCAGCAACATAGAATCAAGAGGTGGAAGGTGCATTCATAGGAAGAAGTAGTTAGTTGGCGGGATAGTTTAAACAGTGATTTTACAGTTACGCCCTTGATGGTTAGGTTGGTTGTAATAATGAAGTTAGGGAATTTGTGCCCTTTTCACTGCATTCTTCTTCCCTCCATGTAACTGAACATAAAAGGGGTTAAGAGAAGGAACCTGTCAGTAAATTTTGCATTCTATTCTAAGATTCTCTCCATTTCTCTCAGTCAGATTATCTTGCTTCCTCTGCATTTTGTTTCTTATTCACCATAATTTTGATTGTATCACTCATTTTTAACATGGTATCAGAGCGAAAGTTTGGCTCATTTGATGTTTAGTGCTGAAGTTTTTTTTATTAGAGTTTCTTCGTTGAGTGAATCTGGTGGTTTCTTGTGAGTGTTCTCAACTAATGAGATTTGTAATGGCATCTCAGGGTAACATTGCTTATGGATCAAGAGGAAGCCAGAATCAAAGTGATTGTAGTCCTCTGCGAAATGTGAGGTTTGGTTCAGGGGAAAACCAAACTCAGCGTATGGAAAGTCCACTACAGAATCCATATTACTTGTATCCTAATGATAGCCAGCCATAGTGCTGGATCAATCACCATTAAATGCACACTATTATCATACGCGGAGTCATACCTTTGAGATGGTTTTAGTAGAGAAGGACAAGGTAGGCTTCATCGATGGATCTATTCTGAGACCATTGAATACATATCCTCAGTTTTCTATCTGGAGGCAGGTCAATACAATGGTATAGTCATGGATTATGAATTCAATTTCTCAATCCATTTCTCAGCGCATTATGTGATTTTGACCATGCTTTTCATGTGTGGAATGATTTGAAATTAAGGTATAGTATCTGTTCAGATTATCTGATCTACTTGAAAATTTTTGTTGTATCAAGCAGGAAAGACTTATTGTGAATGAGTACTTCACTAGGCTGAAGGTAGTATGAGAGGAATTAATGGCAGTCAGGCCTCTACTTAACCGTGTATGTAGAGGTTGTAAATCTGATGTGAAAAGTAAGATGCAGAGATTCGTGGAAAGTGATAATGTGATTAAATTCATCAAAGGTTTAAATGATATTTTTGACCTTGTGAAGTCGCAGGTTTTTGTAATGTCTCCTTTGCCTGACATAAATACCATTTTTTCAATGGCATTGAAGTATGAAAGAAAAGTGATGGCTGAAAGTGGTTTGAATGCACTTCAGAATGGTGTTACTGCGCTAGTGACTGACAGTCAGCTATCTGAGGGTATGGTAGCTAATACATATGCAAACAGATAGCAATATAGAGGATACAAAAGGGGCAATACTAGGTCTCACATGGAGGGTACCAAATGTTTCCAATGTACTCATTATGGTATGTCAGGGCATACAATAGAGAGGTGCTGCAAACTACATGGTTACCCTCCTGGGTTTAAGCCTTAGAACCAAGTGTGGTTGTGGAGTTGTAGTTAGAGAAGTCTCAGATGATTCAAGTAGATAGGAGCTGTCAATCCTTGAAGCTAACACCTCAACAGAATCAAAAGTTGCTCAATTGGTTGAGCAAGCAAGATGAGAGTCATGAAGCTGAGCTAAGAGCTGTTCCTCAGAATGTTGTTCTATCAGCTAAGGTTGACAAGGTGTCAAGTAAACCTGTAACTAGTAGATTAAACACATGGATTCTTTATTCAGGAGCTACTGATCATATTGTTTCACTTCTGCCTCTAATTCTTTCTTATAAACCTATTAATCGTATCACAATCAAGTTGCCCGATGACAAATCTGTACCTGCAACTCATATTGGGACAGTTGTTGTTAATCTGTTGCTTACAATAAATGATGTCTCATATGTTCCTTCTGTCAATTATAACTTGTTACCCCTCGGTAAACTTGCTGCTCATCTCATATTAATCATTCAATTTTTTTGGTTTTCTTTGTTTGATTCAGGATCAATTGTCCAAGAGGATGATTGTTCCAGCTAGTCTTTCACATGGCCTTCACTATCTGTATGGCAGTGTCTTGCCTGATCACACTTCCATCTTCCTTGCTTATTCAACCTCCCTATCTCCTTATTTGCTATGGCATTGTAGGCTTGGACATGCTTCATTTCCAAGAATACAAGAAGTTCAAAGGCATGATCCATCTGTGACAGGAGGACCTCTTTTTGTTCCATGTTCTACTTGTCCCTTAGCTAGACCTCAAAGACTTCCCTTTCGTATTTCCACTTCGGTTTCAAAATCTCCTTTTGATCTTGTGCATATAGATATATGGGGGCCAAACAGGCATCCTACCATGTATGCTCAAAAGTTTTGCCTTACTGTTGTTGATGATTATAGTAGGTATACCTGGATATACTTGATGAAATCCAAGAGTGAAGCTAGACAAATTGTTCAAAATTTCTGTCAATTTGTTCATACTCAATTTGAGATACACATTAAAGTACTTAGAACAGATAATGGTCAAGAATTTGCAATGACTGATTTTTATTTTCAGCAGGTATTATACATCAGACTAGTTGTGTATATACACCCCAGCAGAATGGACTTGTAGAAAGAAAGTATCAACACATACTTGTAGTGGCAAGATCTTTATTATTTCAAGCCCATCTGCCACTGTCCTCTGGGGTTTCTATTTCTCATGCTGTTTACTTGATCAATCTTATTCCCACTCCTGTGCTTAAACAGGAAACTCCACATGAGGTCCTTTTCCAGACAACCCCTACATACCAACATCTTAGAGTTTTTGGATGTTTGACATATGCACAATAAGGATTCAACCAAACATAATTTTTCTCCCAGAGGCATTCCATGTCTGTTCCTATGTATCTCTTCCACCACAAAGGGATTTATCCTCCAAACCTTGACCTATAAAGAGATTCTCATCTCAAGAGATGTCTAGTTTTATGAATCTCGGTTCCTCTATTCCATAATGGCTATCCAACCTCAATTATTGTCAACTACATCTGATTCTACTTCTTCACCCCTATCTGCTTTTTGTGACATTGATCTTACCACCAATTTTCCATAGCCTGCTTCACCAACACTCTCAAACTCATCTCCCTCATTACCATCTCACCTTCCTCCTTTTCTGATGCTTCATCTTCTCCACCAACAACCAACATTTGTCCTCACATGCCTAATGTCACCCTTGACATTCCCGTAACCATTGACTCATCAGATCATGTTCTATTACATGAGGTTCTAGCTGCTACTGACCTATCTTCTCCTATTGTTTCTCCCCATCCTTTGGCCATCCTCTAGACCTCATTGACTGAAGCAACCACCTAAATATCTCAAAGACTACTACTGTCATCAATCTCAATCTACTTCTCATCCTTCTACATCTTCTTCTTCTGCTCTCTATTATATTGAACACACTCATACATTTGGTCATTTAGCTCATAAATACAAGAATTTTGTGCTTAATATTAGCTTGCAGTGAGATCTTACTTCTTATCACTAGGCAGCCAAATCGATCTCACTTCTTATCACTAGGCAGCCAAATCAGCAGGCTAGAGGAATGCTATGGACTTAGGGTAGCTACATTGGATGCCAATCATACTTGGACCCTTGTATCTTTACCCCAATCAAGAAACCCATTTGTTGTAAATAGTTTTACAAGATCAAACATAGGGCAAATGGCAGTGTTGAACATTATAAGGCGAGACTAATTGCAAAAGGTTACAAAAACAGCAGGCATGCATTGATTATGGAGACACCTTTTCTCCTGTGGCCAAAATGACTAATGTGAGAGTTCTTCTGGTTGTACAGCTCTCTAGAGTTGGCATTTACATACTCTTGATGTCAAAATACTTTCTTACATGTAGATTTACATGAAGACATTTATATGACTTTACGAGATTGTGTTTGTACTACTATTCCAAATGCTGTCTGCAAGCTCAATAAGTCTCTGTAGTCTTAAACAGGCCAGTAGGAAATGAAATGAAAAATTTCCTGCTTTTTTTGGTGGCTCAAGGATATTATTAGTCTAATTATGATTACACACTTTTTACCAATCACCATAAGGATCCTTTCTAGCACTACTTGTTTATGTTGATGACATTGTAGTTGCCAGTAATTCTTTACCTTTTATTACTGACCTCAAGACAAGTCTACATCATTCATTCAAGATCAAAGATTTGGGTGAACTGAAGTACATTCTTGGCTTAGAAGTAGCCAGGTCCCAAGGGGGGTTTTCATCTGACAAAGAAAGTACACACTTGAACTACTGGAAGAGACTAGTTACCTGACCTCTAAGCTAGCTAAGAGTCCGATGGAGTAAAACTTAAAATTGGCTCACAAGGATTCCAAATTGATTGAGGATGTGTCAGCATATAGAAGACTAATAGGCAAGATGTTGTATCTCACTATATCGAGGCCTGACATTACATACATAGTACAAACATTTGTAGGACCTATATAGCACCATTAGAAGGGAGTTTGAATAGCGGGTGCGGAAAATTTGGTTTTTAAAACTTTTGAACCAAAAACCTCACTTCTGAAAACAGTTTTTGTTTTCAGATTTTGATTTGAAACGATTTAAAGACCTAGTTACAGACCTTTAAAAATTATTAAATTTGGTGAGATTCTAATCTCAGATGTTCTGAGTATCTCATAAAAATTTCGAATTAAAATTCAACTCCTAACCCTTTGAAAATACGTTTTTGGTCAGATTGCGCAAATCTGCCAGAAATAGTACTCTGATTTGAAAAATTTATTCCGATTATTTGATGATTTCAATGTAGAGAAAAAGGGGTTTGAGTGATTTCAAAATGTATGATTTAAATATGCTTAAAAACGTGCATGACATAAATGTGCATTTTGCATAAAATTTGCCTTATACAGTTCATATATAATGTTGCCGTACTAACGAGCCATGAAGCTTTAAAGCTTACATCAAATGGCAAACATTTGTTGTGTTTGTACTATTTTCAGGTGCCACCATTAATGAACTAAACTAGTTCATTAAGTGAAGTACTTAGTTAATTGAACTAAGTAGTTCATTAAAGGAAGCAACATTTGGACAAGGCACAAGGGCAACAAGATCAAGAAAGGAAAGTCTCCTCCTCCTCCTACATCATAAATATACACGCCTATATATATATTTGTATATATATTTTCAAATTTTTTGAAAAAAGGCACGCACACAATTTATTCCAACGTACTACCGACACGTTATATATTTTTCGTATGTACGTCACACCATCATACTTAACTCATATTTATGAGTATATTCAGGTCTTATATCATATGATATAAGTCATGGTGATGACAAATTAAATACTACACGTTAAAAGGTTCTAAACTGAAAAATTGTCGTATCGGACGAATGCCGAAACTTCACTAACGTGTCACGTACTTGCCATAAATATATGGACAGCCCCCTACACTGAAAAAATACTCAAAAATTTCGTGGGTATGATGTTGTGTGCAGCCATAAAATCATTCCATGTTGGCACACACAAATCACCCCACATTAAGGCCAAATTGTGGAGATTCCAATTTCAATTTTGTCACATGCATATGGCGCCACTTTAAGACCAGACAAGTGCTGAATATTAAATTTTATATTATTTATATTATGAGTAACATAATATATATAACATGTGCAAAAAGTTGGAATTTAATTAGAGAAAAATCGGGTAATCGATAAAGATCGAAAATTCGGTTTTCTACGTACACAACACATGGAACGTTTTTGGCACATTATAAGACATGTATATGGACACTTTTTACGTATGTCATACATCTTAAAGTGTTCTAGAAAATTAAATTAAGGGCTGATTGGAATATATCATGTGTGTATTACTAAATGTGCACTATTTTACAAAGTTTGCAAAAATAAAATTAAGCACATGCACATATACATTGCCACGCCTATTCCAGCTGAAATGGAGCATATGTGGAGGCTTGTTGGCATATTGATTGGTCAGGAATCAACCATACAATGTTGGTGACTTAAAGAAAGAAGCTACAAAAGGTAATGTTTCAAATTTATCTCATTTGCAACACATGCTGAAAATTTCAGCATGTGGATAATGATGGCCGAATTTCACCCATTATGAGGCTATATTTTGTGTCTTGAAACATGTGATTAATTGGAAGACAATTTGGAAGCAATTTGAATAAGATATGAAATTATAATTGTGATATCTTGAATATCACACATGCTGAAATTTTTCAGCATGTGTGTGAATGTACCTAGGCGATTTCTTGGCTATGTTATTGTCGAATTTTATTCCCAAAATTGATAAGAATATTGTATACTAATTGGTGATTTATTTCTAAGAGAAAAATCAATGAAAATTTGGAAATAATTTGAATTAAAGCACCATGTATCACATGCTGAAATTTCAGCATGTCAAGTCTCATTATGGCCGATTTTTTCATCCATTTTGGTGAGGAAATTATCTTGCTTAATTTATGTGATGATCTTGGAATTTATGGTAATTGTTTTATGGTGATTTTGACACATGTTTTTAGTGGAATTCTCAGATTTTCCTAGTCATCAAGTGATGACAAAATTCAACCAATCAATGAGTGCCAAGTAAGCAAGAGTTAAATGATCATCCAATGAGGAGGTGCCAAGTTATCAAGAACATGTCACAATGATGCCACATATTCTCCCAAGGACTTAGAAGATAATTTTCAAGAGGGGAAGGGACCAAGAGGGACGTCTACAACATGTTAAAAAGGAAGGAAGAGAACAAACAAAAGACAAGAAGAAGCTTACAAGTTCAAAGGATCAAAAACGTTGCCTAGCACTCTCTTCTTCTACACTCTCTTTCTTTCTTCTTCCTAAAAGCCTATTGTACTTACATTCATATACTTGAATAGGCTTATCTTAGACCACCACACATTCTTTATCTTTGTAAAAGATTGATCAAGGTGTGATCAATCTTCAATTTTGCAAGGTGGTGGTGTTCGTGTGCATTGTATTCATCATACAAGGCTTGTAAAGGGTTGGAGTTGGTGTGTAACTCCATCAACCCTGTGGTAAGGTGTTTTTATGTTGTGTGATTAGTGTGAACCGAGTAACGTGTTCCTCGAAGACTGGAGTAGGTTGTTTATAACCGAACCAATATAATTTTCTTGGTGTCATTTACTTTCAGCACTTACTTTCAGTTTCAGCACTGTTTATCATTTTTGATCACGTTCTTAAAAATAGTAAACGAATTTCAAAAATCAATTAACCTTCAGGAAACATAGAAACACGTTTTAAGGTTCTTTTGGCGCGTGTTTTAACCCTTTTGGACAAGTATAAGTCATCCAAATGTCCAAAGTGCTAAGACTAGTGCAGTATGATTTTCAGGGTTGCAAAGGTTGAGACTTTGATCGTATTTGACTAACTTCCCAAAAGCATTTTTCAAAAAATGTTTAAACCCATTTAAATAAAACTTATAAGGGGTTAGTCTTTAAAGTTTTAGAGCATTTGGAGTTACGTACAAATCGGAATCAATTTTTCAAATCAGTCTACCGTTTCTGGCAGATTTGCGCAATCTGACCACCAATGAATGTTCAAGGGGTTAGAGGTTGAATTTAAATATGAAATTTTTAGGAGACACTCATAACATATGAGGATAAGTTCTATCAAAATTTCAGAATTTTTGAAAACCTACAACCTAGTTTTAAAAACGTTTTAAAACTGGTCCTAAAAACAGAAACTGTTTTCAGAAGTTGAGTTCTTGAGTCAAAACAATTTTAAAAACCACACTTTCAACACCAACTATTCAACCCCCCCTTCTAGTGGTGCCTTGAAGATCCTACGATTGGTATCAGAGCGCAGAAACGCTCACAACAAATGGATCCAACGATCTACGTGAGATGGCATCCACTAGCTATAACACCGTGCAAGAAGGGATGTCAACCATAAGACATCCTCTCTTTGACGGTGAGTCTTTCGTTCAATGGAAGGTAAGAATGAAACTTTTCTTTACGGCAATTAATATTGATCTTTGGTCAATTATAGAAGATAGTCCATTTGTTCCATCAAAGTTATCCACTGTAGATGGAGTCACATTAGAGGTCGTTAAGCCTAGGCAAGAAAGAGTACACTAGTGATGATAAAAAGAGTCTAAGCATGAACGCTATGCTTATGCAGTTACTTTTAAATGGACTAAGTAAAACTGAATCAAGCTATGTTTCAAATTGTTCTAGTGCACAAGAAATGTGGAGAATACTTGAAATGAAACACGAAGGCACTAGTCAAGTAAAAGAGTCCAAGATCAACATGCTTATGTCCACACTCGAGTCATTTAAATTATTGCCTAATGAATCTATCATTGATATGGATCTTCGCTTGACTAACATCTACAATTCTCTTGAGTCTCTTGGCAAAGTCTTTACTATGCAGGAAAAGGTACAAAAGGTCTAGCGAAGCCTTCCATCCGAGTGGGACTCTAAAGTAACGGCCATAGAAGAAAGCAAAGAGACTAAATCGATTAAGATGGAAGAACTAATTGGATCACTAAAGGTATATGAAAACAAACTCGCTTTAAGACATTCTGAGTCTATTTCCAATAATGATAAGGCTATAGCATTTAAATCAAATGAATACGTCGTATATGATAGTGACATAGATTCCGATGATGAGGACTTAATCACGATGGCTAAAATATTAAGAAAAATATTGAGAAAATCGATTAAACATAAGTCTTCCTCATCTAAGGATCATAAAAATAAAAATAAGGAAATACAGTGCTATGAATGCGGCAAACTTGGACATCTATCATATGACTACCCTAATAAAGAAAAGCAAACAAACAAATACCCTAACAAGGATCAGAACAAGAATAGACGCGTCTCAGAACCTAAGCAAAGGAGAAGAACCTTCAAAGCCTCCACTTGGAGTGACACATCCGACTCTGAGATTGATGATACGGAAGAACAAAAGGCAGAAGTATGCTTTACATCAAAGGCATCAAATGAGGTATCTTTCGACTCTGATTCTGATTCTGAATGGTCTTATGATGATTTATTTAGTCAATATTTAGAATTGCATAAGTTTTCAAAGAATCTTGCAAAAAAACGATTAATTGAAGACAAGAAGTTGTTAGAATCTTCTAACACGAACCTTGTTTCTCAATTAAGCGATTCAAAAGAAGAGTCGTCACGCATCATTAATGCATTAAAATCAGAGGTCTCATCATTGACTATGCACAATAATGAAATGAAATCCGAGATTTCAAGTTTGAAATCAAGGAAAGCGAATTTAGAGAAAATGGTGAAGAAATTTGATACGGGAACAAACATGCTAGATCACATTATTTCTTCAGAAAAGTATGATAGTGATAAAACGGGTTTAGGATACATTGAAACAAATGAAGTATCCATCAAACCAACCAAGTTTGTAGTGTCTAAGAAAGTAGACACTCAAAAACCAAAAACGGTGTCTAAGATGACGCAAAGACCCCCTTTCCCCACATCTCGTCATACTTCTTCTTCATATCATAAGAAATACAATTTTGCACCATATAGATATGAGAAGAAACAAGTGATGCATACACGACATGCATTTCATCCATCTAGATCACACACTACGCACATTAACACAAGGAGATATCAAAAACGTCCTACATATAATGCGTATAAAGGAGTTCTTGGTCAAAGGCCAGATGCAGTTGCACCTAAAGTATATTATGTTGTGCTTTCATCACCTTTCTCACCTTTTGGAAGAACTAGAAGGGTCACCCAAATTTGGATACCAAAAGGGACATATTCAAAGGGTTGAATAAATAACCCTTAAGAACGCACCTTTGAGATTATGAAAAATGCATGATTTTCTTTTCATCTTTACATGCGCTTTTGATTGTCTTTCCAAAATAAAGGGGGAGAGAAATCATGATTTAAGAGGGAGAGAGATACTAATTTAAGGGGGAGAGAGATACTGATGACATAAATCAAGGGGGAGCAAATTTAAAATTCAAATTTTGAATTTATGCATGATTGAAGGGGGAGCGATAGGATTTAAATCATGAGTATAAGTTATTTTGAAAATCATCAAAAGGGGGAGATTGTAGAGAAAAAGGGGTTTGAGTGATTTCCAAATGTATGATTTAAATATGCTTAAAAACGTGCATGACATAAATGTGCATTTTGCATATAACTTGCCTTATATAGTTCATATATAATGTTTCCGTACTAACGAGCCATGAAGCTTTAAATCTTATATCAAATGGCAAACATTTGTTGTGTTTGTACTATTTTCAGGTGGCCATTAATGAACTAAACTAGTTCATTAAGTGAAGTACTTAGTTAATTAAACTAAGTAGTTCATTAAAGGAAGCAACATTTGGACAAGGCACAAAGGCAACAAGATCAAGAAAGGAAAGTCTCCTCCTCCTCCTACATCATAAATATACACGCCTATATATATTTGTATATATATATTTTCAAATTTTTTGAAAAAAGGCACGCACACAATTTATTCCAACGTACTACAGACACGTTATATATTTTTCATATGTACATCACACCATCATACTTAACTCATATTTATGAGTATATTCAGGTCTTATATCATATGATATAAGTCATGGTGATGAAAAATTAAATATGACATGTTAAAAGGTTCTATATCATATGATATAAATCACCCCACATTAAGGCCAAATTGTGGAGATTCCAATTTCAATTTTGTCACATGCATATGGCGCCACTTTAAGACCAGACAAGTGCTGAATATTAAAGTTTATATTATGTATATTATGTGTAACATAATATATATAACATGTGCAAAACGTTGGAATTTAATTAGAGAAAAATCGTGTAATCGATAAATATTGAAAATTCGATTTTCTATGTACACAACACATGGAACGTTTTGGCACATCATACGACATGTATATGGACACTTTTTACGTATGTCATACATCTTAAAGTGTTCTAGAAAATTAAATTAAGGGCTGATTGGAATATATCATGTGTGTATTACTAAATGTGCACTATTTTACAAAGTTTGCAAAAATAAAATTCAGCACATGCACACATATATTGCAACGCCTATTCCAGTTGAAATGGAGCATATGTGGAGCCTTGTTGGCATATTGATTGGTCAAGAATCAACCATACAATGTTGGTGACTTAAAGAAAGAAGCTACAAAAGGTAATATTTCAAATTTTATCTCATTTGTAACACATGCTGAAAATTTCAGCATATGGATAATAGGCTGGCCGAATTTCACCCATTATGAGGCTATATTTTGTGTCTTGAAAAATGTGATTAATTGGACAATTTGGAAGCAATTTGAATAAGATATGAAATTATAATTGTGATATCTTGAATATCACACATGCTGAAAAATTTCAGCATGTGTGAATGTACCTAGGCGATTTCTTGGCCATGTTATTGTCCAGTTTTATTCCCAAAATTGATGAGAATATTGTCTACTAATTGGTGATTTATTTCTAAGAGAAAAATCAAAGAAAATTTGGAAATAATTTGAATTAAAGCACCATGTATCACATGCTGAAATTTCAGCATGTCAAGTCTCATTATGACCAATTTTTCATCCATTTTTGTGAGGAAATTATCCTGCTTAATTTATGTGATGATCTTGGAAGTTATGGTAATTGTTATATGGTGATTTTGGCACATGTTTTTATTGGAATTATCAGATTTTCCTAGTCATCAAGTGATGACAACATTCAACCAATCAATGAGTGCCAAGTAAGCAAGAGTTAAATGATCATCCAATGAGGAGGTGCCAAGTTATCAAGAACATGTCACAATGATGCCACATATTCTCCCAAGGACTTAGAAGATAATTTTCAAGAGGGGAAGGGACCAAGAGGGACGGCTACAACATGTTAAAAAGGAAGGAAGAGAACAAACAAAAGACAAGAAGAAGCTTACAAGTTCAAAGGATCAAAAACGTTGCCTAGCACTCTCTTCTTCTACACTCTCTTTCTTTCTTCTTCCTAAAAGCCTATTGTACTTACACTCATATACTTGAATAGGCTTATCTTAGACCACCACACATTCTTTATCTTTGTAAAAGATTGATCAAGGTGTGATCAATCTTCAATCTTGCAAGGTGGTGGTGTTCGTGTGCATTGTATTCATCATACAAGGCTTGTAAAGGGTTGGAGTTGGTGTGTAACTCCATCAACCCTGTGGTAAGGTGTTTTTATGTTGTGTGATTAGTGTGAACCGAGTAACGTGTTCCTCAAAGACTGGAGTAGGTTGTTTATAACCGAACCAATATAATTTCTTGGTGTCATTTACTTTCAGCACTTACTTTCAGTTTCAGCACTGTTTATCATTTTTGATCACGTTCGTAAAAATAGTAAACATAGCCACACGTTCTAAGGTTCTTTTGGCATACGTTTCAACCCTTTTGGACAAGTATAAGTCATCCAAACGTCTAAAGTTCTGAGACTAGTGCAGCCTGATTTTCAGGCTTGCCAAGGTTGAGACTTTGATCGTATTTGACTAACCTCCCAAAAGAATTTTTCAAAACTATTTAAATCCATTTAAATAAAACTTATAAGGGGTTATTCTTTAAATTTTTAGAGCATTTGGAGTTACGTACAAATAGGAATTAATTTTTCAAAATCAATCTACCGTTTCTGGCAGATTTGCGCAATCTGACCACCAACGAATGTTCAAGGGGTTAGAGGTTAAATTTAAATCTGAAATTTTTAGGAGACACTTATAACATCTGAGGCTAAGTTATATCAAAATTTCAGAATTTTGGAAGACCTACAACCTAGTTTTAAAAAGTTTTAAAAGTGGTCCTGAAAACAGAAACTGTTTTCAGAAGTTGAGTTCTTGAGTCAAAAAAAATTTAAAAACCACACTTTCTGCACCAACTATTCAACCCCCGCCCCCATTCTAGTGGTGCCTTGCAGATCCTACATTCAAATGGTCTGAAATTTAATGAAAAGACTCTCAATATATGTATTTTAATAGGTTGAAACAGTTTTCAAAACTTACTTTGGGAAGTATATCAATCACGTTGATGTTATCAACCTTTTCAACTCTGAATATCAGATTGCACTAGTCTCAGAACTATTCAAATTTGACTGATTTATAATTATCCAAATGAGTTGAAACTTGCGCCAAATGGAAGCTAGGATATGTGGCTATGTTTCTGAAAAGTTTTATAATTTTTTAAAAACTCTTACTATTTTTTCTGTCGCAACAAAATTGATGCAAAATGCTAAAAACTGAAAGTAAAATGCTGAAAGTAAGAACACCAAGAATTTTATACTGATTCAGTTAAAACAACCTACTCTAGTCTTCGAAGACACCTTCTTCGGTTCTCACTAAACACAATAAAACACCTTACCACAAGGGTTGCTGGAGTTACACACCAACTCACCCTTTTACAAACGATACAATCAAGTAAATGGATCACAGACACCACCACCAAACGAATGAAGGTTTGATCACACCTTGATCAACCTTTTACAACAAATGAAACGTGTATGGTGGTATATTCAGAGCCTATATAATATCAAGATTATATGAACAATAGGCTTGAGAGAAGAAGAAGAAGAAAGAAATGTAGAAGAAGAAAGTAGATAATCCTTTTGCACTTGTGAGAAAAATGAGAGTTGTCATGCTTTTGTTTACACTAATTCTCTTCCTTTTAAGCTTGCTTGGCCGCCCCCTAGGGCTTATCTTCCTTCTTGAGAATTCTCTTTAATGTCCTTGGAAGATTGTCTTGTGTAGATATGACACCATCTTGTTCACTTGGCACATTATGATTGGAGGGATGACTTGGCCTTGCTTACTTGGCACTTGATGATTGGTCCAACTTGTCATCATTTTAATGAGCTGTAAAATCTAAAAATAACTTGCAAAACATGTGCCAAAAAGAATTCAAAATACTACCAAATAATCACCATTTAATGCCTTCAATTTTGGGAAGCAAATTAAAGACAATTACATAGTAAAAATCGGCCACTCCATTTGCCATGTGCTGAAAGTTTCAGCATGTGGTTTATTTGAAATCTTTTGAATTGTTACCTTATGTAGTTCCCTCTTTTATGTCACTAACTTTGTGTGGCGTATTTTCCACCAATTGAGATGCCAACTAAGCTCCACCTTGGCTCCATCACAGCTGAGAATGGTGTGTAGAACCAATGTGCATGTGCTTAAATTTTACTTTGGTAAGCTTTGTCAAATAATGCACAATAATTACATATATACGGTAAATTCCAATCAGCCCTAATTCGAATTTTTAAAACACTTTAACATGTCTTGAATGTGTAAAAAGTGTCTAGATACATGTTACGACTCATGCCAAAAATGTTCCATGTGTTGTGTTCGTAGAAAATCAAATTTTTGACTTTCGTCGAGTACGCAATTTTTTTCCGATTAAATCCAAACTTTTACACATGTTTTATATATTATGTCACACACAATGTACACAAAATAAAATAGATATTCAGCTCTAATGGCTGATTGAGAGGCGCTCCCATATGCTAAAAAATTGAATTTGAAATCTCCACAAATTTGGCCTAATTTGTGGGTGATTTGTGTGTGCCAACATAAAATGCTTTAGTGGCTGACTTGAACATGTGAGCCATGAAAATTTTGACTATTTTTTAAGTATATGGGCTGGCCATCTTTATATGGCAAGTACGTGACACGTCGGTGAAGTTTCAGCAGTCAACCGATACGACAATTTTTGGTTTTTATAACCTTGTAACGTGTCGTTATAATTTTGTCATCACCATGACTAATATCATATGATGTAACACCTGAATATAATCATAAATATGAGGTGTATATAGTGGAGTGACGTTGACGTGCGTTTGTAATATATGTAACGTTTCGGTAGTACGTCGAAATATATGTGTATTGTGCCTTTTTAAAAAAAATTATGAATATATATGATATATATATATAGGCGTGTGAGATGAGTAGGAAGGAGACTTTCCATTTCCAAATTTTTTACCATAAAGCTTTGTCCAAATATATCTCCATTTAATGAACTAGTTAGTTCATTAACTTAAGTACTTCACTTAATGAACTAGTTTAGTTCATTAATTGTGGCGCCTGAAATAGTTCAAAGACAAAAAATGTTTTCCATATGATGTAAGCTTTAATGCTTCATGGCTTGTTAGTACGTCAACAATATATATCAATATATGAGGTATGTATATCACATAAAACGTGTCAACTAATAATTTTGTCATACATTTTGTAAACTCATACTATTTAAATCATGCATTTGGAAATCACTCAAACACTTTTTCTCAACAACATTGAGCAAGTATTCGAACACTCCCGCGGAGTCCCATATGAAAGCAACGCAAAGGTTACTAAGATATCTTAAAGGGTGTCCAGGACAAGGGTTGTCATTTCCAAGTAAAGCGGCAATGAAGTTGAAGGCTTTCTCAGATTCAGACTAGGGAGGATGTATTGAAAGCAGAAGGTCAATAGCTGGTTATTGCATGATGTTAGATGGTGCATTGGTGTCTTGGAAGGGAAAGAAACAAACCAAAATGTCTAAGTCATCCTCAGAAGCCGAATACAGAGCTCTTGCCTCAGCCACTTGTGAGGTGCAATAGATACTATATCTACTTAAAGATCTACAAGTGGAATTTAAGGAACCAATTGAGCTATTTTGTGATAACAGAAGTGCCATATACATCGTAGAAAATCCAGTGTTTCATGAGACAACAAAATATATTGAGATTCATTGCCATATTGTGAGAGACAAATTTCAGGAAGGAATAATAAGACCAATGCCTATCAGCACAGAATTACAGCTAGCTGATATCTTTACTAAGGCATTGGACTCAAGAAGATTGACTTTCCTGGATGATGCACTGGGAATGTGCAACATCTATGGTCAGTCAGGATTGAAGGAGGGTGTTGAGAGTTACAACAACAACGCAGGAATGATGGTCATGAACCATAGCTATGACAATGAGGCAGGAGGAACAAAGCGGGTGGAAGAAATGAAATCCGTGTGAATAGGTGTTAAGTGAAGAAGGATCGTCGATTAAGTGATTGATCAATGGCTAGGAGATGATGGAGAAGTGTGAATCTGAGTACAGGGATCGAATTGCAGCAACAGAGAATAAAGAGGTGGAAGGTGCATCCAAAGGAAGAATGAGTTAGTCGGCGGGATAGTTTAAATAGTGCAATTTTACAATTATGTCCTTTATGGTTTGGTTGGTTGTAATAATAAAGTAAGGGCATTTGTGTTTTTCGATGGGTTCTTCTTCCCTCTATGTAGCCGAACATAAAAGCACGTTCAGAGAAGGAACCCGATAGTTAATTTTGCAATCTATTCCAAGATTCTCTCCATTTCTCTCAGTCTGGTTATCTTGCTTCCTCTGCATTTTGCTGCTTACTCACTATAATTTTGATTGAACATCTGGAATTATCTAACCAATCAGCAGTTTGCTTTGCATTTTGATAAGCATGGCACAACGACTAGCAAGATTTGGTTCTCATGTACTGAATGCACGAGGTGCAATTGAGTAATATCCTTGATCATCAGTCATTGCGGGTGGTTGAAGCAATTGATGAAGTAAGATCTCATCCCGTAGAGATTGAAAAAAGTGTGACATACGACGAGAAATAGCTTCTGAATCAGCTTGATAATTGCTACGAAGTTCAGAAATATATGGAAGTGCCTTCCGTGTATGTAAAGGAAGATAGACCTCTGTATCAGAATGTCTGTGGATGATATCCTCAGAATGAGAGAGCGGCTGCTGTATATCATCTGTTACGCGTCCCAATAAGCCTAAATCTTGAGAGTATGTGGGAGGTAGAATATCAATGGATGATGGCGGGACAGCTGCCTGCAGCAAAGCAGGTTCAGAGACTATAACTGGCGGTTGCAGGGCATTTGGTGATTTAATTATTTCACGACTAAAATTTTGGTCCTCAGCTAACAATACTGGTGCATTAGTCAATCTACCAGGCTGCATGGATTCGGATAAAACAGGAGTATCCTTCTGAACAGGAATCTTCTTGGGAGTCCAACGTTTTGAGGCTGCCCCCAAATGTCTCGATGAAGGGATATCAACTTTAGATGCAATATCTGCGATGTTATCGCGAAGCTGCAGTCTTTTTGATCATGTCCTAATGTCCGACATGTAGCACAAAAAAGTGGCACATTTTCATATTCGACTGCGTATGCTATAATACGTCCATCTAGACCGACTGTACTCTCATATGATTTCATCTGGCATCGATCACAATGCCCGGGTATACAGTTATTTTTGTGGTACTTTTATCACCGTGCTCTCCTATTGCCAGATAATCTCACTCACTTCATGCATGTTTTTCCATCCAATTGTCCATTTTGTCTAGCGGATTCTGCTACTACCCTTCACATATTTTTTGCTTGTCATGAGGTACGCATAATATGGGCATAATTTGCTACTTTGCTTGATATTAGTCCATTTACAAGTGGTTTATGGCGTTCTTATTTGATGTTTATCTGGTGCTCGGCTCCGCCCACTTTCTTGGGAGCAATGCACATCATTTTCCCTGGGGTGTTGATGTGGAATATATGGAAAATGTATGCTTCCATTACATTTGATGCTGCTCATTGGTCACCTTGTTTGGTTATTCGCTCTATTCGCATGGACCTTTATACATGGGCGTCCTCGATGTCTGGTACCAAAATTGCAGCACAGTGCCGCTCCTTATCACGGCCCATCTTTCTCCTCCTTTATGCATTTTTCGCTTGAGACTCTTGCGTTGGTTACCACCATAGATTGATTGACTTAAGCTTAATATGGACGCCGCAGTCGGTCAGACTCAAGCAAGTGGAGGATCTATTCTTCGTGACTCTACTGGTACATTTATACATGGGATCTCTTTTCCACTACGTCTGGATATGCCTTTGCAAGTTGAAGCTCAAGCAGCACTACTCGCAATCTTATACTATATTCCGCGTTATGGGAGTGTTATTCTTGAGGTTGATTGTGCTGAATTACTATCTATCATTGCCTCAACCTCTTCCATGCTCGCCCCTGATTTGCTTCAAAAGCGTGCTATCCTGCATTCTCTATCTCTGTCAATCGTACATACACCTCGGGAAACAAATGTGACTACTCACTTATTAGCAGCTTGTTCTCTCCACTCAGGTCTTCGCGCCCTATTCCATATTCAACTCTTTGCCTTCATCTATTCGAGGCCCCATCATTGTGGATGCGTTGCTACCAACATTTCGTCATTCTAGTCTGGATACACATCATGGATCTCAACCTCCATCACTGCAGTACTGACTCTATGTCTCCCAAATAGGTTAGCCTTTTCAACAGTTGTTGCCCGTGGTATATTTGGCTACAGGAAACACGGGTATGCGCTTACATTCCTGACTTTTTCTTTTTGCTTACTACTCCATATTACATTTGCTGATCATTTTCGTTTATCTGATTTTGGAGGAACACTTTCATGGACATCCGTCATTTTGAAGTCTCCCATTTGGGGTTGGCGTAACTCATCTGCTGGTTGCCTTGGTCTGATATTGACCAAAACAACGTGGGTTCGTGGTTTGCTTTCTTATATTTACCCTGCTCATAATTTTCTTCTCCTGTCATATTTTGAACATTATGTTGGTTACTTGTGCTGCATGGGACTTTTTTTGTGGAGATCACACCGGCCACTCCTTGCCTGCTACGGTTATACAGTCTGCATTAAATTTTTTCCTGTTTTCATTTAATTATGTATTCATTTACTGATGTCTTAATAATTTATTTATAGACTCATGTATTGATGCAATTATTTTGGGAGAGTCTCTCGTAGATATAGGGCTGTTTTATGTAACCACGGTATTCCTCCGACATAAGTGAGGGCTTATTATATAAATAAAATCCCAGACGGTACCGCCCCTCCTTCCATAAAAAAATGTGTGTGTGTATTTGTTTATACACACACACACATATTGATAGGTCCGCAACACACTCTAGAGGGGGGTGAATAGAGTGTTGGGCAATTTTACGAAATTTTCTTGTTTGGCTCAACTCAAACGGAATTCAAAATCAAGACAAGAATGGAAGATGAGAAACAATGAATGAGTACACCGGATATAGAGTGGTTCGAATCGTAAATGATTCTACTCCACTACCACTTTGTTGCCAAAGTGGATTTTCAACAACTACTCTTCTTATTAAATCTAATAAGAACAACCACAGCAAAACTTACACTAACACCTTAGTGTAAGCAACCACAACAGCAACTTCTTGCACAAAATACACTTGTGCAATTACAGAAACTACAGCTCTAGCAAGAACAATTTCTTGCTACCTCACAACTTCAACAAAGTTCTCTCAAGAACTTGCTCACAGTGGGTTGAAGTAAATAGTAGGGTTCACACTTTCTCACTAGTCTAAATACAAGCAAGAGATCAATTATTTATGGTTCCTCTTGTGTTAGACTCTCTATCTCTCAATATACAACAATGAAGAACAAAGACAGGCTTAACAAGCTTTAAGCACTTTTACAAATGTGAGAGAAGTATACTACAATGAATGATGAAGCTTGATGATGTTGAAAGTGTGTATTTGCCTCATCTGAGCTTCATCCATTTATAGGAGGTGTTCACCACGTTTTGAACCTACACCATGTCTTCAACTCCATTAAATGTCAAGATAATGTCCACCCTATGGAGTGATTTGATCCTCAATAGCCAACCTAGAATAGCTTAGACATGGATATAATAGTCAAGGAAGCATGTATTATTATGTAGTAAAGTCTACAAGAAATTTGAGCAAGATTGGATAGAGAAAACACCATGAATCTCCCTTGGATTTTGTTCCAACGATCATAAAAATTTGAATTCTAGGGGACATCGATCGATCGAAGTGTCTGGGGGAGAGATCGATGTCCTCCAGAAACTTTGCAGTTTTGAAACTGCTTGACATCGATCGATCGAAGTCTCCCCTGGAGAGACTGATGTCACTTCGATCGATCGATGTCCCCTGGACTGAGAGATCGATGTTGGACAGAAAGTTTTCTGCCTGACATCAATGGATCGAAGTCTCTCTGGAGAGAGACTGAAGTGGAATCGATCGATCGATGTCTCCAGATTGAGAGATCGATTTTGGACAGAAAGTTTTCTGCTTGACATCGATCGATCGAAGTCAATCTGGGGAGAGACTGAAGTGACATCGATATATCGATGTCCTCATTCTGAGAGATCGATGTTGGACAGTAAGTTCCAATCTCAACCATTTTTGACATAGTGTAATTTTCTCATTTTGCATCAAGTCTCAAATATAAATTTTAACTTATTTAAAACATCTTTACATCATCAAAAAAATTTATATCTTAACAATCTTTCCCTTTTTGATGATTTCAAAACCATGATTCAAAAGATGTTTTTGCTTGATAAATTTACATCTAAACTTGATATTTTACAAATCCCCCTTAGTCCATGCTTCCTCATCACATAAACACATCAAAAATTCTCCCTCCACATGTAATCTACCCAAAATCAATAAGTATGTTGACAATATAAAAACGCTCCCCCTCAAACCATGCACCGAATTTCATATTTTCATCTTTCAATATGTGAGTTAGCACACCAAAGTAACAATGTCTAACAATGTTAATATCAAACATTTTGCACAAGCATATACCAACCTCAATCTTCTTTCCTTGCAACATTACTTATAACCATGCCGCTTATATACCATACTAGCATGCCAAACTCAAATGCTGTATACCAAACAAGCAATGGAAGTACTCAATTAACTCATGCTTCATCAACTCTCATCAAGCATCAAGCAACCAAGACCAAGTAACTTCTAAGGTCACCAAACAATGCCATGCCAAATACCATGCAACTTACCAAAACAGTGCCATGCTAAATGCCATACAACTTACCAAATTTACCAAACCAAGTCATTCCAACAACTATACCATGCCAACTTCTCCCCCTTTTTGAAAACATCAAAAAATAATAAGAGACACGAAAATGAAGGATTAAAATATCATTAAGGAAATTCTAAGTTTTGAGATACATAATTAAACTCAAACTTTAAGTCAATTCTAAATCTATGAGGGCAATGGGGAGAACTAAGAAAGCTATTCTTCATCAGAAGAGAAGAACAGTCCAAATAGAGCCGCTTTGAGCTTCATCTTCAGTTTTTGGTACTTGGATTTTTGATCAGTAAGCTCGGTTTGCAGCGTCGTGACTTGAGTGTCGACATTTATTTCTAACGTCTTGACTCTATCCTGGAGTTTTTTGTAATCCTTCTCCAAATCATCAATCCGTACCGCTTCCTTGGTTAAGTCCTCTCCCCATTGACCAAGAGTGCAGTTTATTTCCTCAATCTCAGCCTCCACGTCGATTAGCAAGTCTAAATCACTATTTTGCTCTATTGGAGCTTTTCCCTTGTCCACTCGGGAGGTAGGACTTGGTTGTGAGGGTGGTTGTGTTTGGGGTTGAGATGGGGTTTTAGTGGGAGGTTCAACGGGTTGTGTTGGAGGGACTTGTTCGTCGACTGGAACGTTTTCAACTTCTTCTTCCTCTGGTTCATTCTGACATCCCAGCCGTTGTGCTTCTTTCTGTGACTTATGTATTTGTTGAATGTTGGCCTTTGTATAATATTCCCGAGAGGCTATTTTCTCCTCATATTCATCATTCAACTCTACATTTGATTTTCGGAGCAATCTATAAATGAGATTGCATAGGGAAGGGCTTCGCATTTCTTAGTTACCGCCTCCCACATGCTGGTAAACACAATTTCCCCAAAATCCAATTGCTCCCTCATTCCTATACAGTAAGCAATATAAAAGTTCAAGTTACTTGGGAGCTTAGCCGATTTACCATTGACACAAAATGTGACAATGGAAAGCAACACCCGATACACTAAAGGCATGTCATTTGTGTTTTTGGTGGGGTGGAAACCAAGAAAGGTTTTAACCTCATCTTTGGATACCTTGTACTTGTAGTTATCCCATTTCCAAGGATCAAAATCATCAAGACCTTCACCCAGAACACCAAGAAGTTCATTTATTGTTCTTGAATCAAATGACACAAGCTGACCTTCTACGACTGAATTTAACAAAAAAGGCATGCCATTTAGATATTCTGCCCACATATTTGCATAAAGCATTCTTGTGTATCGGGTGGACATGTAACTCATTTCTGATACATCCCAAACTGGTCTCCATTTTTGATCATCAAACCAATTGATGATCGGCCTTAACTCCTCATTGCTCAAAATATCCCCAATTTTGAGCAATTTCAATGAATGTTGGACCTCGTATGGTCTTCCTAATCACTAAACAATAATTAAACTGTAAGGGATATATAGCTATATATACCTGTACCAGTTGGTGCCTTCATAGCATCCTCATATTCTCTGAATTTTGAGACAGGAAAAATTGTTGAGTACCAGTCTCCCCCTTACCTCTGCCAACATACTTTCTTGAGATGGGGTTGCCCTCTTCCTTAGACCTTGTGTTCTAGAACCCATTGGAACTTGAGAGTGAGATTGTTGAGGCACATTTTCTTCCTCATGAGATGTTCTTTGCCTTTTGGTTGGGTTTTTTGTTTTGGGGGCCATGGATGACATTTAGGTCACAAAAAGTTTTCGAAAATTTGGGATGAAACAGATGAAAATGATGAGAAGAATGATTGAATTTAAGAGAAATCAAGTTTGGTGCAATAGATTTTGGTTGAAATTCGGATTTGCTGAATCTTTGTTGGAAAGAGATTAGGGATGCGTTTGTGGGGAAGAAGGAAAGTGCAGAAAATTTAGTTTTTCGTAGCTTTTAAGTTTCTGCCTGCGACGACATCGATCGATCGATGTCTGAGACTTTGATCGATCGATGTCTGTTTTACATCAGTCTTTGAAAACAGCTACATAGATCGATCGATTTATGCTGAAATCTGTCTTTTTGACAGTTTGACCCTCTAGCTATTGTTTATCATCCTTAATCTTGTTCTAATTGATTCGAATGTCTCAGTAGGAAGAGATTTGGTAAAAATATCCTCTAGTTGGTCATTGGTTGGAACAAACTCAACGGATACTAATCCTTTTTGAATGCAATCCCTTATGAAGTGATGCCTCACTTCAATATGTTTGGTCCTACTATGATAAACCGGATTTTGTGATATACTTATGGCTGATTTGTTGTCACATAAGATGAGGATTTTATCAAACTTAAATTGTAATCATTTAAGGTGTTGATCATCCAAAGTAATTGTGCACAACACAAAGCAGCTGATACATATTCGGATTCTGCCGTTGAGAGTGACACACTATTTTGTTTCTTGGAGAACCAAGAAACTAAGCAATGTCCAAGGAATTGGCATGTCCCGGAGGTGCTTTTTCTATCGACTAGATTTCCATCGTAATCGGAATCACTATACCCTCTTAAATCAAAACAACCATTTTCGGGGTAAAACAATCTAACGTTCAAGGTTCATTTCAAATAACTAAAGATACGTTTAATGGCAACTAGATGCGATTCCTTAGGCATACTTTGATATCTAGCACATAAACACACAACATGCAAAATATCCAGTCTAATAGCGGTCAAATAAAGTAAACTACCAATCATACCCCTATATTTGGTTACCTCAACTGGCTTTCCTTTTTCATCTTTGTCAAGCTATGTACTTGTGCTCATTGGTGTGCTTACACTTCTTTCATCCTCAAATTTGTATTCCTTGAGTAAATCCTTTGTATACTTTGTTTGTGAAATGTATACTCCATCTTGATTGCTTGATTTGAAGACCAAAGAAGTAATTGAGTTCACCCATCATGCTCATCTCAAATTCTCCTTCCATCAATTTAGCAAAATGCTCACAAAGAGAATCATTAGTAGCACCAAATATAATATCATCCACATAAACTTGAACAAGCAATTGATGATTTCCTTGTTCTTTAATAAAAAGAGCAATGTCGACTTTTCCTCTTGAAAACTCATTTTCAAGTAGGAAGTTACTTAATCTTTCATACCATGCCCTAGGAGCTTGTTATGTCCATAAAGAGCCTTTTTGAGTTTAAATACACGATTTGGATAATCATGATTTTCAAACCCCGGTGGTTGAGCTACATATACCTCTTCTTGAATTATTGCATTCAAGAATGCAGATTTCACATGCATTTGATATAGCTTGAAATCCTTATAGCATGCATATGCTAATAGCATCCTAATAGCTTTTAACCTAGCTACAGGGACATTTGTCTCATCATAGTCTATACCTTCTTCTTGTCTATATACTTGAGCTACTAAACTAGCTTTGTTTCTAGTGATGTTTCCTTTATTATCCATTTTATTTCTAAATACCCATTTAGTGCCAATTATGGGATAATCACTAGGTTTATCCACTAATTCCCAAACATCACTCCTTTCAAATTGATTTAGCTCTTTTTGCATGGTTAATACCCAATCTTCATCACTTATAGCTTATTTTATATGTTTATGCTCAACTTGTGAGATGAAAGAATTTTCATTAAATTTTCTTCATGTCATTAATGCCTTGACTTGTTTCACCTAGTATTAGTTCTTTTGGATGATCTTTCTTATACTTATATGAATCCGGTAAATTTGAGGTATCTCCTCCTACTTCTTCATCTTCAACCTTAGGTTCAAGTGGATCAATCCTAAGGTCAATGAGAATATTGCCTTTTGGATTCTCAAATTTTTCTATATGACTTACTTCAATTATTTCATCATCATCATCATCATCATTAATGCTTGGTTCATCCTCAATGAGTTCACTAAACTTGACATGAATTGACTCTTCAACTTTCACGCTCTTTTATTATATATCCTAAATGCATTGCTATTTTGAGCATTTCCCATAAAGATTCCTTCATCCTCTTTGAAATCAAGTTTATCCAAGTTATTTTTGGTGTTAAGTATAAAACACTTACAACCAAATACCTTGAAATAACCAGTATTTGGTACTCTTCCTTTCCAAAGCTCATAAGGAGTCTTTTTGAGAGATGGTCCCAAATAAACTCTATTAATTACATGACAAGCGGTGTTTACCATTTCGGCTCAAAAATACTTGGGTAGCTCAAATTCATTTAGCATGACTCTACTCATTTCTTGAAGTGTTCTATTTTTTCTTTCCGCAACACTATTTTGTTGAGGAATTCTTGACCAGCCGAGAAATTGTGTCCATACCCTTTGGATACACAAAATTCTTGAAACTCACCATGAAACTCACCACCTCTATCACTTCTAATTTCCTTAATTGTGTCTTCTTTTTGATTTTCTAATCTTCTAAAAAGTTTTGTAATCTCTTGGCTTGCATCATTCTTTTTAGCTAAAAACATTACCCAAGTGTACCTAGAGAAGTCGTCTACCACCACAAAGGTGTAATCTTTTCCACCTAGACTTGTCGTACCAATATCTCCATACAAATCCGTATGAAGCAATTGTAGAGGTTTGGTGGTGGATATTTCACTCATGGGCTTGAAACTTGTTTTAACAAGCTTTGCCTTTTGACAAGTGTCACATAAGCCATGGTTTTTGAAATTCAATTTTGGAAGACTTTGGACCTTTTCATTTTTGCAAATCTCTTTAAAATTTTTAAAACTAATATGTCCAAGTCGTCTATGTCATAGTTGAGTCAAATCATTTTTGGCAATTAGGAAAGAAACATTTTGTGATATCAAATCATGTGTGCTAAATTTATAAACATCATTTTTCCTTATAGCTTAAAAAACAATCTTATCATTCCTTTTCACAATGCATTTTCTTATCACAAATTCAACTTGAAAATTAGCATCACATAGTTGGCTAACACTTATCATGTTATACTTAAGCCCTTCTACATATAATACATTATTAATAGTAAAAGAAGAGTTACCAATTTCTCCATGTCCAAGGATTTTGGCTCTCCCGTTGCCAAAATGCACCGTTCCACCATCTTGGAGCTTGAGCTTGGTGAACAAAGTTTTGTCT
This sequence comes from Eustoma russellianum, assembly GCA_036186865.1. Classification (NCBI taxonomy): domain Eukaryota; kingdom Viridiplantae; phylum Streptophyta; class Magnoliopsida; order Gentianales; family Gentianaceae; genus Eustoma; species Eustoma russellianum. Next base: position 8,074,884 of record AP025060.1, read on the forward strand.
CCGGTCATGTGTGTTGAACATCCGCTGTCCATGAGCCATTTGGTTCCTTCTTCTTTGGCTACTCCATTTATCTTGAGAGCCTACAAAACCAAGAGTGCATTGGTACCCTTTGATGGTTGGATCCTTTAGGGTTAGCTTATCGGCCCTTAGGCTTCCAAACATATATACTACCAAGTCTAGCATTACATGCACTCTTCACATGTCCTACTTTGTTACAATAAAAACAAGTGGGTACATGACTTGATTTGTAAAATGATGAGTTATGTTGTGTTTTTCTCTTATTTGTCTTTTTCTTTAATGGCTTATGATTAATGGAAGAATGTGATGGACTAAATCCTAGACCGGATTTATCATTCCAACTCTTTGATTTCCAAGTAATTTGTCTAGATTATTTTTACCATCGGTTAGTTTTTGCAAGTCTAATCATAGCCTCTCACATTCTTTCCTAATTTCCATATTTTCAAGAGCTACGATTTTATGCATGGTGAGTATGATGTCATGAGCTTGAAACATCAAAATGTTCTTATCATGCAAGATCTTATTTTCTAAAATACACTTCTTGAACTCTTTCTTCAAATGTTTATACTTTAAATTCAGTTTTTCAAAATCATCTTGAAAGTCCCGTATTTCATCTTGTAAATTAGAAAGATTAGAATTTACCTCAAGGTCATCTTTAATTGCCATGAGACAAGTATGTTGAGCCTTTGGATTTTCAATTATTGTAACAAGTCTAACATCTTGATCTTCACTTTCTTCTCCTTTCGATTCGGAGAGGAGATCATCCCACGTGGTTACCTCTGCATTAAGAGCTTTCTTCTTTTGAGGAAAGATCTTCTTTTCTTGTTTTGCGGCTCCTTGACGTGGCATCAGCAATAAAGTGACTGGGACAACCACACCTATAGCAATTTTCGCTTGCTTCTTTGTCCTTGGTTGGTCTTTTGAAAAACTTCCTTGCTTGGTCCTTGTTTCTTGTGGTCATTCTTCTAAATTTTCTCACAAGAAGAGCAACTTCCTCATCTGATTCATCGGACTCTATCATCCATCCTTTGTGTGATGCTTGTGTAGGCTTGATAGGGTTCATCCTACTTTGTTCATCAATAAGAATTTCATGAGTAAGAAGATTACCGGATAGCTCATCAAGGGTAAGTGTCTTGAGATTCTTTGACTCGGTGATGGCGGTGACTTTTAGTGTCCATTCTCTTGGCAAAGAGTTGAGAAGTTTTGAGACAAGGTCTTCATTTGAGATTTTCTTGTCCACCATGGAAAGTTGATTCACTACTGATGTGAATTGATCGATTATATCCTCAAGCTCTTCACCGCTCTTCATCCCGAACATTTCCTATACCTTTATGAGCATAAGTCTTTTGGCTATTCTTACTTACTCAGTCCCTTCGTATATCATTTCAAGCCTTTTCCTTGCTTCATGACCTGTTAAAGACCTTGAAGTCTTATAATCTCGGTGGTGGTAAGAGCACTTGAAAGAAATATCAAATGCTTTGCTATTGATGGCGAAGTTTATCTTCTCTTCGTCGGTGAAGTCATCCTCATCTTTGAACATTGATTCTCCTTTTGAATTGGTAATCATAGGAACTTCGATTCCTTTGACAACGGCTCTCCATATATCAAATCCGCATCCTTTCAAATGATTGATTATTCGAAATTTCCACAAAGAATAGTTTTGTGCGTCAAACATAGGTGCATTAGTGTTTGATCCTGAAAATAGTGCAGTAGGCTTGGAAGTTGAGGTTTGAGATGAAGAGGTTGTCATTGCCATGATCTTTAACATTGCTACTTGCAAAGATAGGCCAATCAATCATGGTTAGGCTCTGATACCAATTGTTAGGTTCGTAACACACTCTAGAGGGGGTGGTGAATAGAGTGTTGGGCAATTTTGTGGAATTTTCTTGTTTGACTCAACTCAAATTGAATTCAAAATCAAAGCAAAAATGGGAGAAGAGAAACAATGAATGAGTACACCGGATAGAGTGGTTCGAATCATAAATGATTCTACTCCACTACCACTTTGTTGCCAAAGTGGATTTTCAACAACTATTCTTCTTATTAAATCTAATAAGAACAACCACAGCAAAACTTACACTAACACCTTAGTGTAAGAAACCACAACAACAACTTCTTGCACAAAATACACTTGTGCAACTACAGAAACTACAGCTCTAGCAAGAACAATTTCTTGCTACCTCACAACTTCAACAAAGTTCTCTCAAGAACTTGCTCACTGTGGGTTGAAGGAAATAGTAGGGTTCACACTTTTCACTAGTCTAAATACAAGCAAGAGATCAATTATTTATGGTTCCTCTTGTGTTAGACTCTCTATCTCTCAATATACAACAATGAAGAACAAAGAAATGCTTAACAAGCTTTAAGCACTTTTACAAATGTGAGGGAAGTATACTACAATGAATGATGAAGCTTGATGATGGCGAAAGTGTGTATTTGCCTCATCTAAGCTTCATCCATTCATAGGAGGTGTCCACCATGTTTTTGAACCTCCACCGTTGTCTTCAACTCCATCAAATGTCAAGATAATGTCCATTTTGTCTTTAGACACCCTAAGGAGTGATTTGATCCTCAATAGCCAACCTAGAATAGCTTAGACATGGATATAATAGTTAAGGAAGCATGTATTATGGTATAGTGAAGTCTACAAGAAATTTAAGCAAGATTGGATAGAGAAAACACCATGAATCTCCCTTGGATTTTGTTCCAACGTTCATAAAAATTTGAATTCTGGGGGACATTGATCGATTGAAGTGCCGGGAGAGAGATCGATGTCCTCCAGAAACTTTGCAGTTTTGAAACTGCTTGATATCGATCTATCGAAGTCTCCCCTGGAGAGACCGACGTCACTTCGATCGATCAATGTCCCATGGACTGAGAGATCGATGTTGGACAAAATGTTTTCTGCCTGACATCGATCGATCGAAGTCTCTCTGTGGAGAGACTGAAGTGACATCGATCGATCGATGTCCTCAGTTTGAGAGATCGATGTTAGACAGTAAGTTCCAATCTCAACCATTTTTGACATAGTGTAATTTTATCATTTTGCATCAAGTCTCAAGTATAAATATAACTTATTTAAAACATTTTTACATCATAAAACAATTTATATCTTAACACACACATATATATAGTTAAAATTCATCATTTCCTGTCAAATATATATATATATATATATATATATATATATATATATGAAAAACGGATAGTACCGTCCGGTGTTTTATTAATGTAAATACTCTCACTTGTGGCAGAGGAATACCGTGGTTACAATTGATCCCCTAATCCAACGGAAGACTCTCCCAGAATAACTGAAAATGTAAAGAATTACATAAGTCATAAAGTAAATAGTTTGTGTCCAAAAGCAAAATACAATTCGTAAATCAAAACTTCATCTAGATGTAATACTAAAACATTGTGATCCGCTTGTGAAGTATTGTAGCGGTGCGTCCGCAAACAAGCTCCAAGCCAGTACGAGACATCCCCGGTTGTTATTCAGTAAAAGTAGTGTTGTCAAATAAAGCCTATGCATGAAGGCAATCTCGGATGGAAGCCGAAGCTGCGGGCGGGGCATGACACGTGTTCCTCGAACAAGCAGGTAAAACAGTTCAATGTACATTATGAACGAGAAGATATAAGGTATGTAAAGTGTGTATATATACATATGTGTGTGACTCAAAAGCAATAATTTGCATATTTAAATACAAATGGTCGTATCAAACTGGTTGTAAGGAGAAATTTAACTGTTACAACATATATGTGTGGGTGTGAGAGACTAAAAAGCAATAATTTGCATATTTAAATACAAATGGTCCTATCAAACTGGTTGAAGGGCGAAATTTAACTCTATTACCACAAATAAAAGGTTAAATTACGCAAAGTTGTAGCAATGTAAACATTCAAATTAAAGTTATACACTATATTGAGGGGGGTGTGTGTATAAAATTAGTATCTTATTACAATTTCCCTGATTTTTAAAATGATCTCACTTAATTTTGGGGTTAGGATCTCCTCACCTCAATTTACCTCACCCCATTTGTGACTACGCGATACGTGGCAGCAAGGAGGGTGGTGAGACCCTCATCTAGCCTCACCACCCTCCCTTGCTGCCACGTGTCGCGCGGTCACACGTCACCGTACTCCTCTTGCGGTGAGGTGATCATATCCCTTGATTTTGACTGTTTCTTCCACGAATAGTTTGAGTTAATAAAAGTTGATCACTAAGTATAAATTCGAAAATTTCGATCATAATCTGCGTATCATATATCAAACTAGGTATCTGCTCATGGCACGGTAATGTGCTAATGTAAGTATACACATATACATAAGTACACATGTAAATACACACGCAGATATATATATATATATATATATATATATATATATATATATATATATATATATATATAATTCAATCAATTTATAAAATAACAATTAAGTCGTATAGAAAAAAGTCTAGAAAATAGTAATTCTATAACAAATGAGGTAGTCGCAGATTTACCACACCACAAACAGGAATATTAACTACCGACACTAAAAGATAATAATAATAAACAAGAATAACAAAGCAAGAATGTAAACAAAAGTAAAAACTGAAAGTAAAACAAAATATAAAAATAGTAAGTAAAACAAAATTAAATGAACAGAATTTAAATGTGGGTGATTAAACTCCCCAAGAATATAAATAAAAACAATCAATAAAAATGGAGAGAGAATAAGATTAGACGGAACTAATTCCATCCAGTCATAATATATATATATATATATATATATAAAGAACAGTAAATAAAAAGGGAAAGGGAATAAGGTTAGGCGGAACTAATTCCAGCCAGTAATAATAATATATATAATTATATATATAACAATATTAACAACAATAATTAGCCGGTATATACCGACCCAATTATATAGATATATAATACATAAAACAAAGAAATAAAATTAAAAACAGTATATTAAAGAACTCAAAAAATAAAAGAATTCAAATCATACCATATATTTATTTCTTCAAACAATGATTTGACACTATCTTTTTTGATGCTGTGATGGTTATCCATTCTTTTGGTTTTTCAATTATTGGGTTTAAAGTTTTAAAAGGAAATTCTATATTATTTTGTGAAGCATATATTTGAAACCAATCAAAGAAATATATGTGTATTTTATGAGTATTTATAAATTCATAATATTCTTCCTGTATTTGTTTTCTAACGTTACAATAATGTTTAAAAAACCATTCTCTTTTGCTAGTATTTTACTGGTTATAAAAATCATTGTGTAATATATTTTTATTTACCTTAAATTCTCTTTCTATAACATTTAATTCATTTGCAATATTATCTGTTATTGCTGATTGTGTTGGACTATTAGATTCACTAAAATCTGATTTATTATAAATATTTTGTGATGTACTGTGTGCATTGATATTAGATTTAGAATAATACTCTTTTTTAGAATAAACTGGTCTAGGAATTTTCGTAGAATAATCAGCTTTTCTAAATGAAGAGTTGACATATTCAACATCTGATGTTGAAAATAATCTTTGTTTTTGGTAAGGAACATCTATCACAGATGGTATCTGTGAAAATCTTCCTAAATTTATTGTGCTAGAAACAGAAGCATTATCTTTTTCTCTAGCGGAGAAACTTCTAGCAAAGCTAAGTTTAACTGATCCATCATTTAATTGTCGTATTTTGTTGATCTCAGTATTTGGTTCATGTATTTTATTTGTAGCTTTCACTGCTCCTTCCAAGACCCATTCATCTGGAAGATTTACATCTTTCCATTTTATAGATCTTGAAGTTACAGCATTAGATCTGGTCAGATCTCTATGTAAAATCATTGTTTCTCCTCTTTTTAAAGAGTATTTGGGTTTTGGACCTATAAACATGGAACTCATTACCTTGTAATGAATCCGATATATTAAAGCCAATGGAATTGATCCTGGCAACATATCATATCCATGTGTTTTGATTTGAAGTACTAAAGTTTTCAATATTTGTGTATCTTTCAAAGAACATGAAAAATTAGGATAACAATCAAAAGAGATTGGTCCTGTACATAGACTTGACTCTACAGAACTAAGAAGTGATTGTTCAAAATTATTATGTCTTATATCTCGTAAGACTACTTATATTGATGTATCTAAACCTTCTCTTGTCAAAGGTTTGATACCCACTTGTATTAAACCAACATGTAAATATTGATATCCTTTCTTTTTATGTTTTTCAAGTGATTTATAAGATAAAAGTTGTATTGTTTCAAACGGTTTAGAGAGTGGAATATCTCTTTCCTCCGTTTTAATTATATAATCCGATTTTAACATATTGAATATTGAAGACTCATATATTTCATTTTTTTTGATCTTTGGAATGACCCAGTTATTTACTGCTTTGTCAAAATTCTCTATTATTATTTCCTCAGTGTTGACAATTTTATTCTTATTTGCACATGTTACCGAGCTACACGAAGCAGATCCTTCGAACATATCTTCCATCTTTATATATGCTTTCTTTTATACTTGTTTGGATCTTTGGCTACAAACACTTTGACGCATACAAGATTTATTGCTTTTCAAACGAGACTGATAACCCAGCGTGTACAAAGCAAATACTCACCAAAGATTTACACAAATATAATTAAAAGATATATAAAACTGAATGAGCTGTCGGTAGATCTGAACCGTTTGGCTCTGATACCACACCACAAACAGGAATATTAACTACCGACACTAAAAGATAATAATAATAAATAAGAATAACAAAGCAAGAATGTAAACCAAAGTAAAAACTGAAAGTAAAACAAAATATAAAAATAGTAAGTAAAACAAAATTAAATGAACAGAATTTAAATGGGGGTGATTAAACTCCCCAAGAATATAAATAAAAACAATCAATAAAAAGGGAGAGGGAATAAGATTAGGCGGAACTAATTCCAGCCAGTCATAATATATATATATATATATATATATATATATATATATATATATATATATATATATATAAAGAACAGTAAATAAAAAGGGAAAGGGAATAAGGTTAGGCGGAACTAATTCCAGCCAGTAATAATAATATATATAATTATATATATAACAATATTAACAACAATAATTAGGCAGTATATGCCGACCCAATTATATAGATATATAATACATAAAACAAAGAAATAAAATTAAAAACAGTATATTAAAGAACTCAAAAAATAAAAGAATTCAAATCATACCATATATTTATTTCTTCAAATATATTGGAGATACAACTATTGTTTGAAGATTGGAGATCTTCAGGGATATTGGTTTCAAATGGCTATTGAAAGATATTCAAGAACAAATAAAGTGTTCTTGGTATGGGATAGTATGGGAGAAAGGTTGGAAGTATCTTGGATGGAAATGGAAAGTGGGAATTATGAGAGAGAAAATGTAAGTAATATGGTAGAAAAACTTGTGTCCTTTCAAGTGAGCATACCTTCTCCTTTTATAGGAATTTTGAAGGGAATATGGCCAAAATAAGGGTCCCTCTACTATAACTTTCTTGGTTATTTCTGCACAAATATTTTAATATTTTTTTTAACTTGCGTGGATATTTCCACAATTTTTTTAACTTGCGTGGATATTTCCACAAATTTTTTTTCCATGTTATATCAACTATTACATCATTGAAATATTACATCAATTCAAATATTACAAATATGAAATTATTACAAATATTACAAATGATCAACTTATTCTATCAAATCAACGTCTTCATCCACTGCATTCGTCGATCCTGAAGATGATGAAGGTTTTGCTTCTTGCAATAAAAGAGCAAATTTCATCAAAATATTCTGCAGTTCTTCAGGGTCTTTCGCCATTGCCAGCTGAGATTGCATCCTTGATTTGTGTAATAAAAGTACCCTTGATAAAAAGAAAATTTTATATCAAATGGTGGACAGCATTCAATATTCCAGAATCCATTTACCCTCACAAAGTAATGGAACAAATAAAAATATGGAATGCACAAAAACAAATTGCAGATAGCAGAAAAACAATAACAGCACCGGTGAAGCCCATTTTTGCATTGTCTATATAGATGATGTATTAATATTTTCCAAATCAATAGAAAGTCTCTGCTATTTCTGTAGATTTTGGAATATATATATATATATATATATATATATATATATATATATACATACATATATATATATATATATTATGTGTGTGTGTATTTACATACATGTGTATGTGCCAAAAGCATTAACAATTTTCAAATTAGGCATAAGTTGTCCTATTAAACAGGTTCTAAGAGGACAATTTGACTGACATAAGAGTGCAACAACAAATTAAATTAAATAAATTAAGATAAGACAAAGTGAATAAATTTGTATCAATATGAACAACTAAAAAAGTTACATACTATATGGAGAGGACCTTGTGTCTTATTACAATATTCCATCCTCGATTTATACAATGATTCCATTTGATTTTGACGACTTCTTTCCCAATTGAGTTGATAAATTTTCCTCTGCTTAAATCATATGTATGGACTGACTTATAATAAGAACAATGCGACCTTTTTGGAAAGACAAAGTAAGAATATGTAGCTGGGCAACTATAATGATTCATTCACTGTTTGTCTTTTTAGATGAAAATGTACCTACTGAATCTTTAAAAATAAAAAGTATGGACAGGCTTACTTGTTTATTTATGGTTTTTTTAATTAAAAAACTTCACGGTGTTCAATAACTAATCCGAGATGAATAATTTTATGGTGATTAATAATTAATCAGGATAGTTACTCATCAAACAAATATAAAACATAATAATAGACTCGAACCATTATTTGCTATACTCATCATTTTTACATGTTAATAGCTCTTTATGTTATTAGTGAAGAGTGCTTTTTAGTTAAGAATTGATGAACATAGAATTTCAAATATTTATAAGCCATCCACCAGTAGCTACAATTGTCACTTAAAACCAAACTTAAATGGCAATTATAATTTGATCACACACATAAAATATTAATAAAACATTAAGTAAAAACTTTTTCTTCCATACTTTTCTAGATTACCCAAAAAGTAACTTTCTCCGTGAACCTTTGTGGAAAAAACGGTTGACTTATAACTAGAAACTCATTTTAAGGATTAAAATAAGTATTGTAGTGTATATTTTTACTATCTATAACTTAATTTTATTGTATCAAATAAACTGAATCGCATAATCTAAAAGAAATAAAGCCAAAAAAATTTAAACATACTATTACAATTTTTTTTACCTTAATATGGTCAAATGGGTAGGATAAAGCAATTTGGCAAATTGTATTGACTTGGATTCATCGAGCAGATTGTAAGAACATTGCTATTGCATGGGCCGGCGACAATATTATTAACATTATTGACAATTACCATTTTGACTCATGCCATAAAACGACCTAAACTTTACCAAATGTAAAATTGTTTTTGTTTACATTTTACCCTCTTAAATAGGTTAGAAGTCTTTCCTGAACCCATTTTCTATCATAACTGCAACGACCCGACCAGCAGATTCCAGTACCATGCATGTTAGGGTCTGATGATGGTACTGTATATGTCTAGCAGCAGTATTGAAGTTAATTTTATCGGGTCTCGTCTATGTTTATCCGAATACAGTTAATCTTTATTAACATTTACCATTTAGACCCATTCATATATACCATGTCATAACGTTCCCCTTATCTATTATCTTTTGATTAGAAAAAGTAAACATTTGATGTAGGAAAATCCACAAAAATTTTACCTTCAAAATATGTATTCAAACAAGGCAACTCTATGTCGTGTCCTTCATAGATATAACACAGGATATAACAAGCCAACCTCGATTCCAACTCATCCAGCATCTCAGAGTGTTTTTTTTTTTTTTTGGTAAAATGTAAATTGTATTAACCAAGATCAAAACATCAAGGGGATGCAACCCATACAATGTACAACATGCCAAAAACCGAGAGTGAAGAAACTCTCTAACCAAGCTACCAAGAGCTAATTCCTAGAGTTCAAGACTCTATATACATGTGTTTGCAATCTATGTAGTACATCCTCTATGTTCAATGCCTTGCCTTCATGAATAGCCTTGTTCCTACATTGCCAAACCAAGTAAACCGCTGCTGCAATGGAGAGCTTACATGCTCTATTTCTGGAGCTTTTCTTCCTTAAGCACCTCTGTCCCCAGGAAAGAATCCTGGGAAGGCTAATAAGCGAAGGCTAGCTTATCAATTCTTCCTGGACAAAGCCAGCAAAGTCCCATGGGTCTCTATGGTTTGGGACTCTTGTATCACTCTAAAGCATAGTTTTATTTTGTGGTTGGCAGCAAAAAACAGGCTCAGCGCTAGGGACAACCTGCCCTTCTTAAGGGATGTAGGTTGTTTATTCTGCAGCTCTAATGAGCATCTCAGAGTTAAAAACACAAGGAAAATATTTTTTTAAATAAAAAATTTGGTATGTTACAATGCAACATATTTTTCATTTTCAGTTGTATATTTTCTAGGTTAGTATGTATATTTGTTTATTATTTGTGTCCTTTTTATGTATAAATTGTTCGTTATGTAGTTGTTTCGTTTGTGTAGCCTGCATATTATTCTACACTTTTGTCTTTATCTGCACAAGAAAACTGCAGAATAATAAACAAAACACACATATTCACCAAAAAAGAAAAAAGAACATGCAACATGTTGAATGGAACTTCCATGTACTTTGATTATTTACAACAACACATACGTGCGAGGCTTAATCTTACTCATAGTACACGGTAGTTGGACTAGAAAATCTGAACATCTTTTTTTTTTGATATATGAAGTACACAATAATACATGCCATTATGTGTCAACCACTATACATTATCATCATATACAGATCTTGTTGGGATAAATTCACGTCAGATTGACTTCTGTACAAATTGCTCTTGGAATAAAGTAGTGGCCGACCTGCCGAGCTCAGGGTAGGCTGGATAGATCTGCTAAGTCAAGACATTTCAGATACCGCAAATGAGTTTGCGTTCTGAACAGTAGCCGACCTGCCGACCTGAAATGAACAGCACTTCAGAACAGTGATTCTGTGCTATCATCCCTTCAGCCGAGCTGAACTAAAGTCAGACTGATCAGACAGATCAGATCAGTCCAGTCAACACAATTGTATTTGTGTTCTGGGCTGATCACCGATCCGCTGACCTCGGCACTTCAGCACAACTATGAAAGTTGGGCTTTCAGCCGCTTCAGCCGAGCAGAGCTCAGCATAGCAGAGCTGCAGAACAACGAAAGTCCTCAGCCAAACAGCAGAGCTCAGCAAGACAACGCTTTAGAACAACGAATGTTCTAAGCACAATAGCAGAGCTCAGCTCGGCAATAATCTCAATAGCTCAGCTGAGCAGAGATCCGAGGTGAATCCAGGACTCTGTCCTTAAGATGTATTGCTCCGGTATACTGTACCCAACCGGATGGAACAATCGTCTCCCAGGATACAACGAAAGTCAGTTCAGACGAGCGGCACTGCAGCATATGAACTCTACGAACCTGTAAGATGCCCTGAACTTCTTAGACTTGATGCAAAATGTAGAAAGAGAAAGAGAAGAATAACACGTGTATGCAGAGGAGGGGAGGAGAATATTGGACCCTGAGTGAGTGTGAGTGAGAGGTTAACTTAGCTACTATTTATAGGAAAAAATTTGATTAGGGTGGTTAATTGACAGTTTAACCACAGCCGTCGGATCAGATTGCTACCGTTAGATCAGATAACAGATAACCGCTTTTCAAATTTGAATAACCGATTTCAAAATTAAATTACGGTTACATAACCGATTTTTTCAAATTCGAATTACGGTTAAGTAATTTGAATTACGTTTAAGAAACCGACTTTCAAATTATTTTATCCCTACTTGGAGTATTAACTTCTCATTCACCCACTTTAATTTCTCCAGCAGATCTCACAAAAGAAACCACTATTACCATAATAAATTGAAATAAAATCAGTATACTAAAAAAATAATTCCAAATTTAAACTCAAAATATCTTTTCCTGAGTCATGAGCTAGTCATTCTGATTGGTTTTCTAGTCCTTTTCAAAGAAATTTTGTTTTTTTGTTTTTGTTTTTCTGGTTGTGAACATCAATTCACTAAATAAGCCCAAATTTTCAGATGCAAATTTGTATTAGCCGAATGTCAAAATATCAAAGGGATGTATTTCATACAATAGCCCTATTTGCAGATCGGCCAACCGATCTACATGCACTAGTTAGTAACGTAAGCTATTTTAAATAATATGGGCGTCGTCTATGTTTAAAATGTACGGGAAGAGCTTAAAAATCACCATGTACACATGAGAACGTATTCTATGTACTACATCCCTAGATACAAAAACTGTATTTTCAAAAATGTATCTATTTCGTGCCTGCCATATGTGATATACCGTAGCTACCACGACAATTTTTACTGCCTTGTCTTTGAGCGCCTTCCCTTTTATATTGCGTGAGCCCCAAGCCAGCAATCTGTGTACTGTATTAAGTATCCGTGGAAGCCCAAGCCATGCCGAGATGGAGTTCTAGAACCTGCATGGTTGCTTGGCAGGAGAAGAAGAGGTGGGGCAATATCCTTGCCCCGCCGATCAGAGTTGACATGCATTATTATTCAAGTACACTAGTCTGTCTTTGATGGGGAGTTTGTTCAGCCCGGCCAACCAAAGTGTGAACGAGTGTTTGGGGGTCATGGCTGAATCACATATTATCTTAGTCCAATTGATTTCCCTGCCTTTTTCCCTGATGTGGTCATTCGCCAGATGTAGTTAAGGATCCCATCAACCATCTAAAAAGTGAGTACGTCTATTGCCGAGCTGCTAGAGCTTGAGCTGGCGAGCAGTTCATCCCTGATCTCCAGTAGTTTCTTCAGGAGAGGTGAGTCCGTACTGCGGCTAGCTCTTGTCCATAGCGAGACCTTATTAAAATATTTCCAAACCGATTTATAACCTTCCAGTCATTATCTCCAGATAAGGGACGACCATTGCTAAGTTTGGCAATTAAATTTTTAAGGTATTGTTTAGTTTGAATCAAAGACATTAAAGATATTGATTCTATAAATAGATATCTGTTGGGAGATTAAGCATATTCTCCTTCATATGGATCAACTTATATTTTCGTAATACAAGATTGAAGATGGCTAAGTTTGCTCTCCTTCTTTTAGTTCTTGCCCTTGTTGTGTATTGCAAGTTTCATGCTTCAATGGATTCAGCTCCAGACTTTTATTGGTCAGGTAAGTCCAGTTTTTCTTATACCCTAAGTACTTTCTTGAATTTAATTAGATTGGTCAGATGAGATATATTTTTCTTATATGAACGTCAGGTATAACCTACTTTTTCTTGTAATTTTCTTAAACCCTAGTACTTTTCTGATAGCCTTGTATTTTTCTTAAACCCTAGTACTTTTCTGATAACACATAAAAGCATGCAAATTAATGTGTACAAAACATAGATATTAAACATTATACTTTACATGGACGAACATGTCGGTTGCTTTTGTTATACTTTCATCTTGGGTTTCCTATCTTGTATACGATTAACTCTTTATGACCACTTGGAAGTTGATGGAGCAAGAACTACAGAGATCCAGAAATTAACTCCAAAAATACCAAGGGAATTGCTACAAAGTGGAACTGATGATGAAGAAGATTGTGAAGGTGGGGAGTCGTGCATGGAGGATGGAAAGTGCGGTGGTGATTGCACTTGTGACGAATTCTTCAGAGAAAATGGAGATCCCTTATGGGAGTGCGAGCCCCCAAATGATAATGGTAAATGTTGAGGGCATCACTTCAATTTGCAGTGGAGTTTCCAACTGCTACCAAGCCTTTCTTTTAAGCTTAAATGTGTGGGTTTGCTGATTTGTGTGCTTCCTTTGAGTTCCTTTCCTGTCCTTTTATCACCACGTGTCTATGGTCGGGGCTTCTAAGGCAATAGGTAATGTTATTGTTGTATCACCACGTGCAAACAGACCCTTTTGCCTTCCTCTGCTTGACATTTACCAATTTGTGCTGGTCCATTATGTGGGGAGCTTTGGGGAAGATGTGGTGCTTGTTAGTGTTTGTTTTGGATCTTGTATGGCGTCCATGAGAATAATGAGGAGGTATCTCCCATGAAGAAAAGTCTTTTTTTTCTCTTTTTGTTGTTGCTGCTGCTGCTTTTGCTTTGTGTTCCCGTTATTAAATAATGAAAAGTTTACATGAACTTGGGTTCGTTCCATTATATATAATATTTCAAGTAACGCATGTTTTGTTATAAGTATTTTCTGTAGTGTTTTTTTTTTTCTCGAGAGCATTGTTGGTAAACAAACTCAAAATTTATAGCCTTCAACGACCATAATAGTATATAATTCAAAATTCAAGAAACGCATGTTTTGTTCAAAATTTATTGTAATTGGGGTATGAGTTTTGATCCACCGTCAACTTTAACAAAAACCAGGATATCTCCTTTTCCCATGATTTCTACGGGGGAATAATCACCAAAGTTCACAGTAGAACGAAAATCATCATCCAAATAAGAAAAAGAGGACTTACTTCTAAACATATGATTGTTGCAATTTGTATACACAACATAAATTTATATTTGGGTTCGGGTTAATTGAATTGTCATCAACAACATCTCTATTTTAAAATGTGTCGAAAATTTTGAAAATTTATAACATTATAGCTAAGACTTGTCAAATTGTTGATCATGTCCTCAACCTCTACCTTGAATTGGTCATTATATGTTTTGGAATGCCTGTTGCCATCTCCATTCACGCAATTAGCTCTGCATTTACCTTTGCGTCTAGCTCTACATTTGACATAAGACTTTAAGTCTCACACACACATACACACAAGTTAAAAGCATTAAAAGTTTCTTTATTAGATATAAACATCCTATTTAAGATTCTAAAACAGCATTTGCTTTGCCAAAAGAGGACAACTGAAAAACAGTTACATTTTGCGCAAAAAGACGATTACTAGCACTGACTGCCCATCAGAGTTGGACTGTCACCGGTAATACATGAGGGTTACGAAATGGACGCCCGACTATGACCCTAAAATCGAAGTGCCAATCGTCCCGCTATGGGTTTTTTTTTGTTTGGCTTGCCAGTTCACTTCCATCAGCGTGATGCATTGTTTCAAATTGGACATATGTTAGGCACGCCAATGAAGCTTGACGCCGCCACTGCTGAGGGTCTCAGGCCTTCAGTAGCCCGACTATGCATGGAGGTTGATGTATCTAAGGAGGTCCCTATGCGGGTTTTCATTCAAAGGATCCTCTCGTTTAATTTCGCAGCCAGTGGTTTACGAAGATCTTCCCTCGTATTGTTCAAACTATTATCGTCTGGGGCATGCAGCTTCTGCTTGTGGAAAGTCGGAGGTGACCGAAACGCAACCAAGCGGTGGGGAACATGCTGCTAAATCGTCCAGGCCTTTGCGTCCTGATACTGCTAAGGAGCCTCAGCAACGTTGGACCCCTAAACCACAGCCTGAGTAGTTGGATGAACAGCCTGCCTTTCCCAATAAGCCATAGGAATCTCATTTAGAGGCCACCCCTATTCACCAGGCTAAACCTCCGGTTATTCTCTCCCTTGACATAGGGCAGCCTACACCAGTTTCATATGCACAGGATCTTTCGAGGCTAAGAGGGAGGATGACAGCATGGTAACTTGCCTGTTGTGATTGAAATTTTTTCGATATTGTTAGGTCCCTTGAAACACACTAGAAGGGGGGTTGAATAGTGTGTTTACCAAGTATGGATATTTTCTTGAATTATTTTCGTTTTTGAGTGCAACCAATACTTGGGTGTGTTCTTTAAAAGAATGAAACTTTGGGAAGTGTAAAGAACACAAAGATATATAGAGGTTCAAGTCAAAAGACTCTACTCATCTACCTTCTTGATTTTTCACAAGAAGGATTTTGAATAGGGGATTGTTATTTCTATGGGGAAACAACAATCTGTTAGGTCCCTTAGAACACACTAGAAGGGGGGGGTTGAATAGTGTGTTCACCAAGTATGGATATTTTGTGGCTACTTTTCGTTTTTGAGTGCAACCAATACTTGGATGTGTTCTTTAGAAAGATAAAACTTGAAAGACAAGAAAGAACACGAGTATGTATAGAGGTTCAAGTCAAGAGACTCTACTCCTCTACCTTCTTGATGTTTCACAAGAAGGATTTTGAAATGGGGATTGTTATTTCTTTTGGGGGAAACAACAACCAAAACAAAATCAAAAGAATACAAACTAGGCACCTTGCCTAGACCACAACCAAGAGTTCTAACACTTTGAAGTTTTGCCTCCAAAGATCTTCTTTGCCCTCAAAGAAATCTTGTAGGGAGAATAGTGCACCACACACTATCAACAAACCCTTCAAAGTTTAGAAAACTTAAACAAAGAGCACCCTTGCTCCTTGACCAACAATCTACCAAAATCTCTCACAGAAAATCTCACCAAGAAGAAGACTCTTCTTCTTACAATAATCACTCTCAACAATAAAGTAAAAGTATACAAAGATTTACAACTATTTTGAGAGCTTGAGCTTGAGAGCACTTGAGAGCTTGTGAAGTAGAAAGTTGGAGTGGAGAATGAACAAAACCCTTCTTTTATCAACCTTCAAACAACTTCCCGTTTGAAACCTTCTGCCCAGCCAATAATGGGATTTGGCAGCTTGTGGAGGTACAACAGCATTTTTGGAAAGCAATTCTTGGCATGTAGCAACCATTTCAAAGAAGATTCAAACCCTTGGCCAAGAATGGAAACCTGGAAACTCTGAGAGAGAGGGAAGACCTGCTGAAACAACACTAAAAGAAGAGGGAACAAAGAGTCAACTGGTTAGAAAATGAAGCAAAAAGACATTTGTCCCGTTGGTAACATGAAGCGCCTGAACTGTCAAAAGAACAAGCGTTCCATGTCACATGGAGCGCTTAATGTGAAACAGAACAAGCGTTCGAAGTCACATTAAGCGCCTCATGTAGGCAACAGAAGGCGTTCGAAGTGGCATGAAGCGCCTCATGTAACACTTCATGCTAGTTCGAACTGAAACTGACATTTTCTCAGAAACAGAACATGGGAAAGCGTGTTTATTCAGAGAAAAGTACTTTTGACTTGGTGGAACACTTGAAGCGCTTCAAGTAGCGTTCGAAGTGTTCGTACATTTCATCAAGGCACATGAAGCGCTTGATGTAAGCGTTCGAAGTGCCCTGACTTTCATACACTTCACATGAAGCGCCTAAAGCAGGCGTTCGAAGTGTACTAGACTTCACCAAGGTGCATTAAGCGCCTGAAGTGAGAGTTCAAAGTGTACAACTTCAAACCATCAACTTGAAGCGCCTAATCTAACAAATTCAAGTACCAACCTTGTGCAAATCATCAAAACCAAATCATATTCTAACATTCTCCCTCTTTTTGATGATTTCACAACATGCATCAATTTAAATCACTCCCCCTTAACATATGCTCCCCCTCACATAGTGCATAATACTTTAAGAGAAGTATCAAATGATTCAGGATAAATTTTCACAAGAAAACCATTAATATAAAAAAATTAACCATAAAGGAGAGGGATTTCAAACATCATCAGGAAGAGAAAAGTTTTTAGTCATCGCATGACCAACATATTTCAAACAGCAGAAATAAAGAAAAAAAAACAGCTACACTCCACCACCCGAGCCAGCACCACTTCCGCCAGGATGCTGCAGATCACCAAAACTGAACCGGCTTGCAGCATATTCAGCAAAACCACCCATTGGTTGACCACTTCCACCAGCTTGTTCGACTCCACCAACACCCATTCCTGAACCTCCAGCAGTAGCAGCAGCAGTGTCTCCCCCTAAATCATCAAAATCAGGGGGAAATGATGCCCATGGCATTTCTTGGAGAACGGCTGCTTTAAGGATTCCAAAACGATATTCATGACGCGCTTCCCTGAGCTGAAGGTGCTGAACAGACTGTTCCAGAGACTGGATGCGTGCAATCAACTCAGCATTTGTACTACTCCCATCGCCGTCTTGAGGACCTTCGTCAACTTCATCAGCAAGGTCGGGATGAAGAGTACTTTTTCGACGCTGAGAATCAATGGCCTGAGCGATATTTGAGTTATCGTAGTAGTCAGTGTGGGCCACATTTGTGAGGGAGTCGACAGAAATTTCAATGCCTTTAGACTTGATTAGCATGGTTACGATGTTAGCGAAAGGCAAGGCTTTAGAACCTTTCCTTAGCGCGGCCATCATAACCTCAACAAGAATCCAACCAAAATTTAACTGTGTCTCTTGCAGAATACGGTAGGTAACATAAAAATCCATATTACTCGGATTTCTAGTCGCTTTCCCGTTCACACAGTAGGTAACGACAGCAAGTAAAATTCGATTGACTAAAGGCATGTTTTGGGTCTTTTTGGTAGGAAAGTATTGAAGGTGGAATTTGACATCTTGCTCGCTGATGCCGTAGCGGTCGCTCCAATCAAACACAGAAAACTCACTTAACCCATCATTTCTAACTCCTAAAAGGGTACAGATTTCCTGAATGGAAAAACTGAGAGGGGTACCATTTATGACAGTGTTTAAGGAGAAAGAGGAGTTTTCAGAATCAGGGGTAATCCACATGTTAGCATAAAATTTTCGGGTAAGAGTTTTAGAGTAGGATTGCATGTCTGACCTAAGCCACAAATGAGTCCATCCTTGTTTTTCAAGAAGAGCAATAACCTGGTTTGCATTGTGAGCAGGGGTAAAATCATCGATCTGAACCAGTTTCAACGGAGCAATTGGTCTATTTTTGCTCTTCCATTCTTCGTACAGCAAATGAGAGTAGAGAGAGAGATGAACTCCCATGGCCGTGTGATGAGGTGATTTTGTAACATCAGAATCAAGTTTGCGTTTCATCCATGGAAAATTGTCTTTAGTGAGAGATTTACGGATTTCTTTGAGTTCAGAGGGTTCTCTGATACCGGCAGGTCTCTTCCTCCGATGACCAGTGGGGACATTTTGAGATGAACCAGCGGAAGCCATTATAGAGTGCAAGAAGGTTGAAGGAATATGGAGAAAGATGATTAAGGAGATGAGGAAGATTTATGAGGAAGAGGGAATTTAAGGGAGATGGAGGGAAGTTGAAAAGATTGTGGGAAGATGAAGGGTTTCAGAACGTGGGAAATGGTGAAAGATGGGAAAATGGGAGAGAGAAAAGAAGGATGAAATGAATGTGCAGAAAATGGGGAAGGGAAAATGGGGATCGTGGGAAAGAGGAAGAGGGAAAAACTGGCGCAGGAGTTGATGGTCATTGAATGGCGCGAAAGCTGAAGAGACGGCGGAAATGACAGTGAAGAATTAGGGTTGAAGCGCCTCAAGTGACTTCGAACGACTTCATACAAACAGATGAAGCGCTTAAAGTCACATCGAACGAATGAGGAAACTCAGATGAAGCGCCTAAAGTCACATCGAACGAGTGAACAAACTTGGATAAAGCGCTTGATGTCACTTTGAACAAGTGACATCCTTAACATCAAGCGCTTGATGTGATATCGAACGCCTGAGCAATCTAAGATGAAGCGCTTCATGTCTACTGATGTTGAAAATTTTGAAATTTTCATGCTCAAAACTCAAGATGGTTTTGTCAACCCATATTGAGCAGCCCCAACCTATTTCTTATAGATAAGAATACATCACTAGGCAAGGGTTTCGTGAAAATGTCCGCAAGTTGGTCATGTGTAGGAACAAATTCTACACTTACCAAGTTCTTTTGTACACAATCACGGATGAAATGATACCTCACTTCAATGTGCTTGGTCCGACTATGTTGGACGGGGTTTTGTGCAATATTTATGGCGGACGTGTTATCACACAAAATTGGCACCTTTGAGAAGTGAATGTTATAATCATTTAACGTGTTAGTCATCCATAACAATTGTGCACAACACGAGGCGGCCGACACATATTCGGATTCCGCCGTAGAGAGAGACACACTGTTTTGTTTCTTGGAGTACCAAGAAACGAGACAATCTCCAAGAAACTGACAAGTTCCGGAGGTGCTCTTTCTATCAACTAGACTCCCCGCATAATCGGAGTCACAATAACCTCTTAAATCAAAACATGCATTCTTAGGATAAAATAAACCAAATTTCAAAGTACTTCTAAGGTATCTAAGGATGCGTTTTACCGCAATAAAATGCATCTCCCTAGGATCACTTTGAAATCTAGCACATAAGCATACCGCATGTAAAATATCGGGTCTACTAGCCGTTAAGTAAAGTAGACTACCTATAATGCCACGATACAAGGTTACCTCGACATGTTTTCCCTTTTCATCCTTGTCAAGCTTTGCACTTGTGCTCATTGGAGTGTTCACCTCTCTTCCTTCACCAAAATTGTACTTTTTGAGCAAGTCTCTTGTGTATTTGGCTTGGGAAATGTACACACCATCTTTGGTTTGCTTGATTTGTAATCCAAGGAAATAGTTTAGCTCGCCCATCATGCTCATCTCGAACTCACCTTGCATAAGACTAGCAAATTGCTCACAAAGACAATTGTTAGTAGCACCGAAAATAATATCATCAACATATACTTGAACAATTAAATGATTCCTACCTTGTTCTTTTATGAACAAAGTAGTGTCAACTTTACCTCTTGAAAAACCATTATTAAGAAGAAAAGTACTTAACCTCTCGTACCAAGCTCTTGGAGCTTGTTTGAGGCCGTAAAGAGCCTTTTTAAGTTTGAAGACATGATGTGGTGAATCATGACATTCAAACCCGGGAGGTTGTGTAACATACACTTCCTCTTGAATAACACCATTCAAGAATGCGGATTTAACATCCATTTGGTAAAGTGTAAAATCTCTATAGCAAGCATATGCTAACAACATTCTAATAGCTTCAAGCCGTGCTACGGGTGCAAATGTCTCATCAAAATCAATACCTTCTTCTTGACGGTATCCTTGAGCAACTAACCTAGCCTTGTTTCTAGTGACATTACCTTGATCATCCATCTTGTTACGAAAAACCCATTTCGTACCAATAATAGGATGATCGTGTGGTTTGGGAACTAACTCCCAAACATCACTTCTTTCAAATTGGTTTAATTCTTCTTGCATAGCCAAGATCCAATTTTCATCAAGAAGTGCGTCTTTAATATTTTTAGGCTCTATAAGAGAGACAAATGCATTCTCTCTATATTGCCTTCGTGTGGTGATACCTCTATTTGGATCACCTATGACTAACTCTTGAGGGTGAGAACTTTTGTGCTTAAATGATCTAGGAAGATTTGAGACATCACCTCCAACTTCCTCTTGATCATATTCCGGAAGAGATGAACCTTCATTATCATCATGAACCTCATGTTCCGGAATTTGTGATGCATTTTCTACATTTTGTGAATCAACGTGAGTAGAGGAGACACTTCTACGTGGCTCACTAAGTTCATTTACACAAGGTGGAGGAGTGCCTTCGAGAGGTTCAACTCTCAAGTCAACGAAGATGTTTCCATTTGGAGGATCATCAACGATTTCTCGTTGAGGAACAACCATAGGAACATCCTCAAAAATTTCTTCTTGAGGAGTCACATCTTCATCCTCTACACAATCCTCATTAAGTTTAGGTTCATCACTAAGTGACTCATTAAACTTAACATGGATTGATTCTTCCACCTTTTGACTCTTTTTGTTGAAAACACGAAATGCTTTACTATTTGAGGCATAACCTAAAAAGATACCTTCATCCGCTTTGAGGTCAAGTTTGTCCAAAGTATCTTTGGTATTAAGTATAAAACACTTGCAACCAAAGACTTTGAAATACCCAATGTTGGGAACTTTTCCATTCCAAAGCTCATAAGGTGTCACATTTAGGTATGGTCTCAAATAGACACGATTGATCACATGGCAAGCGGCATTAACCGCTTCGGCCCAAAAATACTTGGGCAAACCGAACTCGTTTAACATTGCTCTACACATTTCTTGTAGAGTTCTATTTTTCCGTTCGGCCACACCATTTTGTTGAGGAGTTCTAGGTGCCGAAAGATCATGAGAGTATCCTTTGGATACACAAAACCTTTCGAAATCACCATCGAACTCACCACCACGATCACTACGGATGGTTTTGATGGTGTCACCCACATGGTTTTCCAATCGTTTACTTAGACTTACAAACTCACTACATGCATCACTTTTCTTAGCAAGAAACATCACCCACGTATAACGAGTATAGTCATCTACAACCACGAAGGTGTAATGTTTGCCACCCAAGCTTCTTGTTCCAACATCCCCATACAAATCCATATGAAGCAATTGTAGGGGCTTGGAGGTGGAAATATTTGTCTTGGGTTTGAAACTTGTTTTCACAAGTTTCGCCTTTTGACAAGTGTCACATAAGTCATTGTTTTCAAAACTCATTTTTGGAAGGCCTCGGACTTTATCATTTTCGCAAATAAATTTAAATGTTTTGAAACATACATGTCCGAGACGTCTATGCCATAGTTGCGTCAAATCATTCTTAGCAACTAGACACGATACATTTTGAGAAACCAAATCATTGATGCTAACTTTGTAAATATTTTTGAAACGCAAAGCCTCAAATAAAATCTTTTCTTCCTTTTTCACAACACACTTTGTTTTCAAAAACGTTACCTCATAATTAGCATCACAAAGTTGACTGACACTTATCAAGTTAAACTTAAGACCTACAACATATAAGACATCACTAAGAGAGAAGGAATCGTTACCCACAATACCATGTCCTTTGATTTGGCCTTTGCTACCGCCAAAGTGGACAACTCCTCCGTCTTGCATAGTGAGTCTATGGAAGAGACGTTTGTCTCCCGTCATATGGTTGGAACACCCACTGTCCACGATCCATTTGACCTTCTTGTCTTCGCTTTCTCCATTGAGTGCTAGGGCCTACAAAAGAACCATATGAAGTTGGTACCCTTTTTATTTTGGGTCCTTGAAGGTTAGTTACCTTCATCTCGCCTTTCGGCACCCACACAAGATTCTTATTATTCTTAGCTCTACATACTCTCTCTACATGACCTTTCCTATTACAATAAAAACATGTAGGAGTATGCTTGTGTGTTGGTGCATGCTTGTGCGAATGTTTGTGCATTGGCACATGTCGTGTTTCCTTCTTAGGAACCACCTTCTTTGGAATAGTAGAAGGTTTTTGTTTCACAACATGGACCAAAGGTTGTGATACCTTTGGTGCATTAGCCTTTTGTTTAGGCATGTGCCTTTGCTTCTTCAAGGAGGTTTTAGACTCCTTGATCACTTGTGCTTGTTCCTTTTTATTTCCCTTCTTAGATGCATACATGACACTAGGTTTGACTTTCATGCTTGGCCTAGATGCATCTTTATTCTCTATCTCTTTAGCACCTACCCTTGAATCATTTTTCTTATCCTCAAGAGCTTGAGCACATGATTTCATCAAATCATGTTTCTCTTCAAGTGCAATCACATGCATAGTTAAAAATATGTCATGCTCAAGTTGCAATGCAATGTGATTCTCTAACGTGTCATTGTACTCATTTATGCATGCTCTAAACTCTTTCTTGACACGTTGATATTTTAAATCAAGGAGATCATTTTCTTGTATTAAATCATCTCGTTCATCAATAAATTTATAATGAGATGAAATGTTGCATACCTCCTTGTCATCGTCGATGGCCATTAGTGCAAAGAACTCCTTGTCGAGATCATCTTCCACCACCCCCGTGAGTGCAAGATCATCCCTATCGCCATTGTCGCTTTCGGATCCGGAAAGAAAACTCTCCCAATGGGCTACCTCCGCTTGCAAGGCCTTCTTCCTTTGGTAGATGGCCTTCTTGTCTTTGAGTTGCGGCTCTTTCACCCGACAATCCTTCATGAAATGACCAAGCTTCCCACATTTGTAGCATTTATTCTCTTGGTCCTTCACCTTGTCCTTGGGGTATCTTTCCTTGACGAATCTCCTTGCTTCGTCACCATTTTTTCTTGCAATACGTCGGAATCTTTTGACAAGAAGTCCGACTTCATCATCCGAGTCCTCCGACTCTACGACCAACGCCTTTGAGGAATGGCGAATAGGATCATTCTTTTCTTGTGCATCTAAATGAATCTCATAAGTGATGAGATTCCCGTATAACTCGTCCAAGGTGATTGTTTCAAGATCCTTGGACTCCTCGATGGCCGTCACTTTTGCATTCCATTCTCTTCCTAAACTGTTTAGGAAGCAATGGTTTAAATCTTCTTGTTCTATCTTCTTGCCAACCGCTTTGAGAAGGTTGACAAGTTTGGTGAATCTTTGGATGGACTCTTCAATCTTTTCACCTTTGGGGACAGTGAAGTTGTAAAATTGTTTTATCAACTGTCTCCTTTTGGCCTTTCTTACTTGAGAAGTTCCTTCGTGGATCATCTCAAGCTTTGTCCAAGCTTCATGTGCGGATTGGACACCTTGAATCTGAGCTCTCTCATTTGTGGAAAGAGAGCTATTTAAAATAGCAAGAGCCTTGCTATTTATGGCCAACTGGAACTCCTCCTCCGGGGAAGGATCATCAATATCAATGGGAATCATAGATCCTTTTGAGACCTCAACCCATATTCTGTGAGAACAAGAACGCAAGTACGTTTCCATGTTTGACTTCCACAGTGGGTAGTTCAAAGGGT
The DNA here is from genome assembly GCA_036186865.1 of Eustoma russellianum. Taxonomy (NCBI): domain Eukaryota; kingdom Viridiplantae; phylum Streptophyta; class Magnoliopsida; order Gentianales; family Gentianaceae; genus Eustoma; species Eustoma russellianum. The sequence continues at coordinate 8,099,511 of AP025060.1, forward strand.
CAAACATGGGAACTTTAACATGAACATTTGAGATAGAAGGGAATAGGGTTTCCTGCCTCCTTCTTCTGGAAAAATCAGCAGTAGGAGAACTCACATCCTCATCAACAGAGGCCTGCCTCCTTCTTCTGGAGGTTTCAGCAGTAGGAGAACCCAAATCATCAAAAACAAAGGGATCCATACTAGAAATGATCAAATCTTGTATTTGGACTCAAATAAGCAAGATGAGGCTCTGATACCAATTGTTAGGTCCCTTAGAACACACTAGAAGGGGGGGTTGAATAGTGTGTTCACCAAGTATGGATATTTTGTGGCTACTTTTCGTTTTTGAGTGCAACCAATACTTGGATGTGTTCTTTAGAAAGATAAAACTTGAAAGACAAGAAAGAACACGAGTATGTATAGAGGTTCAAGTCAAGAGACTCTACTCCTCTACCTTCTTGATGTTTCACAAGAAGGATTTTGAAATGGGGATTGTTATTTCTTTTGGGGGAAACAACAACCAAAACAAAATCAAAAGAATACAAACTAGGCACCTTGCCTAGACCACAACCAAGAGTTCTAACACTTTGAAGTTTTGCCTCCAAAGATCTTCTTTGCCCTCAAAGAAATCTTGTAGGGAGAATAGTGCACCACACACTATCAACAAACCCTTCAAAGTTTAGAAAACTTAAACAAAGAGCACCCTTGCTCCTTGACCAACAATCTACCAAAATCTCTCACAGAAAATCTCACCAAGAAGAAGACTCTTCTTCTTACAATAATCACTCTCAACAATAAAGTAAAAGTATACAAAGATTTACAACTATTTTGAGAGCTTGAGCTTGAGAGCACTTGAGAGCTTGTGAAGTAGAAAGTTTTAGTGGAGAGTGAACAAAACCCTTCTTTTATCAACCTTCAAACAACTTCCCGTTTGAAACCTTCTGCCCAGCCAATAATGGGATTTGGCAGCTTGTGGAGGTACAGCAGCATTTTTGGAAAGCAATTCTTGGCATGTAGCAACCATTTCAAAGAAGATTCAAACCCTTGGCCAAGAATGGAAACCTGGAAACTCTGAGAGAGAGGGAAGACCTGCTGAAACAACACTAAAAGAAGAGGGAACAAAGAGTCAACTGGTTAGAAAATGAAGCAAAAAGACATTTGTCCCGTTGGTAACATGAAGCGCCTGAACTGTCAAAAGAACAAGCGTTCCATGTCACATGGAGCGCTTAATGTGAAACAGAACAAGCGTTCGAAGTCACATTAAGCGCCTCATGTAGGCAACAGAAGGCGTTCGAAGTGGCATGAAGCGCCTCATGTAACACTTCATGCTAGTTCGAACTGAAACTGACATTTTCTCAGAAACAGAACATGGGAAAGCGTGTTTATTCAGAGAAAAGTACTTTTGACTTGGTGGAACACTTGAAGCGCTTCAAGTAGCGTTCGAAGTGTTCGTACATTTCATCAAGGCACATGAAGCGCTTGATGTAAGCGTTCGAAGTGCCCTGACTTTCATACACTTCACATGAAGCGCCTAAAGCAGGCGTTCGAAGTGTACTAGACTTCACCAAGGTGCATTAAGCGCCTGAAGTGAGAGTTCAAAGTGTACAACTTCAAACCATCAACTTGAAGCGCCTAATCTAACAAATTCAAGTACCAACCTTGTGCAAATCATCAAAACCAAATCATATTCTAACATTCTCCCTCTTTTTGATGATTTCACAACATGCATCAATTTAAATCACTCCCCCTTAACATATGCTCCCCCTCACATAGTGCATAATACTTTAAGAGAAGTATCAAATGATTCAGGATAAATTTTCACAAGAAAACCATTAATATAAAAAAAATTAACCATAAAGGAGAGGGATTTCAAACATCATCAGGAAGAGAAAAGTTTTTAGTCATCGCATGACCAACATATTTCAAACAGCAGAAATAAAGAAAAAAAAACAGCTACACTCCACCACCCGAGCCAGCACCACTTCCGCCAGGATGCTGCAGATCACCAAAACTGAACCGGCTTGCAGCATATTCAGCAAAACCACCCATTGGTTGACCACTTCCACCAGCTTGTTCGACTCCACCAACACCCATTCCTGAACCTCCAGCAGTAGCAGCAGCAGTGTCTCCCCCTAAATCATCAAAATCAGGGGGAAATGATGCCCATGGCATTTCTTGGAGAACGGCTGCTTTAAGGATTCCAAAACGATATTCATGACGCGCTTCCCTGAGCTGAAGGTGCTGAACAGACTGTTCCAGAGACTGGATGCGTGCAATCAACTCAGCATTTGTACTACTCCCATCGCCGTCTTGAGGACCTTCGTCAACTTCATCAGCAAGGTCGGGATGAAGAGTACTTTTTCGACGCTGAGAATCAATGGCCTGAGCGATATTTGAGTTATCGTAGTAGTCAGTGTGGGCCACATTTGTGAGGGAGTCGACAGAAATTTCAATGCCTTTAGACTTGATTAGCATGGTTACGATGTTAGCGAAAGGCAAGGCTTTAGAACCTTTCCTTAGCGCGGCCATCATAACCTCAACAAGAATCCAACCAAAATTTAACTGTGTCTCTTGCAGAATACGGTAGGTAACATAAAAATCCATATTACTCGGATTTCTAGTCGCTTTCCCGTTCACACAGTAGGTAACGACAGCAAGTAAAATTCGATTGACTAAAGGCATGTTTTGGGTCTTTTTGGTAGGAAAGTATTGAAGGTGGAATTTGACATCTTGCTCGCTGATGCCGTAGCGGTCGCTCCAATCAAACACAGAAAACTCACTTAACCCATCATTTCTAACTCCTAAAAGGGTACAGATTTCCTGAATGGAAAAACTGAGAGGGGTACCATTTATGACAGTGTTTAAGGAGAAAGAGGAGTTTTCAGAATCAGGGGTAATCCACATGTTAGCATAAAATTTTCGGGTAAGAGTTTTAGAGTAGGATTGCATGTCTGACCTAAGCCACAAATGAGTCCATCCTTGTTTTTCAAGAAGAGCAATAAAGTAAAATCACAATACGACTATTTTGAGAGCTTGAGCCTTATGAGAAACTTGAGAGCTTGAATGGTAGAAAGTTGTTTGAAAGAGATGAAAACCTTTCTATTATTTCCTTTAAAATTTCTTTCCGTTTGAAATCTTCAGAACCAATAATGGGCTTTGTCTTCTTGTGATGGCATGTCCTCTTCATTGGAGATCTTCTCTTGGTTGGTAGCAACCTTCTTGGAGAAGTTTCTTTTTGAAAGCTTAAAGAGGAAAGATCATCTTTACAAGAATGAGAGAGAACCTGAAAATAGCACTAAAAGAGAGGGTACAAAGAGTCAAATAATGTTAGACAGTAAAGCATAAGACCTTTGTAACGTTGGCCACATGAAGCGCCTAATCAGTTTATGAATAGGCGTTCCAAATGACATGGAGCGCTTTATGTGAAATTGAACAGACGTTCGATGTCACATAAAGCGCCTTATGTGGGCAGCTGAAGTTTTGAAGTCACATGAAGCACCTAATCTCAGCCTTCATGCTTGTTCGAAGTAGTTCTGACTTTTATCATAAAGTAGCTTGATGTACGTGCCCATTTTGGGGAGAAAAGTACTTTTGACTTAGTGGTACACATGAAGCGCCTAATGTAGGCGTTCAAAGTGTACTGACTTTTTTTCAAAACACATGAAGCGCCTAATGTAGGCGTTCGAAGTGTGCGGGCGTCCAGACACTTCATATTAAGCGCCTAATGTAGGCGTTTAAAATGTACTGGATTGCAACCAAGACACATGAAGTGCCTAATGTAGGCGTTCGAAGTATACTGACCTTCAAACAGTTCACATGAGGCGCGTAATCAGTCGTTCCAAGTACCAATTGTGCAAATCATCAAAACTTAACATGTTCTAACAGATATCTGATGGGAGTTTGATCTTGGTGATCACCGCATGCATTCTCTTGATGATAATTCAGATGATGCTATCCTTCATTTCATTAGTGATCAGGTTCAGGCAGTTTACATTGATACCGCCAGCATGGTTATTATGGATGATTGAATGACACATCCGGCCACTCCGCCTGATTTAGGGGGTCGTGATGCTTTTCGATTGCCGTCAAAACTATTGCGTCGACATCAGAAGACTCTTCCACCTACTACTCCGCGTTTTACTCGTTCGCGTGCAGCCCATGTCTCAAACTCTTTTGACATTCTGTCCTAATGAAGACATTGGTGTGGAATGTTCGAGATATTCGTACCTTTACTGCGCGTTTATTATCTTTAATTCGTCGTCACCATTTTCATTTGCTTGTGGTTATTGATCCAAAGGCGTGACCTACAGCTTTGATATCCTATCGTCTTGCGTACGGGTTTTCGCATGCATTATCAGTCTGTGATGATCATATTTGGGTTTTCATGCGAGACTCTATGTTCTCGTTAGAGGATGAACAAAGAGGTATTCAGAATTACTCTCTCAAGTTTAAATGGTTAGCTTCAGGTGATGTATTCTGGAGTACCTTTGTCTATGGTTTGCATTCTACTGTGGCTAGACGCCAGTTGTGGGAGGAGCTTACTCTCATCCATCGTACTTTGGATATACCATGGCTTATTGGAGGTGATTTTAATACATTTCTTACACTTGATGAACATAAAGGACGTTCTACCCCAGCCCTGCGGACATTACAGGATTTTAACAGTTGTGTTGCAGTCTGTTCGCTTCAGTCTATACCATATCACGGTTCTCCTTATACTTGGAGTGATGGTCGCGGCTTAGGCAGGGTCTGGCGACGCCTAGATCGTTTTATGTTTTCTCCGTCTTGCTTTGATCTATTTGCTGAGGTCAGATATCAGCATCTTAGTCAGGCTATTTCTGATCATGCCCCTCTTTATCTGCAGTGCTTGCCGGAGGCTTTAGGTGCCTTAGCTTCTTTTTGATATCTGGATGCTTGGAATACACATCCTGATTTTGATAGCTTTGTGAAGCATCATTGGGACATGTGGGGTTTTTATGATAAGCTGTGCAAATTAAAATACCATCTTCTTCGATGGAATAGAGATATATTCGGTAATATATTTGATGTGGTTGCCACTATTGAAGCGGATGTTATTCGTCGGGAAAGGGATTACGATGCTGCACCTGTGACACCACCTGTTTGCAATATCATAGGAGTATCGGTTTATTACATCAAGCACAATCGAGAGCATTTCTATTATGGAAGCAAAAGGCCAATATAAAGTGGTTGCGGGAGGGAGATGCTAATACAACTTTTTATCATAATACAGTTAAGGATAGGCGAAGACGACAACGCATTCGTCGTATTATTCGTGATGATGGGGTGGAATGTCTTTCTTCGTAGGATATTGAATCTGAGGCGGTGCGTTATTATCAGTCATTATTTTCAGCTAGTACTACTTCACACTGCGACACCATCCTTCAGCATATTCCTACACTCTTGACCGAGAACAGTAACGAATTATTATTGTCCATGCCTACTCTTCAAGAGGTAAACCAGGCTGTGTGGGATCTTAGTCCCGCGAGTGTGGCCAGACCGGATAGTTTTCCGGGTTCCTTTTATCACCCATTCTGGGCTGTCTTACAATTAGATGTTCTTAAGGCAGTTCAAGAATTTTTTTCTAGGCATTCAGGTTCCAAGGTGATGTCCTCTGCTCTCATTACAATGATTCCTAAAGTGGATATGCTGCAAATCTTTGCTGACTATCGTCCTATATGTTTGACTAACTTTATGTCTAAAGTGGTCACGCACTAATTGCCTCATGGTTGTTCGCTTTGCTACCTCATATTATTTTGCCTGAACAAGCAGGCTTTATGAAGGGTCGGGGCATCATAGAGCAAATTCTGTTGGTGCAGGAAATGGTTCATGTTATTGATTGGCCAACCCGCGGGGGACATGTCTTGGTTAAATCGGATATGGTAAAGGCTTTTAATAAGGTTTGTTGGGTGTTATGCACAAAATGGGCTGAATAATCTAGCAACTACTAGGTGTTCGGTATTGGTTAATGAGAAGCCTATGGGTTACTTTTCTACAGGACGTGGGGTTAAGCAGAGGGATCCTCTTTCCCCTTTATTGTTTATTTTGGCTTCGAGGGCCTCTTGCGTGGTCTCAATGCTTTAATAGATACGGGCTATATCCGTGGATTTCAATGAGGTCGGGTACCACGTGTTTTACATCTTTGTTTCGCAGACGATTTGGTTATCTTTTTAAATGGTTCCACCAACAATTTGACATATTTTCGGCAATTTTTAGAGGCTTATCAACAAGCCTCTGGCCAACTTGTCAATTATCATAAAAGTCAAGTGGTTGTTGTCTCCGGGGCATCCGGATTGAGAGCATCACATACATTAGGTATGCGCTTGGCTACTCTCCCAATAAAATACCTCGGCTAATTCTTGTATAAAGGTATTAATGGAGCTAGCTATTGTGTTTCATTACTTAGACATTTTGATGCTAAGTTGAATGCATGGTCTTCTAAGTTACTCTCTACTGCTGGCCGTTTTGTACTTCTTCGTCATGTTCTTTGTTCCATGCCTATGCATATAATTGCTAGCTCACGACTTCCAAAGAGTGTTGTAAATGATTTAAATCATCAGATGGCTGTCTTTTTGTGGAATGGCCGACATTATTGGAAGGCTTAGGATATTGTTTGTCGACCGATTGAGGCTGGAGGATTGGGCATTCGACATCTTTCCACTATTCAGCAGGTTTATGACTGTCAAATATGGTGGAACTATCATAACTCACATACCCTATGGTCTCATTATTGTCAGATGAAGTATGGAAACCGCCTAGCCATTTATGCACATATTTATGATTCGGCAGGATGGAAGCGTCTCTGTAGAGTACATGACTTTATGTCTCAGCAAGTTGATAGCACACCGGATGGTATGAATTGGCTTCCGGATTCACATGGTCAATCTTCCAGTGAGTCAGCTTATCAGACTGTCTATTCTAGTGAGAGTTTGTTTATTCATTCCAGATTTGTCTGGTGGCCGGGTGCACACCTGGGGGGTCGGGTATTTCTTTAGAAAGTATGGTCTTATTCTTTACCACTGGTGGATAATCTATGTGCATGGGTTTCGATTTTACCATCCCAGTGTGTTTTCTGCAGGCAAGCTTATGACACACAGGATCATATTTTCTTACAGTGCTCTGCTATTCGTCCACTTTGGCAGGAGATGGCGATTATTTTTTTGGGTCCGATGCCACAGCAGTCGTCCATATATGGGTATATAATCCGTTGGTGGCGATATACGCCACCAACATTCAATGAAAGGGCAATTGAGAGTTATTGTTTTCATGTTAGTCACATAGGATATTTGGAAGGAGTATGCTACGATCCGTTTTGGAGAAGATGCTTTTTCCTATCGCTGTTTGTTTGAGGCAATACGTATAGTGTTTATACTTGGTGTGCAGCTACGGCAGGGAAGAAATTTTAACAACCAATACCTCATTTGATCGCGCGATCATTCTCTCCATCATTGAGGAGCCGTCAACTTCATATAGTTCGTTGGACTCTTCTGGCGTCAAGTAAACTCAAATTGAATGTGGATGCAGCGGCTGGAAGGTTTGCCTCCGCGGGGGGAGCCATATTGCGGAATGCAAAGGACGAGTTTGTTTCGGCTATTTGTTTTCCTCTGCCTGCTGTCACCCCTTTGCGTGATGAATTGCATGCTCTTACATATGCGTTACTTTACTAGGCACAACATTATGAGCATTTGATAGTTGAGACGGATTGCCAGATGCTTCTCTCCTACGTTACCCAGCTCCAGTGATACAAAGGCACCTTTGCTTCGGAACAATGTCGGGCCATTACAATTTTATGGTTGAATAGTTCAACATTGCAGTTCTGTCTTAGAGAAGCCAACTCGACTGCACATGGTATATCGCAGCATGGGTTCAATTCGGCTGGCTTAACTTTGTTTATATCCACACATAGCCTTCCATGCGAGGTTCGTGGAGCAGTTATTTTGGATGCCTCAATACCTGCTCTGAGGCCATGATTGTACGTCTCTCACTTGGGTTGGCCACCTTACAATGTTGTTGCCTGTATCACTGTTTGATGCAGGTAACCTTGGGATCGAGGGCCACGGACAGATGTGCACCGCAGCATATCTTGCTCTGCGTCATTGATGATATTAGTCTCCCATTGGGTTGGCCAACTTTCATTGTTGTTGCCTGTGTCACTGGTTGATGCAGGCAACCTTGGTATGGTTTTACCCTTACTTGCCTGCTTGCTTTATTTTCTTAATATTTGGTGAACGTGTTTGTGTTTTCCAATGGATAACTACGTAGCATTTTTCGTGAGATTTGAGACTAGGTACAGAGGGCTGCGATGCAACCTGTGTCCACCATTTCACATGGCTGGCTATATACATTGGTTTGCCCGTGTTTCTGGAGAATACATGCAACATGGGTATGTCCTTGGTTTCTCTTTACTTGGTTTTCTTCGATTTCTTTCTGTTGCAAATTGACCATGTTATTTTATGTGGTGGGAACTATAGACGGAGTCTATATATGGCGTGCAGCGGTGGCTGCTCTTTCTTGAAGTTTTGGCCATGACTATCTGAGAGCATTTCATTGGGGTGGCAATTAGCGCTATACGTTATAATCGGTTACAGTCATAGATCGATGTACAGATTATGGCTTTCGGTCATTTACATTTTCCACGTAGCATTTCATGTTCATTGCAGGTTTACTTGTATTCATTCTATGCATTTTAGTGGGAGAGTCTTCTGTTCAATATGTAACTACGATATTCCTCCGCCACAAGTAAGAGCTTTCTATTATTAATAAAATCTTCGGACGATACCGTCCGTCCTTTTATATATATATATATATATATATATATATATATATATATATATATATATATATAGACACACACGAATATCAAGACAAATAAAAGTATATATTCTATGGAGTGTAACTTGTATTTCAGTACAACTTTCCGCCCTTGATTTCTACAATGAACCCACTTAATTTTTAGCTCTTCTTCACCAATAGTTTGAGTTAATGGTAATTAATATGGACTGACTACGGGTGTTAAATGAATCAGACTGTTTGCAAACAGTTCACTTTTAGTTTGAATTCGTTCGTGGTTAAATTAAAGAGTCAAGTTCAAATACTTAATTGGATTTATTTACTAAACAAACAAAAGTATTTGCGAACAGTTTGGCTCGTTTAAAGAAATAAAGTTTAAAGAAAAATTTGACAGTTTTTTCCACCAATAGTTTGAGTTAGAAATCGTTCCATTGTTTGCATAATATGACTAATATATATACATTCATACATACATGTGTGTGTATATATATGTGAACATATGTGTATATATGAGTTAAAAGCATTAAAAGTTTATTTATTAGATGTAAATGTTCCTATTTAACATTCTAAAAGGGCATTTACCTTTGCCGAAAGAGGACAACTGACAAAAAGTTACATTGAGTAAGGTTGTTCCATGCAAACAGCCAATAGAGATATATATATTTTTTGATCAAAGGGCAGTGCCCAGGCATTTTATTAAAAAAAACCCTTCACTTATAACGGAAGAAAACCCAAGTGACAGAGCAAATCCTTACACAACAACATAAAACAACTGAGGTCTAAAAATTAAGCCTACAAACTGCCTAAATACTAGGGGAAAGGGACACTGCCACACTCCATACGATATATCTTATTACAACCTTAACAGACAATAAAGATATATATATGCGCACACACACATGGCGCGCACACTAGAATATCAAGAAAAATAACAGTATATACTCTATGGAGTAACTTGTATTTTAGTACAACTTTCCACTCTTGATTTTTTACAATGAACCCACTTAATTTTTAGCTGCTCCTTCGCCAATAGTTTGAGTTAATGGTAATTAATATGGACTAACTAGGGGGTCAAACGAATCAGAATTTTTGCGAAGAGTTTAAGTTCGGTTTGTGTTCGTTTTGAATCGTTCATTAATTTTAATTAAACGAGTCAAGTTCGAACACTTAATTTAATTCGTTTACTAAACAAATGGAACTATTCGTGAATTGTTTGTCTCGTTTAAAGAGAAAACGTTTAAAGAAAAATTGACACTGTAGCGCCCCACCTGGGACTAGAGTCTCGGCACGGTGCATCCGTCGTACTCTGCTACGAGAAGTACAAGGCGTCGATAACATCTATATGCACATGGCCATAAACATGTATCGTATAACAAAAGCATCATAAAATAGACGGAACGAAAACAAAAACAACGTGCATACATCATAATTGTCTCAGGGTACAACAACATCAGTACATCAGTGCATAAAATACATGTCGGGAATAACAAAGTACAAAAGCTGGTACTATAGGGCCCACTAGACTGCTCATGAGAACCTATTCTCTCGACTCGTCGTCTATGAGGTCCAGCTCCAGATCTTGTGGCTCTACAAGATGTAAAATAAGGGGTAAGCGATAATGAATCACGCATGTCAGCTCCTTCAGTTCATTCTATTAACCATTTTGCTTCTGAGTCATATCTGTGGTATGCTAGACTTGGTCATGCCTCTACTGCAAGAATGCAAGAAATACACAAAACCTGCCCAAGTGTCTTAGCTTCTAAGTAGAAGATGCTTGTACAACTTGTCCCTTAGCAAAGTTGAAAAGACCCCATTTTCCATTTCAGTTTCTGCTTTACAGTTACCTTTTCAGATAATACATGCAGCTATATGGGACCAAATAAGCATCCTACAATATATGATCAAAAATGTTTTCTCACTATAGTGAATGATTGTATCCGGTACACTTCGTTATACCTACTCAAAAATAAAGCTGAAGTGAGAAGAATATTGCTAAGTTTCTTTCACTATGTTAATACTCAGTTTAATTCTCACATCAAAATTATCATAACTGATAATGGTCTTGAGTTTAAGATGAAAGACTTTTACATGACACATCGTGTGGTTCATCGAACCACTTGTACTTATACCTCGCAACAAAATAGAGTGGTTGAGAGAAAACATCAACATATACTTACTGTGGGTAGAGCCCTGAGATTTTATGCCAATCTACCTCATCATTGTTGGGTTTTTTTTTTGGTTCAGTTACCTCATCAGTCTTCTTCCGCCTACTATTTTACACAACAAAACTCCTCATGAGCAATTGTACCACACCAAACCTACTTACACCAACCTCAGAACCTTTGGATGTCTTGCCTTTGCTTACAATACTTCTCCCACCAAATCAAAATCTGATGCCAGGTCAGCACCTTGTATTTTTTTTGGGACATTCATTGACTACTAAAAGATACATTCTCCAAAGATCAGATAATAAAAAGATCATCTTCTCCAGAGATCTCACATTCAATGAAGGAGTTTTTCTTTTCATTCACAGCCACAAAGACACTCAGATTCCTTACCTTGTCTGCTTGATCTTATCTCAACTCCACCTCCACCTCCACCTAATTCATAGTATTTTGTTCCTATAGTTCCATTATCTACACTATCACAGACATCATCAAGTTCTCCTCACACAGATTCATATACCACCTCCTCTACTTCTTCTCGCACAGATTCCCAACCTATCTCAATCCCTATTCCCAATTTACATGTTGACTTGCCTGTGCTTTCCTCACCTGTTGAGCCTAATTCTGCTTTACCTTCAATTTATGATTCATCCACTCTTGCACGACCTCTCAGGCAGTCAAGAACTACAAGACCACCCTCATACCTCCAAGACTACAATTGTAATTTGCTCCTCTCTTCTTCTTCTTCACTACCTCCTGATGGTATTCCTTATCCTATATAGTCTTATCTCTCATATGATGGTATGTCACCCAAGTACAAGTTCTACATACTTAACATGAGTCTAGAACATGAACCTATGACATATCAACAAGCAACAACTTCAGCAGCTTGAACTGGCAGCACTTGAAGCTAATAAGACTTGGTCCATTGTTCCCTTGCCACTAGGTAAACAACCCATTTTCTGCAAATGGGTATACTAGATCAAGAGAAATGCAGATGAAACAGTGGAAAGATACAAAGCCAGGCTTGTGGCCAAGGGCTATACTCAACAACAAGGGATAGACTATGGAGACATCTTTTCTCCTGTTGCTAAGATGACAACAGCCAGGTTACTGCTTCCCCTATTTGTGGTGGTTTGTATGAATTTTGATCTTTCGGTCAAAGCGGTAAGTGGGACAATTATGTTTCTGATACCGGATTTTGCTTTGATTTGGTTCGGATTTCTTTGTATGTGGAATTGTCTTTGTGATCCGTTTGATCTTTGGCGAGTGATTCTTGTTTAATGTAGTTGAGAGAGGTTTTGAACACTGTTGAACTCTCCCTGAGTCCCTCGAATCACAAAAACTTATCTGATACTATGTTAAATCAGGAGCGAAAACTTACTTTTCTTTGATCTAATTGTACACACACGACCTCTACGTATAGTATTTATTTATATATCATCATCATCATCATCCATACTCAGTATATCCCAACGACAGCAAAAGCTATCGCTAGAGTCTGGGGAGGGTAAGTGGTAGTCAAACAATACTCTGTCACAAGAGATAGAGCGTCTGATTCTAGTGAGACCTACGTGTCTATATGTATCTATATGTACCCATATAAATGACATAATAACAGAGATATGATGTGCTGTTAGTGAGGAAATTCAGAAAATACAAAGAAGAGACTTTCGATATTAAAATACAATAACGTGTATATGTACATGTAATGCAAAACCACGTTAATTACAATAAATCATTACAGTGAGTGCATAATATGATTGTAATTGGTGATTCGTTGTGATGCTTCCTTGTTGTCTTTCCATCATCTTTCCCCGATCTGTTCTATGTGCCGGTATATTCAATCGCGCTTGTCTTTGCTTCTCTTCGATCCGGGGGGTGAGGGTGGGGGTGTTCTCTGTTGGTTGTCCTGTCGGCCGGTTTGTCTTCCCTTGGACGGTGGTTAGTCGTCTCTTTGTTTGCGTCTCCTGCTTCGGCTTTGATGATCTCTGTCGTTGATCCTTGCAGTTTTGAGTTCAGCAGCTCTGTCTTATTGGTCGTCCGCACTTACTCATTTCGAAAGTGGGATTTACATCTCTGCACCTCATCCCCCCTCGTTCCTCGATTTCTGATACGATTTTCTTTTCACTTGGCCTCTCGGTTCACCCCTTTTGATCTCTCAATTTTATTACTTGGTTCTCTCGGTTGTCTCCACCATGTAGGAATCCAAAAGCGTTGTGATTTTGGAAGGAATGGCCAGTCACGCCATTTTTGCTCAATGGTCCAAATTGCCCTACATGGAAATTACAATAACAACATTATCCCACTGTCTTAGAGACTTCTGACTACAGAAGTTGTTTCTCGATGACTCATAATGAAAATTGCGTCAAACTGTATCGATCAACTGCTATTTTACAATAGCCAATTTAATGAGTCATTTTGCTTTATTCTATCATATTACAAAGTTAATGAATAGTGTGTTCTAACTCAATTAGAAATGTAAAATAGAAGAGGGAAATTGAGGTGGGTATTTATGCGTTGGAGATGGAGAATCACATCACGAATGATCCTCCCACAAATGCGAAAGAATAAACGGCCTGAAATAAATTGGATAATCAACTACATGCTCAAATTGAACCCTCTATTTTACCGTCTATCACACAATCTCAGGGTTAAACAGTTGTGGAACAGCTTGAAGAAAGCTAGACTGGTAACAGTCTAGGGGTACAAATTTGGACCAAATCATCGAATCAAACCAAGAAAACTAAACTGCAGTTTAGCAGTTGGTTTTAAAAATTTTGAAAACCATACCATTTTTACAGTTTGATTTCGATTTTGGAACTTTTAAACCATAAAAACTAGACCGGACCGTTTCTATAAAATATATATATTTTATAAATATGTAAAATATATTATTTTATAAAATATATAGGATACATTATAAAATATATAAAATATATTATTTTATAAAAATTAGATCGCACAGTTTCTATAAAATATAAATATTTTATAAAATATATAAAATGTATAAAAAATATATATACTTTGCAATTTATTTAGCTGTCTTGTAATTTATTTAATTGGCTATTTTGGTTTGTAATTTTAGAAGTTTTTGCTCAAAATTTTATTAATTAAATAAACCGAAAAAATCGGACCAAACCAAACCAAACTAGACCGGTAAACAGTTTTTCGACCGATTTCGGTCCAGTTTTGGTTTTATCATTTCTAAACTGTTACAAACGGTTTAGTTTGTAATATACTCAGAAACCGGCCGGGTCGAACAATGTAAACCTCTAGGTAACACATATGTCTCATCTCTGTGATATTTGTGAAGCAGTGATATCCAGACAAGGCCGATCGAAGCTTAGATGAATACTACACCGATTTCAAATTTTCTAAAGAATTTCACACCCTTATGACTATTACATCTTATTTGACTGTGTTAAAAGAGCAGCGGGAATAGTTTGAGGTGATTTTTTCTTTTGGATTGGGTGACCAGTATTGGGTGGTATGTTCTAATATATTATGACTTATAAAAGTGTTGGCAAATTTGGGAATATCTACCAAAGGATCCTTTCTGGGTCAAAGAAGCTCACTGTGGTGTGCTCACTCCATATGAGCCAGCCATCCTGGTGAGACAGGTGTGTTGGGTTATAAACATGTTTTGATTATTTACATAATCTAAATGTGTAAAAGGTTTCAAACAAATTGCAAAAATAAAAAGTCAAAGTTTTCAAACTGGGTTCAGCAAACCTTGAATGGTTTTGACCGAACGTTTTGTGAGCTTCAATATACACTCACCAATCTCAAAAAATAGGTCGATGAAATGTTCAGTCATTTTACAGAAAGTTTTTTCTTCCAACTCACCGAACGATTAACCGAACACTTGTTTTGTGTGTGTCAACGAACTCAGGTTTGCATCTTTGAACGTTCAGTCAGGTTAATTCAAAATTCAAACTTAGTCGAAATATAAGTTTGTCCAAACTCTAGACCAAACTCAAAGTAAAAGTTCGTTGACTGAATTCATCGAACGTCCGGTGACAAAAATGCAAAGCTCGGCGACAACACAGAGGTTCTAGGAAAGGTGACTAAACTCGAAAGTGAGTTCGGTGAATTTCATCAAATGTTCGACGACGGCATTCGATGGCTAAAATAGCCGTTATAACACGTTTTTCAATCTACAAAATATTGTATCACTATCCAATTTATCCAAAATTGATTTTTCATTACTGGCTAACGTCTCTAATGCTGCTTTGAGTGTTTTTCAACATCCTACAAGCATCTAGGTGGCAAATCTTCACCTACAATGGAGAAAAGATTTGTTGAAGACTTTTTGGATTGTGGACGAAAAAATAATGGAAAAAGAGAAAGGGTCAATTGCACAAAAACGAAAATGAAGACTTTTATACATAGAAGTTTTGAAGATGCAAAAACACACTTTCATCCTCTTCAAGTTTCACCTCTCATTATTGTAAAAAGCTCTCAAAGGTTGAAAAGTACTTGAAGCCTATAAAGCTCTTATTGTTTGATTTCAATGTTATATTATGAGAGTAGAAGTTTGACACAAGAGGAACAAAACATATTTGATCTCTTACTTGTAGTTTATACTTATTTGAAAGTGTAATTTCACTTCTTTCCCAAAATCCATTTGGTGAAAGTTGTTCAGTAGAATTTTGTTGAAGTTGTGAAGAATCAAGTAAAAAAGATACAAGGTTCTTGTTTGTTGTTGTTTTAGCTGCTTTTGCACTAGTTGTAACTGAAAGTGTGGTTGTTGGTGTAGTTGTTGATGCACTAATTGTTAGTGCAAATGTTGTTGTTCTTGTTCCTTGTTAAAAGTATTAAGAAAGTTGTTGAAAATCCATTTTGGAAACAAAGTTGCAGTGGATTAGAATTAAAGAGATTCGAAACACTTTAAATCTTGTGCCTTTATTCATTGTTTTTCATCTTTCTCTTTTTTAATTTGAAGAGCATTTGTGTTTGTGTAAATTAAATCGAGAAAATTCTGAAAATTATCCAACACTCTATTCAGTTTACTTTAATAATTGTGAGAGACCTAACAAGGTCCAAATCGTGGCTCTACCCGGACCTAACAAGGTCCAAATCGTGGCTCTACCCAAGAAAGCCGTGGAGCTAAGTCCAAAGGGCCTATAATTTGTCATCACTGTAGTGGTGTTGGTTATATTTTAAGCAAACGCTAGAAGCTACATAGTAAGCCTATAGACAGGGTAATTTAATTTGGTACAGGATCCCCTCACCCATTTTTCTCCATCCCACGCGTCACCGCACGCCACGTGGCAGCAACGGAGGTGGTGAGGCTAGATGAGGGTCATTTGCATCTATCATCACCATCCCACCCTGCTGCCACGTGTCACGTGGTCATGATTGGGGTAAAGAGATTGAGGAGCAGGAGATCCCATCCCAATTTAATGTTGCATTTGTAGGGAAGGAGGGGAGCAGGGTGGCAAACACACGTTGCTTCCGAAGTAGAGATGCATCTTCCCAACTTTGGTTTTCACACTAAAAACTTGCCTACGTCCTCCACTGTATTTGTTCAGAAGGTTATCTTACAGCTCCCCTGTCCTCCAGCTCTAAGTGGGTCATCGATTTTGGAGCTACTGATTATTGCATTTTTTTAAATAGGTAATCCTGTAGCTTTTGTCACCCGGCTACAAGTAGATATTGACTCTGGAGATATTGATCATATGACAGGTAATTTGCGCATTCTTCAATTATCGATACCTATCAGTAAATCCTCTTTTGTCACTCTTGCTAATGGTTCCTCTGCTTCAACTAAAGGTGGTGTTGTTGCCTATATCAGTGCTTCCCTATTGTTATCACCAAGCTTATATATACCTAATTTTCCCTATAGTCTTATCTTGACCAGTAAATTATTTCGTGAACTTCAATGTTCGGTTAGATTCCATTTTGATGTCTGTGAATTTCATGATTTTTGACGAAGATGATTATTAGTAGAGGTAGTAAAGTTGGCAGTCTCTATGTGCTTGAGGATGAAGCTTTCAGTGGCGTGATGGCTTTGTTGTATAATCACACGAGTTGATTGGCAGTCTCTATGTGCTTGATGATGAAGCTTCAGTGGCGTGATGGCTTTGTTGTATAATCACACGAGTTGATTTCCACTTTGTTCCAACAGATTAATACTTAAAACTTCACCTAATGGTTGAATCAATACGTTGGTGACTCAATGCCTTAATGTGCGAAACACCGGTCTAGTTATGATAATTAAGGCTGGAAGGGTTAATTAGAGCCATGGGTTTGATTGGTCAATTCACACCGAAGAGCATGATTAGAAGTCGATGCCATTCAATGATGTGCCTTCAGCTTTATAAAAACAATTTAGAACATGAACTCAGCTCAAGCATGCAATGGCATAAAAGTAACTATCACAAAGAATAGGTTGGAAGTCTGCCTTACAGAAAAACAATGAATGAGCATTTGTATACTGCTTCAGCCTTCGTCTAGAGCGAGACGTTCCCTCCTGAGGACTTCATTTTCCTTCCGGAGATTCATTATCTTCTGCTTGAGCTTCTCCATTTGCAAGTTTGGAATTAAATCCCTTTGATGCTCAGCCAGCTTTGTTCTGCTGATAAGCACTGCAAATGCGGGTTCAACGTTAAAAGTATATGCCATAAATACAAGCCTAAGATTGAGATTCATAAAGGTTTATTTGGACTTTTGAGAGAGGGGGGGGGGGGGGGGGGGACAGCAGACAGATGGTAGGAGACTTAAAAGCCTAAGATTGAGATTCATGCATCTCACATTCCTTTTCCAAGGCCTGAAGCTTAATGCACAATTCATTGTTCTCTTCCTGTTGAACCAGCAGACAGTCCTTCAAACCCTGAATCTCGTAGTGATCTGATAAGAATCAACGTAAAAGTTTCACATATATTGATA
Source organism: Eustoma russellianum (assembly GCA_036186865.1). Lineage (NCBI taxonomy): Eukaryota > Viridiplantae > Streptophyta > Magnoliopsida > Gentianales > Gentianaceae > Eustoma > Eustoma russellianum. The sequence goes on from AP025060.1 coordinate 8,117,357, forward strand.
AAAGGCATTGGAGCACATTAAACTGCTTTTAAAATCCAAGAAAGCTTGGGTGAGATCTGACATTTGGATTCAATTTCTTGACCAACTTCTTCGAATCTTCTTGTCGCGTACATCAACTGGATCCCCTGCATTGCTAACTCTTCGCTGAGCTGATTCCTTTTTGCTTCATCTTCCACCTTCTGAATTTGGTAGAATCTACTCAGAGAGCAAGAGGAACCTGAGCAGTGATATGCAACTCCTTGGACCAACCTCCCACTGTAATTTCCAAGTAAGAACTAACCTGATCTGTGATTCCAGTTCTTCAAGCCTAGTAGCGTGCTCCTGTTTCAAAAATTCCATAGCATTCTTGACTTCCTGTGTGAAGTTCAGATTTCAGTATACTTAAAATAGGCCAGTGATCCCACTTGTCCAAAAACAAGAAAATGGTGTTACAAAGGAGATGCCATTGCCCTGATTCCAGTACAGAACTTTGATGTTAGCATGTTACTATTTGGAAACAGGTCATGTTCCTATTCCCCAGGTGCCAATTTTATTCTTGTAACATTTTTTCTTTTTTTGCATTTCTAAGAATAAACCCAAACAGTTCGAGTGAGCTCCTTCGCTGCTTCTAGGATGATCTATTTTTCTTTTCACCAAATCAAAAGACTTACAATTTCCTTCTGCATGCTCTCTTTCATCACACTGTCAAGCTCCTCCTTCAAGCTTTGGCATTGTGCATGCAGTTCTACCTGTTGTCTCATGAAGGAAACATTGCATCAGGGAATCACCATAATCATGACAACGGATTGAACTTTATGTAGATCGAATGTTTATTATTTTACAATCAGAAAGTAATACTAGGACGTGTTATTTCCTATTTAAAGATTGAAAGATCTGCTAAAACAATACCTTGTCAGCCAACTTTCTAAGCGAATCTGTGTAAAGCTGCATCAGCCGCCCATTTTCTGCCAGGGTCAAGAGTTGGATTATGGAAAAAACAAAGAAATGCAAGATTCGCTCGACAAAAGTGTAGAGTTACAGCGGACATTCCCTATCCATCATCAGCAAAATATCCATATTACTTTATTTAGCAGCTGGTAAACCAAATAAGAAACACGAGGAATAAAAAGAATTCAATAAAGGCGACCAGCTGCTTTCTTGGTGGAAAGTATGTAATTTCCAAAATCTCTTTCTGAAACGGTTCAGTCTAAAGGAATCAATCTTAAGTGAACGGCATTCCCAAAGAAGACTGTACACCAACTTAACAGGCTAATACATGAGCTAATATTGATAATTAAAAACATAATTACATTGTAGCTAAAGCCTTTAATACTTCATGCACTATTTCCCTTCTCGAGATCCTAAACAAAGCTCTAGAGTAAGTTGAACTACCTAAAATATCCAGGTGATTGGTTGGACAACACCTCATTCATGCGTACTTTGCTAAACGTTAGCCAAATGACACACCTGTAAGCATAATTGTCAAGTAATTGAATACCATCAACCTGTCAAGAAAAAGTTCCATTCTTGTGCTCCCAACTCGTCAGTCTAAATTCTCTAAATACCATGGACAATGGAGGCAAATCCAGTTGACCATAATACACTTGCTTTCAGGTAGCGTGATAAAGGGCAAAAGAACCAGAAAAGGTGTTAACCATACAAGCATTCACGAAGACAAGACAAATCCATGTAACCAACTGCACCTAACATGAACAAAGCTTGAGTATCACTATTTGATACAGTTAAACTGTTTAAATATTTTAACCACACATCTAGCTATCAATTTAAACTTAAGTATACATGATAGGTGAAAACCATGCTCGATGAAATAAGAATCGGTACGAGTATATCATGCTTGTTGAGTTTGCTTGAGCCCATACAAAGCTCTTTTCAATCGGTAGACCTTACTTTATTGCCCTTTGACAATATATCAATCTGGTTGATAAACATAAACTCTCTTCCAGAACATCATTTAAGAAAGCAAATTTGACATCCATTTGGTAAATCTTCCATGTACTTTGTGCGGCAATAGAAATAATTACATGAACTGTGTGAAGTGTAGCAACAGGAGCAAAGACCTCAAAATAATCAATACATGCCTTCCGTTTGTATCTTTTTGCAACAAGTCTTGCTTTATAACGATCAATCATTCTATTTTCTTTGTATTTTGTCTTGTACACCCCTTTGACTCCAATGGGTTTCTTCCCTAGTGGAAGAGTAGTCAATTATCATGTATTAGTTTTCTCAATAGCATGAATCTCTTGATCCATCGTATGAATTTAATGATCGTTTCTAAAAACTTCTTCGAATGTCACTGGATCACAATTTACAAATAAAGCTAAATTCACAACTTCATCATCAGATAATTCATTGTCATTACTAATTTCATAATTTTGTAATCGAGCTGGAAATTGCCTCTCTCGTTGCAGACGATGATGTTGGCTTAAACGCAATCTCCTCCTTCGGCGGTTTTGGTTCCTGTATACAAGAACCAATATTCGACAAAAGAGAATTTTCTGTTTTCTCAGGCTCTTTTCCTAGCGAATCCCAAGTATCAATCTCTTCAAAAATGACATCTTGACTAATAACTGTTATGGTAACAGAATTATAAATTTTATATCCTTTTGTTTCATTAGAATATCCAATAAAAACACATTTTCAGATTCATCATTCAATTTATTTCTTAAAACATATGGAACATGAACATAAGCAATACAACTAAATACTTTCAAATGTCCAATATTTGGTTTCTGACATATTCATACCTAGTAAGGAGTTTTTGTTTCTGCGATGCTCCTTGTAGGACACTTGTTCAAGACATAAACATCACAAATAACGGCCTCAGCTAAAAATGATTTTGGTAATTTTTTTGAATGCATCATTGATCTTACCATGTCCATGCCCGTTCTGTTTTTCGTTTCTACCACCCATTTAACTAAAGTGTATATCTCACTGTCATTTGATGCTTAATGTCATTTCTCTCCATATAATCATCACAAACAGTATACTCAGTTCCTCTGTCTGTTCTCAAAATGTTGATCACAAAATCACTTTATTTTTCAATGTACACTTTAAAACTTTTAAGCGTATCACATGCGTCAGATTTTCTTATAAGAAAATACACGCAAGCTTTCCGACTAGAATCATCAATAAAAGTTATAAAATACTTACAACCAGTATTTGTAGGTACTTCCGCATAGAACAATTTTGAATGGATCAACTCCAGTGGTGTCCTCGCCCTCCAGGACTTATTTTTCAGAAACGGAAATCAATGTTGCTTTCTCAATCTTCATGACTCACAAACTTTCTGTAGAAAAGCAATATCTGGCAATCCTAAAACAAATTTATTTATGACAAGGAACTTCAAACTTTCAAAATTCAAATGTCTAAACCTCATATGTCACGGCTATGTATCATCATACATCATTGTTTTTTTTTTGTAATTTAAATTTTATAAAAAGCCAAATGGCAAATTTACAGATGGGTAAAGGCTGGACAGTTCAAAGTCACAGCCCAGGAATAATAAGGTGGCCTACAAAATACAATCAACCTATGCCAACCTATAACAAAAAGGTTCATTGAACCATTTACAAAATAGAGGCAGTGATAAATTCCACATGGGAATATTACACAGTACAAAATACACAGAAGATCTAGGCGACTAGCACAGGAGGAATCCTCGAATATGTAGACTTCTGCAGCAAAAATTGGTTGGAACAGCAATTCCAAATCGCCGAAGATGTGCAATGAGTAAGGCGAATGCAAAAGAAGAGCCACCCCTTTGAAAGAGCGATCCCCAGTGAGCCAGCGAACCAGGTAGTGGAGCAGGACGACCACCAGGGGAAAATCCAGCAGAAAAATAAACTGGGAATGTAGATGCTAAACACCACCATAAACGACAAATCAGACCAAGCCAACCTCCAATTTCCAAAATAGCCATCTCGTACCCAATGCGTATTGGCATCTAAATCCAGCCGGCAGCAACCAGCACCTGCACAAACCAAACAAATCCGCAGAAGACCGAAAGCAGGTGAAATAGACACGAAAATAAAGGAAAACAACAAGTTACCCATTGTGAAAGATAGAAAGGTGGAGGCCAAGATTAAGGGCAATTTCCCAATTATTATGAGTTTTCCTAACTTTCCTCCAAGAGGAGACAGCTAGCCTAACATTTTGTAAGACTTCACCCAGGATAATGTCTTCAGACCTATTAGTGTTTGTGTGAAATCTTTGGTTTCGTTCTTTCCAGAGGTGGTAGACAGCAAATGGCGAGACTAAGGTAGACCAAGTCCTTTTGAAAATTTGAGCACCAGTTAGTGTTTAGCAACCAACCCAAGAGACTGTCCCACTGAAATTCAATGGTCCTACAGTTTAACTTGTTAGTCGTAGACATCCAGACTTTCCTAGAAAAGGAGCAGTGAAAAAACAAGTGAGCTTGACTTTCTATATGTCTATGACATAGGTGACAGAGATTAGAATCCGCAATACCCCACTGGGAAAGTTTTTGAAGAGTAGGAAGTCTCTCCCAAAAGGCGATCCAGAGGATGAAAGCAAATCTAGAGAGATGATTCCTACTCCAAACAACATTAGCCCATGGGACAGGAAGAGGAGGGGAAATGGTATCTCGGAGAACACTGGTCATCGAGAACTTCTGGGCGGGGGACCAAATCCATCTGTCATCACAATCCGAAAGAGGGATAGATCTACAAGCATTGTTGAAGTCAATGACTTAGCTATCCCAGCCCCTTCCAAAAGGAAGTCTCCATTGATTCAAGTGGATGACATACGAAACTTTGGCATCTAAAGGTATATTCAGTTTGGATTTTAGGCTAGGGAAGTTTTTGATCAGGATGCCCCAAGGGTGCCAGGGATCGAACCAAAAGGAGGTAGAGGAGCCACTGCCAATAACACGTTTGATGAAGGGTTCAAAATGATCTCTAGTCCATAAGAGTTTCCTCCACATCCACGAATCAGATTGTTTGGGAGCAGCCTCCCACAATGACTTGCCCTTGAGGATAACAGTGTGGACCCATTTGACCCAAAGGGACTCCTTACCCTCGTAAATGGACCAGACCAGTTTCATAAGATAGGCATTATTTAGCTGAGAAAGGTTTGGGAGCCCAAGGCCGCCTGCATCCTTGGGTTTACAAAGATCAATCCATTTGACTTTTGCCTTTTTTGGACTCCCCCAGAGGAAAAGCCTAAGCAGACTCTCAATCTCCTTAATAACTTTCCTGGGAAGGAAATATGCTGCAGTCCAAAATCTGACCATAGCAAGAAGGACAGAGTTTATGAGTTGTAACCTACCCCCATAGGAAAGCTTAGAAACAGTCCAGCCAGAGATCTTCCTCTTTAACTTGTCAAGAAGGGGAAGGCAATCAGAGTAGGAAAGTTTCTTGTTGGTGAGAGGCAGACCAAGGTATTTGATGGGGAGGGAACCCAGAGGCATACCAAGGGCATGGGAGATCCAATGCATCCTGGAGGAAGAAGCCCCGGTCACAAAGATTTCACTCTTTGTGAGATTAGGAGCCAACCCCGACAGATTAATGAAGGAATCCATAGAACTTTTGATAGTTCGAATGGAGTCTTTATCCGTGCTGGAGAGGATAAAGAGATCGTCAGCAAAAACCAGTGAGCAGAGATTCAGGCTGCTACACCTGGGGTGATGTATAAATGGGCCCAGTTGTGTCTGACGTTTAAGGATTTGCGTGAAACCCTCCATGACCAGGATAAAGAGGGAAGGGGAGAGAGGATCACCCTGCCTGAGACCACGACTAGCACGGAAATTACCAGTGAGAGAGCCATTGAGATTAATGGAGAAGGAAGGGGTGGAAATGCAGAGATGAATCCAGTTCCTGACTTCCACCGGGAAATTCATGAGAGTGAGGATATCCATAAGGTAGCTCCATTTGACTGTGTCAAATGCTTTCATAATATCAACCTTAATGGCGCAGCTACTAGGACCTGCGGATTTTTGGTAGGACTTAACCAAGTCATGCATAAGGAGGATATTATCTTGAATACTCCTGCCTTTGATGAAAGCGGACTGATTCTCATCAACAAGATAAGGAAGAAAAGGCTTGATCCTATTGGCAATAATTTTGGATATGACTTTATAGCACACATTGCAACAAGAAATAGGCCTAAAGTCCTTCATCTTAACAGGGCTCTCCACTTTAGGAATTAAAGTAATGGCAGTGGAATTGATGGGGAAGTATAAGTAGTTGTGGGTGAAAAAATATTCAATGGCATCAAGGAAGTCATTGCTCACGATGGCCCAGTTAGATTTAAAGAAATCCACTGTGAACCCATCAGGGCCAGGAGCACTGTCGCTCTTCATAGAGAAGAGTGCCTCTTTGATCTCTTTGTGAGTGATTTGAGATGACAGGGATGAGGCCTGGACATCTGTGAGAGAATGTCCAGTCCAGGTTTGTTGGTTAGTTTCCGTATTTGTTTGGTCAGAGAAGAGGGTAGAGAAAAAATCAATGGCAAGATCCTTAACCTCCTCATAATTTGTTGTCTAGTTTCCTTGATTGTCCTGAAGCCTAATGATTTTGTTCCTAGCAGTGTGGGCTTTGATTGACCTATGAAAGAATTGAGTATTCCTATCGCCCTCCTTAAGCCACTTGATTCTGGCTTTCTCCTTAAGAAAGCTTTCTTCAAAGGAAGAGAGTTTGACGAATTGATCCAGGGCATTTTTCTCTAATTGTAGGGCTTGGCTGTTACTACTGTCCATAACAGCATGTTGTTGTGCTTCTTCAAGAAATTGTCTAGCATCCTGTACTTTAGCAAGAATGTTACTAAAGTACTGATTGTTAAGGGCTCTAAGCGGGCCTTTCAATCTCTTAAGTTTCTTTGCAAGCCTCACTTGGGGGTTTCCATGTATGGGAATCTTCCAGTTATCCTCCAGAATTGACTTAAAATTAGGATGTTTCATCCAACCTTTAATAAATTTGAATGGCTTAGGGCCGAAATTATCCGAGACTTTAATTGATAAGATACCAGGTGAGTGGTCAGAAACTAGAGGGGCTTCATAGTCTAATTGGTAGTTTGGGAGTTTCAAATTCCACACCTCATTACAAAAGGAATGATCAATTTTTGTGTAAACCCGACTACCAGCCTCACGCTTGTTGGACCAAGTGTATTGAAACCCCCTAGATGGCATACTAAAAGCATCAATGCATTGGATACAATCCCTGAATTCCTTAACAGCAACTCTATCAATCCGCTGGTTCCCAGTCTTCCCATTGCAATCAAGGATGGCATTAAAGTCACCCATGATGAGCCAGGGAAGGTTATTATAAAGAGTATGTTGGTATCTAAGTGAAGCCCAAAGGTCCCGCCTTTGACGCTTGTCATTGTAGCCGTAAACAATGGTAAGGATGAAATTTGTTTGGTCTTGATTTTTTGAGGAAACCCTACAGGTTATGCATTGTTCCTCAGTGTGCAAGACTTGATAGTGAAACAAATCTGGATTGAGACCAATCCAGATTCTGGTGACGGTGTTGGGAAGGATGTTATGAACAACTTCCCAGTTGTTAAAAACTCGTTTGGAGAAGGTATGGAAGTTCTGACTTCGAACTTTAACCTCAAGTAATCCAAAAATGTTTATACCTTTATTCTTAATAAAAGACTTAACTTCTTTTTGTTTCAAGGGGGAGTTAAGACCCCTTATATTCCAGCATGCGACTCTAATCATCTCTTAGATTTGGCCCCTCTTGGCCTACCTCTACTTCTATTCCTAGGCCTGGAAGGAGGAGAGAAAGAGTTATCGAACCTGTTATAGGATGTTTCGCCTCTAGGTTCAGGAGTTTCTTTGTTTTTTGCATTTGATTTGGTGATAACAGACTTGAGTTTGGATTGATGGTAAGGAGTTCCATGATTTTGGGTAGGAGCTTTTGAGTGGGAGGGAGAATCATGATCATTCTCGGAGCTAGAAGAAAGATACCAACTTGAGTCATTGGTATCTTTTTCGATTTTTGAGTTGATCCGTATTTGCTCAGCTAATGAGTTGTTATATTCAACATCAAGTCTTTCCTCTCCTTCCAAATCCGAATCCAGAACTTTAGTAGAGCCTTCCAAATCAACTTGGTTGGAAGGGTGTGAAGATTGAGGATCATCCTCATTTCCAATTTCCCTGAGGGCCTCAAATTTATTTTGGGAAGAGTGAATTTCCAGACCAACGGGTTGATGGGTAGAGAGTGAAGGGGCCTGACTGAGGGGGTATTTATCATTATGTAACACCAGATTCTTATCTAAGGAGTGGTTTATAGCAGAAATCCTCATAGTTTTTGAAGGAGAGGAATTGACTTGTTTTGGGTCCAGTCTACTTCTGGACCTGTTTTTCCTGGCCAAAGACCTCTGAGGTTTGGCAATAGGGTGTGGTTGTTTAGTGCCACCAGGAATAACTTTAGGTTGGGTAGGCTGAGACAAACAATTGTGACCAAAGGTTTTACACTTGGGGCATTGGGATGGAACCCATTCATATAAAACCTCCTGCATGCACTCTTTGCCATTTTCATCAATGAAATAAATGACCCTAGGAGGTTCTTCCCCGGCCTTTATTTCCACACAGATCCTAGCGAAGGCAATACGGTTCTGAGTGGTGGTAAGCTTGTCCATAAACAGTGGTTTACCAATAAGAGAGCCCAAACCACTAAGGACAGTAGCATTGAAGTAGTGTAACTTCAGATCTGGGAGTTTAACCCAGACAGACACTGCATCTAGGCTCAACCTTTGGATTTGAGTCTCAGGGGACCAAGGCCAAAGGAAGAGGACCCGATTCCCAAAGGGAAGGGGAGAGAGATCAAGGATGCTTTGCTTAGCATCGTCTGACTGGAAGCGAAAGACAAACAGGTCTTCCTCCTTCCTCTGGACTTCGAGTAAACCCATCGAAGTCCAGTTATCTTCAGCGAATTTTTTCATATTAAAAAAGGAAGCAGGATTTCCCATTACCTGACCAATGATAGCCGTACTCCATTTCATCTTGGAGGAGATGACGTCTTCGGGGTTGATGGCGAATGTTTTCTTACCGTTATCCTTACAGATCTGGGTTTGCATGAGCGTAGATGCCACATCTGGGGAGAAATCGGGCTTGAGCAGAGAAGCCCAAGCCGATTTGGCCCTAACAACTTGCTGCATGATGAAAGAATGGTCAGTCTGCGGAGAGACGAGCCATAAGATGCAGATCGAGAAAAAGGGTTTTTGACTGTACCGGCCGCTAAAAGTAGCGGCCGGAAAGGTAAATGCGTGCCCTTTGGAGCTTAGGATAGAAGGGTTTGAAAGTATAAATTGATGGAAGGAAGAATTAGAAGAGAAGGAAAGAGAGAGGAGGAGGGAGGTGGCGGCGATTCGAACGTTAGGGCGGAGAAGATGGGGATGTACGGTGGGGGAATGAGGAGAGAGAAAAGAAAAAAAAGACGTTTGGGAATCCTCGCGTAAAGAGAAGCGAGAGCGTTCTCGCTTCTGCAAGCATTACATCATTGAACTAAAGCAATGTAAATTGTCACAGTTGATTTACAGCTGAAACAAACGACTATAATTCATGTTTATCTTTGCAATTAGTCATTTCCTCAGATCACTTACTGTGAAAATTTCATGATCAAAGACTATGTTGTGGCCTTTCAAAGATAGATGTCCATTGTTCAATAAATTGTGATGTAAACTTGGTACATATAATACATCAAAGATAAAGTCAGAAGAACCATCTTTCAAACCAATGGCAATCCTCCTTTTACCAAGAACAGATACCTCAGAATTATTTTCAAACTCCACAGTAAATTTCGTAGAAGTATCCAAATCTGTAAACATTTATTTATCTCCACACATATAATGCTGCAACCAGAATCCAAAATCTATTCATTTTTTTGATTTGTTTAACACCCAAATCAGCCAAAAATAAAGTCTCGGGACTTCTGTTCTCATTTTCAACCACTTTCGCATGCACTTCTGGACTATTCTTGTACCAACAACGATTTTGAAATTTGCAATTAAAGCATTAGATTTTTGATCTATCCTTCTGAAAATCATTATTTTGATCATCAAAAACACGATTATTTTACTGACAATTAAAATACCTCTACTACGACCTTTTCCTCGGGCACATCATCTGCCTCGAAAACTTTGACTGCCTGACTAGATCAACATGATCTATAGACTCCCTTAAATCTTTCAGAACAATTGTTTGTGCATGCAATGCTTCCTTTACAATACCAACAGACTGTTGATCTAGTGAGATTTCATAAGATAGTAATTCACCTTCCAATTGGTCAACAGTCATTTCGTCAAGACCTTTAGTAGCTTCAATGACTTTTTTCATATGAAACTTTTGAGTCAAAGATCTGAGAATTTTCTGAACAAGTTGCGCTTGGGTGATGATTTCATTGTTGGCGTATATTTTTCAGCCAATATCACGTATCTTGGACACAATATCTGTAACAGACTTGGTTGTTTTCATTTTTAGCCATTTTAAACTGCCTCCGGAATTCTTGTAAGCGAATTTTTTAACTTCGATGTTTCCTCTATCGATATTCAAAAGAATTCTCCAAGCCTCTTTTGCGTACTTCGTATTGATAGATTTGTTTAACACCGATAACTCGACTTGGTTGGTTGTTAAGTAATGTCGAGCTAAACGATCTTTCATCTTCTTTATCTCCAAAGCTTAGCCTTCTCATCATTTAATTTTTTGCTCGCATATGTAATTTCAAATCCGTTTTCTATGACATCCTATATGCCGAGGACTTCACGAAATCTCTCATAAATATAATCTATTAATCAAAGTTGTTTTTACCATCAAAGATAAAAACAGGACAAGGTTGAATAACTCTCTATCCTATATAAAAAACGAGGTGAACCGATTCGACAATACCCAGAAAAGATCACAATAACCTCATAGACAGCATTTTCCACGTAAAATCCCAGGTTTAGGCAGAAGGGTCACAGATGGTCCCATTCAAAACCCAAATTCCTCAGACGGAAAGTACATGCATGGTATATTTATTACAATTCACCGTAAACTAGCTCTAATACCAATTTGAAAGAATTTAAAGTGATAAATATCAAAGAAATTGAAATCGTCATCATCGTCCGGACCCACGACAGCAAAAGCTATCGTTAGGGTCTGGGGAGGGTAAGTGGTAGGCAGACAATACCTCTATCACAAGGGATAGAGAGCCTGCTTCCAGTGAGACCCTCGGCTCTATATGTACTTGCATAAATGACATAATAATAATAAAGATATTCTGTGCTAGTGTGCTAGTGAGGAAATTCAAGGAATAAAAAATAAAAAATAATAAAATAATAAAAATAAATAAATAAATAAAGACTTTCGATATTAAAATACACATCACGTGTATATGTACATGTAATGTAAAACAACGGTATAACATACGCAACCAAGTGGAAAGTCAACCTAAAGCGTAGATAGTGTCTACGCCTATCTATGTTCCTAAATATACTCTATAGTGTCCCTATATATGGCCTATACGTCGTTAACCTTAATCTTATGTCTCCATGAACTCCTATCCTGGACCATGTCCTCAGAGAGGTGCAAATCTAGTAGGTCGTGCCTTATCTGCTCATCCCAAGTCAGTTTGGGCTTGCCTTTACTCCTGTTTCCCTCTACAGTGAGGCTTTCAATTGCTCTGACCGCCGCCAACACAAAGCTTTGTTCAATACACAGTGCTCATGTTTTGGAGTTTTAGAATTATTTTTGGGGGTATGTTACAATGTTGAAGAAACTAGTCTATTTATAGACAAATACTACACATGTTTATATGTAAAAGCTATGATAACACAATATGCAAAGCTACTAAAAACTATGTGAACAAAACAAACAAAGTTGAAATTATTATCTAACTATTTGGAAAATAAAATCATATTTCACGCATGGTTGACAAATATATGTTACTAAGTGCATTTGATTTAATTCTACCAAATGAAGCAAAGAAAAAGCCGAATGACCTAAAATCAATAAAAACGACCGGCAAACAGCAAACAAGTGCGGGATTGAAACCTGATTGGGCATTTTGGAGCGCAAATTCGAGAGCTTCACGCTTCTTGACCTCCCCTTCGCAGCTCGATTGCAATGATTGACATTCTGCAAGTCCGTTTCTGAAGTCCTGTAAATCATCGGAAGGAAAGGACGAGAATCTGGGAATCTCTTCTCTCATTATACGCTTATTATCCCAAAATATTTATTGACGGTTAAATTTCTGCATCTAAAGCAGTGAGTACCTCATATATTTGATCGAAGTCCAAAAGCAGGGAATCCATGGCTTCTTCAGAAGTTGCCACCATTTTCTCTGCCCGGCTTCCGTTTCTCAAACCAAAAGCATTTTCTTGGATTTTATGCAAATAATCCATCCGTCCAAATAGATTTTTACTTTTACGAGTTAAAAGTAGAAAGGAAACATCATCAATGTCTTGTCTAATAATTAAAAATAGATTTACATAATCTCATTTTATCATTTTTTAAACATTAAATGTTGTTTTTTTAAATTAATATGAACAATGTTGGAAGGTTATATTAGAATACTTCCAAAAAACGACAAAAAAGTATTTATTATTCTAACGCCTGCAATTTTTTGTAATTGTCAATATTTCTTTTTTTGATTATAAATATACTTTTTTTTAAAACAGTTTATAAATATAACTTTAATCTTTTAATGTTTGAATTAAAAGGTAAACAGAATGAAATATGTTTCATTTGAGAGGGATGGTACTTCACAGACCTATACACGAATTTATTTAATTTTACATATGGCATATGAATTAATGACGTGACACTATTTAACAATAAACTTAAGAAAGGAAAGACCATGACAAGTATAGCTTTGCTTCCTTTTAGCTTATATGTGCATATGGTTTTACCGTCTCCACCATCACGGCGGACGTTTCTGTAGGAGTCAATGAGGACGCACTTATTAGACACTTATTTTACACGATTCGGTAAGGGTCGTTGTTTCCATACCCAGTTTTAAGGTTATTATACAGATTAGAGAACGAAACTGACATTCTGTACAGCATAGGATGAGCAGAGCTCAGCACAAAGAAGAGCTCAACACAGAAAAGAGCTTCGCACAGAGAAGAGCTTAGCACGCAGCACATCTCAACACAGAGAAGAGCTCGGCACAGAGAAGAGCTTGGCATGCAAACCGAGGCGAGTCCAGGACTCTGTCCTTAAGACGAATTGCTCCTGTATACTGTGCACAACCGGAAATTGCAAACGTCTCTTAGGATACAACGACTAACAGTTCGAACGAGTGGTACTACGACGTAAGAACTCCACGAACCTGACAAATGTTTTGACTTCTCAGATTGATGAAATACGGTAGCAGTACATGCAGAATGCAGCAGTAGTGTATGCAGGATGCAGCGGTCGTATGCAGCAGAAGAAGAGAAGAAAAATTTCAATGCACAGAGGCAATGCTCTGCCTCTGTTTATATAGGGAACTGGGCGGAGGTTACACGATCGCCAGTAAACCCACGATCTCCGCCAGTAACCCACCATCCACGTCGACCCCAATAACCCCCTAGTAAACCCCCACGATCGGAGATGACCCACGGACTGGTTCAGTTTAATCTGGGTCATAGATCATAGGATTAAATCATAACCGTAGGATCAGGTAAATTATTTTCTGAAAAAATTTAAAAGAAATTTTTTCCATAAATATAAGAACGGGATGAACGAGCCACGAGTCACGAGGCTGAGCACGAGCCGAGCCGGCCAGACGGACGGGTGGGCGGGGGCGGCGCTCGCGCGCGTGTGTGGCAGCCATCTGTGTCTTTCCTCCGGTCAAAAATTCTCTTGCTCTTAGGGCACATCTAAAATGCCTCTCTTAATACTATATTTGGTGGAATTTCTTCTTCAATTGGCCAATGTGGTATATTTGCATAAAGGTGATGTGTATTCTTCTCATGAAGCCACATCACCAATTTTTCAATTTGCAACCAATGTTTACTCCTACTTTGAGCATTAATTTCTCATTCACCTGGTATCGAAATTGAGTAATTCAAAAGCCTAAAATCATCTACTCATTACATAGATAATTTAGGACTAATTTGTTTCCATTTTTGATTAACAGACACTAATCATAATTAAGCTCAAAATATGTTGCTCACCAACTTTGGACAAACCCATTTCCAAAATTTCTTCCAACAATCCTCCACATGAATGAAAATTAATGCAAATGCAGATGCAGACTCTAACGAGAAGTCAGACAAGGAAATGTTGCATTAGAAGAGGTAGCTTTTGGCTTTGAACCTTTCGTAATGAAGTACTATCGGATTCACTCGGTTAAGTAGTGACTTGATGTCTTGAACTAGTCAGCCTTTGCTGTGAACCTAGACAACAATACTCACACAATATTTCCTTTAACATCCTTTTAGTTCTCATAGTTGTGTTCATTTTGGCCATGAACAACCTGGTTTCAGAAAGTGTTTTAGAGAATTCTTGCCTCACGGAATTCTCATAGAAGCGGCCCCACTTTACACTTACATAGGTGATTCCTATCAGGAGCATCTGTCATACCTCACTTGATGTATCAAGATATAGGACATCATTAAAAGATTTAGCTTACCCTAAATATTCTCTGCAGATAGCACATTTATGTAGCGGAATGTGTAAGTGCTAAACTGAACCTTCATAACTTAGTTGTCCCATTGAACCAAGATTCTGGGATCTCCAGTCAAAAAGGTTGGGTTACCATTACAAAGATTCTTGCATAGTAGGCTTATTGTTGGACCGTGCACCTGCAGTAAATATCACTAGAGGGGGATGAATAGTGGTTAGCGGAAATTACACTACTACCCTTGGTTAAAATCCCCTTTGAAAACAGAATCTGAAACCTCTTGAGATTCAGTACCCGTTTTTGTAAAATTCAAAACTCAGTGTACACAACTCTAAAAATTATGAAAATTTCCAGAAATTAACTGCAATATCTTAACAAGACTCTGTCCAGAAATTAGATAAAAATAAGATCGTTGCCCCTTCAAAGAAATACAAAGATTCAAACGGTCAATCTGGACAGAATTAGACAAGATAGTGCTGAACTTTGAAAACATATTTCTATTTGAATACTCAATAAAAAAGGTTGATCGTTATGTCAAAGCACTCCTTAGGATGTCTAGTTTATGTTTCCAAAAGGCTCTGACCTTAAATAATTCTCGATGAAAACAGAATTCAAGTGTTCTAAAAACTAGTAAGATTGCAGCCAGATTGGAGCAGTTATCTTGCAATGACTGAAAGACTAACTTTCTATTGCTCAAATCAAGTGATTCTTGTTGCAAATGAAAGCTAACAGTCTGAAGTATAACTTTATCAAAAATCATGAATTTTGAAAGTATTTTTCTATTTTTTCAAGAAGTGAGAAATTGTGTGAAATCTGTAGTGAAAACGGGTAGAAAAACAGAAAAGTGTAAAGAAGACAAAAACACCAAAGATTTATCCTGGTTCGGTCAATGTGACCTACTCCAGTCCCAATGAACACCTTTCCTTGGATTTTACTATAGTATGAACACAATTACAATAAGAACCAAGCTTGATCATTGGGTTAAACACCAACCCTATTCAAGACTTAAATGAACACCTCTATGCAACTCTTGGGTGCAACACCTCTATCACTTATTGATCTAGCCTTATAGAATTGGCTAATCAATCTTACAAATGAGACACAAGAGGCTTGTATCTCTACAACAAATATCACAAGAACACCTTGGCTACAGAAAGAATGAAACAAGAATGGAGAGAAGAAGATAGCAAGACAATGAGCTTCAACTTTTGCTTTGAAGTGTGTGTTCTTCTTCTTCACTTTGCCTCCTATTTATAGTGTGAAATAGACCTGGAAGATAAGACCTCCAATGTGTCACCATCTTCATCATCAATGCTTAAGTGTCTTCACATCATTGGTTGGACACATAGACACCTTGTACACTTGGCAAAATGAAACAACACAATTGGTACACCTTTGCACTTGTAATGGACGAATTTTTGGTCTTAAAAAATGACTTGGAATTTCTTTGAAAAATGAAGATAATACCAAGGGATAATACCACAAAGAAACCATCAACTCCTTGGAAAGATAATAGGGCATGCGAGGCTGCCTTTTGACCAAACAATCTACTGAAAAACCAGCCATAGCCATTGCCTACAAGTTTGAGAATTCCAAGTTGGCAATTTCGTCAACTAGCTTCTTTTTGGTTGGTCCACTTGGCATAAAGTCATAAAATGAATACACCATCATTTACAAATGTAAATACACGTTTGGAGGCTTATATATATGAATATCAACTCAGATTTTTAAAGAATAAATCAACAAATAATAGTTGACAAGATTATGTCAACATATAATATCGAAATTCCCACAATTTCTCCTTATATGTTGTGATGAATTCCACATCAAGAACATCTTCAAATTATCTGAAAAATGATGATTAAGACTCTCCAATAACATATATAAGAAGGTCTTCAAGAAAAAATAGAATGTGACATCACAACACGTCACATATCCTATTACCGTTGATAATATCATCAAATGAGAGAAATAATAGAAAACCACCAAATAATCTTCAAGATAATCATAAATGAGCTTCATAATGAAGATAATAATAAACTCAAGAGATTCCTTGAGTAAAAATACCGAAACTACCTCAGGGGTAAAATGACCAAAATACCCCTGGTGGGAGAAAACTCCAAAAATGACCCCGATGGTCAGAAATAGATACAATAACACCTTTGTGATGATACATAAGAGATGAATGTGTCCTTGAAATATTTTCACCATGTGAAGTCCCTACACAAACTCAAAATACCAATTTTGCCCTTTTTGGTAAGTGGTAGATACTTTCAAGGCTAATTAGTCACAATATATTTATAATCATCAAAAACACATAAAAAGATTTAGATGGTCAATCTGGACAGAATTGGTCAGAATGTTGCTGATTTTGCAAAACGTGTTTCTCTTTGAATACTCAACCAAAAAGGTTGATCTTTATATCAAAACACTCCTTAGGATGTGTAGATGAAGTTTCCAAAAGGCCCTGACCTTAAACAACTCTTGAAAAATACAGAATTTAAGTTTTCTCAAAACTGGTCAGATTGCAGCCAGATTGGAGCAGTTATCTTGAAAAGACAGAAAGACTAACTTTCCCTTGCTCAAATCAAGTGATTCTTGTTGAAAATGAAAGCTAACAGTCTGAAGTATAACTCCACCAAAAATCACGAATTTGGAAAATGTTTAGCTATTTTTTCAAATTGTGAGAAGTTGTGTGAAAACTGCAGTCAAAACGGACAGAAAACAGAAATAAAGAAACAAGAGAAGAACACCGAGAATTTATCCTGGTTCGGTCAATGTGACCTACTCCAGTCTCAAGGAACACCTTTCCTTGGATTTCACTATGGTATGAACCAAATTACAGCAAGAACCAAGCTTGATCCTTGGGTTAAACACCAACCCTATTCAAGACTTGGATGAACACCTTTATGCAACTCTTGGTTGCAACACCTCTATCACCTATTGATGTAGCCTTATAGATTTGGCTAATCAATCTTACAAATAAGACACAAGAAGGTGTGTATAGTGTAACTGGACAACAACTAGAAATGGAACACCTTAGCTACACAAAGTATGAACGAAAATATGAGAAGAGAATAGCAAGACAACAATCTTCAATTTTTGCTTTCAAGTGTGTGTCTTCTCTTCTTCACCTTGCCTTCTATTTATAGAGTGAATTGATGGCATATTCCCTCCAACTTTTAGACCATGTGATGGCTGAGAATTTTGAATTAAAACACCTCCATAATCATCTCCAACAATCTTGTCTCCATTACATTCAAATTTGAAATTTCAAGTTGGCAACTTTTGCCAACTAGCTTGCTTTTGGTTTGTCTTCTTGTCTCCAACTCATAAAATGAGAAAAACATCATCTCCACCTGTATAATCACGTTTTTGAGGCTGTGTATATGTATACCAACTCAGATTTTTTAGGAGAAATCAACAAATAATAGTTGACAAGGTTATGTCAACATATAATATCAAAATTCCCATTTCTTCTTGACAAATTGTGATGAATCTTGCACCAAGGACACCTTGTAATCTCTGAGAGATGATGATTAAGAATCTCCAATAACATATATATAAGAGTCTTCAAGAGAAAATAGAACGTGACATCGAATACCGTCACATATCCCGCCACCGTCGATAAAATCATCAAATGAGAGAATAAAATAGAAAACCACCAAATAATCTTCAAGAATATATTAAATGAACTCTAGAATGAATATAATAAGATACGCAAGAGATTCTTTGAGTAAAAATACCGAGACTGTCTTCGGGGGTAAAATGACCAAAATGCCCCTAGTGAGATAAAACTCCAGAAATGACCCCGATGGTCAGAAATAATCACAATACCACCTTTGTCATGATAACCAAGATAATAATATGCACTTGAAATATTTTTCACCATATGATGTTCCTACAAAACTTAAAATACCAATTTTGTCCTTTTTGGTAAGTTGTAGAAACTTCCAAGACACGTTAGTCTCAAGACAATAATAATCACCAAAAACACATAATAAGCACATAATGAGCATGTATAAATCATGTACAAATGAAAAACAACCATTTTATCACATTTTAGAAAATTATTTCTAAAAACTCTAGACATCGATCGATCGAAGTGCCTCAGCTTCATAGATCGATGTCTCACATAAAGGTTCAGGTTTTGTCTCTGACCTACATCGATCGATCGAAGTGAGAGTTCGATGTACATTGATCGATCGATGTGTCTTAGGTTTAGAGATCGATGTCTCACAGAAAGATCTTAAACTTATCTGCCTTACATAGATCGATCGATGTGAACTTGTTCAACTTTTAATCACATATAACACCATGTGTGACATTTTTAAGTATTCATCACTTAAAATCATGACTTTGAAAATTATCCAAACATATTTCTCAACAGATAGCCTTTAGCTACCAACCGAGCCTTGTACTTGTTAATAGACCCATCCTCTTTCAGCTTCTTCTTAAAGATCCACTTGCATCCTAGTGGTTTACTTCATAGTGGAAGATCAACCAGCTTCCAAGTGTGATTTTGAAGAATCGATTCTATTTCATTGTTTACTGCCTCTTTCCAAAAGGGAGCTTCTGGTATTGACATAGCATCAGAAAAGGTTCTTGGATCGTTTTCTACCAAGTATGTAAGAAAATCTAGTCCAAAGGATGTTGGTATTCTGGCTCGTTTGCTTTGACGCGGTTCCTTTATTTCTTGAGGGGTCGTCTCACGCACTCGCTTACTAGTGCTTGTTTCTTTGTTGTGTTTGTCTTTCTTTGGAAAGACATCTTTAAAGAACACTGTATTTCTTGATTTTATGACAACATTCTCATGTACGCCAGGAATGTCTGATTTGTGCACCAAGAATCGACATGCAATACTGTTAGTTGAATATCCTATGAATATGCAATCAATTGTTTTATGCCTAATTCTAACTTTTCTTGGTTTAGGTATAACAACTTTTGCCAGATACCCCCACACTTTCAAGTATTTGTAACTAGGATTATGGCCTTTCCAAAGCTCGTATGGGGTTTCATCCATCTTCTTAAATGGAATTCTATTTAAAATGACGTTGGTTGAGAGAATTGCTTCCCCCCACAAGTTCCGAGGTAAACCCAAACTTATCAACATAGCATTCATCATCTCTTTTAGAGTATGGTTTTTGCGTTCAACAATATCATTCGATTGAGGTGAATATGGTGCAGTCGTTTGATGAATAATGCCATGCTCTAAATAGAATTCATTAAACGGTGCATTATATTCACCACCTCTATCACTAAGAATTGTCTTAATTCGTTTGCTAAGTTGATTTTCAACTTCATTTTTATAGTCCTTGAAAGAATCAAGGGCCTCGTTTCTGCTACTTAGCAAATAGACATAACAGTATCGTGTGCAATCGTCGATGAAAGTTACGAAATACTTTTTACCACCTCTCGTTTGCACACATTTTAAATCACACACATCGGTATGAATTAAATTCAAGGGTTCAGTGTTCCTTTCGATTGAAGGAAATGGTGTCTTCATCATTTTTGTTTCAACACAGACTTGGCATTTTTCTTTATTAATGTTCAGCTTGGGTAATAAGTCAAGATTAAGCATCCTTTGTATTGACTTGTAATTAACATGTCCCAAACGAAAATGCCATAAACAAGAATACTCAAGCATATAAGCAGAAGTAGAAGCATTCTTATTAGCCTCTTCGGACAAAACTTTCTTGGGTACAACTGTCATTACACTTAACTTGAACATATTATCAGTTAAGTACCCCTTTCCCAGAAATATGACTCAAGCAAACATAATTACTATAATTCCACGCTTCAGCCTCAAACTATTTTGCATATTCAGATTCTAATCTTCAACCGGAACCACCTCTGGAGGATCTTCGGTCAGCATCTTTGCCAAGCCCAACGTTGTCAAGAAAAACAGCATCTTTTGCTGCCAGCGTTTGAAGAAACTGACTCCAAACTTCTCAGGCTTCTCAACCTGTCTAGCAGCAGTAACAGGTACAGGAATAGGTGCATCAACAATAGGTGCGACTGGAACAGAACTGTTCTGTTCCTCACCGCCGATGTGCGCAGCATTGGACGAGTTTGAGCTTTCGTTCTCCATCACGTTTCAGTTTCTGACAAATGTTGAAACAAAAAGTTAGCCTCAGTTTGTTTCGGAAACAGAAACTAAAAGAACACAACACAATAGACAGAATATGGTTGCGCTCAGAGGCAAACTAGACCAGCAGTACAGAACAATAGAAATACGAATTCATCTTAAGATTGTTTAAGTCATACGAAACTCAGATTCTATACAGATTAGAGAACGAAACTGACTTTCTGTACAACACAAGGATGAGCAGAGATCAGCACAGCAATGAGCATAGCTCAGCACTGTTGAGAAAAATTGTTTGAATGATTTACAAATACATGATTTAAAGAGTACGAATTTACGAAATGCATGACAAAATTATTACTTGACATGTTTTTGTGATATACATGCATCATATGCTTTATATATATTGTTGACGTACTAACAAGCCATGGAGCATTAAAGCTTACATCATATGGCAAACATTTATTGTCTTTGAACTATTTTCAGGTGCCACAATTAATGAATTAAACTAGTTCATTAAGTGAAGTACTTAAGTTAATGAACTAACTAGTTCATTAAATAGAGATATATTTGGACAAAGCTTGATTGCAACAAATTTGGAAAAGGAAAGTCTCCTCCCCATTTGGATATACACGCCTACATATATATATTATATATGTATTCAGATTTTTTTTAAAAAAAGGCACAATACACATATATTCCGACGTACTACCGACACGTTACAAATATTACAAATGTACGTCAACGTCACACCACTATATACACCTTATATTTATGAATATATTCATGTCTTATATCATATGATATGAGTCATGGTGATGACAAAATTATAACGACATGTTACAAGGTTATAAACCGAAAATTGTCATATCGGATGACTACGGAAACTTCGCCAACGTGCCACGTACTTGCCATATAAAGATGGCCAGCCCATATACTTTAAAAATAGCCAAAGATTTCGTAGCTCACATGTTCAAATCAGCCATGAAATTATTCCATGTCGGCACACAAATCACCCATAATTTAGGCCAAATTGTAGAGATTTCAAATTCAAAGTTTTAAGGCACATGGGGCGCCTCTTTAAGTCAGCCATTAGAGCTGAATATCTAATTTATTTTATGTATATTATGTGTGACATAATATATATAACATGTGCAAAAAGTTTGAATTTAATCGAAGAAAAATCGCATAATCGACGAAAGTCGAAAATTCGGTTTTCTACGAACACAACACATGGAACGTTTTTGGCATGAGTTATAACATGTATCTAGACACTTTTTACATATTAAAGATATGTTAAACTGTGCTATAATATTCAAATTAAGGCTGATTACAATTTCCCATACATGTGTAATTATTGTGCATTATTTGACAATTACTAAAGTGAAATTTCAACACATGGACAAGTAGTCACACGCCTACTACATGTAAATGGAGCCTATGTGGATCTTAGTTGGCATCTCAATTGGTGGAGAATGTGCCACACAAGGTTAGTGACATAAAAGAGGGAGCTACACAAGGTAACAATTCAAAAGATTTCAACTACTACACATGCTGAAATTTTCAGCACATGTACTATATGCTTGCCGAATTTTTGGACTGTTTTTGGTGTTTAATGTGCATCCCAAAATTGAAGAGATTGAATGGTGATTGTTTGGTAACCTTTTGACTACTAATTGACACATGTTTTATGAGTTTTAGTCATATTCTTACAGCACACTAAATGATGACAAGTTGGATCAATCATCAAGTGCCAAGTAAGCAATGCCAAGTCATCCATCCAATCATAATGTGCCAAGTGAGCAAAATGGTGTCATTTTTACACAAAGCAATCTTCCAAAGGCATTAAAGATAATTCTCAAGAGTGAAAGACACCCTAAGGGGTGCGGCCAAGAATGATTAAAAAGAAGAAGTTAGTGCAAAGTGAAGCCAAGCAAGAACACATTTCTCTCAAGTGCAAAACGATCTACTCCTTTCATCTTCTTCTTTTCTTTCTTCTTCTTCTTCTTCTCTCAAGTATATTGTTCATATATTCTAAATATTGTATAGGCTTTGAAAATACCACCAAATCACGTTCATTGTTGTAACAACGGCTAACAATTCGAACGAGTGGCACTACTACGTAAGAATTCCATGAACCTAACAAATGTTTTGACTTTTCGTATTGATGAAATGCAGCATCAGTATATACAGAATGCATCAGTAGTGTATGCCGAATGCAATGATCATATGCAGCAGGAGAAGGGAAGAACAATTTCAATGCACAGAGGCAATGCTCTACCTTTGTTTATATAAGGAACTGGGCGGAGGTTACATGATCCCACGATCTCCGCCAGCAACCCACCATCCACGTCGGCGCAAGTAACCCCCCGGTAAATCCCCACGATCGGAGGTAACCCACGGACTGGTTCAGATCTGGGCCGTTAGATCATAGGATTAAATCGTAACATTAGGATCTGATAAATAATTTTCTGGAAAAATTTAAAAGAAAATTTGTCCAAAAAGATAAGAACTGGGCGAGCCACGAGCCATGAGCCAGGCCGGCCGGACGAGCGGTGCGCACGCGTGTGGCAGCCATCTACGTCTTCCCTCCGGTCAAAAATTCTCTTGCCCTTAGGACACATCTAAAGTGCCTCTCCTAACATTATATTTGGTGACTTTTTCCTTCAGTTTGCCAATGTGGTATATTTGCAAAAAGGTGAAGTGTCTTCTTCTCATGAAGCCACATCACCAATTTTTCAATTTGCAACTAATTTTTGCTCCTACTTTGAACATTAATTTCTCATTCACCCGGTATCGAAATTGAGTGATTCAAAAGCCTATAATCTCTACTCATTACGTAGATAATTTACGACTAGTTAGTTTCTATATTTGATTAACGGACACTAATCATAATTAAACTCAAAATATGTTGCTCACCAACTTTGGACAAACCCATTTCCAAAATTTATTCCAACAAGTATCATTGTCATTCCTTACAGTGAAGGTATTTGAATAACTGGTAAAGTAGGTATGCAAACAGGGATTTGAACAGCTGGTAGAGTGGGTATGGAAACAAACGTACCTTCTGTTAGAGAATTTAAGGTTGGGCTTTGGCCCATCGTTGAAGATTGAAGATTTGGGCTTTGGCCCGTTAATGAGTGTTGCTAAACCTGGTTGAGCAACGTACTTTGAGCTTAATGAGTTTTCGATAATGAAATCGAAAACTAATGAATCCTTAATTATCTACGTAACGAGTAGTTAATGTTAGGATGTGGAATCACTTAATTTTGAGATTGTGTGAATGTGAAATTAATGCTCAAAGTAGATGGAAATGTTGTGGATGGGTGAGGTGTCACCCGTATGGAGGAATGCCACGTTGGAGGGGTCCATGTGGCGTAAAAAGCATCTGAGGGACATCGATCGATGACATCGATCGATCGATGTCACTTCGATCGATCGATGTTATCGATCGGAGTGGATCAGAGAGCTTCATACGCTTGATAGATCGATCAAAGACGATCAGAGGACATCGATCGATCACTTAGATCGATCGATGTCTCTTATATCGATCAGAATGATCGAATGATGTACTCAGTCAGACATCAGTCGATCACATCGATCGATCGATGTCACTTCGATCGATCGATGTGATCGATCGAAGTCTGACAGCGGGCAGATTTGTTCTGTTTGTGCAGGTTTGGTTCAAACTTAAATCAAACACTATCCTCCTACAAAAGATAAGATCAATCGGTTGTGATCTAACGGTGGTGGGAAAAGCAGCTTTAATCTAACGACCGAGATTTAAACTGTCTTAACCGCTTAACCGAATATGGTTTCCATCCAACGCTCCAGGTTTAAACCTGCTAATCTATCTTCGATCCAAAGGCTGAGATTAAACCTTCCTAATCTAGATAGGAGGTTTTAATCTAACGGTCTAAATCAAACTTCGGTTTTGATCCAACGGTCACGGTTCTTTGTTCTTCAACCGACTCTCCTATATAAAGAGGGCTAAGGGTGTTCATTTGTGACACACCAAGCTCTAAGCATTTCATAAGCATTCTGCATTCGTAGCACGTGAGTCTTGCATATTGTCCGGGAGAAGTCAGGACACTCTAAGCATTCGAAGGAGTTCAAGTTCAGCAGTGCCGCTCAACTGAACAGGTACCCGTTGTATCCTGGGAGACGATTGCTCATACCGGTTGGGCACAGTATACCGGAGCAATACGTCTTAAGGACAGAGTCTTCGACTCGCCCGGGTTTGATTTATTTTGCTGTTTCATATGCACACGTTGTACAACTGCGTCTTGGTACAGGATTGATTGTCTCCAACAATCTTAAGACGTATTCATTTATTCAATTACTTCCTGTACTGTTTTGTTTATTGTGCAAAGGCAGTTTTGTACTGGTTTGCAGTCTTCTTCTACTCATTCTTGGACCTGGGTCTGTTCTGATCTTTACGTTTTGATCGAACTGAACAGGAATGGAACACGAGAGCTCAAACTCTGTTCAAGGCTTCAATGGTGCTCACTCCGTGTCTGCACCTGAAGGGGCTAACAATGTTGCTTGCCAGACCGCAGGTCAATACGGTTCCGTTGGCACCAACTGGAGGGCCTCAAATGAATCCAGCTGCCACTGCTGCTCAGGTGGAGAAGCCGGAGAAGTTTGCCGGAAGCTTCTTCAAGAGGTGGCAGCAGAAGATGCTGTTCTACCTCACGGCACTGGGGTTGGCCAGAATGCTGTCCGAGGATCCACCCGTGGTTGAGCCTGTGGAGGATCAACAACAGAATATGCAGAACGCCTTGGGTGCTGAGGCCTGGGCGTATACAAATTTTGTTGTTTGAATTTGATTCTGGGTTGCCTAGATAATACACTCTATGGCGTGTTTTGTACATTTAAAACTGCAAAAGCTTTGTGGTTGGCTTTAGATAAAAAGTATCGCACAGAAGATGCGGGTACTAAAAAGTTGATAGTTGGGAAATTTCTCGACTATAAAATGTTAGATTCCAAAACTGTAATTTCGCAGGTGGAAGAAATACAGATGTTGGTTTCTGAAATGGAAGAGGAGGGCATGACGCTCAGTGAATCTTTCCTAGTTGCGGCTGTGATTGAGAAGCTGCCTCCTTCGTGGAGGGAATTCAAGAGCTATCTCAAAACACAGCGAAAGGAGATGAAATGGAGGATTTGATAGTCCGTATTCGTATTGAGGAGGACAACCGTCCGCTCCGAAAGAAAGCCGTCCATATCTTCTGGTCAAGCCAAGGCTCATGTTGCTGAGGCAAAGAACAAGAAGAAATCATAACCACTTTGAGTGTGAACTCCAAGGGCAAGGAAATTGCAAAGAAGTTCACAGGTAAGTGTTATAATTGTGGTAAACCAGGGCATCGAAGCAGTGAATGGCAGGAAGCCCAAAAGAATCAGAATCAGAATAAAGCGAAAGCAAATCTGGTCGACGCAATGGAGACTTGAACCTTTGCGCAGTGGTGACAGAGTGCAACGTAGTGGGGAACCCCCGGGAGTGGGTGGGTGGACACAGGAGCCACTCGACATGTGTGTGCGAACAGGGCAATGTTCAGAAGAGTACGTGCAACGAAAAACAATGAGCAATTGTTCATGGCAGAACTCCAACAGCTCGAAGATCGAAGGATCGGGCAAGGTAATCCTGAAACTGACTTCAGGAAGGGAGTTGACTCTGCAGAATGGTGCTGCATCGTTCCTGACATAGGAAGAATCTGGTTTTTCTTCTCTTCTGGCGCGCTGCTAGTCACGCAATGGGTTCAAGCTTGTTTTTGAGGCAAACAAATTTACACTTTCTAAGAATGGGGTGTATGTGGGGAAAGGGCTATCTTTCAGATAACATGTTCAAATTGAATGTTATGACAATTGTACCCAAAATGTTTGTCCCCACTGAGCGCTAATAAATTGTTTCCTCTTGCTCTACATGCTTGAGTCTTCCCCCTTGGTTTATGGCATTTCGTGTTGGGACATGTAAATTATAAGTCAATACAACGAATGATGAGTCTTGACTTGCTACCCAAAATGGACTTTAGTAATAAAGAAAAATGCCAAATATGTGTTTGAAGCGAAATTAACAAAAGCACAATTTCCTTCAACGGAACGAAACACTGAATCGTGGATTTAATTCACACAGATTTGTGTGATTTAAAGTTTGTGCAAACAAGAGGTGGTAAAAGTATTTTGTACTTTTATCGACGATTGCACACGATACTGTTATGTATATTTGCTAAGTAGCAAAGACGAGGCCCTTGATGCTTTCAAGGATTATAAAAATGAAGTTGAGAATCAACTTAGCAAACGAATTAAAGCAATTCGTAGTGATAGAGGTGGCGAATATGATACACCGTTTAAGTGAATTTTGTTCAAAACATGGCATTATTCATCAAACGACTGCGCCATATTCACCTCAATCAAATGGTATTGCTGAACGCAAAAACCGGACTCTAAAAGAGATGATGAATGATATGTTGCTAAGTTCGGGTTTATCTCAGAACTTGTGGGGGGAAGCAATTCTCTCAGCCAACGTCATTTTAAATAGAATTCCGTCCAAGAAGACGGATAAAACCCGTATGAACTTTGGAAGGGCTATAAGCCTAGTTACAAATACTGAAAGTGTGGGGGTGTCTGGCAAAGGTTTCTATACCTAAACCAAGACAAGTTAAAATTGGGCCTAAACGATTGATTGCAATTCATTGGTTATGCAACGAACGTAGTGCATATCGTTTCTTAGTGCAACAATCGGACATTCCTGAGATACATGATAACGTTGTCATGGAATCAAGGAATGCAGTGTTTTTTGAGAATGTCTTTCCAAAAGAAAGACAAAAACAGTGAAGAAGCTAGCTCAAATAAGCGAGTGCGTGAGGCGACTCCTCAAGGAGATGAGAGCTTCGTCAAAGCAAGCGTGCCAGGAATGCCAACGTACGTTTGGACCGGTTTTCTAACCTATATGGTAGAAAATGAGCCAAGGAATTTTTCCGAGGCTATGTCAACTCCAGAAGCTCCATTCTGGAAAGAGGCATTGACAGTGAAATAGACTCGATTCTTCAAAACCACACTTGGGAGTTGGTTGACCTTCCACCTGGAAGTAAACCACTTGGTTGTAAGTGGGTTTTCAAGAAGAAACAAGAGGATGGGTCTATTGAAGTATAAAGCCAGGTTGGTAGTAGGCTATAGACAAAAGAAGGCTTTGACTTTTTGACACCTACTCACCAGTGACTAGGATCACTTCTATAAGGATGCTAGTAGATTGCTGCAGTCTAATTGGAAATCCATCAATGGATGTAAAGACTGCCTTTCTGAATGGTGAGTTAGAGAAGAATTTATATGGAACAACCCGAGGGTTTGTCGTTCCAGGACAAGAGAAGGTTGTAGACTGTTAAGTCCTTGTACGGACTTAAACAAGCCCAAGCAATGGCATTTAAAGTTTGATCAGTATGTAATAACTTCAAGATCAATGTGTGACAAGTGTGTACATTAAGAGCACACAGAATGCTTATGTGATAGTGTCTCTATGTAGACGACATGCTATCATGGGAAGTACTCGGACATCATCTTAAACACAAAGAAGATGTTGACGAGAAACTTGATATGAAGGACATGGGAGTTGCCAATGTTATTCTAGGAATTAAGATTTCTAGGGTGACTGAGGGACTCATACTGTCACAAACTCACTATATTGAATCATTCTGAAACGGTTCAATATGGATGATGTGAAACCGGTAAAGACCCCGCTCGACTTAAGTGTGCACTTAAGGAAAAATCGAGGCGAACCTGTAGCTCACTAAAATACTCTCAGGTGATCGGGAGTCTGATGTACATAACGAATTGTACAAGACCAGACTTAGCTTGTTCGGTAAACAAGTTGAGCAGTTTACCAGTAATCCAAGTGATGATCATTGGAAAGCTCTTAACAGAGTGATGAGGTATTTGAAATACACAATGAATCTTGGATTACATTACACGAGATATCCAGCAGTGTTGGAAGGATACTGCGATGCAAATTGGATATCAGATAGTAAGGACTCGAAGTCCACCAGTGGTATTGTTCACGGTTGGTGGTGCTGCTGTGTCGTGGAAATCCACGAAACAAACCTGTATAGCTCGGTCCACTATGGAAGCTGAGTTCATAGCGTTGGACAAAGCTGGGGAAGAGGCTGAGTGGCTTCGGAATTTCTGGAAGATATTCCGTGCTGGCCTAAGCCGATCGCTCCTATTAGCATACACTGTGATAGTCAGTCAGCTATAGGACGTGCTCAAAGCAGCATCTATAATGGTAAGTCACGACACATACGTCGAAGACATAACACCATTAAACAGTTGATCTCTAATGGCGTGATTTCCATGATTATGTGAAATCAATGGAGAATCTTGCGGATCCGCTTACAAAAGGCTTGCCTAGAGATCAGATGTCAAGATTGACAAACGGAATGGGACTGAAGCCCATAATGCATGAATCTTTGTAATGGTAACCCAACCTTGTTGACTGGAGATCCCAGAATCTTGGTTCAATGGGACAACTAAGTTATGAAGGTTCAGTTAGCACTTACTCATTCCGTCTGATAAAAGTGCTGTCTGCAGAGATTTAGGGTAAGCTAAGGCTTTTAATGATGTCCTATATCTTGATGCGTCAAGTGGAGTATGGCAGAATACTCTTGATAGGAATCACCTATGTAAGTGTGAAGTGGGGCCGCTTCTATGAGAAAGTCTAGGTGGCAAGATTTCTCTAAAACACTTTCTGAAACCAGGTTGTTCATGGCCAAAACGAACACAACCATGAGAACCAAAAGGGTGTTAAAGGAAATATTGTGTGAGTATGTTGTCTTGGTTCACAACAAAGGCTGACTAGTTCAAGACATCAAGTCATTTAGCCGAGTGAATCCGATGGTATATCACTAGAAAGGTTCAAAGCCAGAAGCTACCTCTTCTGATGCAATATTTCTTGTCTGACTTCTCCTCAGAGTCTGCATATGCGTTGCATTAATTTCCATTCATGTGGGGGATTGTTGGAGAATTTAAGGTTGGGCTTTGGCCCATCGTTGGAGATTGAAGATTTGGGCTTTGGCCCGTTAATGAGTGTTGCTAAACTTGGTTGAGCAACGTACTTTGAGCTTAATGAGTTTCCGATAATGAAATCGAAAACTAATGAATCCTTAATTATCTACGTAACGAGTAGTTAATGTTAGGATGTGGAATCACTCAATTTGAGATTGTGTGAATGTGAAATTAATGCTCAAAGTAGATGGAAATGTTGTGGATGGGTGAGTGTCACCCGTATGGAGGAATGCCACGTTGGAGGTCCATGTGGCGTAAAAAGCATCTGACGGACATCGATCGATGACATCGATCGATCGATGTCACTTCGATCGATCGATGTATCGATCGAAGTGGATCAGAGAGCTTCGATCGCTTGATAGATCGATAAGACGATCAGAGGACATCGATCGATCACTTCGATCGATCGATGTCTCTTAGATCGATCAGAATGATCGAATGATGTACTCAGTCAGACATCAGTCGATCACATCGATCGATCGATGTCACTTCGATCGATCGATGTGATCGATCGAAGTCTGACAGCGGGCAGATTTGTTGTTTGTGCAGGTTGATTCAAACTTAAATCAAACACTATCCTCCTACAAAAATAAGATCAATCGGTTGTGATCTAACGGTGGTGGGAAAAGCAGCTTTAATCTAACGGCCGAGATTTAAACTGTCTTAACCGCTTAACCGAATATGGTTTCCATCCAACGCTCCAGGTTTAAACCTGCTAATCTATCTTCGATCCAAAGGCTGAGATTAAACCTTCCTAATCTAGATAGGAGGTTTTAATCTAACGGTCTAAATCAAACTTCGGTTTTGATCCAACGGTCACGGTTCCTTGTTCTCAACCGACTCCCCTATATAAAGAGGGCTAAGGGTGTTCATTTGTGACACACCAAGCTCTAAGCATTTCATAAGCATTCTGCATTCGTAGCACGTGAGTCTTGCATATTGTCCGGGAGAAGTCAGGACACTCTAAGCATTCGAAGGAGTTCAAGTTCAGCAGTGCCGCTCAACTGAACAGGTACCCGTTGTATCCTGGGAGACGATTGCTCATACCGGTTGGGCACAGTATACCGGAGCAATACGTCTTAAGGACAGAGTCTTCGACTCGCCCGGGTTTGATTTATTTTGCTGTTTCATATGCACACGTTGTACAACTGCGTCTTGGTACATGATTGATTGTCTCCAACACCTTCATTCTTCCCCATTTTCTTTTTCGGGTCTTCTTCATCGATATTCAAAATTACAAATATGCTAATAGACTAATTTCTTAGATCCCTTCCCTAATATACAAAGATGTCTTGGTCTTCTGATAATTAAAGAAGAAAAAGCTAACGTTAAAACTTAGATTCTATTTAGTTTCTTTAAGAATCTTGGACTTGATTTTGATTTTGGTGGAACTATCTTGCTCGTTGACTTTAGAGGAGTGTCACAGGTAATATTTTTTGGTTGTATGTCTTGGTGTAATTAATTTAATTTTATCTATTTTTCATAATTTTTTTTAACTTTGATGCTTTTGATTTGATTATTCGTGGCGTTCCTTATTATTTTCTAATTAACAAATAATTTCAAATGTCATCAAAGTTGTTTAAAAACATTTTGGGCACCTAAATATTATGCGTAAAATTTTGGACACCTAAATATTTTGTGTAACATTTTGGCCACTGAAAATTTAGAAAAATGTAACATTTTAGCAACTTCGATAGAAAGTTTTGATATCTTTCCATTTTCAATGGAGTAAAGTATACATTCTTTTTTGACTTTGAAATAAAATGGAATAACTAAATTGGCCGCACTTTAGCAACTTCGATAGAATGTTTTGATATCTTTCTATTTTCAATAGAATGAAGTACACACTCTTTTTTGACTTTGAAATAAAATAGAATAACTAAATTGACCGTCCTTCTTATATTTTGAAGTAGCAGTTGATTGACAGCTTGACGCATCATTATGGGTCATCGGGAGTGTTTCTAAAACATGGGTATGGTTGAATATATCCGACCCTCCGTACCCTGCCATAGGCGAAAGCCTCTAAAGTAATGTTGTCATTGATAGAATGATTTGATTAGTTGGCCGGATTAGGAGGGCATGGTCATCTTTTCAGGTGGTAGTTGATGGCGCTATTTCGTCCGAACACCCCTTTTCAGCCCTAAGTTCCTCTCGTCAGTTGTTGCAGCAAAAAATTGCTGCCGCCCCATGAAAATTGCAGAAGAAACCTGTCGAAACAAAGTGTAATTGAAAGCTGAGTGCCGATGGTAGTGAAAACAGAGCCGTTGAACACACCGACAAAGATAAAAGCTGAGTGCTGCTAAAAAGGCAATTGGTGGCAGAGGACCTATCAATTGGATTTAAATGCAACGGATCCAACTATCCTCTGTGGGCAACATTGATTAAAAAGGCAATTGGTGGCAGAGGCAAGACAGCTCACATTACAGGCGTGCCATCTCCACCTACGCCGGAGATCCAACATATTCCCAGTAGGAGCAGCAAGATCAGTTAGTTTTTACTTGGCTAATTCAGAATATTGAACCTAGCCTTGTAAATAATGTGTCTCAGTACCCAACAACTAAGGCCCTGTGGGATGTCCTTGCAACCACTTAGGGGTCGGGGGGAACACATTCCAGTTGTTTGATTTACACAGACGAGCACATTCCATCAGACAGGGAGAGGGGTCCTTGGAGGAGTGATGGACTCGGCTCCAGGGGCTTTGGATGGCAATAGATGGAAGGGGCCCAAATCCAATGAAGCATCCAGAAGATATTTCCATTTACAACCGAAAATTGCAAGAACAAAGGCTGTTCCAGCTATTAGCAACTATTCATGACAGATTTGAGGAGGTGAAGAAGGATATGTTAAAACGCGATCCTCTTCCTTCCTTAGAGACAGCAAATGCAGCTATCAGGAGAGAGGAGGCTCGGATGGAGATTTTGCTGGGAATCCCTTCAGATCTTTCATCATCACCAGGGACTGGCCTTGGATTAAAAACCCAAGGCCAGTCAGAACTGAAGGGACAGATGCGCTCTCAGCAGTCATCGCGCAATGGGGAGAAAGAAGACAGATCGAAGCTGAAATGCACTTACTGTGGCATGAAGAAGCACACCAGATAAACATGCTTCCAAATTGTCGGATATCCGGATTGGTGGGAAGCACAGGGCCGGAAAAAGCCAGAACAGAAGCCACCAGCCGGTAGAGGTGATGCTGCGATGAGTGGGGGAGGAGTCACCGGCAGCATCAACCACCCAGGAGGAGGCCAGGAGCGGGCCAACTGCAGTCTCAGCCGCCATAACCAAGAAGGTGCAGAGAGGAAACAAACCAGCAGGAAAGGCGGACAAAAGAGGAGAGCTGCAGCCTGGAAGGAGAAAAGGGTAGGGTAGGGTTGGGGTTTTTAAACCCTATCCTACCCCTGGTAACTTTACGTTTTTGCCCTCAACAGTTGGTGAAATTACTTCCCCTGTCCCTTTACCTTTTTTACCCTTACATTTTCTAGAAATTACAATTCCTGTCCTCAGTTCCAAAAACAGCCCTCAGGATGCTTGTTTTTACAGTCTTGCCCCTCACTCACGCGCTGCTGACCGATCCAAACATGCTGGTTGGATCCTTGATTGCGGGGCGACCGATACGATGTCCTATGACCCGAGTGACTTCTCCGAATTAACTACGCCACATAAAACTCAGATTGAGACAGCCAATGGTGAATTTATCCGGGTTCATGGCACCGGTTCAGTCTCGTTTGCCTCTCCCCTAGCTCTTGACAAATGCCTTTATGTTCCTGACCTGTCTTCTAAATTACTATCTGTTAGTCAATTAACCAAATAGCTTGATTGCACTGTACTGATCTATCCTCATTTTTTCCTTCTGCAGGACATTCATTCGAAAGCGATTCTTGGGCGTGGCATTAAACGCGATGGGTTGTACTACTTAGATGAGGTTACTCAAATGGGTCGGTCCATGCTTACCCACGGAATGGTTCAACGGCAGATCTGGTTATGGCATCGGCGTTTGGGACACGCATCTCTTGGTTATCTTAAATCCCTCTTTCCTAGTCTTTTTACCCGTCCTATTTCTTTATCATGTGAAACTTGTATTTGTGCAAAGCAACATAGAGTACTTTCCGTCCAAATAATACCCGAGTAAAAACAATTTTTTCTTTAATTCAGTCTGATGTTTAGGGTCCTTCCCCTGTGTCTACACTACAAGGTTTTCAATATTTTGTCACTTTTATTGACGGCTGCACTTGTATGATGTGGGTGTACTTTCTTAAGCATAAAACTGATGTCACTAACAGAATTTGTGATTTTATACTTATGGTTCAAACTCAGTACAGTGCAATCGTACGAGTTCTCCGCTCCGATAATGGTGGCAAATACATCTCTACTTCTCTCAGAAATTTCTTCTGAGACAGAGGCATTGTTCATCAAACATCTTGTGCCTATACCCCTCAGCAGCATGGAGTTGCCGAACATAAGAATAGGCTTCTCCCAAAGATGACTCGAGCAATAATGATCGAGTCTGCTGTTCGTCTCTATTTTTGGCCTGAAGCAGTCGCTACAACCGCTTACTTGATTAATCGTCTATCTACTAAAATCTTTAATCATACCACACCACTGACGGCCCTTTCGGCCCAGGTGGGCGTACCGTTCATCCTTACTCTTCCTCTTCGCGTCTTTGGTTGTTCTGCGTTTGTACACACTCCCAAAACTGCACGCACCAAACTTGATCCTTGTGCAGTTAAATGTGTCTTTGTGGGTTACGCCGCCCATCAAAAAGGCTACAGGTGCTACAATCCCTCTACCCGGCGCATTCATGTATGGATTGTGTCTTCTTTGAATCTGAATATTTCTACCATTCCCAGTCTTTGGCCCAGGGGGAGAACATGACAGGTGTGCCACTCGACTGGTTAAGTAACCAGAGTATGCCGGAGACTGTCCAACAAAGACAAGCAGGTGGCGTCAACGAGCAGACCTCAGAACAAGTAGATCACCCGGAGGGAACAGGGTCACTCCCAGAACTCCCTTTGGTGGATGTTGCTGAAGAGGTAAGTGAGGTTGAAATTCTTCCTTCGGGTTTTCCTTATTCAAAACATACTTCTGTTGTTGCTTCTCCTGAAACACAGGTACGAGTCCTCCCCTTAGGGGAAATAGAGGAGTACCACCTTGAAGGTACTCACCAGTAGGAAAGACCAGGGCATGTGTGGTGTTTGTTCCTAGGACTGTAGACGAGGCCAATCAATGCTCTAGGTGGAGGGATGCCATGGACTTAGAAAAGGAAGCCTTAAGAAAAAACGAGACCTGTGAGAAATGTGTGCTACTAGAAGGAAAGAAACCAGTAGGGTGCCGGTGGGTCTTCACGATCATACATAAATCGGATGGAACAGTGGAACAGTACAAAGCGCGGCTAGTCACAAAAAGGTACACTCAACATATGGGATTGATTATTCAGAGACATTCTCTCCAGTGGCCAAAATTGACACAATCAGGGCATTATTTTCTATTGCCGTAAATAATGGCTGGTCTTTACTGCAGTTTGATGTAAAGAATGCTTTCTTGCACGGAGAACTTCAAAAAGAAGTGTATATGAAAGCACCACCAGGCTTCTCAGAAGAGTTCCAGGAAATGAGTGGTGTGTCGGTTGAAAAGAGCATTATACGGCTTAAAACAGTTACCACATGCATGGTTCGGCAGATTCACCAAAGTAATGAAGGAAAGTGGGTACAAACAAAGCAACATAGATCACACTCTGTTCTATAAGCGAAGAGGAGGTATGGTGATCTGTTTAATTATTTATGTGGATCGCATGATTATTACAGGGAGTGATCAGGAGGATATTAAAAGCCTACAAGGCAGACTATTCGCGGAGCTCGAAATGAAGGACTTGGGAAGCCTGAAGTATTTTCTGGGGATAGAGGTATACAGGTCTTTTACGGGTATTTTAATAACACAACAAAAGTATGTTATGGATTTGTTGCAGAAGTAGGGATGGTGAATTGCAGGCCAAGTGAGATTCCTATGGCAACCAATACTAAGCTGGTATTCATGGAAGGAGCTCCAATGGTAGACCGCGAACAGTATCAAAAGTTGGTAGGGAAGTTAATTTACTTGTCTCACTCGACCAGATATAGCGTTTGCAGTTGGAGTTGTGAGCCAGTTTATACACAAACCGCAGAAGGAGCATTTTGATGCTGTATGCGAATAGTGATAAAAGGAACTCCAGATCGGGGTATATTGTTTCAACAGCATAGGCACTTAAACGTAGAGGTATATACAGATGCGGATTGGGCAGACAGTCCAAACGATAGAAGGTCTACGTCTGGATACTTTGCCTTAGTAGGAGGAAATCTTGTTAATGGAGAAGCAAAAGAAGCAGAAATTTGTTGCATTATCGAGTGCAGAGGCAGAGTTCAGAGGCATTGCGAAGGGAATAACAGAAGTGATGTGGCTAAGGAAGGTACTGGGTGAATTAGGGTTCACTTCATCACAACCAGCTCTAGTAAAGTGTGACAACAAGGCTGCAGTAAGTATTTTGGAGAATCGTGACAACACGATAGAACCAAGCACGTGGAAATAGACAGACATGGCATGCATGATTTGACATGGCATGCATCATATGTCCGTTCCGGTAGGATTGCTATGTAAGTGACTCGGTGTTTACTTGTGCATTACTTGTTTCTCTTCTTTTATTATGCAATAAATCACAACTTTTGATCAACTCAGGACATGTGCCCTATCTCCCCTTGATATTGATATTTACTTATGACTTGCCATGTGATGATCTCATACGTCTTATAAGCGGGTTACTTGCTAGCATTTTTTCCGCTAAGGGTTCTACCCTGTTGTTTTGCAGATGAGCCCGAGTATGACAAGATTTTGATTGAGGACGACGACGAGTGGGCTGAGTGGGGTGCTTAGAGCTTATCTTGGGATCGCTAGAGCCTACTTATTGTTAATTTAACTTGATTTCATTCAGTTGAGGATTAGATGGCTGTGTCTATAAATGATTTTACTTTCTTATGTCTTTAGGATTTTAGATTCAGTTATTTCAGATTTTAATGTATACGTGTTTCCGCATTCATTTCTCCTACGTCAGTGATGACATGTATATGAGTGGATTGATGTCTGGTAGTCCTCTTAGTAGGATACAACAGGTGCACCGATTCGAGTCTGCTGGCCAGGCCGGGGCGCTACAGGTGGTATTAGAGCCTAGGCTTCAGATCTACCTCAGAGGCCTAGGTTTATGTCATATAAAGTCCCAAGTTACGATTTTGACCTTAAGTTGATCAATAGGTCTAAGTATTTGACCTTAGATATAAGATGGATCGGGTTGGGTGTGTGTGAGTGCGATATAATTTAATTAATGACCATACTATTCTTCTTCTTAATGTATGTAAGTTCCGTTTCGTGCAACGCATATGAGCCTGTAGTACTGTCTTTTGAATTACTGTATGCTGGTAAGTGCTGATCCTGCAAAAAGATGCCTCCCAGAAGAGAAAACCCTGGAAACGTTGGAAACAGGAATGAAAACCCTCAGCCACCGCATATGCTAATGCCCCAGGCCTTGATGGATGCATTGATTGTGATTGCGCAGGGAGTTGCTCAGCAGCAGCCCTTCCCCCCCACCACCACCTCATCACGGTATTTGGTATTATATTGAGGAAATGCGGAAGATGCATGCCCCTAGCTTTAAAAGGACCACAGACCCCGAGGTGGCAGAGTTTTGGTTAGAGGAAGTGGAAAAGTGCTTCAGGCTAGTGCAAGTGCCTGAAGAATACAAGGTGGATGTGGCCATACCTCTGCTGAGTGGCAGAGTAAACGCTTGGTGGAATGGTATCCTTCCGAAGATGACTCCCTCTATTTTTTGGAGACAGTTTGTCGAGGCTTATAAAGAGTACTATGTGCCTGAGACTACTATACTGGAGAAGATGAGACAGTTCGATAAGCTGGAGCAAGACAGGATGTCCATTTCCGATTATGCTGACAGGTTCCATGCCTTGGGAAAATTCACGCCCATGGTGTTGGAAAATAACAGAATGAAGATGCTCAAGTTCAGCAAGGTCTGAACCCCCGCATTCGGTCAGCTATAGCAGGATCCAGTATGAAGACTTTTGATGAGATGTTGGATGCCTGTTATCGGGTGGAGAGTGATTTGTGCAGATCTGAACCTAGAGAAGCTCGTGACAACAAGGGCAAGAGGTCGAGAGATGATCGGAGTGGAGGTAGACCCAGACGTTGGGTCAAATTCCCAGAAGAGGTCAGACCGGACAGTTCCAGAGGATACCGCAGCAGAGTCAGCCTGATCGTCAGGCGGCAGGTGTGTGTCCCTTTTGTTAGAAGAATCATGCCGGGGAGTGCTGGCAAAAGACTGGAGCATGTTTCAAGTGTGGTAAGACTAACCACAGAATCAAGGACTGTCCCGAGTGGAAGCAGAGGCCACAGGGAGATTCATGGCCACAGCAACAGCAGAGAGCTAGGCCCAAAGCCAATGCCAGAGTCCACGTCATGACGGATGCCGAGGCGTAGGAGAACAATGATGTCGTGACAGGTATGATTTGAGTAAAATTTTCAGTTGGTTAAGTGAAAAATTAAATTGCTTTACGTGAA
This sequence comes from Eustoma russellianum, assembly GCA_036186865.1. Classification (NCBI taxonomy): domain Eukaryota; kingdom Viridiplantae; phylum Streptophyta; class Magnoliopsida; order Gentianales; family Gentianaceae; genus Eustoma; species Eustoma russellianum. The sequence goes on from AP025060.1 coordinate 8,155,627, forward strand.
ATCTTCTGTGCTATGTTCTCTGCGATTAGGTGATATTCTAGTAAATAAAGTGCCTACGAATGTGCTATTTGATAGTGGTGCGAGTCACTCATTTACTCTAAGAAATTTGTCAAAGGACTTGATTGTCTGCCCGAGTGGCTTGAGACCCTCTTCAAAGTGCAGGCAGCTGGTGATCAAGTACTGGTCTCACATCATTAGTACAAGGACTATGAGTTGGAGTTGGATGAGAAGGTGTTTTCCTCCACATTGGTTCTGATTGTGATGCAGGATTTTGATGTGATTTTGAGCATGGATTGGTTGATTAAGTATCATGCCAACATTGACTGCAGACTTAAACAAGTGACCGTTAAGGAACCCGCGATGAATGAAGTGACGCTTCAAGGAAATGTTAAGCCGACAAAGACCCCCAAGAAAATTTATTTGACTGCGGTTAAAGCTTTCAAGGCTTTGCAAAGGGGAGCAGAGGGATTTATGGTTTATGCTATGGATGCTAAGCATGAGATTCCCTCCATTGATCAGATTTCGGTGATCAACGAATTTAAGGACGTATTTCCAGATGATTTGCCTGGAGTACCTCCATCAAGAGAAGTGGAGTTCGAAATTAACTTGATTCCAGGAGCGGAGCCTATATCTAAGGCACCTTACAGGATGTCCTCAGCCGAACTTAAGGAGTTAAAGGGAAAACTACAGAAGTTGTTGGACAAGAAGCTAATCCGTCCCAGTGTATCACCCTGGGGAGGCCCTGTTTATTTGTCAAGAAGAAGGATAGCAGTCTGCGATTATGTATCGACTACAGAGAGCGAACAAGATAACAATCAAGAATAAGTATCCTCTGCCAAGGATTGAGGATTTATTTGACCAGTTAAAGGGTGCCAGATGGTTTTCAAAAATCAATCTTCGTCAGGGATACCATCAGTTGCTGGTGAAAGCAGGTGATGTCCCTAAAACAGCTTTCCGTACTCGATATGGCATTATGAGTTTTTGGTGTGCCTTTTGGACTGACCAATGCTCCAGCAGCTTTTATGGATTTAATGAACACCGTATTCTGAGAGCAGCTAGATTGGTTTGTGGTGGTGTTCATTGATGACATTTTTGTTAGGAAATCTGACAAGATCACTGCAAAACGCGCAGCGGAAAACAAAACTTGATCTCCGATTTCCTACCAAGGATCCATGTTGTTCGTTTAATCGATGAAAGAAACGCAAAATTACCTCTAAATATTCGAAATCGGCAGATGGAAAAGGTGCGAAATCACGAACACCCTCTGTCGGTATCCACACTAATGCTTCCGCCCGGAGTGCTAGCTCTTGAAACGGCGCAGCTGAAGAACTCGGTTTTTCTCAAAAACAATTCTAGGGTTTCGTTCTTTTGTTGATTGCTTAGTGTACGAGATACACCATGCTTATACATATATATAGATATCAAATCCAATTCCAGATTGGATTGGTTTAATGCCTATCATAATCCGCACCAAATACGGATTCCGTTAGGATTAGATAAAAACCAATCAAAATCCATATCAGATATGGATTCTATTGTTATTATCCGATGATAAAATATATACATAAAAATGAAAATAATAATAATAATAATAATATTAATATCCAATATTAATATTATTAATATTAAAAATGAATAATAATAATAATTAATATCCAATATTAATATTATTAATTTATTAATCTCAGTCATACGCATTCTATGTGTGATCCGATAGGCCCATATTAATTGGCAGTTGATTAGATCTCTATTAAACCAACAAGTCGTAATTGGCCTCTTGCAAGGCATTACGACCACCCAATTAATACGAGTACAGTCCAACTAGCCTAATAATAGTACATGCATTAATCCCTTTGTCACACGATATCTAGTTTGAACATAAGTCATGGTCAGCGTCATACTTATATTGTTCAAACATATGATTACTCGATCTTAAGTAGACTGATAAAACATGATATTGATCACACTATCAATTCATTTGAGCACGGCCAGCTTTCATTCCTCCTTCATCGTCTCACTAATCGAGGGGCCCAAAGATATCTCTCTCAAAAGAGAGGGACAAATTCTATCTTGATTGTTCAATATCCTCTACATAATTTCTATCACATTCAATCATGACCTTTATTATTATCCAGTTACGGATAACGTTTGATCATGTCAAAATATAATAGTCCTTATGTTGGAAACTATGACAATCTCAAGTCAAAGGATTAAAACATGACTATCATGAGATTTACTTATGACGCTAATCCATGTAGTAATCTCATGATGGGTCTATCCAATACACTGTTCTCTAACAAGTATCTATGAGATTGATTCGTATCACCATACACATAATCATCTCATGATTATCAAATCAATACTCATACTGATTATAAATTATTTTATCTCTAACAATAATGAATCAGGGACATATATCAAAATTGTGTAACATACTAACCAACAATAATGATAATAAAACCTCTTTTATTAATAATAAATGCATAACATATATCCAAATCATGGCCTAGGGCACATACACTAACAATCTCCCACTTGCACTAGGCCTACAAATATCTGAGACCCATAGATCTAGTGTGCTGATCATGCTTGACCCGTGAGAGAGGCTTAGTCAATGGATCCGCTATGTTATCGTTTGTGTCAACTTTGCATATCTTGACATCTCCTCTATCGATGATGTCTCGAATGAGATGGTAGCGTCTGAGTATATGTTTAGATCTCTGATGAGACCTAGGCTCTTTTGCTTGTGCTATGGCACCATTGTTGTCACAATAAATGTCCACAGGATTTGCAATGCTAGGTACCACTCCTAGCTCAGTGATGAACTTCTTCAACCAAACTGCTTCTTTAGCTGCATCTGATGCTGCTATATACTCAGCCTCTGTTGTAGAATCAGCCACAGTGCTTTGTTTTGAACTCTTCCAACTAACAGCTCCACCATTCAATGTGAATACAAAACCGGACTGCGATCTGAAATCATCTATGTCGGTTTGGAAACTAGCATCTGTGTAACCATTTACAACTAACTCGTCATCCAAACCTCCATAAACCAAGAATACATCTTTAGTCCTTCTGAGGTACTTAAGAATATTCTTGACAGCTGTCCAGTGACCTTCACCAGGGTCAGCTTGATATCTACTTGTTGTGCTCAATGGATATGAGACATCTGGTCTAGTACATAACATGGCATACATGATCCTATAGCAGAAGCATAAGGAATTTTATTCATTCGATCTCGCTCATCAGATGTCTGAGGACATTGATTCTTGCTAAGATGAATGCCATGAGACATAGGCAGGAATCCTTTCTTGGACTCTTGCATGTTGAACCTCTTCAACATTTTATCTATGTATGTACTTGACTCAAGCCTATTATCCTTTTAGATCTATCTCTATAGATCTTGATACCAAGGATATAGGTAGCCTCACCCAAGTCCTTCATTGAAAATGAATTCCCTAACCAAGCCTTAACCTTTTGCAAGGTAGGGATATCATTCCCAATAAGCAATATGTCATCCACATATAAGACCAGAAACACTACTGCACTCCCACTAACCATCTTGTAAACACAAGGTTCATCTTCATTCTTGATGAAACCAAAGTTCTTAACTGTTTCATCAAAACGAAGATTCCAGCTTCGAGATGCTTGCTTCAATCCATAGATGGACCTTTGAAGCTTGCAAACCTTCTTTGAATTCTCAGGATTTACAAAACCCTCAGGTTGTGTCATGTACACATCCTCGAGTAAATTTCCATTAAGGAAAGCAGTTTTGACATCCATTTGCCATATCTCATAATCATAGTATGCTGCAATGGCAAGGAGAATTCGAATAGACTTAAGCATAGCTACTGGTGAAAAGGTTTCATCATAGTCTATACCATGAGTTTGCTTGAAACCTTTAGCCACAAGCCTTGCTTTGTAGGTTTGCACATTTCCATCCATGTCAGTTTTCTTCTTGAAAACCCATTTGCAACCAATAGTCTTAATACCCTCTGGAGGATCAATTAAAGACCAAACTTGGTTATCAAACATGGATTGCATCTCAGAATTCATGGCTCCAAGCCATTTATCTGAATCTGGACCTGACACAGCTTCCTGATAGGTAGTAGGCTCATCTTGATCTATGAGCATAACTTCACTATCATCAGTCACAAGAAATCCATATCTCTCTGGCTGACGATGTATCCTATCAGATCTGCGTTGGACTTGTGTTACATTTTCAGGCTCCACAACTGTTTGTGGTTCTGAAATTGTCTCTAAAGACGGTTCAATGATATCTTGTGGAACTTGAGTTTCCTCAAGTTGTACTATACTCCCACTTCTCTTAGAGAAACTCCTTTTCCAAAAAGACTCCATTTCGAGCAACAAACACTTTGTTCTCTGAGGGAATATAGAAATAGTACCCTTTAGTTTCTTAGGATACCCCACAAAAATACATTTGATAGATTTGGAGCTAGCTTATCTGACACTAATCTTTTCACATAAGCTTCACAACCCCAAATCTTAAGAAAAGACAAACTGGGTCTCTTACCAGTCCACATCTCATATGGTGTCTTTTCAACCGCTTTAGATGGTACACGGTTCAAAATGAATGCAGCTGTCTCCAAGGCATAACCCCAAAAATAAAGGAAGATCTACTTGACCCATCATAGATCGAACCATATCTAATAAAGTTCGATTTCTCCTTTCAGAAACACCATTCCATTGTGGAGTTCCTGGAGGAGTCAACTGTGAAACGATTCCACAATTTCTTAGATGTTGGTCAAATTCTTGGCTCAAATATTCACCACCTCGATCTGATCGAAGTTTTAATTGTCTTACCAAGTTGATTTTGTACTTCATTTTGAAAAGTTCTAAACATTTCAAAAGACTCATGCTTATGTTTCATTAGGTAGACATAGCCATACCTACTGAAATCATCAGTAAAAGTAATGAAATACTGAAATCCTCCTCTGGCACTAATGCTGATTGGGCCGCATACATCTGTATGTACCAAGCCCAATAAGTCATTAGCCCTTTCACTATGTCCAGTAAAAGGGTCTTTGTCATCTTTCCAAGCAAACAAGACTCGCAATTTTCAAATGATTCAAAATCAAATGAATCTAATAATCCATCTTGATGGAGTTTAGATACGCGCTTCTCATTTATATGGCTAAGGCGACAATGCCATAAATATGCAGGGTTTAATTCATTTGGCTTAGTTCTCTTTGAAGATATGTTATAAATATTACCGTCATTGGAATCATCAAGGTTAAGGACATAAATGCCATTATAACTACTTGCAATACAATAAAGCAAGTCATTTTTATCAAAAATAGAACACTTCTTATTTTTAATTAAAAATGAATAACCTTCATCATCCAAAACAGATACTGAAATAAGATTCCTACTCATAGTAGGAACATAAAAGCAATTGTTTAAAACTAACAAAAGCCCATTGGGCAAGACAAGCTCATAGGTCCCTACAGCTATAGCAGCAACTCTTGCTCTATTGCCAACACGTAGGTCCACCTCGCCCTTCTTCAGCATCCTACTCCTTTTGAGCCCCTGCATATTTGTACAAATATGGGATCCACATCCAGTATCTAATACCCAGGAAGAAGAAGTAGATAAATTAATTTCTATAACATAAATACCTGAAGATGTAGTCGTACTACCCTTCAGCTTCTTCAACTCCTCCAAATAAACATCACAATTTCTTTTCCAATGCCCAGGCTTGTTGCAATGGAAACAAGTTCCTTCCTTAGGAACCTTTGCCTTGGGACCAGGTTTCGGTTTAGCTTGACCCTTGGACCCTTTTGCACCCTTTGCACTTTGGCTTACCCTTGCCTTTACCTTTCTTTTTCATTGCTTGATATTGACACTCAATACATGGGTAGGCTTTTGATATTCCCCTCAGCAGTTTTGAGCATACCATGTAGCTCAGGAATGGACTTTTCCATATTATTCATATTGTAGTTCATGACGAACTGAGAAAAACTGCTAGGCAAAGAGTGTAGGATCAAATCCGTGCGAGTTCCAAACTCAGGGGATATCCAAGTCTTGCAAGGTGATCTATATAGCCTTTCATCTTCAAAACATGAGCGCTAACAGATTCACCTTCAGACATCTTACAGTCAAAAAGTGCAACAGCGGTGTCGAACCTATCCTGCCTAGCCTGTTGTTGGAAAGCTTGTTTGAGATGCACACTCATCTCATAAGCTTCTAAGTGTTCCAGGTCTTTCTGAAGTCCTGGACACATAGTTGCCAACATAAGACATCCTATGTCGTTGGAATCTTCCACATGCTTCTTATACTTTTCTTAGCAACAGAAGCATCAGCAGGAGGGGGTTCAGGGACAGGGTCATCGAGCACGTAGGACTTCTTTTCTTGCTTGAGAACAATTCTCAAGTTTCGAAACCAGTCAACAAAATTAGTCCCACATTCTTGTTTTTCCTTCTCAAGGATAGATCGCAGATAAGGTGGAATTGTTATTAGCAGCCATTTATGATCTACAAAACATGCAAAGTAACACTTTATTAATAATGAGGTTAAAATTTATAAAACTCCACTAAAACATAACCCTCAAAAGAAATATTTTAGTGAGCTAAGATCCATATTTGACTTAATTCTAAACTCAGCTTTGGCATGACGCTTAAAATTAAGTTATTTAGGTAGGTAACTTCTTTACCAATTACATCTCATGTAACTCTTAGAATTTATGGAATAATGACATCATATATCATTGTATGTTAGATTCCATCTAATGCCTTGGGCCCAAAACCGTTTTGATAGCCCAATTAAGTCTAACCAATTTTAAACATATGAGTAGCACTATTACTCATCCTACGTAGCTAGGAATGTTTAAAGCACATTGCTTTGGCAATACCTACTTTAATACAATCCCAGTTTTAATAGGTGTTTAAGACATGGATGGCATCAAGACTTAAATTATTAATGAGGGTTCAACTTAGTTTATGTCTTGCATTGCATATCATTATATCGTAGCATCCTATATGCATATATATATCTATCATCCACGCATCTCATACAAAATGATAAATATGTAAACGTGACATAGCATGGCCAAACTAAATATGATCTTCATGAGACCAAATGAAGATCATAAAGGAAACCCTATGTGAAAGACTTCCTATTACAACATTTGCAATGATACATATCTTCTTGTTGAGCTCGTGCCTCCATCTCCATGGAATCCACTCGTCCTTGGTATGTGTCGCCATCACCACTTTTGTAGCTTGATTCTTCATTTATTACAATAATAAAGAAAAACCTAACTACTTGTATAATAAAATACAACAAAACTACAGCGGCACGCAGGCCATAATAACCCAAAACAAAATATGACTAAGTCAATCACATAGGTCCTGAGGCCATGCTATGCACCATGCAAAGACATCAACAATTATAATATATTTACACAAACATATTATAACAAAATATATATTGACATTCTTAATGTCACGGTAACGAACTATAGGGTGTACGCATACGGTGGTGTTCATTGATGACATTTTTGTTAGGAAATCCGATAAGAACACTGCAAAAACGCGCAGCGGAAAAACAAAACTTGATCTCTGATTTTCTACCAAGGATCCATGTTGTTCGTTTAATCGATGAAAGAAACGCAAAATTACCTCTAAAGATTCGAAATCTGCAGATGGAAGAGGTGCGAAATCACAAACACCCTCTGTCGGTATCCACACGAACGCTTCCGCCCGAAGTGCTAGCTCTTGAAAAGGCACGGCTGAAGAACTCGGTTTTTCTCAAAAACGATTCTAGGGTTTTGTTTTTTTGTTGATTGCTTAGTGTACGAGATACACCATGCTATATACATATATATAGATATCAAAATCCGATTCCAGATCGGATTGGTTAATGCCTATCATAATCCCACCAAATACGGATTCCGTTAGGATTAGATAAAAACCAATCAAAATCTATATCAGATATGGATTCTATTGTTATTATCCGATGATATAAATATATACATAAAAAAATGAAAATAATAATAATAATTAATATCCAATATTAATATTATTAATATTAAAACGATAATAATAATAATAATAATTAATATCCAATATTAATATTATTAATATTATTAATCTCAGCCATACGCATTCTTATGTGTGATCCGATAGGCCCATATTAATTGGCAGTTGATTAAATCTCTATTAAACCAACAAGTCATAATTGGCCTCTAGCAAGGCATTACGACCACCCAATTAATACGAGTAAAGTCCAACTAGCCTAATAATAGTACATGCATTAATCCCTTTGTCACACGATATCTAGTTTGAACATAAGTTATGGTCAGCGTCATACTTATATTGTTCAAACATATGATTACTCGATCTCTAAGTAGACTGATAAAACAAATGATATTGATCACACTATCAATTCATTTGAGCACGGCCATGCATTTCACAGTCTCACTAATCGAGGGGACTCTCTCAAAAGAGAGGGACAAATTCTATCTTAATTGTTCAATATCCTCTACATAATTTCTATCACATTCAATCATGACCTTTATTATTATCCAGTTACGGATAACGTTTGATCATGTCAAAATATAATAGTCTTTATGTTGGAAACTATGACAATCTCAAGTCTAAGGATTAAAACATGACTATCATGAGATTTACTTATGACGCTAATCCATGTAGTAATCTCATGATGGGTCTATCCAATACACTGTTCTCTAACAAGTATCTATGAGATTGATTTGTATCATCATACACATAATCATCTCATGATTATCAAATCAATACTCATACTGATTATAAATTATTTTATCTCTATAACAATAATGAATCAGGGACACACATCAAAATTGTGTAACATACTAACCAACAATAATGATAATAAAACCTCTTTTATTAATAATAAATGTATAACATAAATATCCAAATCATGGCCTAAGGCACATACACTAACAATTTTGGTATACTCCCCTAATGAGTAGTCGCATGCGGAGCATTTGAGAATGGTGTTGGAGATTCTGAGGCAGCAGAAGCTATATGCCAAATTTAGCAAATGTGAATTTTGGCTAAGGAGTGTGACCTTTCTCGGTCACATGATTTCTGAGGATGGAATTTCAGTGGATCCTAAGAAAGTGAAAGCAATCACTGAATGGCTGAGACCTACGAATGTGACAGAAGTCAGAAGCTTCTTAGGTCTGGCAGGCTACTACAGGAAATTTGCCGAAGGATTTTCAAAGATTGCAGTTCTATTGAGCCGACTACCCAGAAGAAAACTAAGTTTGAGTGGACTGCAGAATGTGAGTAAAGCTTTTCTGAACTCAAAAAAGATTGACCACGGCCCCAGTGTTAGCACAACCCTCCGGCACCGATGGCTTTGTGATCTATACTGATGCGTCCAAGAAAGGACTAGGTATGTATATAATTACAACTGTTGTATTGTGTATATACCGGACGTGAATTAACTTTCTGTTTATAGGTTGTGTCCTGATGCAAAATAGACGAGTTATTTCTTATGCTTCGAGACAGCTGAAACCTTATGAGCAGAATTATCCGATGCATGACTTGGAGCTCGCAGCAGTAGTGTTTGCCCTTAAGATTTGGAGACACTACTTATATGGAGAAAAATGTGCAGTGTTCCCTGATCACAAGAGCCTGAAATACTTATTTCCGCAGAAAGAGTTGAATATGAGACAGAGGAGATGGTTAGAGTTACTTAGAGATTATGACTTAACCATCAACTATCACCCTGGTAAAGCCAATAGAGTGGCAGACGCGTTGAGCAGAAAGTCTAACCACGCAAGACAATCCCCATTGGAGCGGGAGATTGAAGAGTTTGGTCTGGCTGTTGTGGACTCAGTGGTGAATGTCCTTACAGCCCTGTCTATAACCCCAGGCTTGGTAGACAGAATTAAAGAAGGTCAGTATGATGATGTGTCACTGAAGGAAATCCGTGACAAATTGAAAATGGAACCAGTAAAAGATTTTCAGTTGAGAAAAGATGGAAGTTTATGGTTTTAGAACATGCTATGCGTACCAGACAATGAAAAGCTTCGAAGAGAATTGTTGAGTGAAGCTCATAACTCAAGGTTGTCTATTCACCCTAGAAGCACAAAAATGTATAAGGACCTCAAAAAGAATTATTGGTGGATAGGGATGAAGAGTATTGTGGAATATATTGAGAGGTGTCTGGTATGTCAGCAGGTCAAACCGGAGCATCAGCGACCTGGTGGCTTGATGATGCCACTGGAGATTCCAAAATATAAGTGGGAACATATGACTATGGACTTTGTGATGGGTTTGCCCTGAACTCAGAATGGAAATGAGATTATTTGGGTGATTGTGGATCGTCTGACGAAGACAACGCATTTCCTGGCTATGCCGAATGGTACGCTCCTACGAGAAATTGGCAAACCTATATGTGGATAATATTGTGAGTTTGCATGGAGTTCCTTTCAGTATCGTGTCAGGCTGTGATCCCAGGGTCAATTCTAAGTTTTGGACAATTTTCAGAAAGCTATGTGCACTGATTTGAGGATGAGCACAACTTATCACCCTCAGACGAATGGACAGTCCGAGAGGACCATTCAAACTTTGGAAGATATGTTGAGAGCATGCGCGTTGGACTTTAAAGGGAACTGGGATAACATGTTGAAGCTGATGGAATTCTCATATAATAATAGTCACCATAGTGCGGTTGGTATGGCACCATTTGAGGCTCTATACGGACGAAAGTGCAGATCCCCAGTTTGTTGGGACGAAGTTGGGGAAAGGACGATCACTACACTAGAGTTGATCGAGCAGACTATCGGGAAAGTGAAGATTATAGAGAAAGACTAAAGGTGGCACAAGATCGCAGTAAGAGTTGGGCGGATTCTAAAAGACGGCCCTTGGAGTTCGAGGAAGGTGAAAAGGTTTATCTGCGAGTTTAACCAACTAAGGGAGTTGCAAGATTCGGGATGAAGGACAAGTTAAGCCTTCGGTATATTGGCCCATATGAGGTGTGTGGCAGAGTCGGAGAAAGAACATATCAATTAGCACTGCCTCCAGTTTTATCGCAAGTCCACAATGTGTTTCATGTTTCTCAACTAAGGAAGTACGTGACGGATCCAAGTCATGTTCTTGAAGCTCAACTGTTGGAGATTAGGGATGATGTCTCGTACGAAGAGTACCCTGTGAAGATTATAGACAAGAAGGATCAAGTTCTACGCAAACGTGTGATTCCGTATGTCAAGATTCAGTGGAGCAATCATAGGGAGCATGAAGCCACATGGGAACTTGAGGAGCAGATGAAGGAGTTGTATCAATACCTCTTCTGATAAGGTACGTCAGTTTCGAGAATGAAACTTTTTGTAAGGGGGATGGAATGTTATGCCCCGCACCCTTTGGAGCGTAATTAAATGAGGGAAGCATTATAGGAAATTAACAATCAATTAAATTTGGATTAAAATAATAGAATTTAAGAGTTGAAGAAAAAGGGATTAAGTAAAATACAATTTAGAAATTCCAATTTTGCCCTTCCCTATAATAAAAATCGAAAAGGGGCGTCAATTTCCCCATTCCTCTTAGAAACGTTGACTCCTTTTTCCCTCAAGAGCCCTAGTCGACCTCCATAGCATAGAGGTGAAGGAGATAGTCTTCAAGAATCGATCCGAATCCCGCATGTTTTTCAATCCGATTATAGTAATCAAAGACAAGTAACTTCTTATAATTCTTACGATTTGTGAAGGAAAAGGCCCTACTTTTGTACCAAAATTGGATCACCATGCAGTATTATATCCGTGTTATCTACATGTGAATTCTGTGAAATTTCTGTGGTTTTGGATTTGATGTTTTGGCCCATTGTATGTTGAAAATCTAGTTTGATGTGGGTGAATATGTGAATTCTTGCAAATCCCTATCCCTTGAATCCGCTTGCTGTAATTTTACTGTTGTGATTAGGCTTGAGGGGGAAAGGTGGGGATTCTTAGGTTCATTGGGTTGAAATCCTGGTGTTTGGGCTTGAATCCTTGGAATGTATGTGTGTAGTGTTCATTTTGTAGTTGAACCACGAAAGGATAGCAGGGATTAGCTTGGAATGATTGGGGTGAAGTTTGGGGATGGTTGAATATTTGGTTCTGTAGATTTTTAGCAGAAATCGCGAAGTTTTTCTGGAAATTGAGGACATTGATCGATCGATGGTCATCGTATGATGTCGATCGATCGATCGATATGGGCAGAAGAATCAATTGATGTGAGGCGAAAAGTTTCTGACGGACTTCAATCGATTGTTGTTAGGGTACGAAGTCACTTCGATCGATCGATGTAGGCAGAAGGATTGACTGATGTAAGATAGAAAGTTTCTGATGCACTTCGATCGATCGATGTTTAGGAATCAAGTCACATTGATCGATCGATGTAGGGTATGATGTCAACCATTTTCTTGGGAAAAATAGAAGAAAGAAAGGGAAGTTAGAGGACCAATTGGGTGACATTAGAGGCTTCTTTGGGACGTGTTTGAGGTTAGTTTAAGTCTTGGGAATGTGTCTTAAGATGATTAATCAACGGTGAGATTTCACGAGGTATTTGAACTAGACTTCAGTGTAAATGGTCGAAGGGGGGCTAAGGATGAATGCTTGAGGTTTCGATCAGGGTTCAAACGGAGTGTGTGAGGTTGACTAATTCGTCCCCGGTGTTTTCTAAGATGAATGTTAATGTTGAGGTAGACGTGAGCATGTAGAGGTATGCCTGACTATGTAAATAAGATGAGGCTCAAGTGATTGAATGACATGTTTGAGTGTGCGTCTTTGCATCATGACATCTGCATTCGCATTATGTTTTGATAAAAGATGTGCCTTCGCACAGGGTATAAGTACTTTGCGAAATGAGATGTGATGTGTTACAGGGTTAAAGACAAGTTGTAGCCATCGCAGGGTATACAGTGAGCTATAATGTGACACAGGGTATAAAGGCAAGCTGTGGATCATTACAGGGTATAAAGTTAAGCTGTGATGTGTCACAGGGCATAAAGATAAGCTGTGTCCCATCACAGGGTATAAAGTCATGTGACCGAGCATTATGACATGCATTCCACTGTTTTGAAAAGTATTGTACGAGCATATGTGATGTGTAGGTTAGAGCATATTTGACATGGCATGCATCGTATGTCCCGTTCCGGTAGGATTGCTATGGGATTGCTATGTAAGTGACTCGGTGTTTACTTGTGCATTACTTGTTTCTCTTCTTTTATTATGCAATAAATCACAAATTTTGATCAACTCAGGGCATGTGCCCTATCTCCCCTTGATATTGATATTTACTCACGTCTTGCCATGTGATGATCCCGTACGTCTTATAAGCGGGTTACTTGCTAGCATTTTTTCGCTAAGGGTTCTACCCCATTGTTTTGCAGATGAGCCCGAGTATGACATGATTTTCATTGAGGACGACGGCGAGTGGGCTGAGTGGGGTGCTTAGAGCTTATCTTGGGATCTCTATAGCCTACTTATTATTAATTTAACTTGATTTCATTCAGTTGAGGATTAGATGGTTGCATCCATAAATGACTTTACTTTCTTATGTCTTTGGGATTTTAGATTCAGTTATTTCAGATTTTAATGTATACATGTTTCCGCATTCATTTCTCTTACGTCAGTGATGACATGTATGTGAGTGGATTGACATCTGGTAGTCCTCTTAGTAGGCTACAACGGGTGCACCGGTTCGAGTCCGCTGGCCGGGCCGGGGCGCTACATAAATATATTCTTCTTTTATGACATGTTACATATTACATATAAATAAGTCACTTTCACCTCTTAACATGTTTAATATACATATAATGTACATAAGTATATTTAAGCCATTTCACCCCAAAAAGAAACATGTTGGCCGAATTTCAATATATATGTATATTTGTATTTTCTATTCTTTTCATGTACTTATTTATTCTATATTCTTGGACTTGTGCTCAAACCTTTATATAAAACTCACGTCTATATTTATAATATGCATTGAAGCTATTTATCTTCTAATTAATGCTTATGGCCGAAATTTATATACTCAATTATTATATATATTTTTCATAACTATATATATATACACACGTTCATATTCATGTGATAAAATCATTTATACCTAAAATAATCTTTAGTTCGTGTAGTATGTAAGTGTATATATCAACATACATTATATTTATCCATAATAATTCATTTGTGTCTTTATAACATATAAATAAATCATTTCTACCAAAAATAAGTTTTTGCCCGTATGTATATTACATGAAATGCTTATTTCATATTATTGTATATATATACCACTTTTATGTATCATGGTCGTAGGTCATACATACATACATATATATATATATACATATTTACATTAATTTCCTATGTCATATTATTGTATATGTTTATTCCACTTTTCCATGTCATGGCCGTGTATTATATATATATATATATATATATATACGTATATCTATTTTCATACTCTATACATATAAGGGCTCAATATACCTAAGAAGACAATTTTTATTTCAAAAACATCATTATGGCTGTGTCTTTGATATATGTCCTACTTATACATATATTTTCATATCATATACACAGATATACTTATAATATGTAAGTAACCCATTTAAATCCCAAGATATAATATAACCATATGTATGTGTGCATAAAAATATTCATCTATATTTTTCTATTACTCACACATATATTCGTATGGCATGGTTTATATATTTACATATACATATTCTTATATCTTAGGCATATGTGCATATATAATATATACTAAATACATTATAGCATAAAAAGTCTATATAGCCGTGTATAATAGAAGTATATAAAAGTGTATATTGCATAAAAATGTATTTTTCATATGCTTGCAAAGAAATCTTGAACATAACTTATAGATGATCCATCTTAAATATAAGCATAAATACGTAGATCTTTGAAAATCCATGAAGGATCTAGGAAGAGTACTTGCCTTCACCACTTTTTCTTACACTTTAAAGTGTTGTTCTTCACTTGGTTTTGAAGAAAAAACCTTCTCCCTCACCTTGTTCAAGCCACGGTTCCACAAAAAATGAAAAATTAGTGTACAACTTGGAGAAATAGATAAAGGGAAAGAAATACATACTTATTTTAGATGATATTCTCACCTCACTACACCTTGTTGTGACCCCTAAATTTTTGGCCTTGATGTTTATAAATAGAGAGTATGTTGTAGTTAGTGTTTTGGAGGTGTGTATGAGATGAAGAAAAGAAAAAACCACACCTTATTCCACGCCTTGGAATTTTCGGCCAATACACCCAAAAATAGAGACTTGTTTTTCTTGCTTGGAAGATGAAGAAAAATGTTGTGAATTGACTTGGAGGATGTTTGAATGAAATGAAGAAAAGAAATTCCTCCTTTGCTTGTTGTACTCACAGTTTAATGAGGAGAAGGAGGAGTTTGGGAAGACTTGTTGTTTGGAGGAGGAAAGAGCGTGTAAGAGATAAGAGGGTAGAAGATGAGATGAGTGAAAAAATGGAAATGAGAAAGAGAGAGAGTGTAGGCGTTGGAGATATAAGAAAAGGAAGAGGAGAAGAAAGTAAAATAAGTGGAGTTGTTGGTGGAATGAAAGGTGTAAGAAAAGGAGTGTTGAATTGAAGTGGAGTGGGATGGAGGAATAAAAAGAAAATGTAGTGGGGAAAAGGGGAGTGTCAAACGAATTTTGATGGGGGAAGAAAAAGTGAATAAAGTAGAATAGAAAAAGAATAGGGGATAATGGTGGATTTGAAGTGTGTAAGAAATGGTGTAGAAAAGTAGAGGAGAGATGGTGACTTGTGGGAGGGGTAGGGCCGGCCTAGGATTTTTGGGGAAGAGAAAAATTTGTCTTTTGTGCCATGTAGGATAGATTGGGAGAAAATATGATAAAAGTGTGTATTGGAATTGTCGTATCGGGTATTTTTATTTGATTTAATTTATATCTACCGACTTAGGTTGCTATCGACTAATTTATTTAAATCGTATCGTATATCCAAAATGTTCGTTATCTAATCCTGTCAAGTCTCGCTATATCCATTAACTTTGTCGTTTGGTTATTTTACCGAGCGTTTCTAACCCCGATATTTAATGTTGATGTCTTTATTAATCCTAAATAAAATTTAAATTCTACCAAAATTTTATCAACATCACATTTGCGTTCTATTTTCCATCATTTTATTTTATTTTCCACTGACCCGGAAATGCAGGTCATAACAATACATTATTAATAGTGAAAGAAGAATCACCAATTTCTTCATGTCCAAGGATTTTGGCTCTCCCATTGCCAAAATGCACCGTTCCACCATCTTGGAGCTTGAGCTTGGTGAACAAGGTTTTGTCTCCGGTCATGTGTGTTGTACATCCGCTGTCCATGAGCCATTTGGTTCCTTCTTCTTTGGCTACTCCATTTATCTTGAGAGCCTACAAAACCAAGAGATTTATGCATTAGTACCCATTGATGGTTGGGTCCTTTAGGGTTAGCTTGTCGACCCTTAGGCTTCCAAACATACATACTATCAAATCTAGCTCTACGTGCATTTTTCACATGTCCTATTTTGTTACAATGAAAACAAGTGGGTACATGCCTTGGTTTATAAGATGATAAGCCATGTTGTGTTTTTTCTTATTGGCTTTTTCCTTAATGCCTTAGCCTTAATGGAAGAATGTGATGAATTAAATCTGAAACCGGATTTATCATTTCCAATGCTTTGATTTCCAAGTAATTTGTCTAGATTATTTTTACCATTGAATAGTTTTTGTAAGTTTTATCTTAGTCTCTCACATTCTTTCCTAATTTCCACATTTTCAAGAGCTACGGTTTTATGCATGGTGAGTATGATTTCATGATCTTGATACATCAAAATATTCTTATCATGCAATCTCTTGTTTTCTAGTATGCATTTTTTAAATTCTTTCTTCAAGTGTTTATATTTTAAATTCAGTTTTTCAAACTCATCTTGCAAATCTCCTATTTCATCTTGTAAATTTGAAGAGTTAGAGTTTACCTCAAGGTCGTTTTCAATTGCCATGAGACAAGTATGTTGTGCTTTGGATTCTCAACTATTGCAACAAGTCCAACATCCTTGTCTTCACTTTCTTCTCTTTCCGATTTGTAAAGAAGATCATCCCACGTGGTGACCTCCACATTTAGGGCTTTCTTCTTTGGAGGAAAGACCTTCTTTTCTTGCTTTTGCGGCTCCTTGCCATGGCAGACGGCAATGAATTGTCCGGGTCGACCGCACCTATAGCAATTTTCATTTGCTTCTTTGTCCTTGGGTGGTCTCTTGAAAAACTTTCTTGCTTGGGCCTTGTTTCTTGTAGCCATTCTTCTAAATTTTCTTACTAGAAGAACAACTTCCTCATTCGATTCATCGGACTCTGCTACCAATCCTTTGTGTGATGCTTGTATGGGCTTGATAGGGTTCATCCTATTTTGTTCATCAATAAGAATTTCATGAGTAAGAAGATTACCGGATAGCTCATCAAGAGTAAGAGTCTTGAGATTATTTGATTCGGTGATGGAGGTGACTTTAGGTGTCCATTCTTTTGGCAAAGAGTTGAGGAGTTTTGAAACAAGGTCTTCATTTGAGATTTTCTTGTCCACCATGGAAAGTTGATTCACTATTCGAGTGAATCAGTCGATTGTCTCCTCAATCTTTTCACCACTCTTCATCCCGAACATTTCATATTCCTTGATGAGCATTAGTCATTTTAGCCCTTCTTACTTACTCAAACCATTCGTGTATCATTTCCAGCCTTTTCCATGCTTCATGGGCTGTTTCAAGACCTTGAAGTCTTATTAGCTCGGTGGTGGTAAGAACATTTGAAAGAATATCGAATGCTTTAGCATTGATGGCGAAGTTTATCTTTTCTTTGTTGGTGCAGTCATCCGCATCTTTGAATATTGATTCTCCTTTTGAGTTAATAATCATAGGAACTTTGATTCCTTTGACAACGACTCTCTATATATCAAATCCATACCGTTTCAAATGATTGATCATTCGAAATTTCCACAAAGAATAATTTTGGGCATCAAGCATAGGTGCTTTAGTGTTTGATCCTGAGAATAGTGCAGTTGGCTTAGAAGTTGAGGTGTAGGATGAAGAGGTTGTCATTGCTATGATCTTTAACTTTGCTAATTGGAAAGATTGGCCAAGCAATCAAGGTTGGGCTCTGACATAATTATTAGGTCCGTAACACACTCTAGATGAAGTGGATAGAGTGTTAGGCAATTTTGTGGAATTTTCTTGTTTGGCTCAACTCAAATGGAATTCAAAATCAAAGCAAGAATGGGAGATGAGAGACAATGAATGAATACACCAGATATATGGTGGTTCGAATCGTAAATGATTCTACTCAACTACTACTTTGTTACCAAAGTGTATTTTCAACAACTACTCTTCCTATTAAAGCTAATAAGAACAATCACAGCAATACTTACACTAACAACTTAGTGTAGGAAATCACAACAACAACTTATTGCACAAAATACCTTTGTGCAACTACAACAACCACAGCTCTAAGCAAGCACAACTTCTTGCTACCTCACAACTTCAACAAAATTCTCTCAAGAACTTTCTCACAGTGGGTTAAAGGAAGTAATGGGGATCACACTTTCTCACTAGTCTAAACACAAGAAAGAGATCAAATATTTATGCTTCCTCTTGTGTTAGACTCACCATCTCTCAATATACAACAATTAAGAACAAAGAAAAGCTTAACAAGCTTTAAGCTCTTTTACATATATGAGAGAAATATACAACAATAAAGAGTGAAGCTTGATGATGGTGAAAGTGTATTTTTGCCTCATCTAAGCTTCATCCATTTATAGGAGGTGTTCACCATGTTTTTGGAACCTCCACCATGTCTTCAACTCCATCAAATGTCTAGAAAATGTCTGATTAGTCTTTAGCCACTTTATTAAGTGATTTGATCCTCAATAGCCAACCTAGAATAGCTTAGACATGGATATAATAGTCAAGGAAGCATGTGTAAGGTTAGAGAAAAGTCCACAACAAATTTGAGCAAGATTGGAAAGAGAAAACACCATGAATCTCCCTTGGATTTTGTTCCAACGTTCATAAAAATTTGAATTCTGGGGGACATCGATCGATCGAAGTGCCTGGGCTGAGAGATCGATGTCCTCCATAGAGTTTCTAATTTTGAACCTGATTGACATCGATCGATCAAAGTCTCCCCTAGAGAGACTGATGTGACGTCGATCGATCGATGTCTCCTGGACTGAGAGATCGATGTTGGAAAGAACTTTCTAGTTTGAAATTTCCTGATATCGATCGATCGAAGTCTCTCTTGGAGAGACTGAAATGGTATCGATCGGTCCCTAAATTTGAGGGTTCAATGTCTGACAGAGAGCTTATGATTTTGGACTTCTGTCACATCGATCGATCGAAGTCTCACCTTTAGAGACTGAAGTCACTTCGATCGGTCGATGTCCCATGTTTTGAGAGATCGATGTTGGACAGTAAAGTTCCAACCTTAACCATTTATGACATAATGTATTTTTCTCATTTTGCATCAAATCTCAAGTGTAAATTTAACTCATTTAAAACATCTTCACATCATCAAAACATTTTATATCTTAGCAGATATGTACTAACCTGGCCTCATTTCTTTCTATCTTTTCTCGGATAAAATGTATGTCAATTTCCACATGCTTTGATTTGTCATGTTAAACTTGTAGGACCTCAGGCGCTACCAACTCTTCCAAAACCAATTGGTGAAAGGAGATGCGCATACCCTAGCCTTATAGTGCATTCAACACACACAAGTGCCCACGGCATTCGACTGTGACTTGGCCCACACGTCCTACGCGCCATAGGACAATTGCTGCACCCAATAAAACTGGGTTCTCTGCCATACTGATTGCATAGACAATGTTGCATTAGATTTGGATTGTAAGCTTATCTTTATATGAAGGTCTTCAAGTACTCTCCTGATCCAAATCCTTTCACATATTCCTAATGCAAGTGTCCTCAGCTCAGCTTTTACGCTGCTCCTCGACACTACAGGTTGTTTCTTGCTCCACCATGTAACCTAGTTTCCCCAAAGATTTGTTCCATAACCTGTAGTTGACCTCATGTCAGTCTTGAATCCAGTCCAGTCTGCATCTATCTTGATACTCCGATCTGTGCTCTTTCTGAAACATAGTCCTTGTCGTGGTGCATTCTTGAAGTAGCTGAGAATTATAAGTGCAGCGTGGAGATGCTCATTAGTAGGACTGTGTATGTATTGCGATACAAAACTAACTGCATAACATATATCCGACTTTGTGTGTGATAGATAGATTAACTTTCCAACGATTTTTTGATAACTAAGTTTATTGGTTGGAGTAGTAATCCACTGCTCTCTTGGCTTATGTCCAGGTTCAACTGGAGTGTTTGCTGGTCTGCATCCGAGCATATCGGTTTCCTTTAGAAAATCAAGAATGTGCTTTCTTTGTGAAATAAACATCCTTTCTTTGTTTCTAGCAATTTCTATCCCTAGGAAATATCTTAACTTACCTAGATCTTTCATTTCAAATTGCCCTGATAGTTGTGTTTTAATATTGTTTATGCTGAGGTCATCATTCCCTGTAATTATAATGTCATCTACATATAACATTAGTATAGTCAGCTCTCCCTTAGGTGAAATTTTGGTAAACAGTGTGTGATCACTATGACTTTAGCTAAATTTCAGGTAGGTCACTACTTTAGTAAAGGCCTTGAACTAAGCCCCAGGTGATTGCTTCAACCCATATAATGATTTTATTAATTTGTAGACTTTATTTTTATTGGTTTCATTATTAAACCCTGGTGGATTCTCATATAAACTTCCTCAACTAAATCTTTGTTCAGAAAAGCATTTTTTACATCTAATTGGTAGAGTTCTCAGTCTAAATTAACTGCTATAGAGAGGATGACCCGAATGGTGTTCAATTTAGCCACTGGTGCAAATGTTTCTAAGCAGTCTACTCCATATATTTGTGTGAATCCTTTCTCTATTAATCTTGACTTATATTTATTTAATGTTTCATTATTGTTATACTTAACTGTGAATATTCATCTACATCCTACTTGTTCTATAATGGCCGAGGTGGGAGTTAGTTCCCATGTTTGATTTTTAATTAAGGCATTTATTTCTACATTCATTGCATTCTGCCATTCAGGTCGGTTCAATGCTTCTTCTATATTTTTAGGAATAATGTTATCATTAAGTGAGCACACAAATGGTCTAAAGTTTGGATTCAACTTATTTAGGATATATACTCCTTTATGGGGTATTTAGTGCAGATCGGATTCCTAGTGCATTTCCGAGTTCCTTTCCTTAGTGCAATTGGTCTATTGTATATTTAGATGTCATGGTCATAATTAACTGTTTCTTCTACTGTGTCTTCGGTAGTTAGCTGTATTTGTTCTGGTATATCAGGTCAGTTACTAATTTTTTGTCTTTCCCGATAATTAGAGACTATAGGAAAATCAAGTGTAGACTGGGAATTGATCTCGTCGACCTGAGATAGTTAGTTTCCGAGTTGTGGTGCGCAGCTCGGCTGAGCTACTGAGCTCGGCAGTATTTGCAGTTCTGATCTGGAAAGAGCTCTCTCTACATAGTCTACTGGTTTTAAGTATTCATCAACACTTGAATATTTTAATTCAGTTAATGCTTTGTAAAATGCATGTTTTTCAACAAAGGTTACATCAAGTGTAACATACTTTATTTTATTAGTTGGGCAGTAACACTTCCGACCCTTCTGTGATCTTGAGTATCCTAGAAAAATGCACTTAACTGACCTAGGATCCAATTTTTCTCTAAAATTTGGCTGAATATGAATATATGCTGCACACACAAAGAGTTTGAATAGCAGCTCAGAGAGGAGTTTTGTATGGGGATAATGTCTGAGGAGTATTTCTCTAGGACTTTTAAAGGACAAGGTTCTGTACGACATTCTATTTATAAGATAAGTGGCTGTAAGGAGGGCTTCACCCCAATACTGTTTGGGTACATTCATGGTGAACATGAGGGCTCTAGTTACTTCAGTATATGTCTATTTTTTCCTTCAACACTGTTCTGCTGAGGAGTATAGGCACAGGTAGTTTGGTGATAGATACCATATTCATGCATAAATGTTTGAACATTGTTGTCTAAATATTCTGTTCCATTATCTGATCTGAGTTTTCTAATGATACAGCCGAACTGATTTTTAATAAGTGATACATATCTCCTAAGTGTTTGTCCGGCCTCACTTTCATTTTTTAATAGGTATTCCTATGTCACTCTAGTATGGTCATCTACAAATACTAGAAACCACCTTGCACCACTGATATTATTCATTTTAGATGGTCCCCAAATATTTGATTGGACGAGATTAAAAGCTGCAGATGACTTGTATATTGTAGCAGGATAATTCTGTTTAGTCTGTTTAGCTACTTGGCGTGCCTTACAAGTAATATCTTTAAGGTCAGCAGAGCTGAACAATTTTGGCACTAATCGTTTTAAATATACAACATTGGGATGAACCAGTCTGTTATGCTATAGCGAAATTTCTCCTATACATGGATTTCTAAAGCGCAAACTACTACTTATGCCCTGATCTCTTGGAAGCTCGGCAGAGCTTACTAATGCTCTGTTTTTCGAATCCAATATGTATGGGTTTGCTATATTCCTAGCACTGCCAATCATCCCTGTCACTTTGTTTTCCTGAAAACAACAGCCTATGGATGAGAAGCAGGTTAAACAGTTATTATCCCTTGTGAGTTTGCCAATGGATAACAGGTTGAAACTTAGACTAGGGACATGCATGACTTCTCTCAATTTAATTTTATTATTAATTATAGCAGAGCCGATTTTTTCGACTTTTAAAGTAATTCCACTTGTGATTTTTACCTTCTTAGGTATAGAAAATAAAGAGTAAGAGTTCAGAAGGATACCATTATTGATCATGTAGTTAGTTTCCTGGGAGTCAATGATCCATGAACTCCTGGAGCTCGGCTAGATGTAGCCTGCCATGGTTTCTTAATGCAGCTCAGCTCAGCCACCTTGTTTGTTCAGTAGATTGATTAAAGTGGCAATCTGATCTTTTGTTATGACCTCAACATTGGATGCTTGGACTGAGCTGAGGTGGGTTGTGTTCGGCCTGAGTTGTGCTACTTACCTGATGAGCAGCACTGCGTCCAGTAGTGAATGGTTTTTGTGGTGGCGTCCAAGGTGCATTGTTGGTCCTCAGAGATGATTTTCCTTCTCGGACCAGCTTGGCTTGAAGTTTCCAACAGTCATCGTCTGTATGACCTTCCTTTTTGCAGTACTTGCACACTTTACCCCCAGATGAGGTAAAGTGTCTTTTAACAGCCAGCCCAGAGGCTTCTGCTGGTTGTTCAAAATGCAGAGCTAAGGACTCTATGGCTGTAGATCCTCCTATCATGACCTTCTTCCGGCTTTCTTCGTGTTTAGTTTCAGTGAAGGCAACCTTCAAGATCGATAGTAGTTTTGTACTCAGATCCGACTTCGTGCAGGTCGAACTCTGGGTTCAGTCCAGTTAAGAAGTGGAAAACTCGCTTCCTTTCTGTTGTTTCTTTGCACAATGTAGCATCAGTGATGCATGACCACTAATGTGCTTCAAAAGAGTTAATCTGCTTCCACGCCTTTGTCAGAAGTGTGTAGTATTTGTGAACAGCTAGACTGCCTTATTTCAACTCATGAAGATAAGCTTCGATTTCATATAACTCTGAGATGTTATCCTGTTTGGAATACATTTTCTTGACTGCAGCCCAGATCTCTGCTGCAGGATTATGCATCATGAAATCGTCAGAGATGTCTGGCTGCATAGAACGTATCAGCCAAGACATTATCATACTGTTTTCTACCTTCCATAGTCGGAAGTTTGCATTAGTTTCGGATGGAACAGAGACTGTCCCATATAGGTATTCTTCCTTGTCTTTACCAGTGATGAACATTTCTATCCCTCGAGACCATGAGAGATAGTTGTTTCCGTTGAGTTTGTGGCTGGTAATGATAGTGGCGGAATCATCAGTGAGTTGAGGGATACACACCACTCCTGATGACTGATCCAAAGTGGATGTGGCCTCAGTATATTCAGCAGGGCTGAAGAGAGTAGTCATTTTGAAGAATTTTTAAGAATTGCAGAGAACAGAGTATAGAGTTGCAGGCATTTTGAATCAGATTTTCTCTGATACCATGTTCAGTATTGAAAGAATTTGCATTCATTCAAGTTCAGAATAATTTACAGTATTGTTCCCTATTTACATGGGTGTTTTTTCTGCCTAATGGTCCTGTTTTACCATTGTAGTAGTTACTGTTTATCTACAGTAAATTCTAACATATAAGGTAACGGCTGGTTACATGTTCAGCTCAGCTAGGTACATTAAAACTAAGTTACAATATTTACAAGTATGGCAGGTCGGCCAACGTGTTGTCCTGTACTTCACCTCGGCTCAGCACATTTTACTTAGCTTGTTTTGGTCTTGTACTTCACCTCGTCACCTTAGTTCAACACCTTTAGTTTATTCTTTGTTCCATGTTGTTCACTTCAGCTTGTCCTTAACTCTGCACGGTTGTTTTTCACCCTTCATCCTCTTCAGCTCAGTTCAGATCAGCTCAAGTCAGCTGACAGTTTGTCTTCCAGCATGTTGGTTGTCTAGATCAAGTTGGATGACCTGAGTTCACCTTGGCTGTGATTTGTTTCCACATGATGTGAACCTTAAACGACATGCATCTTTGTGAGATCAAATAACGTTGACTATAACGGCCCGAGTTGATTATGCCTAACGTTTTTTGAGTTGATAGTTTTGTTTTCATCCATAGATGATGATTTAAACAGCTAGCCTTGGAAATTGGGCTTTCTTCAAAGTAATAAACGCAAATAGGTTGCAAGAAAGAGACCGAAAAAAGTAGTATGATGAAGAGAAGAGTGGCGAGTGAAGGTGTGACGCAAGGAGAAGAGTGGTGAAGGGCAGCGACGGAAAGGGAGCCCACGGGTGGAGGTGAGGAGAAGAGTGGTGAAGGGCAGCGACGGAAAGGGAGCCCGCGGGTGGAGGTGAAGGGGAGAAGAAGATAAAGAAGAGAACAGTTGTAGCTGAAGGTGTTACGCGAGGGAAAAGAGTGGGGGGAGAAGGGGAAAGACAAAATGGGGACTTGCCGGTGGAGGTGATGTGGGAGAGAAGATGAAGACATGTGTCGTTTGAAGTTTTAATTTTAAATTAGAGGTAAAAAGTATTTTCATATGTAGGGACACGAGTAATATTATTTTTGTTTTGTTAGTTTTAATAGAAAAAAGTTATTTTTATTTTGTCCAAAGATAAAGGAGAATAACGTTGTATGTTAGCAATTATCTTGGAGCGGGGGGGGTGGGGTGGGGGGGCAATAATACCCTGTTTATTATGAACCGGGTCCTGTAATTTTTAGTTTTTCTTATTAAGCTTCCGTCCTTTAACTCAAACACCAAGAGAGGAGTGGGTACCCTGGTATTGGCTTCTTTTAAATTTCTTCAAAACCGTCTACTTTTATATACTGTGATAAACCAAAAATAATTATCTGTTATTCAACGACGGTCAACGGCAGAATAATGTGCAAAGGACTTAACTTCCGCAGTTCGACAGGAATGTACCTCTGCTTGGCCATATTGCACTTCGGCTCGGCAAGGTACTGCCCCAAGGCACTCGCTTTTTATCAAAGAATATGCTCCAAGGGTTTCACCTCGGCATCATGCTTCAGCCTTGGCTTCAGTTACAAAGAGATACTTCGGATCACTTCAGCCAGACTTATCTTTGCACTTCGGCTATGAAGTCCAACACAACTTTGGAACCAACTGGCTGAGGTGCGATATAAAGAATGAGTACACCTCGGACTTTACTATTTGCATGCGTCAAGGTCCCATCAACAGTGCCCAAGACGCAGAGTCTGCTCGGCAAATGATTATCCATGTTTTATATTATTGATGGCCGAGCTCCAGCTCGGCCTCGGCCTTAGCAACTCTGCTGAGATCAGAAGAAGATATTCTCAAATGCTATCTGGGACCCACCAAGGCAGATATGCAGGACACCTTTCAGGTGTCAAGCATCGAATGGCTCGGCGCAAGGTCATCATAACAATCCGGCCTACACATCGTAGATTCAGCCACTGACACGGCTATGGTCTCAGGCACTTGTCTCATCACACTGCGGCTCTGCAGCGGACAAGACAGCCATCTCAGACACATCAATATCCTATCAATCGGGCAAGGGATCAGACCTCCTCAATCTTGGACATAAATATCCCTCTCTCCAGACAAGGAAAGGGGGATCCAACTGAGAGAACAACTATCGGAGACTTCTCAAGAACTCCATCTCGGCCAACTAATATAAAGCCATAAACTCAGCGATATCTTTCTCAGGTTTCTTTTAAACCTCTATTCCAGCATAAATTGCCTACTCAAAACATCCATAACTGACTTAAGCGTCGGAGGATTTTTCTGGGGCAGCGCCCTGGGACCTCTAACATTTTTCTTCCTTCTCAGGTTCCATTGAAGGATTTAGACGGAAGATTAACGGCACACAACTCGGGTCATCTCTGATCCACCTGGTGAGCGATTCTGGTCTCATCATACTGTTATAGGATGTACAACATTGCCTGACTTCAAACCAACGGTTCCTTCTAAATACCACGTCACACGGTGTGTATATTGAAAACAAAGACGTTCAGTCTGTATTCTTGCACCGTAATACGATTTTTTTAAGCTGTCAATGTATATTGCATTACATTTAGGGGTGTTACGAACCGAGCCAAACCAAATATCATGTTTTTAAATTTGTTAAGTTAAGCGAACTGTTCGGCTCAACTTGTTTACTGTAACGAACTTCAAATTTTGTTCGAGTTCGGCTTGAAAACACTATAACTGTTTAAATAAGCCGAGCAGTCGCGAGCAGTTTGGCTCGTTTTAGTAAACGAACCCAATTAGGTGTTCGAATTTGGTTCGTTTAAGTAAAATTAATGAACGAACTTGAATCGAACACGAATCAAACTCAAACAATTCACGAACTGTTTGGTTCGCTTAACACCCCTAATTACATTTTCTAAATAATAACACAAAACTTAATAATTCACAAAATTTAAAACCATATCTATTCATGCAAAAAAAATACTACATTTGAATAAAATAAGGTGACATTAAACGAATCAACTTTTGCTTGATTCATCTTCTATTCTTCTAGAATGGGTTAGATCATATATTGTCTTAGATGTCATATTTTAATTTCAGATTTATGGTACTTCTTCTCCAGCTCCTCATACGCCTCCATCTAAGAAGCCACATGATCAATTTGCTTTCTTAGCCAATCTCTTTCCATCGTCCTTTGATCGCGCTCTTCTTTCATATCCTTTTCTTTGTCTGTAACTGGTTGTTGCGTCATGTTAATTTGAATGCAACATTCCAACATCGCACTAACAAGTCTAGAACGTAGATCTTCGCTTACTCTTTCACTCAGGCAAAAGATCGAGTTTGCCGTCGATTATCTATAGGGATTTAAAGGTACGTATACACTTATCAGCAGTCCAAATTAAGTTGAAATACTAAAAAGTATTAGTGATTGTATAAGAAAGAATAATGCAATTAATTGATCCAACATACATGTGTATACTTGATAACAAAAATTCTCGGATTTGAAAGGTCACATTGAAAGCTGTTGTTATTGTTGCCTCAACTAAAATGACCGCGTGTATATTCAATACAATTAAATCTAAATTTCTAAGCATAGAAACACCATAATACCCGGGGGTTGGGATCTACTTAATTATCCCCTTTTCCCTCACCCTTCTTCTCAGCGCCCGTCACGTGGCAGCAGGGATGGTGAAGTTAGATGAGGAAGTGTGACAAGAAGAGGTGTATGAGGAAGGGTGAAGGACACGTGACGAGCGATCAGAAAAAATGTGAGAGATTTGGAGGTGAAGTGATCACATCCTGATACCCAGGTGTCTGAGGCACGAATTACAAAAACATCTTAAAAAAACTTTTTAGGTCATGCGTACAATGTACACGTGGTGTTGATAACATCGTTTAATTGTGCTTGTACTATATATTGTGTTTATAATTTTCAAACCACATAATGCACACAACGCTAAATGGTTTCCAAGTCACTGATTTCCCACGTCGTTTCATTTATGTACACATACATTTAAATATGTGTCATAACTTCTCACGTCCTCCTTGACTCCATTACACAACAAACAATAACCTAATTATTTTCTCTCTACATCGGGGTTATGGTGTAACTCGCACCGTCCATCCCGATACCTACTCAGCCATGCAATTTTGAAACCTATCAAGTAATTACTACACACGCCAACATCACCTTTTTCAGCGCGTTTCTTTGAACTATCTTTTTATATGCTTAATCACTTCTCTACATATTACTTTAACACTCGCAGCATGGTTGTTACGCCCCAAGTTTCTTCCAGATGTAACGTTTCCAATACTGTAGATTTAATTACGTCAGTATGTGCTTTCTAAATTTTTCACTATTTCGATACGCTGGCAAATTCGATAACAAACATTATCGGACCTACAATAAAACTTAAATAAATTTCGTCGTAACGACTTGGTGTTAGACTCAATTAAATCAAATAGAAAATACATGACACAATAATTTACATCACTTAAATTAAAAAGAAAACAAAATAGGACATAATAAACATTTTAGAAAAGAAAAAAAGTAAAATTAATATATATATATATATATGTATATATATATATAAATATGTGTGTGTGTGTGTGTGTGTTTGTGTGTGTATGTGTGTGTGTACATATACACATGTACACGCCATTTAGGAGGGAAAAGGGGAACAGAAATTTTCGTTAGAAAAATACCCCAACAGAATACCAAGTGTAGAAAATTGTATAGAAACCAAATGATACCGTTTTGTCATATTCTACCCACTCAAACCCTTATTTGGCAGCCCTCCTCTATGCAAGTGGGAAGAAAGTTTTCTTCTCTTTTGTCTTTAACTACACAACAAAACGCTACACACTTTTATCCCAATCATCACATTTTCCACCACTTGTCCTATATGGCAACAAGACAAGCCACCATTTCTCCCCTACACCCCTTTTAGGCCGGCCACCTTGTCTCCAAGGAAGACAAGACATTCCCTTTTTCTTCCACCATAATGAACCATCATTACCTAAGCCTAATACCACCAAAACTTCCTTCAAGAAAAATCTTCCCTCCTCCCCAATCCCCACATTTGGCCGAATACAAAGAAAAGGGAGAGAACCCTTTTTTTCTTCACTTCAACCTTCCACAAAAACTCATCTCACAACAATATTCTCTCATCTCTCTTCCAAAGAAAAAAACTCAAGTCTTCAAACCTCCTCTTCTCTCCATTCTTGGCCAAAAACTCCCAAGGAGAACAAGGATGAGTTTTCTTCATTTCATCTCATCTACACACATTCAAAGCTAGATTCCAACACCTCTTCTATTCAAGAAGTGAACAAGAAAGGTTATAGAACCAAGAACTAAAGAAGAACAAGGTAAGAACTTTATGTAGTCAAGTTAAGTTCTTCCATTTATTTAGCTTCATAAGTTGCTCACTAACCCCTCATTTTTTACTCAAACCCGTGAACCCCAAGGAAGAAGAAGAAGGTATTTTTCTTCCAAACCAAGTAAAGAAACATCACTTTAAGTATAAGAAAAAGTGAGAAAGACAAGTATTTTTAGATCCTTCATGGATTTTCAAAGGCTAAGTATATATGTTATAATCAAAGTTGGGTCATCCATGTAGTATGTTCAAGTTTTCACCATAAGAATATGTAAAATATATATTTCTATGTGATATATGTATATGGTAATATATATGCATACATATACATGGCCACAATACACAAAAATATGGATTTTAGGTATAAATGAAATGAAAAGATAATTCTTAGAAGATATTTGTAGAAAATAAAGAAAGAAAGTGAAGTTATATGTAATGTTAAGAAAAGTGTACAAAGAATGCAACTTTGGTATTTTTGTTTATGTATTTCTTTATGATGATCATCAATGCATCTTCTATGGTGTTTTGGTTTTCACATGTTTTATGATCTTGTTTTTAGCATGTTTATGTATGCATCATAAGCATGACTAACATACTCGCTCACAAGTGTTGTTTTTGATGATCATCATCTCATAATGTCTTGTTAGAGACCAATTACGACTTGTTGGTTTAATGGAGATTTAACTGACTGATAATTAATATGGGCCTATCGGGTCACACACAAGAATGTGTATGGGCCGATATTAATAATATTAATAACATTAATATTAGATATTAATTATTATTATTATTATTACTTTCGTTTTTATGATTATATATATATATATGTATTATCGGATAATAACGAATGAATCCATATCTGATATGGATTTTGATTATCCTGATAAGATCCATATCTGATATGGATTCTGATTGGCTTAACTAATCCGATTTGGACTCGGATTTGATGTCTACATATATGTATATATAATGGTGCATCTCGTATAGAGATCACACACAATCATCAGAAAAAAACGAAACCCAAAATCGTTCCGGAGAAACCGAAGTTCTCAGCCGTGCCGTTCAAGAGCTAGCATTCCGGACGAAAGCATTCCTATGGATACCGGCAGAGGGTGTTCATGTCATCGCACCTCCTTCATCTGTGGAATTCGAATCTACAGAGGTAATTTTTGAGTTTCTTTCATCGAATTAAACGAACAACATGGATCTTTGGTAGGAAATCGGAGATCAAATTTTGTTTTTCCGCTGTGCGTTTTTGCAGTGATCTCGTCTGTTTCCTAACATCATATACATACAAATATACACACACACACACACACACTGCCATAGGCCATTTTTGGCACCTCATTTGGGCTTCATCATCCATCTTCAGGATGTGTATGTAAATGATGTTTATGGCTCAAAAAGTTCACTTTTCATGGTTTGTATTATTTTTATGTATTATATGTTTCATTATGTTCTTAATCTTGAAAATAATCATATTGATGTAAACTAACATGTACATGGTTAATAAATATATATTCAACTCATAATATGTATATAAAATAGAAAAAAGATAAGATTCAAAATGGTTATGTGAATATACACATAAGTCGGCCTTAAATGAAGGAAAATAAATTGTGATATGTTATGAAAGTGAAAAGGTGAAAATAAATGTATATACACATCGCCTAGAGTAAATATTTTGGGTATAAATGATTTATTACATGTTATATATACATATATGTATAATAATATGAAATATATATGTATTGTACATATATATGTATACGGCCCTAAGGCCTTTTTGTGACGTAAATTATTTTACTTCCATGTTATGTATACTTATATGTATAATATGTAATAAGATGTAAATTATTTTTTCTTTAGGTGACATGTCAAAGAAATTAGGAAATAAGAGATATAAATACTTAAGTGTTATAATATGAGTTGTATATATAATATATATGCATAATATACAAATTAAGGAAGTGGTGTTGGGTAAAAATTATCAAAAAGGGGCTGTTTTTAGGAGGTATGGCCGAATGGTATTTTTGGAGGACAAAAGTGGTATTTTCCTTAAGTTATGAAATGCACAATGTAGATAAGTGATGGATGTTGATAATTAAATTGTATAATGACCAAATTACCCCCTTTTGGCCAAAATTTACCATGCATGAAATAAAAGTTTGAAAATTTATTTTTATCGCATCATATTTTTTAAAATTTCATATGCGTAACGAATAATAAACACAAGACGATTTATCCCAACGACACATGTTTATGTTATGATTATGATTATGTTATGTTATGTTATGGTTTGCCGGCCTGACATCGGGACCGAAGTGGTAGGTGTCAAGGGCATATGTCTTCGTTATAACAAAGTGTAACACCGGGTCCGGGACACGAGATCTTCGTCATAATGCGTCACCGTTAAGACATGTACTTATGTTTTATGTTGTAAATGTACTATATGGGGAATCATTCGGTATCTTGTGCGTTATTATTCTTATGAAAGCGCTATAGCCATTTATGAAAAATGTTATGTCTTCATGTTAATGAAAATGCTATGTTATGCATGTTAGGAAAAAGTCATGTTATGATTTTATGAAAAGTTATATTTTTATTTAAAAATGAATCATATTATGACCACGTTACCCTTAGGTTATTTTTAGAATATCTTTAAGTCTATGATGTTATTAAGTTGACTACGGTAGAATTTATGCATGGAATTATAATTGTTATAAGTTGATGACCTTAGTTTAGAACATGAATCATAATTTAAGAATGGACATATATGCGATGTTTATGGACTTAGGTAGAAGAATGATGTTCCTTATGTTATGATGTTGAATTCTTATGTGTTACATGTTGTTTATTATACTTATGCTATGTCACTTTACTTGTTTAAATGGAGATGCGTTTATTATGTTCATGATTATATTCTATCATTATTTTATTACCTCGTCTTCCCATGCATGATCCGCATGACATATATTTCAGTTTCTAATAGTTCATCTAATATATATATATATATATATATATATATATATCTCATGAAATTTCAGTTACAAACTTCTTGGGTATGTCCTGTGTTTGTCAAGTACGTAGCAATTCTGTATACTATATAACTGAAATACGGTGTTTCTTGTAAAATCTCGACTGATTGTGATATCTATATTATGTGTTTGTCTAGTACACCGTAATTTGGTCAATATGATGCTTCTTGCACCATTCTAATAGATTGTGATGTCTATGAACACACACCTTGATCTTGATGTTTAAGCATATGAAGGACCAGCATACCATCATCTTGGCATGTTTCTGTTAGAAATAATTCAGAAAAATTGACTTCTGTACAGTAACGACCGACATACCGAGGTCAGGGCCGACCTGAACCGAGATCTGAGTAGATTGGATGGTTTTATTAAGTCAAGACAGTTCAGATAGCGTAATTGTATTTGCGTTTTGGCTGATCACTGACCTGTCGATCTCGGCACCTCAGCACAACTCAACACAACAACCGAGAGTTATGCTTTCAGCCGCTTTTCAGCCGAGCAGAGCTCAGCATGGCAGAGCTGCAGAACAACAAATGTCCTCAGCCAAACAACAGAGCTCGGCACAAAGCAGAGCTCAGCAAGACGATGATTCAGAACAACGAATGTTCTCAGCCGAACAGCAGAGCTCGGCTCGGCAACACTATACTAGTGCTGCATTTTTTCCCACAAATACATGAGCTTGGCACACAGCAGAGCTTGGCTCGGCACTAACCTTCTCAGCTCCGCAGAGCAGAGATCCGAGGTGAGTCCAGGACTCTGTCCTTAAGACGTTATTGTTCCGGTACATTGTGCCCAACCAGAGGAGCAACCGTCTCCCAAGATACAACGGAGACCAGTTCAGACGTGCGGCACTGCAGCGCGGAACTCTACAAACCTTTAAGAGTGTCCTCACCTTCTTGGTATACTGGAATGCAGAATGTTTGGGAAGAATGAATATGCAGAGAGAGGGGAATTGCAGAGAATAGAGAAACTTGTGAAGTATTTTTGTGTGTTCACTGAGATAAGCCTCGACCACTATTTATAAGGAAATTCTGAGGTCAACTATTGCAGTCGCTCCAATCTCGGTCGTAGGATCAGGTACCGGCTCGGCCTAAACCGTTGGATCAGTACCACACCGGGTCTGTCTCTCAGTCGTCAGATCAACTAACTGTTCAATCTGAGCCGTCAGATCATAACAACTTCAGGTCAGCTCGGCCAGCTAAATCTGAACAACTTTTTCGAATTTAACCGCCATCCTATCTCAACAACCTGGCGAGTTTGAAAATAACAACCTCCACTCGAGCTGACGAGATCCGACATGGTGCTACAGGACTCGACCTGCAGTATGCAGTCCGCAGTCCGGCCTGTAGCCTAGTCCATAACCTGAGCCTTTCAGGTCTGCATCTCAGTCCGCTACCTAGGCCCGCGTCCAAGCCTGGGCCGAGCTGAGCTGACTTTCCCTTTTATTTTGAGCATTAATTTTTCATTCACCCGGTATCAGAATCGAGTGATTCAAGAGCCTACAATTATCTACTCATCGTGTAGAAAATCAAGGACTCATTAGTTTCCACTTATTACTAGTGAAACTAATCATAATATTAGCTCAAAGTATGTTGCTAACCACAGTTCGCAACTTGGCCCAATTACACTATCTTCCCATTTCCTCCAACAATCCTCCACATGAATGGGAATTAATGAAGAGTGTTTATGCAGAATCTACCGAGAAGTTAGACAAGAAAATGTTGCATCAACCAAGGTAGCTTTTGGCTTGAACCTTTCTTAGTGAAATACTATCGGATCCACTCGGCTAATTAGTGAACTTAATGTTTTGAACTAACCGGCCTTTAGTGTGAACCTAGACAACAGTACTCACACAACATTTCCTTTAACACCCTTTTGGTTCTCATGATTGCGTTCATTTTGGCCATGAACCACCTGGCTTCAAAAAGTGTGCTAGAGAACTTTGGCCTTACAAAGTCCCCATAGAAGCGGCCTCACTTCACACTTACATAGGTGTTTCCTATCATGAGTATTCTGCCATACCTCACTTGAACATATCAAGATATAGGAACCATTAAAAGCCTTAGCTTAGCCTCATTCCTCTACAGACAGCACTTTTATTTGACAGAATGGATAAGTGCTTACTGATCTTTATAACTTAGTTGTCCCATTGAACCAAGATTCTGGGATATCTAGTCAACAAGGTTGGGTTACCGTTACAAAGAATCATGCATTATAGGTTTTAGTCCCATTCTGTTTTTCAAAATTGACATCCGATCTCTAGGCAAGCCTTTTGTAGACGGATCTGCAAGATTCTCCTTTGATTTTACATAATTAATGGAAATCACGCCATTAGAGATCAACTGTTTAATGCTATTGTGTCTCCGACCCATGTGTCGAGACTTACCATTATAGATGCTGCTTTGTGCTCGTCCTGTAGCTGACTGGCTATCACATTGTATGCTAATAGAAGCAATTGGCTTAGGCCAGCAAGGCACATCTTTCAGGAAATTCCAAAGTCATTCAGCTTCTTCCCCAGCTTTATCAAGTGCTATAAACTCCGCTTCCATCGTGGAACGAGCTATGCATGTTTGCTTCGTTGATTTCCACGACACAACATCACCACCAATAGTGAATAAATACCCACTCGTGGATTTAGAATCTTTACTGTCAGATATCCAATTGGCATCACAATAGCCTTCCAATACTGCTGGATATCTCGAGCAATGTAATCCAAGATTCATTGTATACTTTAAGTATCCCATTACTCTATTCAGAGCATTTCAATGTTCCTCATTTGGATTACTGGTAAACCTACTCAATTTGTTTATCGAACACGATAAGTCTGGTCTAGTACAATTCGTTATGTACATCAGACTTTCTGTAGCGCCCCGGCCCGATACTAGACATCGGTACCAGTGCACCCACCGTAGCCTACTACGAGAACTACGAAGCGTCAAAGCAGATCAAGCACACGTCATTTATGACGTAAGATAAATCAGAGGAAACGTCCTAGAATTAAAAACTTCACTAACATCAATGTAACCAACAGAAACACAGCGGAAATAAAACATGTCAGGGAGAGTGTCTAAAGTATCCTTCAACACAAAGTGTTAACAGTAACTCCCGCAGCTAAAGGATAAGAACTGTAAGCCTGTCCATTTTAGTGACTATTGTCCCAATGAGCCCACTCGCCGATATCTTCTACGAAAATCATCTTGTACTTTGGCTAACCTGAAAAGCAGATAGAGTAATTGTTCTTAGCGAAAACATAGCCAGTAAGTAACCCGTCTATACACCTTACGGGATCACACACGACGAGTCACCAGTATATAAATCAATGCCCAAAATAAGGTTCTCGAGTTGGCAAATAACATCTTTATAACAAGTCATCAAATCCATATAAGCCCCATAATTAACACACAAAATGAAACCAACACATGTAGAGCCAAACAAACTACATAAATAGAATATATGCTAGTAAAATTTCTTGCATGTCAAATCTTATGCTTCGTGTAACATGATGCATGTACTTCTTCAAAACCACACACAACACCCATGCATATGTCTTCTTTCGTAAACATGTCATGCGTGTCATTTCACAAAACTTTTCATAATACTTCTTATCATATTCTTCGCGTAGCAGAACTTTATACCCTGTGGGTGATCAGTCCACAGCAAACAGAACTTTATATCCCGTGCTGAAAGGTCCACGGCCCCATGACATATAACTTTATACCCCGTGCCGAAAGGTCTACGGCCCCATTACATATATCATATATCCGTGCTGATAGGTCCACGGCCCCATAAAATAACTTTATTTTCCGTGCTGATAGGTCCACGGCCCATAAAATACTTTATACCCTGCTGTTGATTCACAGATCACGCTTTTATACCCTGCTTTCGCCGGCGTGACTTTTATACCCTGCAATCAACCAGCGGCCATCGTTGCTTTTCGAAAACTTTAATCTTCTTTTCAAACTCGTATTCTTTTCGCAAACCAAAACTCATGTCGAAATGCAAAGTGTTCATGTCATGATGCAGAATGCTCATGTAACATCATATCAAACGTGTAAACATGCACACACACTTTACATATCAAGTACAAAGTCCTGAACCTCTATCACATCCTACTCGTATCATTTCATGTCCTTTCGTATTACGAAATCATCTCGAGTTCACACTTAACCTTGCTCGTTCATACTTCCTCAAACACACCCTTTTCGTACCATTTTGTGCTCTTCCATATTGCTAACTCACTTTGGATTCATACCTAACTTTACTCATTCACACTTAATGTTTACAACTCAAATACACCTCATTCATACCACTTCATGCCCTTTCGTACCGCGAATCATCTTCGAATTCATACTTAACCCTACTCATTCACACTTAATGTTTACAACTCTAGCACACTTTCAAAACACTTTGTAATTTATGAGCAATGGAAGAGAATAAAGGTATCTCACACACATCTTACATATGAAGTATACGGTCTTGCACCTCAAACACTCCCTGTTTGTATCTTTTCCAAGTCCGTTCGTCTCACTAATTCACTAGGAATTCAATCTTATTCTTACTTAGTCGAACTTACCATCTATTCCTCATTTACACCTCAAATACCCTTGCATTTTATGTTCAAAAGAAGTGTATAGAGTTACTACACATACATAGGGTGCCTAAAGGGTCAAAAAGACTTCCAGTATACTTGGAACGCCACATGAGGCGCCTAAAGGGGACATGAGGCGCCTATTCTAGGCGTTCGAAGTGTTCGGGGATGTGCAGTATACATCGAACGCCTACATGAAGGGCCTAATGTGACATGAAGCGCCTAATGTAGGTGTTCGAAGTGTACGGGGATGCTCTGGGACACATTGAACGCCTACATTAGGCGCCTAATGTGACATGAAGCGCCTAATGTAGGTGTTCGAAGTGTTCTGACGGTTCAGAGATGCAGTTTTTCTGCAGTAACTTCCTCCCATCTTTTTCCTTCTTCAACCCCTTTCATGTTCAACACCTCAAGATCAATCTTAGCACCTTGATACATCATGCTTAACACACTACTATCATGATTTGATTCTTAAACATGCAAACTAGTATCCACTCTAAACTTTCTATCATCCACAAGCTTCTCTAGATATCTTCACACCTTCCAACACAACAAGTCTACAACCAAGCCAACATCCATCCTTCCCCCTTGCAACACTCTCAAAACAACTAAGGTGTAATTACCAAACTTACGAACTTATATCAAGACACTAAACACATTACGTACAACACTCTTATGGGCATATTTAACAACGAAGAACACACATAACCGTGTCAAATATTGGCCCAAAGAACATAGCTTTCCTCAATCATCAACAACAACAATTACATATAGTATAGCATTTAACATAAGCAAACCAAAGCTACTAATGTGTGATCCAAGTTTTCTCTTTGTAAGAACATAGGGCCTAAGGTATCAAAATTTGCTTAAAGCGTATAGAAAAATTACTTGCCTTTGTTTCTAGTTAAGCTTACGAATGTACTGCAGAATCTTGTTAATGATTAACCTAGATTGGCCTTCTTCCTTCCTTTTTTCCTCTTCTCTTCTTCCTCTTCCTCTCCTTTTCTCCTTCTCTTTTCTCCCTGCGGTTTCTCTTCCTTTTCTCTCTGTTTAAACCGCCCCCTTGGTCTAATGGGGACTTATACTAAGTGTTGTGTAACTCCCCTATCTTTTAGTAGGGACCATTTTGGTAATTTCCCCTAATTACCTTTAATTATACTTTTAACCCCTTTTCTTTGTTTTTCTATATTTTATGTTACTAAGTCTCATAGCCTACAAAATTAATTAAATTGCATTTAAGGTTGACTTCTAAGTATTGAAAGTTGCGCTTAAAAGTCACGGGGTATGACATTCCACCCCCTTACAAAAAGTTTCGTCCTCGAAACTTGCGTACCTTAATTGAAGAATTGAGGATACTTCTCCTGCATCCGCTCTTCAAGTTTCCAAGTAGCTTCCCGTTTCATGTGATTGCTCCACTAGACCTCCACATAAGAGATCACTCGTTTCCTCAACACTTGGTCCTTTCGTTCTACGATCCTCACAGGTATCTCTTCATATATAACCTCACTATTGAGTTCCAAAGACTATGCTCCGAGCACACTGATCGGATCCGTCACATACTTCCTTAACTGAGATATATGAAATACCTTTTGAACTTGCACCAATACCGGAGGTAATGCCAACTCATATGCCAAAACTCCCACCTTCTCAAGTATCTCATACGGACCAACAGAACGGGGACTTAAATTGCCCTTCACTCCAATATCATAGTATCCTTTTTTTAGGTGATATTCTCAAATAAACCTTTCCACCTACATTAAACTCCAAAGGTCGTCGTTTAGAAGCCTTCTAACTTTTGTTGCGGTCCTGAGCCGACTTGAGTCTCTCTCGAGTGATTCTCGCGCTTCCTAATGTCTTTTCGAGTCATTCATGTTTGGTGATGGTCCTCCCACCGAATTCATCCCAATAAACCGGGGAGCTACACTTCCTTCCAAACAAAGCTTCAAAAGGAGCCATATCAATTGCGCTGTGGTGACTGTTATTATGATAGAACTCCATTAACTTCACCATTACATCCCCAACTCCTTTTGAAATCTAAGACACCAGCTTTTAACATGTCTTTTAGGGTATGCGTAGTCCGTTCAGACTGTCCATGTCTGAGGGTGATAGAATGTACTCATCCTTAACTCCTTACCCAGGGCTCTCTAGAATACTATCCAGAGCTTAGAAGTGAACTGTTGGTCTCAGTCAGACACTATACTTATTGAAACACCATGTAGGCTGACAATGTTGTCCATATCTAAATTTACCAACATCCGAGAGATACTTCCCTCGAGACCGATATAAAATATGCAGATTGGTCAATCGATCCACAATCACCAAAATCATGTTATATCCACTTCTTGTTTTAGGTAATCAACCACAAAGTCCATAGTCATAAATTCCTATCTCTACCCTGGAAGCTCCAACGGTATCACTAATCCACTAGGTTGTTGGTGTTCAGTCTCAACTTACTGACACACCAGACATCTCCCAATGAACTCCGTAATATGTCTCTTCATCTTACACCACCAATAATATTGTTAGCGATCCTTGTACATTCTGGTGCTACCATGATTTATTGATAACCTTGAGCTGTAAGCCCCCTTGCAAAATTTCTTTTCTTAGCTCATCTAAATCATGTACATACATTTTTCCTCTAACATAAGTTCCCGTCCACCTTGGTCTGAAATCTATCAATCTGACTATACCTCAGTTTCCCAGCAATATCACCCACAGTCTTACTCTTCTTTTGAGCTTCTTTCAACCAATCCATCAAACTCGGGGTGACGGTCAATGATGCGAAAACATTACTATAGAGTCAACAGAAAACAAGTTAAATTCTTCTATTTCTCTCTCAAGTGGTGACTGTCGCGCATGGTTAGATTTTCCGTTTAATACATTGGCCACTTTATTAGCTTTTCCTGGATGGTAATTAATGGTTAAGCCGTAGTCCTTTTGTAGTTCCAACCCCCTTAGCTGTGTCATGTTTAGCTGTCCTGAGGCATACGCGATAACTCGTTCGTATTGCATCAAAACACAGCCTACAAGTGAAGTATCAACTAAACTCAATTTGGATGGAAAGTCATAACTTACGCTACAGTTTACGTACCTAGACTATTTTTCGACACATCACTACATATCACAAACCCATCAGTACCAGAAGGTTGAGCCAATACTGGAGCTATGGTTAACCTCCTCTTAAGCTCAGGGAAGCTTTTCTCGCATTCTGCCGTCCACTCATACTTGGACTTCTTTTGAGTAAGGCAATTGAGGAACATCGCTATTGTCGAGAATCCCTCGACAAACTTCCTATAATAACTAGCTAGACCCAAGAAACGCCGACTTAGGTGTCATTCGTAGCTCTAGACCACTTGGTAATAAGTTCAACTTCCTTTAAATCAACAGCAATCCCCTTGGAAGGTTATGTCTTCCATCACAGAATTCTTAACTGTCACTTATTTTAAACGATAGTCAATGTTGGTGTGAAATCATAATTTGATCTTGGAAGCTTGGACACAGTACGGAATCTCCAACTATTCTGGTGAACCACAAAGGCGCTTAACAAATCCCTTTGCCACCAAAGAGGGGTTCACGCCGCTATTAAAAGAACATTGGTGAATATCTTGTTCACTAAAATTGTACCTCATACCACATCGGTGACTTTCCAAATATCCATGGCAATCATGACATTGACGCGGACATTCATCTTCGGCTGCTGAGCCGCTTCCCCCAGAGCATTCTTTCTCATCTCTGGACAATCTCTAACGAGATGACCTACCTGTCCGCATCGATAACACACTCTTGCCAACTTCCCACATTCACCATCATGGCTCTTATTGCAATGCGAAAAACTCCTACAGCCTGATTTACATCTGGATTCTATGGTGGGGGTCTCTAAAATTTTCCACCGGACATATCTTCTGAATCTTGATCCAAACGTCCTGGCCTGCCACTAACTCAATCTCTTCTCTTAACCTCTTACCTTTGTCAGAGTATCCTGCATCGGCCTCTCTTGCTACCACTCTACGGAAATCACTCTCGACGCAGAGGCACGCATCCATCATGTCCTCGTTGGTTCTCATCCATGCGCTTACAATTGCTGACTGAATTCTTGAGTCCAAACCTCGCTCGAACTTTGTCATCTTTAAGCGATTATCAGGCATAATCGCAGGAGAGAACTTACCCAAAGCATGGACATGGTCGGCATACTCCGACATTATCATCCGACTCTGTTTTAGCCGTCGAACGCCCTTATCTGGTCTAAGATCGCTGTCTCGGACACGTAATACTTTAGAAAGGCATCACAAAGTTGTATCCAAGAGATCGGTGGGGTCCAAAATTAAAATTATTATAGAAAGTTAAATGATATACGCGCTCGCACACACCCAACCCCAGATCATACTTAGGCTCTAGATAATCAGCACTTATACCTAAGGATCAAACTTAAGGAAAATTATATCTTAAATTGCTAAAAGATCATGAACCTAAGTTTCCGAGATAGATCTGAAGTCTGGCTCTGATACCACCTGTAGCGTCCCGACCCGATACTGGACATCGGTACCAGTGCACCTGCCGTAGCCTACCACGACAACTACGAAGCATAAAAGCAGATCAAGCGCACGTCATTTATGACGTAAGATAAATCAGTGAAAACGTCGTAGAATTAAAAACTTCACTAACATCAATGTAACCAACAGAAACACAGCGGAAATAAAACGTGTCAGGGAGAGTGTCTAAAGTATCCTTCAACACAAAGTGTTAACAGTAACTCCCGCAGCTAAAGGATAAGAACTGTAAGCCTGTCCATTTTAGTGACTATTGTCCCAATGAGCCCACTCGCCAATATCTTCTACGAAAATCATCTTGTACTTTGGCTAACCTGAAAAGCAGATAGAGTAATTGTTCTTAGCGAAAACATCGCCAGTAACTAACTTGTCTATACACCTTACGGGATCACACACGACGAGTCACCAGTATATAAATCAATGCCCAAAATAAGGTGCTCGGGTTGGCAAATAACATCTTTATAACAAGTCATCAAATCCATATAAGCCCCATAATTAACACACAAAATTAAACCAACACATGTAGAGCCAAACATACTACATAAATAGAACATATGCTAGTAACATTTCTTGCATGTCAAATCTTATACTTCGTGTGACATGATGCATGTACTTCTTCAAAACCACACACAACACCCATGCATATGTCTTCTTTCGTAAACATGTCATGCGTGACATTTCACAAAACTTTTCATAATACTTCTTATCATATTCTTCGTGTAGCAGAACTTTATACCCTGTGGGTGATCAGTCCACAGCAAACAGAACTTTATACCCCGTGCTGAAAGGTCCACGGCCCCATAACATATAACTTTATACCCCGTGCTGAAAGGTCCACGGCCCCATTACATGTATCATATATCCGTGCTGAAAGGTCCACGGCCCCGTTACATATATCATATATCCGTGCTGATAGGTCCACGGCCCCATAAAATAACTTTATTTTCCATGCTGATAGGTCCACGGCCCCATAAAATACTTTATACCCTATTGTTGATTCACAGATCACGCTTTTATACCCTGCTTTCGCAGGCGTGACTTTTATACCCTGCAATCAACCAGCAGCCATCGTTGCTTTTCGAAAACTTTAATCTTCTTTTCAAACTCGTATTCTTTTCGCAAACCAAAACTCATGTCGAAATGCAAAGTGTTCATGTCATGATGCAGAATGCTCATGTAACATCATATCAAACGTGTAAACATGCACACACACTTTACATATCAAGTACAAAGTCTTGAACCTCTATCACATCCTGCTCGTATCATTTCATGTCCTTTCGTATTACGAAATCATCTCGAGTTCACACTTAACCTTGCTCGTTCATACTTCCTCAAACACACCCTTTTCGTACCATTTTGTGCTCTTTCATATTGCTAACTCACTTTGGATTCATACCTAACTTTACTCATTCACACTTAATGTTTACAACTCAAATACACCTCATTCATACCACTTCATGCCCTTTCGTATCGCGAATCTACTTCGAATTCATACTTAACCCTACTCATTCACACTTAATGTTTACAACTCTAGCACACTTTCAAAACACTTTGTAATTTATGAGCAATGGAAGAGAAT
Organism: Eustoma russellianum; assembly: GCA_036186865.1. Classification (NCBI taxonomy): domain Eukaryota; kingdom Viridiplantae; phylum Streptophyta; class Magnoliopsida; order Gentianales; family Gentianaceae; genus Eustoma; species Eustoma russellianum. The sequence goes on from AP025060.1 coordinate 8,198,889, forward strand.
AAAGGTATCTCACACACATCTTACATATGAAATATACGGTCTTGCACCTCAAACACTCCCTGTTTTTATCTTTTCATGTCCGTTCGTCTCACTAATTCACTTGGAATTCAATCTTATTCTTACTTAGTCGAACTTACCATCTATTCCTCATTTACACCTCAAATACCCTTGCATTTTATGTTCAAAAGAAGTGTATAGAGTTACTACACATACATAGGGCGCCTAAAGGGTCAAAAAGACTTCCAGTATACTTGGAACGCCACATGAGGCGCCTAAAGGGGACATGAGGCGCCTATTCTAGGCGTTCGAAGTGTTCGAGGATGTGCAGTATACATCGAACGCCTACATGAAGCACCTAATGTGACATGAAGCGCCTAATGTAGGTGTTCAAAGTGTACGGGGATGCTCTGGGACACATTGAACGCCTACATTAGGCGCCTAATGTGACATGAAGCGCCTAATGTAGGTGTTCGAAGTGCTATGACGGTTCAGAGCTGCAGTTTTTCTGCAGTAACTTCCTCCCATCTCCTTCCTTCTTCAGCCCCTTTCATGTTCAACACCTCAAGATCAATCTTAGCACCTTGATACATCATGTCTAACACACTACTATCATGATTTGATTCTTAAACATGCAAACTAGTATACGCTCTAAACCTTCTATCATCCACAAGCTTCTCTAGATATCTTCACACCTTCCAACACAACAAGTCTACAACCATGCCAACATCCATGCTTCCCCCTTGCAACACTCTCAAAACAACTAAGGTGTAATTACCAAACTTACGAACTTATATCAAGACAATAAACACAATACGTACAACACTCTTATGGGCATGTTTAACAACGAAGAACACACATAACCGTGTCAAATATTGGCCCAAAGAACATAGCTTTCCTCAATCAACAACAACAACAATTACATATAGTGCAGCATTTAACATAAGCAAACCAAAGCTACTAATGTGTGATCCAAGTTTTCTCTTTGTAAGAACATAGGGCCTAAGGTATCAAAATTTGCTTAAAGCGTATAGAAAGATTACTTGCCTTTGTTTCTAGTTAAGCTTACGAATGTACTGCAGAATCTTGTTAATGATTAACCTAGATTGGCCTTCTTCCTTCCTTTTTTCCTCTTCTCTTCTTCCTCTTCCTCTCCTTTTCTCCTTCTCTTTTCTCCCTGCGGTTTCTCTTCCTTTTCTCTCTGTTTAAACCGCCCCCTTGGTCTAATGGGGACTTATACTAAGTGTTGTGTAACTCCCCTATCTTTTAGTAGGGACCATTTTGGTAATTTCCCCTAATTACCTTTAATTATACTTTTAACCCCTTTTCTTTGTTTTTCTATATTTTATGTTACTAAGTCTCATAGCCTACAAAATTAATTAAATTGCATTTAAGGTTGACTTCTAAGTATTGAAAGTTGCGCTTAAAAGTCATGGGGTATGACATTCCACCCCCTTACAAAAAGTTTCGTCCTCGAAACTTGCGTACCTTAATTGAAGAATTGAGGATACTTCTCCTGCATCCGCTCTTCAAGTTTCCAAGTAGCTTCCCGTTTCATGTGATTGCTCCACTGGACCTCCACATAAGAGATCACCCGTTTCCTCAACACTTGATCCTTTCGTTCTACGATCCTCACAGGTATCTCTTCATATATAACCTCACTATTGAGTTCCAAAGACTGTGCTCCGAGCACACTGATCGGATCCGTCACATACTTCCTTAACTGAGATATATGAAATACCTTTTGAACTTGCACCAATACCGGAGGTAATGCCAACTCATATGCCAAAACTCCCACCTTCTCAAGTATCTCATACGGACCAACAGAACGGGGACTTAAATTGCCCTTCACTCCAATATCATAGTATCCTTTTTTTTAGGTGATATTCTCAAATAAACCTTTCCACCTACATTAAACTCCAAAGGTCGTCGTTTAGAAGCCTTCTAACTTTTGTTGCGGTCCTGAGCCGACTTGAGTCTCTCTCGAGTGACTCTCGCGCTTCCTAATGTCTTTTCGAGTCATTCATGTTTGGTGATGGTCCTCCCACCGAATTCATCCCAATAAACTGGGGAGCTACATTTCCTTCCATACAAAGCTTCAAAAGGAGCCATATCAATTGCGCTGTGGTGACTGTTATTATGATAGAACTCCATTAACTTCACCATTACATCCCCAACTCCTTTTGAAATCTAGGACACTAGCTTTTAACATGTCTTTTAGGGTATGCGTAGTCCGTTTAGACTGTCCATGTCTGAGGGTGATAGAATGTACTCATCCTTAATTCTTTACCCAGGGCTCTCTAGAATACTATCCAGAGCTTGGAAGTGAACCGTTGGTCTCAGTCAGACACTATACTTATTGGAACACCGTGTAGGCTGACAATGTTGTCCATATCTAAATTTACCAACTTCTGAGAGATACTTCCCTCGAGACCGATATAAAATATGCAGATTGGTCAATCGATCCACAATCACCAAAATCATGTTATATCCACTTCTTGTTTTAGGTAATCAACCACAAAGTCCATAGTAATAAATTCCTATCTCTACCCTGGAAGCTCCAACGGTATCACTAATCCACTAGGTTGTTGGTGTTCAGTCTCAACTTACTGACACACCAGACATCTCCCAATGAACTCCGCAATATGTGTCTTCATCTTACACCACCAATAATATTGTTAGCGATCCTTGTACATTCTGGTGCTACCATGATTTATTGATAACCTTGAGCTGTAAGCCCCCTTGCAAAATTTCTTTTCTTAGCTCATCTAAATCATGTACATACATTTTTCATCTAACATAAGTTCCCGTCCACCTTGGTCTGAAATCTATCAATCTGACTATACCTCAGTTTTCCAGCAATATCACCCACAGTCTTATTCTTCTTTTGAGCTTCTTTCAACCAATCCATCAAACTCGGGGTGACGGTCAATGATGCGAAAACATTACTATAGAGTCAACAGAAACCAAGTTAAATTCTTCTATTTCTCTCTCAAGTGGTGACTGTCGCGCATGGTTAGATTTTCCGTTTAATACATTGGCCACTTTATTAGCTTTTCCTGGATGGTAATTAATGGTTAAGCCGTAGTCCTTTTGTAGTTCCAACCCCCTTAGCTGTCTCATGTTTAGCTGTCCTGAGGCATACGCGATAACTCGTTCGTATTGCATCAAAACACAGCCTACAAGTGAAGTATCAACTAAACTCAATTTGGATCGAAAGTCATAACTTACGCTACAGTTTACGTACCTAGACTGTTTTTCGACACATCACTACATATCACAAACCCATTAGTACCAGAAGGTTGAGCCAATACTGGAGCTATGGTTAACCTCCTCTTAAGCTCCGGGAAGCTTTTCTCGCATTCTGTCGTCCACTCATACTTGGACTTCTTTTGAGTAAGGCAATTGAGGAACATCGCTATTGTCGAGAATCCCTTGACAAACTTCCTATAGTAACTAGCTAGACCCAAGAAACGCCGACTTCGGTGTCATTCGTAGCTCTAGACCACTTGGTAATAAGTTCAACTTCCTTCAAATCAACAGCAATCCCCTTGGAAGGTTATATCTTCCGTCACAGAATTCTTAACTGTCACTTGTTTTAATCGATAGTCAATGTTGGTGTGAAATCATAATTTGATCTTGGACGCTTGGACACAGTACGGAATCTCCAACTATTCTGGTGAACCACAAAGGCGCTTAACAAATCCCTTTGCCACAAAAGAGGAGTTCACGCCGCTATTAAAAGAACATTGGTGAATATCTTGTTCACTAAAATTGTACCTCATACCACATCGGCGAATTTCCAAATATCCATGGCAATCATGACATTGACGCGGACATTCGTCTTCGGCTGCTGAGCCGCTTCCCCTAGAGTATTCTTTCTCATCTCTGGACAATCTCTAACGAGATGACCTACCTGTCCGCATCGATAACACACTCTTGCCAACTTCCCATATTCACCATCATGGCTCTTATTGCAATGCGAAAAACTCCTACAGCCTGATTTACATCTGAGTTCTATGGTGGGGGTCTCTAAAATTTTCCCCCGGACATCTCTTCTGAATCTTGATCCAAACGTCCTGGCCTGCCACTGACTCAATCTCTTCTCTAACCTCTTACCTTTGTCAGAGTATCCTGCATCAGCCTCTCTTGCTACCACTCTACAGAATTCACTCTCGACGCAGAGGCACGCATCCATCATATCCTCGTTGGTTCTCATCCATGCGCTTACAATTGCTGACTAAATTCTTGAGTCCAAACCTCGCTCGAACTTTGTCATCTTTAAGCAATTATCAGGCATAATCGCAGGAGCGAACTTACCCAAAGCATGGACATGGTCGGCATACTCCGACATTATCATCCGACTCTGTTTTAGCCCGTCGAACGCCCTTATCTGGTCTAAGATCGCTGTCTCGGACACGTAATACTTTAGAAAGGCATCACAAAGTTGTATCCAAGAGATCGGTGGGGTCCAAAATGAAAATTATTATAGAAAGTTAAATGATATACGCGCTCGCACACACCCAACCCCAGATCATACTTAGGCTCTAGATAATCAGCACTTATACCTAAGGATCAAACTTAAGGAAAATTATATCTTAAATTGCTAAAAGATCATGAACCTAAGTTTCTGAGATAGATCTGAAGTCTGGCTCTGATACCACCTGTAGCGTCCCGGCCCGATACTGGACATCGGTACCAGTGCACCTGCCGTAGCCTACTACGACAACTACGAAGCATCAAAGCAGATCAAGCGCACGTCATTTATGACGTAAGATAAATCAGCGAAAACGTCGTAGAATTAAAAACTTCACTAACATCAATGTAACCAACAGAAACACAGCGGAAATAAAACGTGTCAGGGAGAGTGTCTAAAGTATCCTTCAACACAAAGTGTTAACAGTAACTCCCGCAGCTAAAGGATAAGAACTGTAAGCCTGTCCATTTTAGTGACTATTGTCCCAATGAGCCCACTCGCCAATATCTTCTACGAAAATCATCTTGTACTTTGGCTAACCTGAAAAGCAGATAGAGTAATTGTTCTTAGCGAAAACATCGCCAGTAACTAACTTGTCTATACACCTTACGGGATCACACACGACGAGTCACCAGTATATAAATCAATGCCCAAAATAAGGTGCTCGGGTTGGCAAATAACATCTTTATAACAAGTCATCAAATCCATATAAGCCCCATAATTAACACACAAAATTAAACCAACACATGTAGAGCCAAACATACTACATAAATAGAACATATGCTAGTAACATTTCTTGCATGTCAAATCTTATACTTCGTGTGACATGATGCATGTACTTCTTCAAAACCACACACAACACCCATGCATATGTCTTCTTTCGTAAACATGTCATGCGTGTCATTTCACAAAACTTTTCATAATACTTCTTATCATATTCTTCGTGTAGCAGAACTTTATACCCTGTGGGTGATCAGTCCACAGCAAACAGAACTTTATACCCCGTGCTGAAAGGTCCACGGCCCCATAACATATAACTTTATACCCCGTGCTGAAAGGTCCACGGCCCCATTACATGTATCATATATCCGTGCTGAAAGGTCCACGGCCCCGTTACATATATCATATATCCGTGCTGATAGGTCCACGGCCCCATAAAATAACTTTATTTTCCGTGCTGATAGGTCCACGGCCCCATAAAATACTTTATACCCTGTTGTTGATTCACAGATCACGCTTTTATACCCTGCTTTCGCAGGCGTGACTTTTATACCCTGCAATCAATCAGCAGCCATTGTTGCTTTTCGAAAACTTTAATCTTCTTTTCAAACTCGTATTCTTTTCGCAAACCGAAACTCATGTCGAAATGCAAAGTGTTCATGTCATGATGCAGAATGCTCATGTAACATCATATCAAACGTGTAAACATGCACACACACTTTACATATCAAGTACAAAGTCCTGAACCTATATCACATCCTGCTCGTATCATTTCATGTCTTTTCATATTACGAAATCATCTCGAGTTCACACTTAACCTTGCTCGTTCATAATTCCTCAAACACACCCTTTTCGTACCATTTTGTGCTCTTTCATATTGCTAACTCACTTTGGATTCATACCTAACTTTACTCATTCACACTTAATATTTACAACTTAAATACACCTCATTCATACCACTTCATGCCTTTCGTATCGCGAATCCACTTCGAATTCATACTTAACCCTACTCATTCACACTTAATGTTTACAACTCTAGCACACTTTCAAAACACTTTGTAATTTATGAGCAATGGAAGAGAATAAAGGTATCTCACACACATCTTACATATGAAGCATACGGTCTTGCACCTCAAACACTCCCTGTTTGTATCTTTTCCAAGTCCGTTCGTCTCACTAATCACTTGGAATTCAATCTTATTCTTACTTAGTCGAACTTACCATCTATTCCTCATTTACACCTCAAATACCCTTGCATTTTATGTTCAAAAGAAGTGTATAGAATTACTACACATACATAGGGCGCCTAAAGGGTCAAAAAGGCTTCCAGTATACTTGGAACGCCACATATGGCGCCTAAAGGGGACATGAGGCACCTATTCTAGGCGTTCAAAGTGTTCGGGGATGTGCAGTATACATCGAACGCCTACATGAAGCGCCTAATGTGACATGAAGCGCCTAATGTAGGTGTTCGAAGTGTACGGGGATGCTCTGGGACACATTGAACGCCTACATTAGGCGCCTAATGTGACATGAAGCGCCTAATGTATGTGTTCGAAGTGTTCTGACGGTTCAGAGCTGCAGTTTTTCTGCAGTAACTTCCTCCCATCTCCTTCCTTCTTCAACCCCTTTCATGTTCAACACCTCAAGATCAATCTTAGCACCTTGATATATCATGCTTAACACACTACTATCATGATTTGATTCTTAAACATGCAAACTAGTATCCACTCTAAACCTTCTATCATCCACAAGCGTCTCTAGATATCTTCACACCTTCTAACACAACAAGTCTACAACCAAGCCAACATCCATCCTTCCCCCTTGCAACACTCTCAAAACAACTAAGGTGTAATTACCAAACTTACGAACTTATATCAAGACAAGAAACACATTACGTACAACACTCTTATGGGCATGTTTAACAACGAAGAACACACATAACCGTGTCAAATATTGGCCCAAAGAACATAGCTTTCCTCAATCAACAACAACAACAATTACATATAGTATAGCATTTAACATAAGCAAACCAAAGCTACTAATGTGTGATCCAAGTTTTCTCTTTGTACGAACATAGGGCCTAAGGTATCAAAATTTGCTTAAAACGTATAGAAAGATTATTTGCCTTTGTTTCTAGTTAAGCTTACGAATGTACTGCAGAATCTTGTTAATGATTGAACCTAGATTGGCCTTCTTCCTTCCTTTTTCCTCTTCTTTTCTTCCTCTTCCTCTCCTTTTCTCCTTCTCTTTTCTCCCTGCGGTTTCTCTTCCTTTTCTCTCTGTTTAAACCGCCCCCTTGGTCTAATGGGGACTTATACTAATTGTTGTGTAACTCCCTATCTTTTAGTAGGGACCATTTTGGTAATTTCCCCTAATTACCTTTAATTCTACTTTTAACCCCTTTTCTTTGTTTTTCTATATTTTATGTTACTAAGTCTCATAGCCTACAAAATTAATTAAATTGCATTTAAGGTTGACTTCTAAGTATTGAAAGTTGCGCTTAAAAGTCACGGGGTATGACACTTTCGATCACTTGTGAATACTCCAATTGATCCACTGGCTCGTCTCGGTTCTTCCTTAAGTGAATACTTAAGCCAAGTGGAGTCTTCAATGGTTTTACATCAAGCATATTGAATCGTTTTAGAACAGATTCAATATAGTGAGTTTGTGTCAACACAAGTCCTTCGGTTATCCTAGAAATTTTAATTCCTAGAATAACGTTAGCAACTCCCATATCTTTCATGTCAAAGTTCCTCATCAACATCTTCCTTGTATTTAAGATGATATCTCGAGTACTTCCCATGATTAGCATGTTATCCACATAGAGACATACTATTACATATGCATTTTGTGTGTTCTTAATGTAGACACATTTATCACACTCATTGATCTTGAAACCATTAGATAACATAGCTTGATCAAATTTCAAGCACCGCTGTTTGGGCGCTTGCTTAAGTCCATACAGGGACTTAACGAGTCTACAGACTTTAGACTCTTGTCGAACCACTAAACCCTCCGGTTGTTCCATATAGATTTCTTTATCTAACTCACCATTCAGAAAAGCAGTCTTCACATCCATCTGGTGGATTTCCAGATTGTAGACTGCAGCAATTGCAACTAGAATCCTTATAGACGCGATTCTAGTTATTGGTGAGTAGGTGTCAAAAAAGTCAAAGCCTTCCTTTTATCGATAGCCTTTTGCTACCAACCTGGCTTTGTACTTTTTGATAGACCCATTCTCTTTCAATTTCTTCTTAAAAATCCACTTGCACCTGAGTGGTTTACTTCTTGGTGGAAGATCAACCAACTCCTAAGTGTGATTTTGAAGAATCGAGGCTATCTCACTGTTGATTGCCTCTTTCCAGAATGGAGCCTCTGGAGTTGACATCGCCTCGGAAAAATTCCTTGGCTCATTTTCTACCATATAGGTCAGAAAATCAGGACCAAACGAAGTTGGTATTCTGGCACGCTTGCTTTGACGAATTTCCTCATCACCTTGAGGAGTCGCCTCACGCACTCGCTTACCAGCTCTCGTCTATTCTTCTTGTTTCTTTTCTTTCCTCGGAAAGACATCCTCGAAGAACACTGCGTTCTTTGACTCCATGACTATGTTTTCATGTATGTCGGGAACATTTGATTTGTGCACCAAGAATGGATATGCACTACTGTTCGTTGCATATCCGATAAATATGTAATCAACTGTTTTAGGTCCAATTTTAACTTGTCTTGGTTTAGGTACAGTAACCTTAGCCAGACACCCCCACACTTTCAAGTATTTGTAGCTAGGCTTATAGCCTTTCCATAGCTTATACGGGGTTTCATCCATCTTCTTGGTTGGAATTCCATTCAAAATGACATTAGCTGAGAGTGTGGCTTCCCCCCACAAGTTTTGGGGTAAGCCCGAACTTATCAACATAACATTCATCATCTCTTTCAGAGTTTGGTTTTTGTGTTCCGCAATACCATTCGATTAAGGTGTATATGATGCAGCCGTTTGATGAATAATGCTTTTTGATCTGAACAGAATTCATTAAACGGTGCATCATATTCGCCACCTCTATCACTATGAATTGCTTTAATTCGTTTGCTTTGTTGATTCTCAACTTCAATTTTATAGTCCTTGAAAGCATCAAGGGCCTCGTCTTTGCTACTTAACAAGTAGACATAACAGTATCGTGTGTAATCGTCGATAAAAGTTACAAAATACTTTTTACCACCTCTCGTTTCCACAATCTTTAAATCACACACATCGGTATGAATTAAATCCAAAGGTTCAGTGTTCCTTTCTATTGAATGAAATGGCGCTTTAGCCAACTTTACTTCAACACATATTTGGCATTTTCTATTATCAAATTTTAATTTTGGACAAGTCAAGATTACCATACGTTGTAATGGCTTATAATTCACATGTCCCAAACGAAAATATCATAAACAAGAAGATTCAAGCAAGTAAACAGAAGAGAAAGCATTCTCATTAGCCTTTGCAGGCAAATCTTTCTTTGGTACAATAGTGATGATATTTAATTTGAACATCCTGTTTATCAAGTACCCCTTCCCCAAATATGTCATTTTTCGAAAGAATAACTTTATTGGATTCTAACACTAGTCTAAAGCCATGCATGACTAGCAGAGATCCAGATACCAAATTCTTCCGAATGTCCGGGACGTGCAACACGTTCTGCAGAGTCAGATGCTTCCCCGAGGTCAGCTTCAGAACAACTTTGCCCTCGCCTTCAATCTTCGAAGAGGCCGAGTTTCCCATATAAAGCTGTTCATTGTTCCCGGACTTGTACTCCGTGAACATCTCTCTGCTGGAGCAAACATGTCTAGTGACGCCAGTATCCAGCCACCATTTGCACATGTTCCCCACAGCATTACATTCTGAGACCACTGCACAGAGATTCAGATCATCCATGGCATCGACTATGCTGGCCTTTGCCTTGATCTGCTTCTTCTTGGGCTTTCTGCACTCATTGCTAACATGCCCCTGAATGCCACAGTTGTAGCATTTTTTGGTGAACTTCTTGGCTATCTGCTTGCCTTTCTTGTTCACCCCGAGCTGGCCCTTCTTTTTCTTGGCCTCTGCAACATGGGCCTTGGCTTGACCAACACTTGTCTGTGGCTTTCGTTCAGATCTGCGATTGTCTTCCTCTATGTGGAGTCGGACAATCAGATCTTCTAACGACATCTCTTTCGCTTGTGTTTGAGATAGCTTCTGAATTCCCTCCATGAAAGAGGAAGCTTCTCAATCACCGCAGCCACCACGAAAGATTCACTGAGCAACATGCCCTCCTCTTACATCTCGGCTACTAAGGTCTGAAGTTCCTCAACTTGAGAAACAACAGTGCGAGAGTCAGACATCTTGAAATCCAGTAATTTGCCAACAATAAACTTTTTAGTGCCGGCATCTTCCGTACAGTATTTCTTTTCCAATGCCTAAATATGGCTCAAACAAACATAATTGTTGAAGTTCCAAGCCTCAACAGAGAGTTTGTAGTCCATAAATTGGGTCTGGTCCTCCTCAGAACCCCCCAGAGGCAGGTCCTCGGTCAGGAACGAAGCCAGTCCCACTGCAGTCAAGAAGAACAGCATCTTCTGCTGCCAACGTTTGAAGAAGCTCCCACTGAACTTCTCAGGTTTCTCCACTTGGGCCACAGCAGGACCCTGAGCAGGAACATTCTTTGGCACCCCAGCATTTGGTGCCATAGGAGCAGAGCTATGCATGTCTGCGCCTTGAACAGAGCTTGAACTCGCGTTCTCCATTCAGTCTTTTGCAATCAGAAACAATCAAAAATCAGTACAGAATCAAACAATAACGTCTTAAGTATTGCTGGAAATAATTCAGACAAATTGACTTCTGTACAGTAATGGCCGACTTGTCGAGGTCAGGACCGACCTGAATCGAGATCTGAGTAGACTGGATGGTTCTACTAAGTCAAGATAGTTCAGATAGCGCAATTGTATTTGCGTTCTGGGCTGATCACTGACGTGCCGATATCAGCACCTCAGCACAACTCAGCACAACAACCGAAAGTTATGCTTTCAGCCTCTTTAGCCGAGCAGAGCTCAGCATGGCAGAGCTGTAGAACAACGAATGTCCTCAGTCGAACAACAAAGCTTGGCACAAAACAGAGCTCAGCAAGACGATGCTTCAGAACAACGAATGTTCTCAGCCGAACAGCAGAGCTCGGCTCGGCAACACTATACCAGTGCTGCATTTTTTCCCACAAATAGATGAGCTTAGCACACAGCAGAGCTCGGCTCGGCATTAACCTTCTCAGCTCGGCAGAGCAGAGATCCGAGGTGAGTCCAAGACTCTGTCCTTAAGACGTTATTGCTCCGGTACACTGTGCCCAACCAGAGGAGCAACCGTCTCCCAGGATACAACGGAGACCAGTTCAGACATGCGGCACTGCAGTGCTGAACTCTACGAACCTTTAAGAGTGTCCTCACCTTCTTGGTATACTGGAATGTAGAATGTTTGGGAAGAATGAAGATGCAGAGAGAGGGGAATCGCAGAGAATAGAGAAACTCGTGAAGTATTTTTGTGTGTTCACTGAGATAAGCCTCGGCCACTATTTGTAGGGAAATTCAGAGATTAGCCGTTACAGTCGCTCCAATTTCGACCGTAGGATCAGATACCGACTCGGCCTGAACCGTTGGATCAGTACTGCACCAGGTCTGCCTCTCAGTCCTCAGATCAACTAACTGTTCAATCTGAGCCGTCAGATCATAACAACTTCAGGTCAACTCGGCCGACTAAATCTGAACAACTTTTTCAAATTTAACCTCCATCCTATCTCACAACCTGGCAAGTTTGAAAATAACAACCTCCACCCGAGCTGACGAGATCCGACATGGTGCTACAGGACTCGACCTGCAGTCTGCAGCCCGCAGTCCGGCCTGTAGCCCTGTCCATAACCTGAGCCTTTCAGGTCTGCAGCTCAGTCCGCTACCTAGGCCCACGCCCAGGTCCAGGCCGAGCTGAGCTGACTTTCTCTTTTACTTTGACCATTAATTTTTCATTCACCCGGTATCGGAATCGAGTGATTCAAAAGCCTACAATTATCTACTCATCGTGTACAAAATCAAGGACTTATTAGTTTCCACTTATTACTAGTGAAACTAATCATAATATTAGCTCAAAGTACGTTGCTAACCACAGTTCGCAACTTGGCCCAATTACACTATCTTTCCATTTCCTCCAACAGTTTATCCTGCTTCAGCATTACAATATACTCTATTTCACGGTTAAAGACATTTTAGAAAACTGTGGTAAAACTTTGAACCTCGACTTAAATACATTTTTAAGCGTGGACAAGGAACAATTTCGACTCCGCAAAATTTGATTGGACGTAATTTATACATTATCTTAACTATAAGGATTAAAACTAATTATCTTTTTTAAAATTTAAAGGTAATTATCTTTTTAAAATATCACAAGTTGATAAAGAAAAATACCATGATTATTATACTATTTTCTTGCTTTTATATTTTCTAGATAATGCGCCAAAGTAAGGAGCGTGTGAGACGAGTTGAGCTTGGATTTACATTTGAGGCTCGAATGGATAGTGGGCCGAAACATTCTAAGGCTCATCTTGTAGAAAGCCCGACCTGAATTAGAAGTACAAAAGTTATATAATTGTATCTTATAAACCTATGTAAAGTTATAAAAGTTTATTTTATTATATATATTAGATTTTTATTTATTTATGCATGTCACACAAAATCAAATATAAAATAAGAAAAAGACGTGTGTGTAAATCTAAAAAAAAAAATTAGATTTATATATTCTTAATGAATTTTCGCATGACCATACGTTCCCTCTTGGCTAGTGTAATATTGTTTAATGTACTTGTGGTGGCAGTTTCCTATTCAAACGTTGAAATGGTATCACGTGCAACCAAAATTCTTGATTGGTACATTGAGGTGATTCGTAATATGCATATTTTGTTGCTTTTATTTGGAAGTATTAGTCACGTATTTATGAGACGAGCCTTGGAACACTTGGTAAGGTTGATGACTTGTGACCTTGAAGTCACGGCTTCGAGCAGCGGAAATAGCCTCTTGCAGAAAGTGTAGGATAACACTGCGTACATTAGATCGCGAAGCGATCCGGTTCCTCCCTGGACCTTGCGCAAACACGGGAGCCTAGTGCATCGGGAACACCTTTAATTAGGTATTTATACAAAAAAAATGATAAATTAAGATTGAAGTAAGATATTTTAACTTGCTCTATTGCATTTATAATTGCCTTATGATCTATATAGACTAGGAAGGAGTGAGGAATTAAAAAGAGAGATAGAGAGAGAGAGATTAGGCTGACCCGCACTCAGTGTAAGTCTGAGGTTGGACTTAACATGTATGAGTTTTATTGTAATAAGTCTGTAATAAAGCCGAACATTTGTTCCATAACATTAACGGTCTATGTATTCTTGATTAAGTTTTCATTTCCGATGGAATTAAAAGACATACTTTTTCTTGATTTTGAAATATGATAGAATAAAGCAAAATGAGTCACTAAATTGGTGCGATTGTTATATTGTGAAGTAGCAGTTGATCGATACAGCTTGACATAATTTTCATTATGGGTCATCGGGAAACAATCTCGGTGTACTTCTAACACATGGGTACGTTTTGAGTACATTCGACTTTCATACCTCGTCATAGACGGGAGCTTGTAAGACAATGGGGTAACATTGTTGTTGTGGTTATATTCTTGATTAAGACGTGCCTATTCTTTTATGCAGAACACTTTTTTTCTTTATATATTTTTTCTCTCATTCATAGAACAAAGAGTTTTGGCTATTGAATCCAACTGAAACAAGCCATCATACATACGCACAGAGCCAAAGCCTACAGCAGATTTGAGCACAAGCATTTGGGATCATGTCCATCCTTGATGTTATAAAGCCTCCATCTTCCCCTCTGATGACAATTCTTGAACCTCTTTCCTCTCAGTACCTACAAAGATCCTCTGTTCCAGACCCAACATCTCTGTGTATAACCCTACACAAACTGCCAGAGATTTGACCAAGATTAGGGGTGTTAAAGAACCACCGAACCAAAACGAATGTTAGGCTTACGAATTCGGATTCGTTTAGCTAAACGAACTGTTCGGTTTGGTTCGTTTAGTGTAACGAGCTTTAAAATTAGTTTGAGTTCGGCTTGATAACACTATAACTGTTTAAACGAACCGAACAGTTCGCAAACAGTTCGACTCATTTTAGTAAACGAACACAAACAGGTGTTTGAATTCGGCTCGTTGTTGTTCGAACTCGAATCAAATACGAATAGAACTCGAACAGTTCGTGAATTGTTCGGTTCGCTTAACACCCTCAACTAAGATTATCCTCATGTGGGGAAATCAATTGCAACCAGAGCAAGGCATCACGGCATCATAACCAATCACAACAACAACAAAAGGCGCTCCCGGTGCACTAGGTTCCCACGTTTGCACAGGGTTCGGGAAGGGCCGGATCACTTCACGATCTGATGTACTCAGCCTTACCCTACACTTTGTGAAAGAATCTGTTTCTACAGCTCGAATTTGTGACCTCAAGGTCGCAAAGTATCGAAACCAATCGAGAAAGGAAAAAAAGAAAAAAGAACGAGGTAGAAAGACAACTTAACCAAGTGAAAAGAGCAATTGATTGAACAAGAGAATTACCAATATATGAATTGGATGATATTTGTAATTCTAAATCTTAATATGAAACGTAGTTCTAAAAAATCGGGTACTATACACAATGCTTTAATTGTTGAGTTCTTGAGCAAGCCCTCAGTGGACAGTTTGAGAAAACAAACAGAGTTCTCATCCTTCTGTGGTTTCTTGTTTCTATGCACGAGTAAATATGTATATGCTATATGTATATATCATGCATCTGCATCTGTATATATGACTATGCCCAACTGTTGTTCCCTTCATTACATAGGAACAACTATGGGGGCTTGAGTAACCAACTTCTGTTTTGGAGAGCATTCCCAACCATTCTCTTTGCTAAAATGGGCAGAAAAATGCATGGGATACCATTTATCTCCCTTTGCCTCTCTCTCTTTTGCTAGCATTCTCTCCCTTACTTCAACAGCATTCTTTGCTTCCCTTGCTTTGTCCCAGCATTTCTCTAGGATGGCTCGGCTTACATCGGCCCATACTACCGTTGATTCTGTCCCACAGATTCCCTGTACCGTTACAATGTTCAAATCAGAAACCATATTTTGCAACTACAAATGTTAAACCTTGCACTTGTAAGAAAAGGTCATGTAGCCGATTGAGCTAATCACATAGGTTTGTTATTAGAACTTCATTTACAGCATGACTTAACAAAAGCCCAGGTCAGAAAATTCTAATCCTGGTCTTTAGAAACATTGGCAGACAAACGACTATGAACATCTTGGCACGTCAAGTCTCTCCAGTTTTACATAGCATGCCTTGAAAAACTAGTTGTTTTGCCTGTGCATATGGTTACAAAGACTGAAGAGCAACAATGATATTTCTGGAAGTTGCAAACAGATTCTCACTTTTCCACTTTAAGTAAGCTAATGCCAAGTTTATGAAACAGATAAAATTTGTACACTTGGAAGATATCATCATAGTGGAGTCAGTAAGCTTAAATGTTAGTGAGAATTTGCTTACACTTGGATCCTTGAGCACTGGTGTCTTTAGGCCTGAAATTGATTCTTTGGCATCATAAATTAAACGCTGTTGACCATTTATAGAGTCCGTGATCGTTACAGTTCTGCATACACAGTAAATGGGAAAATGTCAGAGAAATGGTGCCATTGTGCTTTGCGCGAATTGAACTGAAAGATCTTGTGATAGATCTCCACATGACAGTCCCAAAGATATTATTGACATTTCAACAATGTATACTATGCTGAATAGGTTGAAAAGTCAACCGTGACAATATCTTTGGATTGGAGAGAGTGTATATTATATGGATCCAAGATTACAAGTATCTGAGTTGGGCTAAAGGAGGTCACAACCTAAGAAAACATCAGCAAGCTGCTGTAACATACGAATTCTAGGCCATAACAAGCTGCTCTAACATAAGCTAAAGAGTAAAAGAGTTCCTAACATCAACAAAGCTACCAAAAGCTTTGAATCGTATGGAAAAAATAACTCAAGCTCGCGATACATACCTATCCCAGTGACCGTTGATTTTGTATATTGTCTCAGACGATGATGACTTCAATATTTTTCCATCAACCGATCTATTGTTTGCTCGACCAAAGATGGAGGAGCCTCCCCTGAAACACAATTCTGCCTCTAGTCCTGTTTCTTCACACTTGATAAAGACTTTTCCTAACCAGTCAACCCGAGGCATGGGAAAAAGTCTTATAACAAGATTAGGGGAATTCATCGTGTATGTTTCGTTGCAGTTCAGGAGACTTAGCTGCCTCTTCCCACGTACCTCAGTTTCTATATAACTACCTGCTCCAGAGTACCATACATTGCGTCAAAATTTACAGGAATTAAATGGTTAATTTTCAGTCATATGAATCAGTAAAACATACATGGAGAACCAGGCTGCAATTTGAAAACAACAAATCCTGACATCTGACTTTTTTTTGGTCCACACTTAGGAGCAAGGGAGTCAAGGACATTTTCAATGGAGTCAAGGACACATTTTTCCTTGACTTCGGAATATGATGGAATAAGGCAAAATGACTCACTAAATTAGCTACGCTTCTTATATTCTGAAGTAGCAATTGATCGACAGAGCTTGACGTAATTTTCATTATGGGTCATTGGGAAACAACCTCAGCGTGTTTCTAACACATGAGCATAGTTGCGTACATCCGATCATTCGATACCCCGCCATAAGCGGAAGCCTCTAAGCAATGAGATAATGTTGTTATTGGGAGGGGAAAAAAAGCCAATCATGCAAAAAAAAAAAATGCTAGGAGTTGAATCATTAATATAAGTTAAAATCTCAAATTCCTGTATGCTATGCGTGAACCTGTCAACCAAATCTAAAACTGTGGGTATTTTTCCTTTTTCTGATGCCTCTCAGCAAAGAAGTAGGCCATTATCAGTACCTCTAGCAGAAATAAAGACTGTAATTGTTATCTCTCCCTCCCATAAATAAGGGAATGGATGCACCCGCAAACAAGAAATTACGGTAATGTTAAGATGTTTTCCGTATATGTAACGCACTGTATAACTCAAATGTGGTGTTTCGGCAAGTACCGCTACATCTGGAGGGATTGGATGTAGTGTCAAATAAGCAAGAGTCCAGGTTCCATGGTCCAAATGTGGCTATAATTGAGCTAGGACTATTGTATCTCCTAGAAAACTCGGACGCAGTGAAAAATAAGCAAAGGTTCTTATGTTGTAAGTTAGATACTAAGAGAGGAAATTCTAAGTTAGGTAGGAGGATCAGACTTGGAACATGGAACATTGGAACTCTAACAGGGGAGACAGTGGAGATAGTGAACACGATGATAAGGAAATATTTTATGTTTACAAGAGAAAAAGTGGATATGTGAGAAAGCTAGGATGTTGAACAATTCAATATTTAAACTCTGACATACAGGAAATAATAAGAAATAAGAAATGAAGTTGGGGTTATTATAAATGTCTCATTAAGAGACGATGTAGTAGGTGCTTTTAAAAAAAGGGATAAAATTATAGTCCTCAAGTTGGTGCTTAGTAAAGAAACAATCAATATTATCACTATATGCTCCTCAAGTGTGTTTAGAGGACGATATAAAGGTTCACATTTGAGAAGATTTAAAAGACGTAGTGCGTGAAATTCCAATAGATGTGAAGATCTTTATAGGAGGAGATTTAAATGGACATACAAGTAAAAAGAATAAAGATTACAATGAGGAACACGATGGATTTGATTTTGAAAACATGAGCGATGAAGGAAGACTAATTTCGGATTTCGTAATAGCGTATGACTTTATAGTAACTAATACATTTTTTTTAAAAAAAAAGAGAGATGAACACTTGATCATATTCAAAAGTGGACCAAATAAGACACTGATAGACTATTTCATGACTCGTAGACGAGATAGATGAGCATGTAAGAACTGTTAAGTGATGATCTCAAGAGAAAGTTTAACAATGCAACACCGTCTTTTAGTGTTGGATGGTCGTATCTTAGATAGAAGATTGAAAAAGCAAAGGCTTAAAGAACGTAAGATAAAATGGTAGAACTTGAAACAAGCAATCAGATTTTAGATAAGTAGTATTAGAGCAATAAGCCTCAAAAAAATTCAAATGGTGATGCAAATAAAGTGTGAGAAGATGTAGCAGTAAAGACAAAAAATAGCAAGAAATTTACTTGAGAGACAAAAGGTCGAACACCTACAAATAAGAAATCTTGGTGGCGGAAAGAAGAAGTTCAAGACAAAGTAAAAAATCAAGAGAACTAGTTATAAGACACTCTCACTTTGCAAGAATCAAGAAAATTGAGAAAAATATAGGTTTACGAAGAAAGAAGCTAAACAGGCCATAAGTGATGTCAAATCAAAGACGTTTGAAGATTTTTATAAGCGATTGATCACTAAAGAAGGTGAAAACATATATATAAAATTGCTAGAGAAAGAGAAAGAAAGACAAAAGATTTGACTCAAGTTAAATACATTAAAATACGAAGATAACAAGTTGAATCATGCATTCAACTTTGTATTGTCTAGGTGGATCAAAGACCATGAATAGCAGTCTCCATGGCATGATTGGAATGAATATACGACAAGAATAACAAACAAGCACATTCTAAGCTAATGTCTCCAGAAATATGTTACCATGAAATTTCGGAGCAGGATTATGACACCATGTCAGTTCAATACTGTTCCTTTCATCCGTGGCGTGAAGGGCAGTCACTGGTGGATGATGTGAAACCTAAAACCATAGGCAACTTATTAAAGCTGAAACTTGAAGCCACCCACATAACATTAGATGATGGAACACAATTGATTACATACTCAGTCTTTGACTTACACCACCACCACCACCACCACAACAACAACAACATTACTCTATTGGGCTCCCGTCTATGCCGGGGTATGGGAGGTCATATGTATGCAACCATATCTATGTGTTAGAAACACACAGAGATCGTTTCCCGATGACCCATAATGACGCGTCAGGCTGTGTCGATCAACTGCTACTTCGCAATATAAGAAGCGCAACTAATTTAGTAAGTCATTTTGCTTTATTCCATCATATTCCAAAGTCAAGAAACAGTCTGTTGTTGACTCCATTGAAAATGGAAATATACTCGGTCTTTGACTTAAAAGGGGAAAATAACACTTACCTGTTCTAATACCACATTCAAAGTACCCCTGGAGACATGATGTGTCTCACCAAGGATTGGATTGTAAGGAGCAACTCCAAACATTAATGGCCTTGTCGTAGATATGCTCCAAGCAACCACGGACAAGAACCGGTCTATTGAGGTTTCCCCAGCAGCACACTTGCTCAATAAATCATTAGCTGAGCTGTAAACTGCTTCTCCATAACATTGAAGCTGTGATTTCGGAAGATTAAACACAGGAGGCAGCTGCCATCATAGAGAACCAAACGTTCTTTAGTCAAAAATAAGGCAAAATCAGTAAAACAGACCAAAGCATAACTAATTTGACACATGACCTATTCCAATTGAAACCATTATACTCTTTCAGTTCCAAAAATATTATTATATTTGTCTTTTCAACCTATAGTAAATTCTGAAACAACAAGAACAACAACAACATTACATATTTTCCTTAGAGGCTCCCGCCTATAGCGGGGTATGGGAGTCAGATGTGCGCAACCAAAACTCATGTGTTAGAAACACACATAGCTTGTTTCCCGATGACCGTAATGAAAATTGCGTCAAGCTGTGTCGATCAACTGCTACTTCACAATATAAGAAGCGCAGCCAATTTAGTTAGTCATTTGCTTTATTCCATCATATTCTGAAGTCAAAGATGAGTATGTCATTGACTCCATTAGAAATGGAAACACCCTAAATTCCGAAACAGAGAGATTATATTAAATAAGCATGTTATCTGGTATGACAATTACACGTTAGCTCTTACTATATACATAACTTCCCTTGCCTATAGACAACTTTTTCAAAACAGTGGAACAAACCTACTGCAGAGTATTTGGTATTGGCAAAAAGAAAAAATCAAAAATCAAAACTTGCCTGAAAGCGGGTGAGATCAGATCCTGGACGCACATTTGCGAGAAGACTGAGAAGACGTTGAATCAAACCAGGAGCCTTATAATCTGCATCAGAATCTTTGTCTACAGACAACGGAGCAGTGAGGACAGGGGTCATTTGTTCCTCCTCTATCATAATCTGCAGAACATCAAGTCTATAAGCTTCACATAGTTTCCATTAATGGAGCTTAATAATTTATGTATGAAGCTTAGAGACGACATTGTTACCTGCTCCACCATTAACTATATTGTACAAGTCAAAATCATTAACGTAAGAAAACATCTTGCGTATGTTTTATACCTTTCACAGGAAGAAAGGCAAATAGATAGAGACAAATCTAAGTCTGGCTTTTTTTGGAGGGTTGGGTGGGGGAGTTAAGATCATAAGCTATTTACGCTGCCGGCAAATATGGGAAGGAATCAAGTTTAAGTTTTTCCGTAGAAAAAATAAAAATAAAAGAAAAGAAAAGAGAGAAGAAATTCACTATCTTTTGTCAAGTTTTATGCTGGTTAATAACTATTATGTATTTATTGACCAATCAGGTAAAATATAATTTACATTTGACACTGATAAATGCGTAAAACGGCCCGGCACATCTAAATACATTACAGACTTGTTATTGCCTCAAACTCCCGCTTTCTAAAATGTCGTAGTCCTTCTAAGAAGCTAGCTGTGGAGAGGATCCTCCACATAGCTAGTTAGCAGGCTCCTTTAAGTCAAAATCCAGGATAGACATAGCGCATCTGTTTGCCCTTCATTTGCTGACCCACTGTAGGAGTCTTTAGCCCCTAAGGGCACGTATAGTTGTCTAAGTCATCATAGCGGAATAGTCATGGTTGCCAAAGTTCCACCACCATTGATATGTTTTTTATTGGTTCGCCACTATTAATATACTTTTTATTGGTTGATAAACATTTAATGAGATGTACTCGTTACAAACTTAAGTTTATCCACTGGTTTACCTATTTTGTACTTTCTCAAGGTATGGAGAAATAAATTTTGGCTCCCTACTAACACAAGTACTGTGCTATGACATTTTCTTTTACTTATACATACATACATATATATATATATATATATATATATATATATATATATATATATATACATATGTATGCATATATGTATGTATGTATGCATAGATAGATATGTATGTATGTATATATGTATATATTCTATTGCACAAGAGATAGCTACTAAAAACACTTGTATTTCCTCTTAAACAAAAATAAGATTACGGTTGACTTTAATAGATCCCTATAT
The DNA here is from genome assembly GCA_036186865.1 of Eustoma russellianum. Taxonomy (NCBI): domain Eukaryota; kingdom Viridiplantae; phylum Streptophyta; class Magnoliopsida; order Gentianales; family Gentianaceae; genus Eustoma; species Eustoma russellianum. The sequence goes on from AP025060.1 coordinate 8,220,513, forward strand.
TGTTTGTTATTACAAATTACGACATAAGAGCGTTCAATGTTAGTATAACACTATTTTGTTTTATTGTATTTAACTTATGGTACACAATAACAGTGACGGATACAAAATGCAGGTGGAAACTTTTCTCGAGAAGTCTTCCTTTGTCTTTTCTTTCTACAAATAAAACTTATTCTGTTAAATAGAAAATCATTTTGCATTGCCTACATAAAAATACAGAAATAGCACTTTGACAAAATTGAAAACATAAACTAAATTACCGGACTATATTGAAGAAATAGTTATGCATCATTAATAAGAATAACGCTTTATTAGATAAAGTGAGAAGACCTACACACAATTGCTTTTTTATTTTTTCAAAGAACAACAACAACATCATTACCTCACTCTCTTAGAGACTCCCGCCTATGACGAGCTATGGAGGTATGATGTAGCAACTATAATCATATGTTAGAAACACATCGAGGTTGTTTCTAGATTATCCATGATAAAAATTGCATCAAGCTTTATTGATCAACTAATACTTCATAATTTAAGAAGCGCAGTCAATTTAGTGAGTCATTTTGCTTTATTCTATCATACTCCAAAATCAAAAAAGAGTCTATCATTGATTCTATCGGAAATGGAAACTTTTTCCCCCACAAGATGATGCTTATTAAGGGAGCCTAGGATTCTAAACTAGCAGGGTCTTCCATGAATGTGTACAACAAGAATATCCCATAGAAATCTCTATAATTTAACCATATTTGCATTTCATTTTTATTTAATTATTTCCCCCTTGTGCATGGTTGTCTGGAGATATCACCCAAAAAAATAAGCTAGTATGGAATGTTAAAAATAAGCAAGTAGTGAAGGTTACGGAAAAAGATCTTCTCCATCAATTTCTGCTAAAAGATAGAATGATGAAACTTGTCTTTTCTGAAAAAAGTCGATAGTAGATATAAGTTAAGGAAAAGACATGTGTCACTATTTTATTGGAGCAATAGGTGAAATCTCTCATTCCGAGAATTTCCACTGCCCCAATTCCAAGGAGTATGTGCGAAGGATGCAAATCAGGAGCCCAGCGGCCTCCTAGATGGGGTGAAATCTTACGCAGTGAACCGCACAAGGTGTCCTCGCAAATAGGGGTGACAATCTCAGACACGACACGAAAATATGACCCGAACCTGACACGCTCTTCACGGGTATGGGTATAGCCTTGACAGGTTTTGTATCCAAATAGGATAAGACCTGAAACTTACCTGCTAAGAATGTGTTGGGTCTAGGTACACACGCGAGTTACCCATTTATATCCGTTATACCCATTTTTTAAATATATTTTAAATATAATTTATAATTTATTAAAGTAAAAAATTATAAAATAGAAAAGAAACTCCTAAAACCTAAAATCATAATCCATGGTTCCCAATTTCTCTTTTCCTTCCTTCTTACCCTCTGCAATTGCTCTCCGCCATCCCTATCCGTCATTCTCCATTTCTCATCTTTTCATTCTTCTCAATTCTCACTTATCACTTAAGCGGTAACCGGCAAGCAAACGGTCTTGGATCCATTCCGACAAAGTTGGTGAAGCCGAATGAGAGGGAAAAATTCACTCCAAACACAAAAGGACATTGTAGAGATAAAGATGATTCAAAGTAATGATTTAACCTTTATTCTCTAAAATTTGAAATACTTTCTATCCGGAGGACTTCCATTAGAGACACGTTGTCACCGTTACCGTCCTCATCCTCCTCGCCGGACATACTCCTCTTTTCTCTTTTCTTTTGTCGTCTGACTTTCCACCTTCTTAAGATTCAGGTAAGTACACCTTATCTTAACATATATTCTTTTTATATATTTGTTTTGTTAGATGATGGATTCTTATTTTTGATTTTGTATATTTTTCTTATGGATCATATTGCTGATTATATGTTAAAACTATTTCTCTTATAGTTTTATGTTATAATTTCATTTGGTAAAACATTATTGTTCTTCTGGTTATAGCAATGTTCTTTATAAAATATTACGTCACATCATGGGTAAAAATCGTATACCTGAAAAATACACAAAATGACCCGTATACGACCTTAAATATTTGTACATGACAAGCTTGTGGGTATACCTGATACACGATATGAAACCTGACATATACAGGTTTGGGTATCTACTTCCATACACGCTAAGCAAACGGGTAAAGTATGGGTCTGGTACTTTGATACCCAAAACCCGAAAAACACGAAACACAAAACACGACCTGTTTGCCATCCTTACCCGCAAATCAAGCCTTTGGAGTAGCATCAGAGGAACACCTACACTGTGCATGTCTATGGAATCGAACTATTAACCTTTTGGAACAAATTCCAGCCCGAGTACCAACTGGACTATGCCATGAAGCATGTCACTATTATATTAGTGTTACAACAATGTGATAAAGAGTGGACGATATATCTTTTCCCAAATGTTATTATCATTATTACTTGAAAGCATAGCATAGCTTAGCTTACTTCCCCCCAATATTCCTTCACTTAATTTCCTTTTAACTTGTATGGAGGCACAAAATTTCCAGACGATTTTATCAAGAATCCGGTAGTCGAATGATATTTACAAGGTGTCAAAAGTGTATTAAGTCGAGTAAACCAATACCTCAACGCGCATTGTTTAATTCATCAAAGAAAAAGAAAAGAAAAGAAAAACACACAGCCACTCAAAAGTTTCATTTCTTTTTTGTTTTTTCTCAGTGGAAGACAAATGAAACTAGAAGAATTTAGACAGGCGAATAAAGAGTGTTTCCTGGGTACGAAGCTCCCGAGGGTTTGAAAAAGAACCGAATTATTTCGCCATCTGATGTACGTAATTTACCATACGCTTTGTGTAAGAGGTTGTTTCCGTAGCTTGAACCCGGCTTCAATAAAGATATTGTTTATTGGATACGCTTAGGACAAAGATGATGGAAATAACCAAGAAGACGGCTGAAAACTCGATTAAAAAATTTCATAAGTAATTTTCAAAGACCAAACAAGAAATACTCCTATCATTTACATCACATAGATTTATAATTTGAGCCATCTGAAAATAGTAATATAAATTTGTATTTTGGAACGAAAGAATTACGTAAGGTTTTTGTCATTTAAAAAAATAAAATTTTTCTTTATGACTAATTACTGATCTTATACTGTTTGCCTTTACAATGGGCTAAAATAAACTGTAATGCGATTATCGTAGATTCTGTTCTCAAATTGGTCTATATTTTTTCCGAGAAAAAGAAAAGGAAAGAAAGAGGTATAGGATCTAGAAAAGTCTAGCAGACTTAAAAGTTTCATATGTAAGACATTAATACAACGCATTTAATTTTCCATTTGTATAGAATGATTAAAATAAAAATGGAGGGACATAAGAAACGGAAACAAAAAGGGGAAAAAAGAAACAAAAGGCTTAACCACTTTTTTTTTTTTCTTTTTCTAAAGGCTTTCAAGTTGTCGTACAAAATATCCAAAACATCTGAAATTACAGTTTTTATCTAAACTTTGTAAATTTTTTTTGTACTAAATGCCTCTTTAGAATAATTAGCGAAGATTTGGACATCAAATATACGATAATTTGACGAATAAAAAAGATATTTAATACAATAAATTAATAAAATATAGATAAAAACTGTAATTTCAAAAATTTTATATTTTTTGTGCGACAATTAAAAAAAATATAGATAAAAAATGATATTAACTCATAAACCAAAAATAAAGGGGGAAAGATAGCTTAGGAAATTGTTGGGCATTCACGTCACGCAAAGCCCAACAGAATCTCAGAATGTGAAAAGAAGTCGTGAAGCGAAGGCTAATCCTCGTCGCCTTTATAACATAATGAGAAGCGTTGTTTTGTACTTTAGTGTACTGTTTGTTAGGGTTGGGTTGGGTTGGGTTGGGTTGGGATGGAGTTATTATTTGATTGATTTTCACATTATCCAGATTTTCCTCATAGTTTTTGTTGTCATTGAAGTTATATTGTCATTGAAATATACTAATTATGGTGGTTGTTGTTGTTTATTATGTACGGGTTTTTATTCTAATAAGAGATAAATGATAGACTTTTTTAAGTCATACATAGGGGTGTTCGAACCGAACCGAACCGAATAGTAGATTTTTGGATTCGGATTCGTTAAGCCAAACGAACTGTCAACTCGGTTCGTTTAGCTAAACAAACTTTAAAATTGGTTCGAGTTTGATTTGTTAACACTATAACTGTTCAAACGAGCAAAACTGTTTGCAAACAGTTCGGCTCGTTTAACTAAACGAACTTGAATATGTATTTGAATTTGGCTCGTTTAGGTAAAATTAACGAACAAACTCGAACTGTTCGCGAACCGTTCGATTCGACTAACACCCCTAGTCATACCTCATGTTTATGTGTCATACTTTTTTATTTGTAACTACAAATCAACGTTCCCTTGCATTACCCATTTTACTTTCCTCTTTTCTAGTTACAGAAATTATTTTTTAGGAGTACCTTGTTATACTTTATTGAGATAGATATTATAAGGATAATTGATTTGTATATATTTTGTTAATATCCCACTATTTGTGTAGATAAGCTTGTAAGATAGGATATGTTTCATTCTTATCCCCTATCTCGTAGGCATAGTTAGTTCACAGGAGGCCGATACATACGTGTATCTTGTAAACAATTTTTCCATGAATCAAATTATACGATTCTTCATGGTATCAGAGCAAAAGTATTTGATCCACGACTGATCGCTATTCTTCTTGTTTGGCAGTGTCGTCAAGTCGACAGTCCAAGTCGACAATTTCAGAGCCGACTTCGGCTTGTTGCAATATCAGTTGCAAACATCTATATCTTCTATTCATTTCGTCCCCTCCTTTTGTCAATTTCGTTTTGGCCATTTCAAAACAAAATTTTGAAATTTGATTCCATCAAAATTTTGTTGCTTAAGTCTGCTTCCAGCAATTTGTTTTTTTTTCGGCGGTCTTCAAGTTGTTGTCGTTGTCCCACCGCCGTTGTCCTCTCCACTTTGCGGATTTTCCTTTTTGTTTGGTCTCCGTTCAATTTGTTTTGTCACTCAATCCCAACACCGTTGTCGACATTTTTTTCTTCCGTCAGCATCCATTCACTTCAATCATTTTTGAATTCGTGGGTGGGCTGTGGTCGTTTGTTTCTTCATTTTGTATCAACAGCAACGCCTTGTTTCGTTTGTCAAAAGTAAGTCATGGCCAATCAGACGTTCGTCACCAATGATTCAAAGTTAGCCGTATTATCTGCATCCATCAGACCATTTGAACGGAGGTAATTTTGGATCAAGTGTTCCTATGACTGGCAAGAAAGGTTCGGATACTATTTTTTTTCAACCTTCCTTATCATCTTATTGGCTTTTTTGATAGTGGAGCCAATGCACATATTGTCAATGATCTGTCACTGTTTACTACTGTTGTTACTGACAAAATTGCTGCAACGGTACAAACTCCAGATGGTACACATGTGTCCGTTCGCGCCATTGGGTCGGTCAGGCTTTCGGATTCTTTAGTTCTGCGTGATGTTTTGGGAGTACCAGAGTTTGCATTTAACTTAATTTCTGTCAGTCGATTGGTACAAGATCTGAAATGTACGCTGATTTTTGGCCCGGATTTTTGTGTTGTGCAGGAGATGCCATCGAGGAAGCTGATTGGAGTGGGTAGGCAGCATGATGGTCTCTACCATTTGGTTCAAAATTCGATCAGTCATAGTCTTGCAACAATAAAGTGTGATGAGCCAGTGTGGCACAGTCGCATGGGTCACCTTCCTCTCTCAAAGTTTCGTTTTATACCCTCTATTGTTGTTCCTAATAAAGAAGTCTTTTGTGATGCTTGTAGTCGGGCAAAGCAAACACGTTTACCGTTTTCTCTTAGTACTAGCATAACTCTGCAGTCTTTTGATCTCAATCATTGTGATATTTGGGGACCTTATAAAACACCTAGTTTGTCTGGTGCCCGTTATTTCCTAACCATTGTTGATGATTATAGTCGCAGTACTTGGGTATATTTGATGAAAGCTAAATCTGAAACTAATCGTTTCTTGTTGCATTTTCTGCGTTGGGTTCATACTCAGTTTGGCTGGTCTGTTAAACGTGTTCGTAGTGACAACGGACTAGAATTCACTAGTACTACACTATTGGGCTATTATGCTGAACACGGCATTGATGCACAAACTTCTTGTGTTCATACTCCACAACAAAACGGTGTCGTTGAACGTAAACATAGACATCTTTTAAAGGCAGCTCGTGCTCTTCGTTTTCATGCTAGTCTACCTATTTCGTTTTGGGGGGGAATGTATTCTTACTGCAGTGTATCTTGTTAATCGTATGCATGCTGCTAGTCTCAAAAATAAAACTCCTTATGAAGTCTTGATGGGTCGTTTACCTTCCTATACACATCTTCGTGTTTTTGGTTGTTTGTGTTATGGTCACACATATCATGGTGTGCATGACAAGTTTGCTCCGCATTCTGCGCCCGGATTTTTCTTGGTTATCCACATTCACAAAAAGGATACAAGATTTTTGATTTGTCTAGTCGCCGCATTTATGTTAGTCGTGATGATACTTTCTATGAACGTATTTTCCCGTTTTCTATGTCTTCTCGGTCTATTGATTCTCTCATCCTAGCGTCTTTTCAGCACGATCCTACCTGCTGGGTTGAACCTCAGCCTCAGCCGCCTGCTCCTCCAGCTGATGCGTCCGTTGCTGGGCTGCCAGGTTCTTCGGCTGCAGTTCCGTCAGAAGCTGCAGCCTCACCAGCAGCCCCTTCTCCGCTGGATGTAGTTCCGCCAGCAGCCCCTTCGCCGCTGCTGGCCTCTGCTGAACCCCTTGCTTCGTCTACTTTGTTACCTCCTTCGCGCAGTATGCGCACCCGTCAGTTATCGCATCGTCTTGCAGATTTTGATATTGCATTGCCTCCGTCGCTTGTGCCATCTGCTGTATCACCCTCTCCTACAGCGAACTCTACGATATTTCCTTTATCCAGTTTCCTTTCATATGCTCGCTTATCGTCTTCTTATTATGGTTTTGTGGCGGCCATCACTGCTGGCGATGAGCTAGTTTCTTTTACGCAGGCAGTTAAACATGCTCATTGGCGCGACGCCATGCAACGTGAAATTGCGGCTCTTGAGGCTAATCATACTTGGGCTGTTGTTCCTTTGCCTCCTGGCAAATGTACTATTGATTCCAAGTGGGTGTACAAGGTAAAGTATAATCCTGATGGCACCATTGAACGCTATAAAGCTCGCCTAGTGGCGCGTGGGTATACCCAGGTTGAGGGTGTGGATTTTCATGAAACCTTTGCACCAGTCGCTAAACTTGTTACCATTCGGTGTTTGTTGGCAGTCGCGATGGTACGTCGTTGGCAATGTTCATCAGTTAGATGTCAATAATGCATTTTTACATGGTGATCTTACTGAAGATGTTTACATGTGTATTCCTCCTGGTTTCGCGCGTCAGGGGGAGAATCTTGTGTTTAAGTTGCGCAAGTCCTTATATGGTTTGCGCCAAACCTCTCGTAATTGGTATGCTAAATTTACTGCTTCTCTCGTTGCGCTCGGCTATGTTCAGTCTAACGTTGATTCCTCGTTGTTTCTTTTGTCTGACTCATCTTCAGTTGTCGTTGTTTTGATTTATGTTGATGATGTCATTGTTGCTGGTAATGATCTCAATCGCATTTCAGCTTTAAAGGCTTATCTTGATCACAAGTTTAAGATCAAGAATCTTGGTCCTCTTAAGTATTTTCTTGGTATTGAGGTCGCACGTTCGACGGCTGGCATGATTTTAAATCAGCGTAAGTATGTTCTTGGTATTATCAATGAATGTGGTCTACTGGGAAGTCGTCCTATTAGTACGCCTATGGATCAAAAGGGCGTGTTTTCAGAGTCAGATCCTCTCTTGGATGATCATGCCTTTTATCGTCGCATTGTTGGTCGTTTACTTTATCTTACTGTTACACGCCCAGATATCCCTTTTGCTATTAATACTCTCAGTCAGTTTATGCATACTCCGCATAAGTGTCATTTGGATGCTGTGTTCTATTTGTTGCGCCATCTTAAGCGTGCCCCGGGACGGGGTCTCTTCTTTCCCACTGCGTCCTCCTTAAGTCTTCGAGCCTATTGTGATGCTGATTGGGCAGGGTGTTCACTTACGCGGCGCTCGACTACTGGATACATGGTTTATCTTGGCTCGGCTTTGATTTCTTGGCGTTCCAAGAAACAGCCTGTTGTTTCTCGTTTTTTGGCTGAAACAGAGTACCGTGCCATGGCCTATGCTGCTAGTGAGATTGTTTGGTTGCGTCAACTTTTGTATGATCTCGGCGTTTCCGTTACTGCACCGGTTCCTCTTCATTGTGATAATCAGGCTGCTTTACATATTGTTGTTAATCCTGTCTTTCATGAACGCACCAAACACATTGAGATTGATTGTCATTTCGTTCGTCAATATTATCTCAATAGACTCATTCATCCTTGCAAGGTTCCGAGTGCTCTACAGTTAGCTGATGGATTCACAAAGGCACTTGGTCCTGACAAGTTTTGGCATTTTTTGAGCAAGTTGGGCATTCTTGATATTCATGCGCCAACTTGAGGGAGAGGATTGAGATAGATATTATAAGGACAATTGATTTGTATATATTTTGTTAATATCCCACTATTTGTGTAGATAAGCTTGTAAGATAGGATATGTTTCATTCTTATCCCCTATCTCTTTATTGTAGGCATAGTTAGTTTACAGAGGCCTATACATACGTGTATCTTGTAAACAATTTTTCCATGAATCAAATTATACGATTCCTCATACTTGTCGAGTTTATTTATTTTAGTGTTTAAATTAAAAATTAACAAAAATAAATCAAATAACTTTAATCAACAACAACCACGAATCAAGTAAAATAGAAAACTTTATTACATTTCTAATTATTTTTAAGGACACAATTGGGCACGGACAAAATATGACAACTGATGCTCCTTGTTTTCCAAGGACATTTTCCCCCATCTAATGGGTACAGATTCGGTGACGCATTGGGAGAGGAGACGCCGTGACGCCGTAAATAGGAGGACACGTGTCCAACTTTACCTTTTTTTATTTATTTATTTTTTTTTGCTTTTCACAAGAAGGCCACATATCAGCCACCCATTATAAGCGTCACCGCGCCCCCGCTTTTTCTACGTCACTGAATCCCGCACCCCATCTAATACAGTCGGAGACTCAAACCACAATATTATGATGAGAATACACTTCACATCCAGTGTACTTAAGGGCTTTTCCCATCTTATCTTAGGCTTCGAGTTGTTTGGAAATATATTCTAGTAATTGTGTGTGGGAGGCTGATTTTGTTTAGCAACCTTATATGGTATACTTATATGCGGGTAATAGCATATATATATTTTCTTTGTCTTAAAAATATTATTACAGTTAACCTTTAAACATAACATAATTTTACACTGCGTTGAAAAGTCAACTGTGACTATTTTTGAGACGGAATGAGTATAATTTTCATGTGCGACTACATACAATCATATAATATAGACAGGTTGACCTTTCAATGTAAAGGAAATAAATATTATATATTTATAAATACTGTAACGGAAATAATATTATAATATCAACGTGTTATGTTTTGATTGACTCATGTAGTACACAATTTATAAAATATACCTTTTCTAATTACATGGATAGGACATTTACTGTAAAGGAAATACATATTATATATCTTCAACGAATAAAATGTGTTAGCATGAGAGATGAAGTGGAAGACCATTGGATGTACATCTATTGACCTCTATCAAATAATAATAATGATAATAATGATAATAATAATAATATTATTATTATTATTATTATTATTATTAACAACAACAATAACAATTTTGCTTTTTATAGTGTTAATTGTCACTTTTCTATTTCAGGGACTATATACAGTTTAAGAAAAATAATCCTCCTCTTTTCCCTTTTTAATAAGATAACAATTTTGTTCACTTATCCATTGTTAGAATAGAGGACAGATCTGGGAACAGCTGGTAATCTTGTTGTTTTCTAATTTTAAGGTTACAGGTTTGAGCCGCAGAAACAACCTTTTATACAAAGGACATTATAAAGCTGCGTCTATCAGATTGCGAAGCGATCTGATCCTTCCCAAACCCTACGCAAACGCGAGAGACTAATGCGGAACGCCTTTATCCATTGTTAAAATAATACTTAAGATCATACACCATCGCAAATTTATTCATAATGGTTAGACATCTCTATAAGTTGCTTGGCATTCGTTATATCGTTTTCAGAAATCTAAAAACTGTCTTTTTCCATGATTCACGTTGATAAATGATGAAAGCAACATTTTGAAGTTTATAGGTTGTCCGTAGACAACATTGAACTTGAATGGTAGTTGAATCTCCATTAACTCTAACGTCCTCACCCACGGCAAACTACTCGTCACGTAAGACTATTTTCACTAATTTGTGCGTCAAAATAAACTTATATTTTTGTAACAAAAAAAAAACAGCAAATTTATGGCAATAAACTAACTAAAAGAAAAAAAGAAAAAAAGAAAAAAATTTCATACAGGCACAAAATTTATGCGCAGATTTAAATTAACAAAAAGAAATTAGAAAAGAAAAAGATACACATATACGTACAAAATTTATGCAGAGATTCATATACGTACCTGTCTAGAGTTAGCGAGCGAACAATAGCCGACCATGGCGTCTTTCAGCAGTTGATGTCGATGAAGAATGTTTCACAGAGACTATTTTGGAGGTTGGCGTGAGTTTTAGCTTCCGGAGGGGCCTGGCCGGACAGGGGGCCGGAGCGGCGGCGTAGTGCGGTGGCGATGAGAGAGGGTGGCGGAGGGCTGAACGGGTTGGGAGACTGATGATATATAAATGGTATATAAAGGATAGAATTCGGGAAGGAAATCTAAAAGCCTGTGTGAAAGGCTTTTGGCTTGCAGAATATTTGGGAAAAAGCAAATTTGGGAAAGGGATCATGTGATATGGGAATGTTTATTGTAATAATTACATCATGCTTTATGAAATAGAATATATATATATAGATGCTCATATGGTTCACAAAGAAGATCTCTACATTACTATGTATCAACTCATTCCAAGATACTTTAATTATATTATAAGATTCATGAATTCATCTATAATGTTCGAAATTATTCATGTATCTAATATTTGTTAAAAGTCGGCGGGTCATAAGTTACCAGAACGTAAAAAAAAATGACACATAAATTTCTAACGTAGTTTGGTAAATCAGTTGTATCAAGGGAGTAAACACTAGTTAAAATAGAAAACAATACAACTATATAAGATTTATATAATACTAATAATACTTTTCTTTGTCTGTTTCTACTTTCTGAAAAAACTACAGTTAATAAAATAGTTGTCTCTTTGTGCCTGCTTTCTTTTATCATATTCTTATCAAACAAATAAAAGTTAAACTAATATAGAATTCATGCGGACAGAAACAACTATTTGCTTACCACATGTAAAACAGAAGTCCATGATTTTATTTTATGTTTATCTAACTACTTGGTCCAATGCTGCCACCAACTATTTAAATAGTTTTTTTCATAAAACAATTTTGTTGGTATTCGTGTTGTGATATTACATGTAAAAGAGCGCATGATAGAATCAAGAAATGCGTATTGTGTATGCAATATTGCTATCTGAGTCTGTGCTGAGTTAGACTATAGTATTCGGCTCAATTAGATTAAAAGTTTGCTGGCTCAGATTATACTGTGCACTTTGTGTAAATTGTCTGATAAAAGCTATATCACTTTATGAGACCGTTGGATTCTAAATTTACATATATTAAAAAATTAGATTAAAAGAAAGGAAATCTGAGTTATATGAATGTTTTTAACTGAGAACTATTTTAATAGTCAAACAAAGTGAGAGCATGAAAGGACATCAGCTGACCCTACAAAAGTTGGCAAGAATCAATCATTAGAATTGATGAGTTAAGACCAAACCTTTATGGAGTCAATCTGTACGGACATTTCCTGCCTAGCAAATTAGCAAGGTGAAGGTGGTTCTATTACTCATACTTGTTGGCAAAAGTTTCAACCCCAACCCAAAGGGGTCTACAGTCCCAACTCCAAGGATTTGTGTTGATAATGTAAATCAGGAGTCCAGCAGCTTTTTATATTGGGCGAGATCTTCCCACACAAGATGCCACTCACAAATCAAGCATTTGGTCTGGCAGCAGAAGAACACCCACATTGTGCGCATCCCTGGATTCGAACTCATGACCTCTAGTTAGCTATCATCAACCCGAATACCAACTGGACTATGCCCTGAGGGCTCTATTACTCTATACTTGTTTGCATCATGGTAGTTTTATTAGAGGGATATCCAATTAAAAATTTTCATCTCATTAAGCTAATTTTCATTTCATTAAGCCAAGGGTTGGGTGGCTTTCACATCTTGGCTTGATGTGAGGCTCTAATTATTCGAACCATATCTTTTAATTTATCTTTAAACTGCATCAGAAAAAATATATATCAAAAAGCTCATGTGCAGTTAGATGGAATTAATCCTATAAGAGTTTCTTTTGTGAGTTTCTCTTGTAGATAATATATTTATCTATGTGTGTATATATATATATACATACGTATATGTATATATATACACGCATGCATATATATATATATACATATATATATATGTTCGAATGATATTTTATCTTTATTTTAACTATGATTCACATCATCTAAAAAGAGGCCATATGAGTGAAAATATTTCATTTTTAACATCTTGAGAGAGACTAAACTTTGACTTGTATTTCTTGCCTGCCTTATCACAAAGATATATGTCTTTGTAGAAAATAATTATAAACTAACGAATTTTCTCTATGATAGGTAATTAATGTATCTCTAATATAGGGAAAATTTATTAACCTTACAAAATTTATTAACCTTAGAAGATAAACATATGTTTACGAAAACGACTTGGCTTTTTATTCAGTTGGTTTCTTGTCATTAAAACTCTGCGTCCCTTGTCAAATCATTAGTGACCTTTCAAGAACATCATACGTCAACTGAAGCGTGAAGTACGTGTACCTTCTAAGCTTAGAAAGTCGAAAAGCCACAACTTCATAATATAGTCCCGATCGTTGTGTCACCCTGTAGCTAAACTAATATTTAAATAATAAATTGTATCTTGTTAGTTTGAATTTTAACAATATTAATATAAGTGTTTATATTTTTATATTAGTTTTTAAATAAGAACGAGTTTAGATTCAGATACTTTGTAAATATCAAATTCTAGACCTCTTATTTGAAAAATTGTTGAGTGACTGATTTAAATTCTTCACAAAATTCTTTAAAACTACAACATTAGAACTTTTTGAAGAATTATAGCATATGAACATTTGCATAAAAAAATCCGAACTAAATTGGAATTTCTCACTCGTAAATTACAACTTTCCGTTCACTGTAGAAATGACCCTTCATCTTTAAGAATATCTCAACCTTTTATTTTCAATAAATTCAAGCTTCTACAAACTATAGTTTCATTATTATTTACTGCATGCATGTCCCAAATCAGTTACATATCCTCATAGAAAAGCAAAAAAGTCTCACCAACCCAGGAGACTGATAAACTCTTGATTTGCATATTTCACAATGCTCTTTAAAGCTGGAGCGGTGAAAGTCCTCAGGACCAAAGTATGTTTTTGTCACCAAGAAAAGCGAAACAAAAGTACATGTTTCAATTTCCAACGGGCATGAAATTGAATCTCCATAGTCTTCACAACAATAATTGAAGCAAAACGTAAAATCTATCATCCTGAAGACCTTCACTATTCTAGTCCTAAAGAGCTGTGTGGATGATGTAAATCAGGAGTCTTAACAACAATAATTACATCGATTTTAATTGGTGTGTTCCGTTTAAACGAATCACCCCTACATAAATACTGTATGAATTGACGATGACAAGTCTATGTTAGCATGGTAAACGTGCTTATGAGAATGTAGCTTTGCCAACAATCGATTAAGTCTTAAACATTGACGTTGAGTACTCCTTCAGTATTAAAAATATTATTACATATGGACAAACATGTATTTGGTCATACATCAATTAAGACCAAAATTTTAAAGTGCTTAACACAATAATATGTGTCTTGAAGCCTAAAAATAAACAATTGATATGTCCGAAGTATAAACAGTTGATATGCCATAAATGGTTGACATGCCCGAAGCATGAATAGTTGACATGCCTAAAGCATGGATAGTCTAAATGCTAGAAGCATGACATACCATAACGATATAATACAGACTCAAACTTGTAGTTTTGAGATTATATAATTTCCTGAGATATTGTTTGTGCGTACTCAAATTCATGGCAAACATCATAAACCTGGAATTCGTTGTCCTCGATATTTTTAGAAGAAATTGTAGGACTTGTATAACACCACTGGAAGAGGGGGTTGAATAGTGAGTGCGAAAAATTGGGGTTTTAAAACTTTTTAGATCAAATAACTCACTTCTGAAAACAGTTTCTGTTTTCAGATTCTGATTTGAATTATCTAGATGACCTGGTTTTAGGCCTCCAAAATTTATGAAACTTGATGACAATGTGTTCTCAAATGTTGTTAATATGTCACAAAAATTTCAGATTAAAACTTTAAGTACAACCCCTAAAAAACCGTTTTTGCACAGATTGTGTCAATATGCCAGAAACGGTGCTTCAAAATGAAAATTTTATTCCTATTAATTGATAAGTCTAAATAACCTGAAAATTTATGGTATGACCCTTAAGATGTGTACTTTAATGAGTTAAAATAGTTTTTCAAAATTTACTTGTGAATTATGTCAATTACGTTGATGTTCTCAACCTTTGCAAATCTGAGAATCAGATTGCTCTGGTCTTAGAACTATTAACGTTTGACTGAATTATACTTATCCAAATGTGATGAAACTTGTGCCAAATGAAATCTAGGACGTGTGACTATGTTTCTGCAAAATTTTGTGATTTTTGAAAAATGTTTGCTATTTTTATGGTGAGTATAAAAACGGTGCAGAAAAATAAAACCTAAAAGTAAAAGTGCTAAAAGTAAATAACACCGAGATTTTTATACTGGTTCGGTTAAAATTGTAGGACCTGTATAGCACCACTAGAACGGGGGAAAGTTGAATAGTGAGTGTGGAAAATTTGGTTTTTAAAGGTTTTTGACCCAAATTACCCACTTCTGAAAACAGTTTCTGTTTTCAGATCCTAATTTAAATTATTTAAATGACATAGTTTTCGACCTCCAAAAATTATGAAATTTGGTGAGAATACACTCTCACATGTTATGAGTGACTCACAAGAGCATCAAATTAAAACTCCAAGCATAACCCCTTGAAAATACGTTTTTGACAATATTGCACAAATCTGCCAAAAACTGTACTCTGAATTGAAAAATTTATTCCTATTAATTGGTAACTCTAAATGGTCTGAAAATTTTATGATAAGATCCTCAAGATGTTTATTTTAATTGTTTGGAACAGTTTTTAAAAATTCTTTTGGGAAGTATGTCAACCACGTTGATGTTCTCAACCTTTGCAAATCTAAAAATCAGATTGCACTAGTCTCAGAACTATTAACGTATGATTATACTTATCCAAATGAGTTGAAACTTGCGCCAAATGAAAACTAGGACATGCAGCTATGGTTTTGCAAAATGTTATGATTTTTGAAAATCATTTACTATTTTTATTGTTGCAATGAAATCGATGTAGAAAACTGGAAATTGAACAAAGTGCTGAAAAGTAAGGACACCAAGAATTTTATACTGGTTCAGTTAAAATAACCTACTCCAGTCTTCGAGGACACCTTCCTCGATTATCACTAAACACAAAAAACACCTTACCACAAAGGTGACTGGAGTTAAACACTAACTCCACCCTTTTACAATCAAAACAATCAAGCAAATCAATCACGAACACCACCACCGATCGAATGAAGGTTTGATCACACCATGATCAACCTTTTACAAGCAATGAACGTGTATAGGTGGTATAATCAAAGCCTATATAATATGTGGAATATATGAATGATAGGCTTGAGACTAAGAAGAAGAAGAAGAAGAAAGAAAGGAAGAAGAATAGAGTAGTCTAGCTTTTTGCACTTGTGAGATTATGAATTGTTGCTTGGCCTTGTCTTGCACTATCTTGCCTTTTTATCACTCTTTGCCCGCCCCCATAGGGTTCCTCTTCCTTCTTGAGAATTGTCTTTATTGTTCTTGGAAGATTTCCTTGTGTAGAAGATGACATAATCTTGCTTACTTGGTGCAATATGATTGGAAGTATGGCTTGTCCTTGCCTAGTTGTTACTAGTCCACCTTGGCACCCTTTAAATGAGTTGTAACTTCAGAAAAAAAATCTGAAAACATGTGCTCAAATTCTAGTCAAATAATTACCATACATCACACATTAATCTCCCTTTAATTTTGGAAGACAATTGAAGACAATTCAATGGGGGAAATCGGCCAGCTAGTAGACATGTGCTGAAATTTTTAGCATGTTTCTCTTTTGAATTCTTTCCTTATGTGGTGCACTCTTCAATGTAACAAATCTTGTGTGGCTTATCCTCCACCAATTGAAGAGCCAAATAAGCTCCACATTGGCTCCAAAATGGATGTAGTAGGCGTGTAGAGAGGCTGCACGTGTGCTAAAAATTTCATTTGGCAAGCTTTGCCAAATAATGCATAATATTTACACATATATAGTAAATAATAATCAGCCCTACTTTGAATTTTCTAGAACACTTTAACATGTCTTGAATGTGTAAAATGTGTCTATATACATTTTACATCTATGCCAAAAACGTTCCATGTGTGTATGTTCGTAGAAAACTGAATTTTCGACTTTCGTCGATTACGCAATTTTTCTCCGGTTAATTTCAAACTTCCTACACATGTAATATATATTATGTCACACATAATATATATATAAAATGAAGTGTATATTAAACCATAGTGGGCTGACAAAAAAGGTCCCATGTGTAAACAATAAAGTTGAGTTTGAATTCTCCACAAATCTAGGCTAAATTGTGAGTGATTTGTGTGTGCCAATATGGTATGACTTAGTGGCTGATTGTAACATGTGAGCCACTAAATTTTGAAGTATTTTTGATGTATATAGGATGGCCATCTTTATATGACAAGTACGTGACATGTCGGTGAAGTTTCAGCAGTCACCCGATACGAAAATTTTCGGTTTACGATCTTGTAACATGTCATTATAATTTTGACGTCACCATGACTTATATCATATGATATAAGACTTGAATATACTCATAAATATGAGGTGTATATAGTGGTGTGACGTCGACGTACATTTATAATATATGTGACGTGTCAGTGGTACGTCGGAATATAAGTATATAGTGCCTTTTGGGAAAAAATATGGATATTATATATATATATATATATATATATTTTATATGAAGGTAAAATTTTATTAAAAGTCTCCTCATTTATGGTGGAGGAAAAAAACCATATTACACGATAAAGTCATCGAATGAAAAATTTGGGTACAAAAAAGATATAATGTTCAACCTCCAATCATATATGATATGCCGCATTAAAACCTTGCCAAGTAAAACTACCCTTGTGGATAAAACCTTGGCTAAGAAAAAAACGTACATATTTATGTGATTAGAACGTTGGTATAGTGTAAGATACATAAAAAAATGAATGCTAAAGCCGGATGTCGCTACATAAGTGTCGTCTTGAGCTAGTATGCGCCAGTGTTGTGCCGTCAATGCATTTTCACGTCCATTGTTGTATTGGCCATCAGTGGCCCTCAGCCGCATTTGAAATATTTGGCAAGCGAACGAAAAGCAAGGATTAGAATTGGAGAATAACATCCGATGTGAAGGAGGAAGCATGTAGAAGAAGAACATAGCGACGTTGCTTGTATTCGTACTGAATACAGACAACCACCCAGAGATGATGAGCAGGATCATGAGAGTCCAAAATAGGCCAGCAGGATAATACTCCATAGCAGAAGTGCCCGTACTGCCTGTATCATGGATATACAGGCAGTTATAGAAGCGTTAGCCATGTCCATCCCGCAGATATGAAGTGGAGTAGTCAGTGATAGGCAGCCTCTAGTTAACCACCCAGAGATGATGAGCAGGATCATGAGAGTCCAAAATAGTCCAGTAGGATAATACTCCATAGCAGAAGTGCCTCGCAACATTGTCAGTCCATTACATGCATGACGAAAAAAGGATGTGGAGCAGGAAGAAACTGAGATATAAAAATTAGAGTAGATTACTCCATGATACAGGCAGTTGTATAAGCGTTAGCCGTTTCCATCCCACAAATATAGAGTGGAGAAGTCAGTGATAAGGCAGCCTCTAGCCACTGGTGGGAGGTCGCGTAAAGCAGTGAAACGGTTGAAACTGGGGTTTTGCATAGCATACGCTGCAAGGTGATGTACTACAGAATTAGATTCCCGTGGAATGTAAGATAAAGCAGAATTCGTAATGTGCAAGAATAGCCGCAGTTGTTGCAATTCTCTTCCCAGGTCTCCTGTATGTATGGCACGATTGCCTAACATATGTATTACGGATATGCAGTCTGTCTCAATAAGAAGGTCCATATGACTAAAAGAGAAATATATAATCGAATATAGTATAGCTTGCAACTCTGCTCTCAAAGGCGTCAATTTAGGCAGCGTGAACACTATTGCCGCTTGCAGTGTACCCAAAGAATTACGCAGAATGGCCCCTGCCGCCGCTTTTGTCCTTCCAACCGAGGCATCGATATTCATTTTTAATCTACCCGATGGTGGCGGATGCCATCGCACTATTATTAGTCTGCGTGAACGCATAGGCGGAGACAAACCGAGAGACACCAAACTTGGTAACGTGGAGGCAAAGCGCTTTCCAGATACTGCCGCACACCAACTGTATATATCCATGCGCATTCACTCACCCAGTCTGCGGTAGCTATATGTTTCCTGGACAAAAATAATACATGTGTATTCTTTCCATATGTTCCAGCAGATTACATGGGGAATGACAACCTGTAGTTGCCCTTGCATCGACGAAGAAGAAGATTGCAGCCACCATTTCATAAGATGAGAACGAAAGGAGACAATAGAGTATCTTGGACCACCCACAAGGGCGCTGTAATTTTGCCAAATTAGAGCAATCATCGGGCAGTGTACAAATAAGTGATTGATGTCACTTGATGCATTACGACAAAACGGGCATTGAGAAGGTAGCGAAAGCGTAAAGTTCTTCAAGTTTTTTGGTAATGGCAATGCCCCATTATATAATTTCCACAAGAAGACCTTAGAAGCATTAGGAATACCTTGCCACCAAATGTACTTGCAGCTACGTAGAGCTGCCCGCTGCTGACGACATTCTTCATACGCATTCCGAAGAGTAAATTGTCCGTTTTGGTCTGGGAGCCACTGGGTTCCCGTGTGTCCACGCACCACTCTCTCTTGGCAAAAAACGTGTGCCTTGCAAATTCGCTTCCAGACTGATGAATCATACAGTAAAGGATGGTAATAACTCCGCCTACCATATTTTTGTTGCATATATGATGCCCAAAGTGTTGAACCTTGCTGATATACCCACCAAATTTTAAAATGCGCGTTGTAATGAAGACAACGATCGAACCCCCAG
Organism: Eustoma russellianum; assembly: GCA_036186865.1. NCBI lineage: Eukaryota > Viridiplantae > Streptophyta > Magnoliopsida > Gentianales > Gentianaceae > Eustoma > Eustoma russellianum. The sequence goes on from AP025060.1 coordinate 8,240,142, forward strand.
ACCGCCCTCTGATGAAGGGAAACATATGTCATGCCAAGATCTCCAGTGATGTTTGCCTGCCCAAAAGAAATTAGTCGTCTTTTTATCTAGCTCTTTTATAATGCTAGATGGCAATTTAGAAACAACTATTATATGCAGTGGGATTGACGAGAGGGTAGATTTTATAAGCGTGAGCCGTCCAGCTACATTTAAAAGTTTTGCGGACCAGCCCTGTAGCCGTGTGTCAAAATGTTGAAGAATAGTTTGGCAGTGAAGATTACGACATATTTCTTTATGTATTGGAGCTCCGAGGTATCTCATTGGCAAAGAAGATAGCCGCATACCTAGTATGTTTGCAATATGCTGTCCATTCTGATTGTTGCCGACTATGACCATGCTTTTTCGAAAGTTTACCTGCTGTCCAGAAGCTTGTTGATATATGTGTAAAAAAGCAATGAATCTTCGCAAATTCCTTGATGTTGCACTTAAGAAAATGAGTAAATCATCGGCATAACCCAAGTGAGAGGGTGTTTCTATTCTACCATCCTTGAATCCACAGATTATGTTATTGGCTGCCAACGACTTTAAACCTCGACTAAATCCTTCCGAAACTAGTATGAACAAAATGGGGGACAAGGGGTCACCCTGCTTGACACCGCGGCCAGGACTAAAAAACCCACTGGGTTTGCCATTGATTAAAACCGAGCATTTTGTGGCTGCTAGATTATTGAGTATAAGACGAACAAAGAAAGAATGAAAGCCCATTTTCAAAAGTACAAGTCGAAGATAGTCCTAGCTTACTCTATCAAATGCTTTGGCCATATCTAGTTTGACGATTGTCCGACCTCCCCGCTGAGGCTTATCTAGTATGTGTACCATTTCCTTGGCCATTAAGATCTGTTCGGATATACCCCTCCCAGGCATAAATCCAGACTGCTCTGGTGAAATCAGTTTGGGTAGCAGTGGTGCTAGGCGCGTAGAAATGAGACGCGTGACTACCTTTGAAATGAAATTTGTGAGACATATTGGACGGAAGTCAGCAAATGTTTCGGGTGCATGTACTTTTGGGACTAATGTGATTAAAGATGCTGCCATGGGCACGGGCATTCTTATGCCAATAAAGAACTCCTGTATGGCTTTGAGAATATCAGATTGTATAATCTCCCAACAGGCTTTATAAAATTTACCATTATAACCGTCCGGACCTGCAACGCTTGTTGGGCTAAGTGCCCATACTGCTTGTTTGACTTCTAACAATTAAGGTATCGCCATCAACATTTCATTATCTGCAGACGTGATCAATGGTGAGATATACTGCAAGATTTCAGCTGTATGTGCCATAGGCTCTGCTTGAAAAAGTGTTGTATAAAATGAAACTGCTTCAGCCTGTATATCTTCGTCATGATCATACTCTAGACCATTGCTAGATTTAACACGAGCACCACCACTGATCGAATGAAGGTTTGATCACTTTTGATCAACTTTTACACGAGATGAACGTATGTGGGTGGCTTAAACAAAGCCTATGTAATATATGGAAGATATGTATGATAGGTTTGAGGCTAAAAGCAAGAGAAAAGAATAAGAGAAGAAGAGAGTAGTCTTGGTTTGAACTTGTAATAATATGCACTTTGCTTAGCCTTGTCTTGCACCATCTTGCCCCTTTTTATAGTGAGTTGGCCTCCCTCTAGGGTTAGAGTCTTCCTTGAAAATTGTCTTGAATACCCTTGGAAGATTGCTTTGTATAAATGATGACACAACCTTGCTTACTTGGTGCAATATGATTGGACGAATGACTTGTCTTTGCACTCCTTAAATTTTGGAATAAAATTGAAGACAAAGAGGGGTAAAAATTGGCCAGCTCTCAAAGACGTGTTGAAAATTCATCATGTGTTTTATTTGTATTGTTTCCTTGTGTGTTGCCCTCTTCAATGTCACCAATCATGTGTGGCGTATCCTCCACCAATTAAAGTGTCAAATAAGCTCCACTTAGGCTCCAACAAAGTTGAATTAGGCGTGTGACATTCCTGCACATGTGCTGAATTCTCTTTCGGTAAACTTCGTTACATAATGATGCACAATCTTCACACACATGGTAAATTGCAACCAGCCCCAAAATTTATTTTTCTAGAGCACTCTAACATGTCTTGAATGTGTAAAAAGTATCTAGATACATGTGACATCAACACCAAAAATGTCCAAGTATGTAGAAGTGTAGAAAATCGAATTTTCGACTTTCGTCAATTACACGATTTTTCTCTGATTAAAATCAAAGTTCTTATACATGTAATGTGTATTATGTCACACATAATATTCATAAAATAACATGTATTTTCATCTCCAATGGTTGAAGAAAAACGCCATGTTCCTAAAATAATGTTTAAGTTTGAATTCTCCACAATTCAAGCCAAAATGTGGGTGATTGATGTGTATAAACTTGGTATGACTTTTGGAATGAATTTGACATGTGCACCACAAAGTTTCTGAGCATTTTAAGTGTATATGAGATGGCCATCTTTATATGGTAAGTGCGTGACATGTCGGTGAAGGTTTGGTAGTCACCCGATGCACTAATTTTCGGTTTATAGCTCTGTGACATGTAGTTATAATTTTTTGTATTAACATGACTTGTAATATCCTCATGGTCCCTCATGGAGTTAGGTGACCTTTGGTTTATGCTCATTCATATACTCTGTAAAAATATAAGTTTGGAACAAATCACCTCCAATGCCATGTCACAACCATTCCATTCCAAAATTGTTGATCAATGTTGGCTCTATGTTTTGTATAATGGAAGTGAATATAGTCTGGTCCTATTGCTACCATCTTTCGAATGATGAGTATTCAATTAATCATTTCTTTTCTTTTGCAAGAGTCTTTTTGAATTTATGCAGTTCAAGATATTGACTAAATAGATCATCATAAGAGGGCTTAGAATCAGAATTAGAGTCAGAAAATATCTCATTTGATGCTTTGGATGCAAAGCATACTTGTGCCGTCTCTTCTTCGACTTCATCAGTCTCAGAGTCAGATGAGTCACTCTAAGTGGAGGCCTTGAGAGCTCCTCTTGTATTCCTTTTTTTAGGTTTTTAGGCGGGTCTATTTTTGTTCCAATCCTTGTCACGGTTCTTGTTTGTTTGTTTGTCCTTGTTCGGACAGTCATAGGATAAATGTCCAAGTTTTCCACATTCATAGCACTTTATGTCTTTATCGTTATTTTTATTTTTACTTCTTTTATTTGGAACAGCCTCAGGTTTATTCTTTAATGATTTCTCATAAATTTTCTCAAATCTGTAGCCAATAATATTAGATCTTCGTTGTCCGATTCAGTGTCACTATCATCTACGTGATCGGAAGAGGTAGAGACGTATTCATATTTAAAAGCAATAGTCTTACCTTGTTTTGACGTTGATTCTGATTTCTTTAGTGTAAGTTTGTTTTCGTATACCTTTAATGATATTATTAGTTCCTCCATTTTTATTGATCCGTTTCTTTACTTTCCTCAATCGTTGTCGTTTTGTGGTCCCATTCGGATGGTAGACTTCTTAGCACCTTTTGAACCTTTTCCTGTGTTGAGAAAGCTTTTCCAAAAGACTCAAGAGAGTTGTAAATGTTAGTCAAGCATAAGTCCATATGAACAATAGATTCGTTTGGTAATAACTTGAAAGATCAAGAGTAGACATAAGCATGTTTATTTTAGACTCTTTAACTTGACTAGTCCCTTCATGTTTCATTTCAAGAATTCTCCACATTTCTTGCGCACTAGAACAATTTGGCACATAACTTTATTCACTTTTACTCAAACCATTTAAAAGAAGTTGCATGGCTCGAGCATTCATACTTAATTTCTTTTTGACATCACCAGTATATTCTTATTTCGGTTTTAGACTTCTAGTGTGACACCATCAACCGTGGATAACTTTGAAGGAATAAAAGAACCATCTTCTACAATGGACCACAAGTCTATATCAATGGCCATAAGAAGGAGTTTCATTCTAAGTTTCCATTGTATGAAGGACTCAACGTCAAAAAGAGGAGGCTTTTGTCTCGACATATCTTCTTGTTCGGTCTTGTCACTAGTGGATGCCATCTCACAAAGATCGTTGGATCCTCTTGTAGTGTGTAGGCCTGTACTCTGATACCACTTGTAGGACCTGTATAGCACCAATAGAAAGGGGGGTTAAATAGTGAGTGCGGAAAATTTGGTTTTTAAAGGTTTTTGGCCCAAATTACTCACTTTTGAGAACAATTTCTGTTTTCAGATCCTGATTTGAATTATTTAAATAACCTAGTTGCAGACCTTCAAAAATTATGAAATTTGGTGAGGATGTACTCTCAGATGTTAACAGTGACTCACAAAAATTAAAAATTAAAATTCCAATCCTAACCCCTTGAAAATACGTTTTTGGTCAGATTGCGCAAATCTGCCAGAAACTGTACTCTGAATTGAAAATTTTATTCCTATTAATTGGTAACTCTAAATGGTCTGAAAATTTTATGATACAATTCTTAAGATGTTTATTGTAATGTGTTGAAAAATGTCTTGAAAATGCCTTTGGGATGTATGTTAACCACGTTGATGTTCTCAACCTTTGTAAATCTGAAAATCAGATTACACTAGTCTCGGAACTATTAACGTTTGATTGACTTATACTAATCCAAATGAGGTGAAACTTGTGCCAAATGAAAACTAGAACGTGTGTCTATTTTTCTGTAAGATTTTAGGATTTTTGAAAGTAGTTTACTATTTTTACCGTTGCAATGAAATCAATGCTGAAAACTAGAAACTGAAAGAAAAGTGCTTAAATGTAACAACACCAAGAATTTTATACTGGATCGGTTAAAATAACCTACTCCAGTCTTCGAGGACACCTTCCTCGATTATCACTAAACACAAAAACACCTTACCGCAAGGGTGATTGTAGTTAAACACTAACTCCACCCTTCTACAATCAAAACAATCAAGCAAATCAATCACGAACACCACCACCGATCGAATGAAGGTTGATCACACATTGATCAACCTTTTACAAGCAATGAACATGTATAGGTGGTATAATCAAAGCCTATATAATACGTGGAATATATGAATGATAGGCTTGAGACTAAGAGAAAAAATAACGAAAGGAAAAGAATAGAGTAGTCTATCTTTTTGCACTTGTGAGAATGTGAATTGTTGTTTGGCCTTGTCTTGCACTATCTTCCCTTTCAATCACTCTTTGGCTGCCCCCTAGGGTTCCTCTTTCTTCTTGAGAATTGTCTTTAATGTCTTTGCAAGATTGCCTTGTGTAGAAGATGACACATTCTTGCTTACTTGGGGCAATATGATTGGAAGGATGACTTGTCCTTGACTAGTTGTCACTTGTTGATTGGCCATCATTAGTCCACCTTGGCACCCTTTAAATGAGCTGTAATTCAGAAAAAAAATAGGAAAAAATGTGCTCAAATTCTATTCAAATAATTACCATACAATCACACATTAATCTCCCTTCAATTTTGGAAGACAATTCATGGGGGAAAATCGGCTAGCTAGTAGACATGTTTTGAAATTTTCAGCATATGTCTCTTTTGAATTCTTTCCTTATGTGGTGCCTTCTTCAATGACACCAATCTTGTGCGGCATATCCTCCACCAATTGAAGCGCCAAATAAGCTCCACCTGGGCTCCAACATGGATATAGTAGGCGTGTAGAGAGGCTGCACATGTGCTGAAATTTTCTTTTGGCAAGCTTTGTCAAATAATGCACAATATTTACACACATATGGTAAATAATAATCATCCATATTTTGAATTTTCTAGAACACTTTAACATGCCTTGAATGTGTAAAATGTGTCTAGATACATGTTACATCTATGCCAAAAACGTTCCATATGTGTATGTTCGTAGAAAACCGAATTTTTGACTTTCGTCGATTATGCGATTTTTCTCTGATTAATTTCAAACTTCCTACACATGTAATATATATTATGTCACACATAATATATATAAAATGAAGTTTATATTCAGCCATTGTGGCTGACAAAAGAGGTCCCATGTGTAAACAATAAAGTTGAGTTTGAATTCTTCACAAATCTAGGCTAAATTGTGGGTGATTGTGTGTGCCAACATGGTATGACTTAGTGGCTGATTGTAACATGTGAGCCATGAAATTTTGAATTATTTTTGATGCATATAGTCTAGCCATCTTTATATGGCAAGTATGTGACATGTCGGTGAAGTTTCGTAGTCACCCGATACGTCAATTTTCGGTTTACGACCTTGTAACATGTCGTTATGACTTTGACGTCATCATGAATTATATCATATGATATAATACCTGAATATACTCATAAATATGAGGTGTATATAGTGGTGTGACGTCGACGTACGTTTATAATATATGTGACATGTCGGTGGTACGTGAGAATATAAGTATATAATGCCTTTTTTTATAAAAAAAATATGGATATATTTATATATATGGCGTGTGAATCAAAGAGGATGAGGAGACTTTCCATTTCCAATTTGTGGCCATATAGCTATCTCCAAGTATGTCCTCATTTAATGAACTAGTTAGTTCATTAACTTAAGCACTTCACTTAATGAACTAGTTTAGTTCATTAATTATAGCACCTGAAAATAATACAAAAGACAACAAATGTTTGCTATATGATGTAAGCTTTAACGATTTATGGCTTTTTAGGATGGCAACAATATAATAAGCATATAAAGCATGTTTATCACATAAACGTGTCAAGTAATAATTTGTTCATGCATTTCGTAAGCACGTAGCATTTAAATCATGCATTTGTTAATCACTCAAACCCTTTTCTCAATAATCTCCCCCTTTTGATGATTTGCAAAATAACATTAGTTCATGATTTAAATATGATCGCTCATCCTCCAATTATGCACAAATTTGAATTTTGAACTTTATATCGTTGTGTGCTCTCCCTTAAATCATGCTTCTCTCCCCCTTAAATCATGCTTTTTTCTCCCCCTTTATTTTGTAAATGGCATCAAAAGTACATGCAAGAATGGAAACAAATATCAATTTATAGCCAATTAACCGAAATCATGCCTAATTTTGAGCGTAAAACTTCATACGTTGCTTGATTAAGTGCTTTGGTGAATATGCCGGCTAATTGTGCTTCAGTACGAACATGTTCTATTACAATATCACCCCTGTTTACATGATCACGAAGAAAGTAATATCGTACCTCTATGTGCTTTGCCTTAGAATGTAATACGGGGTACTTAGACAAATTGATAGCACTCATACTATCACAATATATAGGGATGCGATTTACAGTTATTCCAAAATCAGATAGTTGCTATTTTAGCTATAAAATTTGTGTGTAACAAAGACTAAGTGCCATGTATTCCGCTTCAGTGGTAGATAATGCTACACTTGCTTGCTTTTCCGAAAACCAAGATATAAATGAATTTCCAATAAATTGATATGTACCATTTGTGCTTTTTCTATCTATTTTACATCCACCATAATCCACATCAATATAAGCATGCAAGTCAAATTCACAATTTTTATCGTACCTCATTCCTAAAGTGGGAGTATGCTTAATGTATCGAAATATCCTTTTTACAATATTATAGTATGACACTTTAGGGTTGCTTTGAAAACGAGCACACATACAAACACTAAACATGATATCGGGTCTACTTGCAGTAAGATAATGCAAAAAACCAATCATACACCTATACATACCATTATCAAAGTCTTTTCCATTCTCGTCTTTATCAAGTTTAGTGGTTACACTCATTGGGACGGGAGATAGTTTCAAGTTTTCAAAGTTAAACTTTTTAATCATGTCATTTACATATTTGACTTGACTTATATGGATGCCTTTACTAGTTTGTTTAATTTGCAAGCCAAGAAAATAATTTAGCTCACCAACCATAGACATTTCAAATTCGAATTTCATGCATGTTTCAAATTCTTCAACTAGCTTATGAGATGTAGATCCAAAGACAGTATCATCAACATAAATTTGAATAATAAGCAAACTCGATTTCTCTTGTTTCAAGAATAAAATACTATCTATGTTCCTCTTTTAAATCTATTTTCTAAAATGAAAGTTGCAAAACGATCATACCAAGCCATAGGTGCTTGTTTTAAACCATATAGTGCCCTTTTAATTTATTCACATGATTAGGATATTTTAAATCCTCAAAACCGGGTGGTTGTTTTACATATACTTCTTCTTGTATAAAACCGTTTAAGAATGCACCTTTTACGTCCATTCGATAAAGCTTAAAATCCTTCATGCAAGCAACAGAAAGTAATAATCGTATGGCTTCTAAGCGCGCTACGGGTGCAAATGTTTCTTCGTAATCTATTCTCTCTTCTTGATTATACCCTTGTGCTATAGGCTTTGCTTTGTTTCTAATGACTTTCTCATCCTCATTCATTTTTTTTTCTAAAGACCCATTTTGTGCCTATTATCGTTTTATCTTGTGGTCGTGACACTAAATCTCATACATCATTTCTTGTGAATTGATTTAATTCATCATGCATAGCGTCCAAGAAGAATCATTCAAAGCATCAAATACATTCTCATGTTCAATTTCAGATATCATAGCATGTAATTGATTTATTTCATCATGATTTATTCGTCTACGTGGTTGTACACCTTATGTTATGTCACCTATGATAAGGTCGCGTAGGTGATTCCTATGCCATCTTGGTCGATTATTTTCTAAGTTTTCATGCATTTCTAAGTGATCATGCATTTCTAGTCTGTTGGGTTCATCATGTACGATAGTTTTTTCTATATCATCTAACACGGGCTTTAGTTTAAAATCGTCGTCATATTCTTTATTTATTTCATATTCAACGAATTCATTAAATTTCACATGAATAGATTCTAAAATTTGTCTTGCGAAAGGATCAACACCAACAATCATACCCATTATATCCCAACGACAGCAAAAGCTATCGCTAGGGTCTGGGGAGGGTAACTATATAACATGCATAATTTATGGCTTCTGCCCACAAAAATCTAAGCAACTTATTTTCACATAGCATGGTTCTTGCAATTTCTTGTAGTGTCCTATTCTTTCTTTCTACTACTCCGTTTAACTGTGGTGTTCTAGGTGGCGAAAGCTCGTGTTTAATACATTTTTCTTCGCAAAATACAATCATGTCCTTATTTTTAAATTCGCCACCTATATCGCTCCTAATCTTTTTCACATTTAAACCATACTCATTTTCAAGTTGTTTTATTAATTTAGCAATCTCAATGGCACTATCATCTTTATTCGCAAGAAATAAAGTCCATGTATAGCAAGAAAAAATTGTCAGCGATGACACATGCATAATGTCGCCCACCAACACTCCTAGTATGACTAGGACCAAACAAGTCAATGTGTAATAATTCTAAGACTCTATACATGCTAATTTCATTTTTAGATTTAAGTTACTCGCGTGTTTGTTTGCCTTTAATACAAGATTCACACAACTTAAAGTTGTTTAAATCAAGTTTAGGCAATCCTCGTACTAGATTGTTTCGTTGAAGTCTTTCAAGAGTTGAGATGCCAGTGTGTCTCAACCACCTATGTCACAAATTCACGTTAGGTTCATTTGGCATAAAACATTTTACTTTAGCGTCTAACATGTCATCCATAGAAAGTGTAAAAATATTTACTTCTCTTTTTCCTCTTAATAATGTTTCTCTGTTTTCATTTACTATATTGCAATATGGGTGAGTAAAACACACATCAAAACCATTGTCAAGAAACTGTTAGATGCTAAGCAAGTTGTAGGATAGATTACTTACCAAAAAGACGTTGGAGATTTGAAGAGTGCTTGGGTTTCCAATTGTACCTTTTCCGATGATTCTTCCTATGTTGTTGTCTCCAAAGGTCACCGATCCACCTTTTGTAACCTTCTTTAATTTTGAAAATAAGCTCGGGTCACCCGTCATGTACCTCGAGCAACCACTATCAAGGAACCACTTGATTGATGTATCTTTAGATGTATGTGTTCCCTGCAATGTGTAACAACGATTTAGTCACCCTGTTATTTTGGGTCCTTAAGAGTTAGTTCTTCACCCCTTTGTAAGATTATCTTTTGGTATCCAAACTTGGGTGACCTTCCTCGGTCTTGCAAATAGTAAGAATAGAGATGAAGAAGCAATATAATAGATGTTAGCTGCAGATCCGTTTGGCCTATGGCCGAGAATGCCATCATGCTCATGGTATGATTTTCGTTTTTGATATGTCTGTGTTAGTGTGCATGGTGCGTGATCTAGATGCATTTATGTTGCATGAATGTCGTGTATGCATGAATGGTTTCCTTTCATATTTATACGACACGTAATTATATTTTGTATGAGATGAAAAAGAAGAAGCACGATGAGATGAAGTGAGGGGTGATCTAGGCATCTTTTTAGGTTGTAAATTTGTATTGAATGCATGTGGTTTCTTAGATGAAGATAAAATGAATTTGGTTGACTTATTTCGTATTTTGTTTTTTTCAACGTATCCTAATCTGGTTTTGTCGCTTTCATTCTTTTGTGAGGAGATGAGGCGATCTAGCATGTTCATACTCGTATCGCACAGTTTTACCATTCTTTCTAAATTCGCATTTCTTGATTTTAAATTTGAAATCTCGGATTTTATTTCATTATTTTCTGACGTGAATGACAAGACCTCTGATTTTAATGCATTAGTTGTGCAAGACAACTCTTCTTTTGAATCGTTTAATTGAGATACAAGGTTTGTGTTAGATGATTTTAACAACTTATTGTCTTCAATTAACCGTTTCTTTTCTTTTGCAAGAGTCTATGAATTTATAAAGTTCAATATATTGACTAAATAGATCATCATAAGAGGGTTTAGAATCAGAATCAAAGCCAGAAGATACCTCATTTGATGCTTTGGATGCAAAGCATACTTGTGCGTCTCTTCTTCGGTTTCATTAGTCTCAGAGTCAGGTGAGTCACTCCAAGTGGAGTCCTTGAGAGTTCTTCTTGTATTCCTATGTTTAGGTTTTGAGACGGGTCTATTTTTGTTCCAATCCTTGTTCATGGTTCTTGTTTGTTTGTTTGTCCTTGTTCGGACAGTCATATGATAAATGTCCAAGTTTTTCACATTCATATCACTTTATGTCTTTATCGTTATTTTTATTTTTATTTCTTTTAGTTGAAACAACCTTAGGTTTATTCTTTAATGATTTTCTCATAAATTTTCTCAAACCTTTAGCCAATAATATTATATCTTCGTTGTCCGATTCAGTGTCACTATCATCTACATGATCGGAAGAGGTAGAGACGTATTCATTTGATTTAAAAGCAATAGTCTTACCTTGTTTTGACGTTGATTCTGATTTCCTTAGTGTAAGTTTGTTTTCGTATACCTTTAATGATCGGATTAGTTCCTCCATTTTTGTTGATCTTGTTTCTTTACTTTCCTCAATCGTTGTGACTTTGGGGTCCCATTCGCATGGGAGACTTCTTAGCACCTTCCTGTGTTGAGAAAGCTTTTCCAAGAGACTCAAGAGAGTTCTAAATGTTAGTCAAGCGTAAGTCCATGTGAACAATAGATTCGTTTGGTAATAACTTGAAATACTCAAGAGTAGACATAAGCATGTTTATTTTAGACTCTTTAACTTGACTAGTCCCTTCATGTTTCATTTCAAGAATTCTCCACATTTCTTGGGCAATAGAACAATTTGACACATAACTTTATTCACTTTTACTCAAACAATTTTAAAGAAGTTGCATGGCTGTAGCATTCATACTTAATTTCTTTTTGTCATCACTAGTATATTCTTGTTTCGGTTTTACGACTTCTAATGTGACGCCATCAACTGGGATAACTTAGAAGGAATAAAAGGACCCTTTTCTATAATGGACCACAAGTCTATATCAATGGCCATAAGAAAGAGTTTCATTTTAAGTTTCTATTTTATGAAAGACTCACAGACAAAAAGAGGAGGCATTTGATTCGACATACTTTCTTGTTCGGTCTTGTGACTAGTGGTTACCATCTCACAAAGATCGTTGGATCCTCTTGTATTGAGTGTGTCTGTGCTCTGATACCAATTGTAGGACCTGTATAGCACCACTAGAAAGGGGAGGTTGAATAGTGAGTGCGGAAAATTTGGTTTTTAAAGGTTTTTGGCCCAAAGTACTCAATTCTGAGAACAATTTCTGTTTTAGATACTAATTTGAATTATTTAAATGACCTAGTAGTAGACCTCCAAAAATTATGAAATTTGGTGAGGATGTACTCTCAGATGTTATCAGTGACTCACAAAAATTTCAAATTAAAATCCAAGCCTAACCCCTTGAAAATACATTTTTGGTCAGATTGTGCAAATCTGCTAGAAACTGTACTCTGAATTAAAAATTTATTCCTATTAATTGGTAACTCTAAATGGTCTGAAAATTTTATGATAAGAATCTCAAGATGTGTATTTTAATGTGTTGAAACAGTTTTTAAAAATTCCTTTGGAAAATATGTCAACCACGCTGATGTTCTCAACCTTTGCAAATCTGAAAATCATATTGCACTAATCTCAGAACTATTAATGTTTGATTGACTTATACTAATACAAATTAGATGAAACTTGCGCCAAATAAAAACTAGGAAATGTGACTATTTTCTGAAAAATGTCATGATTTTTGAAAATCGTTTATTATTTTTACCATTGCAATGAAATCGATGCAGAAAACTGGAAACTGAAAGTAAAATGCTGAAAAGTAAGAACACCAGTAATTTTATACTGGTTCGGTTAGAATAACCCACTCCAGTTTTCAAAGACACCTTCTTCGGTTATCACTTAAACACAAAAAACACCTTACCACAAGGGTGACTGGAGTTAAACACTAACTCCACCCTTTTACAATCAAAACAATCAAGCAAATCAATCGCGAACACCACCACAAATCGAATGAAGGTTTGATCACACCTTCATCAACCTTTTACAAATAATGAACGTGTATAGGTGGTATAATAAAAGCCTATATAATATGTGGAATATATGAATGATAGGTTTGAGACTAAGAAGAAGAAGAAAGAAAGGAAGAAAAATAGAGTAGTCTAGCTTTTTGCACTTGTAAGAATATGAATTGTTGTTTGGCCTTGTCTTGCACTATCTTGTCTTTTTATCACTCTTTGGCCGCCCCCTATGGTTCCTCTTCCTTCTTGAGAATTGTCTTTAATGTCCTTGGAAGATTTCCTTGTGTAGAAGATGACACAATCTTACTTACTTGATGCAATATGATTAGAAGGGTGACTTGTCCTTACCTAGTTGTCACTTGTTGATTGGCCATTATTAGTCCACCTTGGCACCCTTTATATGAGCTGTAAATTCAGAAAAAATAGGAAAAAATATGCTAAAATTCTATTCAAATAATTACCATACAATCACACATTAATCCCCCTTCAATTTTGGAAGACAATTGAAGACAATTCAAGGGGGAAAATCGGCCAGCTAGTAGGCATGTGCTGAAATTTTCAGCATGTGTCTCTTTTGAATTCTTTCCTTATGTGGTGCCCTTTTCAATGTCACCAATCTTGCGTGTCATATCCTCCACCAATTGAAGTGCCAAATAAGCTCTACCTTGGCTCCAACGTAGATGTAGTAAGCGTGTAGAGAGGCTGCACATGTGCTGAAAGTTTCTTTTGGCAAGCTTTGTCAAATAATGCACAATATTCACACATATATGATAAATAATAATCACCCATATTTTGAATTTTCTAGAACACTTTAACATGTCTTGAATGTGTAAAATGTGTCTAGATACATGTTACATCTATGCCAAAAACGTTCCATATGTGTATGTTCGTAGAAAACCGAATTTTTGACTTTCGTCGATTTCCTGATTTTTCTCCGATTAATTTCAAACTTCCTACACATGTAATATATATTATGTCACACATAATATATATATAAAATGAAGTGTATATTCAGCTATAGTGGCTGATAAAAAAAGTCCTATTTGTAAACAATAAAGTTGAGTTTGAATTCTCCACAAATATAGGCTAAATTGTGGATGATTTGTGTGTGCCAACATAGTATGATTTAGTGGCTGATTGTAACATGTGAGCCCAAAATTTTGAAGTATTTTTTATGTATATAGTCTGGCCATCTTTATATGGAAAGTACGTGACATGTCGGTGAAGTTTCGTAGTCACCCGATACGATAATTTTCGGTTTATGACCTTGTATCATGTCGTTATAGTTTTGACGTTACCATGACATATATCATATGATATAAGACTTGAATATACTCATAAATATGAGGTGTATATAGTGGTGTGACGTTGACACGTTTATAATATATGTGACGTGTCGGTGGTAAGTCAGAATATAACTAGATAGTGGCTTTTTTAAAAAGATATGGATATATATATATATATATATATATATATATATATATATATATATATGGAATGTGAATTAAAGAGGATGAGGAGACTTTCCATTTCCAGTTTGTGGCCATATAGCTCTCTCCAAGTATGTCTTCATTTAACGAACTAGTTAGTTCATTAAATTAAGCACTTCACTTAATGAACTAATTTAGTTTATTAATTATGGCACCTAAAAATAATACAAAGGCAACAAATGTTTGCCATATGATGTAAGCTTTAAAGCTTCATAGCTTGTTAGTATGACGACAATATATATAAGCTTATAAAGCATGTTTATCACGTAAACGTGTCAAGCAATAATTTTTTCACGCATTTCGTAAGAACGTAGCATTTAAATCATGCATTTGTAAATCACTCAAACACTTCTTCTTAACAAAAACAACCTACTTCATTCTTCGAGGTAAGTGCGTTTTAAGTGTATATGGGCTGAACATCTTTATATGGTAAGTGCGTGACATGTCGGTGAAGGTTTGGTAGTCATCCGATGCGCCAATTTTTGGTTTATAGCTCCGTGACATGTCGTTATAATTTTTTGTATCAAGATGACTTGTAATATCCTCATGGTCCCTCATAGAGTTAGGTGACCTTTGGTTTATGCTCATTCATATACTCTGTAAAAATATAAGTTTGGAACAAATCACCTCCAATGCCATATGTCACAGCCATTCTATTCCACAATTGTTGATCAATGTGGGCTCTATGTTTTGTATAATGCAAGTGAATATAGTCTGGTCCCATTGCTATCATCTTTCGAACGATGAGTCTGTTGTCTATGGTGGTATGCTTATTAGATGTTGCGCCTTTTCTCGTCCTCCTATTGCCTTTTTCATAAGGCATGCCTAGAGGGGATAATTGTGATTATTAAATCTGAAGCTAATTGAAAGGATGTCTGAATTGATTTTGGTTGACCGTGCATTGCCTAATCTGTTTCTAAGCAGATTAGCTATATACAGTGTCAATTCATCACATATATTTTGGGTGTCGGATTTTGTAATGCATTTCCTTCTGACATCTTCGGTTCGATTTGGCCATACTGTGTTGAGAAGGGTTTAATTTCGCTGGATTATGTGTGTGGGTTGGTTTCTGGACATTGATGAAATTGCCTTGATTTGTTTTGCTAAATTGTGCTGGAAAAAGTTTTGGACAATGATGAAGTTGTTTTATACATATTGTTTTATTTATAGTATGTTATTTGACTAATTATGAAAAAGATTACACGATTATTTACATTAATATTATGCAAATTCTATTATTAATTATAATCACGGATTTTTTAATTATGGTTGGTGCATAGCCTTCTAACATCATCAACTATTATGTCTCCGAGAGGAATCTTAAGTATTTGCGGAGCAATATCCTGAGAAAACAACAAATTAATAATATTTACAATCGTGAGAAAACAACGAATTAATAATATTTATATCCCAATTTCTATACTGCCTATCAATAAGTGCAAATACCTTTATATCCACATCAATATTACTGCATATAGTATGAACACGTACATGACAACCATCTATCGTGTAATGCACAACACGTTGATTAAGTTTATACGAATTAATCATAAGATGGACGTTATGTATGATAATGTTATATGTCACATATGTCATGCAATACTATTAATTATTGCGTATAACATCTATACGTTAAGCAATCATTGGGTATGTTCGTGGATGTATAGTGTGGTCTAAAATGAAAACCCCAAATATGTAGAAAGTCATATGGTGAGAGACCGCGATGGATGGGCTCAAAGTGCAACAACCATAAAATGTACGACGTCTGGTCCCCGAGGAGTGACAACCCACATGTGGCTAGTAGATAACTGTTGGTACATAAATTAAATATTAAATAATATTTAATATTAAATATTAGATAATAATATTTATTATCAAATTTTAAATAATATTTAATAATGGATAAAGATAACTTTGATGATAATATCGAGTATATCTCCAGGCATTTGGGATAAGGAAATCTCTATCCATAAAGAAAGAGGGTTCGGTTTCAGACAAAACTCTGAACCCTAAACCCATCAGGATTCTTCCTCTTTCCCTCTATATAAAAGAGGAGGCTGTACACTTCCTCACACAGCCATACAGCCGCCAGCCATATACAGATACAGGGAAGGGTGTGCCAAATTTTTTAAAAGGCCCACTGCCTAGCCTCTCCATCGGGTAAAGGAGTGAATTGTTGAATCCGCTCAAGGGGTGCATCAACATTTGATGAGAGGTCGTGAATCCTTGTATCATGCCAGATCATTAGAAGCAGGAGCAATATAAAGTGGGCATATTAACATCAACAATGGTGCTAGGTATAATTTCTGCATTTTGTTACTTTGTCCATTGATTCGATTAAACGGTCATATTCATAGATTTATTAAATTAAATCCAACAAGTGGTATGAGAGTAAGGCCAATTGAATCAATTATGTTAATCTGTTCATGCTGAAAAACGAAAATTTTTTGGGTCAAAAATGTTTCTCTGGAATAAAGTTTGTTAGAAGAAAAGTTTCTGTTTTTTTGGTATATGACTTAAATCTGACCAAAAAGGGTTCTGTCTTACTTTTAAACAAAGAAGTTTGCTGGCCTAATGGCCGTCGCCTGGGATAGCCTGTGGGAGTTACAGAGGTCGAATCCTCCTCCTGGCTGTATTGTTTTGGAATATTTTTGGTTCCTGCAGGCAGCCAACGGGTTGGGCTCAGATTTGGGTTCAACCCAGTCCGGCCCTGCAGCAAATTGGGCTTCGACCCAAATTCCAGTTAAATACAAAAAGGCTTTCAAGTGGGCTGGTTGGTGGGCTAAATCCGGGTTCGATCCGGTTCAGAAACTGGGATCGGCCCAAATTACCGAAAAAGGAAAATTCGGTATTTCAGATACGTTGGGCGGGTCTGACCCGACCCGGTCCTAACCTGGTTCAGAAAAGGGTTTCGGATCAATTCAGTAAATAAATAAAAAAGAAAAAGGCAGATTTGGGCAGGCGGGTTCTGACCCGATCCGACCCGCCCCATCCCCTTTATTTCCTTTTAATTTAAGTTTTTTATTTATTTGTTTATTATTATTATTATTTTGGATAAAATAAATAATAATAATTTCATTATTATTATTATTATTATTATTTAAAGTTTATTTTAAAGAAAATAGTAATAATAATAATAAATTATTGTTATTATTATTATTATTTTAAATTTTCTTTTTGAAGAAAATAATAATAATAATGATAATTTAATTATTATTTTTATTATTATTAAAGAAAAAAGTCACAATAATAAGTGATTATTATTATTATTATTATTATTATTATTAGTATAAATTCTTTTAAAGGAAAATAATGTAAATAATAATGATAATAATTTAATGATTATTCTTATCATTTGAAGTTTATTAAGGAAAATAGTAATAATAATAATAATAATAATAATAATAATAATAATAAATTATTATTATTATTATTTTAAAGAAATCCAAAATAATAACAATCAAGTATTAAGTTTAATTTTCGATTATTACATTATTTGTTTATATGCTTGTAATTAATTGTTTATTTATTTATTTATGCCGTTTATGTTTATGCATGTTAATAAATAAATGAAACAAGTTAAGGAACATTACCCAATGAGGATTCAAATCTTGTTTGACCCGGTTTGACCGAGTTCAACCAAGTTAATTCGATGGGCTAAGTTGACTGTGTTGACCAACAATATCCAGAATTATCAATCAATGTGGTTTACAACTTGTGATAGATAACTTATTGAATTGTGATAAAAACGTCGTACACATACTTCTGTCTACGAAAGCCGGTTCTTAAGCAAGAACATTGTGACTCCACCAGTGACCTGAGAATTATGTGGAATGACAATACACGCTTATGGCAAGTGGGTATTATCGAATCGATTTATTTCACAACTCAAACCATAAGGAGAACCAAGCTTCGTTCAAGGTGGTTCTTATTTGAGCCGTAAAGGGAATCAAGCTAGTTCAATCTGGTTTAAGCAAAACAAAAATTTATATTGAGGTCAAAGCATGCACGGTACGTGCAATAGGTCAGTTAGGAAACTACGGATCATTTAGAACCATAAAGTTACGCAACTTAGCAAATGTAGGGCTCTAATATGATCCCATTAAAGTGCGGCAATCATACATCGCCACTATATTTGTTATGATCGTGAAAGGCACATATGTGTTAGAAGCAATCATTGACCAGTCCAAAGGGAGGTGTGATTGTCAAAAGCACATATGAGCATGGTAGTGGAACCAAATGGGCCCGGCAGCGAAGCTTTAAATGCATAGGTTAACTCATCGGCCCAAAGGAAGGTGGTTAACCTGTGCTTAGAGAGCCGCCACATTGACCATTACACGAATTGTTGGAAGATATTGGGATGACTCCAAAAAGCCCTAATGCTGAAAGACAATTGGTGGATGGAATTAAGGTTCTATTTTAATATTTGGTTTTTATGCAGTTTAAAGATTACACGTGTTGTGTATTTACGTTCGTTTCTTGTTAGATTTTCAGCAATAATGTCTAATATTAAGAATAATCCTACATTGAACGGTTCAAGCTATAAGCAATGAAAAGATCTGTAGGATCTTCAAGGCACCACTATAAGGGGGGGGGGGTT
>AP025060.1:8259124-8362936 GCA_036186865.1 Eustoma russellianum
GGGGGGGTTGAATAGTGGGTGCGAAAAATGTGGTTTTTAAAATAGTTTTAAACCAAAAACCCAACTTCTGAAAACAGTTTCTGTTTTCAGGACTAGTGTTAAAACATTTTTAAAACTAGGTTACAGGTCTTCAAAAATTCTGAAATTTTGAGAGAACTTAGCCTCAGATGTTATGAGTGTCTCATAAAAATTTTAGATTTAAATTCAACCTCTAACCCCTTCAAAACTCATTGGTGGTCAGATTGTGCAAATCTGCCAGAAACAGTAGACTGATTTTAAAAATTAATTCCTATTTGTACGAAACTCCAAATGCTCTGAAAATTTAAATACTAACCCCTTATAAGTTGTATTTAAATGGGTTGAAACAGTTTTGAAAAATTCTTTTATGAAGTTAGTCAAATACGATCAAAGTCTCAACCTTTGCAAGCCTGAAAATCAGACTACACTAGTCTCAGAACTTTGGACGTTTGGTTGACTTATACTTGTCTAAAAGGGTTGAAACTTGCGCCAACAGAACCTTAAAACGTGTGGCTATGTTTCCTGAAAGTTTCATAATTTTTGAAATCCGTTTACTATTTTTACGAGCGTGATCAAAAAAGATAATCAGTGCTGAAACTGAAAGTAGATGCTGAAAGTAAATGACACCAAGAATTTTATACTGGTTCGGTTATAAACAACCTACTCCAGTCTTCAAGGACACCTTCCTCTGTTCACACTAATCACACAACACAAAATACACCTTACCACAGGGTTGATGAGTTACACACCAACTCCAACCCTTTACAAACCTTGTATGTGAATACAATGCACACGAACACCACCACCTCGCAAGTCCAAGATTGATCACACCTTGATCAATCTTTTACAACAATGAAAAGAATATGTGGTGGTCTAAGAGAAGCCTATTCAAGTATATGAATGTAAGTACAATTGGCTTTTAGAGAGAAGAAAGAAAGAAAGTGTAGAAGAAAAGATAGAAAACGTTTTTGATCCTTCAAATTGCAAGACTTCTTCTTGTTTTGGTTTTGCTCTTCTTGTTTCATTTTTATCAATGTGGCCACCCCCCTTGGGTGATCTTCCCTTCTTGAAAATTATCTTCTAAGTCTTTGGAAGAGTATATGGCATCATTGTGACATGTCTTTGCTTACTTGGCATCTCCTCATTGGATGATCATTAAGCTCTTGCTTACTTGACACTCATTGATTGGTTGAATATTGTCATCACTTGATGACTAGGAAAATCTGATAATAACACTTAAAAAATGTGCCAAAATCATCATAAAATAGTTACCATAACTTCCAAGATCATCACATAAATTAAGCAAGACAATTTTCTTCAAAAAGCCTTAAGATAATCGGCCATAATGACAAATGCACATGCTGAAATTTCAGCATGTGTAACACTTGCATTTCATTCAAAATATTGCCAAGTTTAATTTGATTTAATCCAATAAATCAATAACCATTTAGTACAAGACATCTTTATCAATTTTTGGAATAAAAATTGGTCACCAATAAGGCCTAGAAATCGGCCACAATACATTACACACATGCTAAAATTTTCAGTATGTGTGATATTCAAAAATATCACTTTCTTTATTCCATAAAATATTCAAAACACTTCCATACAATCTCCCAATTGATTCACTTAATTCAAGAAGTAAAATATTGCTTCATAAAGATGAGAAAATCGCCTATTGTAATGCACACATGCTGAAATTTTCAGCATGTGTTACAAATGTGACATTGTTTGAAATGTTACCTTGTGTAGCTCCTCCCTTTATGTCACCAACATTGTATGCTTCATCCTTGACCAATCAAGATGCCAAAAAATCTCCACATATGCTCCAACTCAGCTGATCTAGGCGTTGGAATGTGTAGATACATGTGCTGAATTTTATTTTTGCGAACTTTGTAAAATAGTGCACATTTAATTATACACACATGGTATATTCCAGTCAGCCCTTAATTTAATTTTCTAGAATACTTTGAGATGTATGAAATATGTAAAAAGTGTCTAGATATATGTTGTATGATGTGCCAAAAGCGTTCCATGTGTCGTGTACGTAGAAAACCGAATTTTTGACGTTTATCGATTACCCGATTTTTCTCTAATTAAATTCTAAATTTTTGCACATGTTATATATATTATGTTACACATAATATACATAAATTAAACTTTAATATTCAGCTCATAAGGTTGATTAAAGTGGCGCCTAGACATGTGACAAAATTGAAATTGGAATCTCCACAATTTGGCCTTAATGTGGGGTGATTTGTGTGTGCCAACATAGAATGATTTTATGGCTGCACATACCATGAAATCCACAAAATTTATCGCTATTTTTGAAGTGTAGGGGCTGGCCATCTATTTATGGCAAGTACGTGATACGTTGGCAAAGTTTCGGTATTCGTCCGATACAACAATTTTCGGTTTAGAACCTTTTAACGTGTCGTATTTAATTTGTCATCACCATGACTTATATCATATGATATAATACCTGAATATACTCATAAATATGAGTTAAGTATGTTGGTGTGACATTAACGTACGTACGTGAAATATATAACGTGTCAGTAGTACGTTGGAATATATATGTATGTGCCTTTTTCAAAAAAATCTGAAAAAGTATATATATATATATATGTATAAGATGGCGTGTATATGTGGAGAGGAGAGGAGGAGAACTTTCCTTTCTTCAGCTTGTTGCCTTGGTGCCTTTTCCAAATATTACTTCCTTTAATGAACTACTTAGTTTAATTAACTAAGTACTTTACTTAATGAACTAGTTTAGTTCATTAATTATGGCACCTAAAAATAGTTCAAACGCAACAACTGTTTGCCATTTGATGTAAGCTTTAAACCTTCATGGCTCGTTAGTACGGCAACAATATATATGAACTATATAAGGCAAGTTTCATGCAACAACGTGTAATGTCATAAAATATGTCATGCATTTCTTTGTAACACGTTATTTAAATCATGCATTTTGAAATCACTCAAACCCCTTTTTCTCAACAAGATCAACTTGAGATCTTTCTGGGGATTGATGATCTAGACACTGTGTTGCAGACATATCGTCCAGCTGTGCTAACAGACGAAAGTACCAGTGAGGAAAAACTCACATGGCACGCTGGCTACGATCAAATCACATGTGTCTTGTGATCATGTAAAAGACTATCCTCGAATGCTTTAGGGGACATGTTTCTGAGTCCACGATGGCCAAAGAACTTTTGGCCAATCTCGAGCAAAGATTTGTAAAGAATGAGAAAGCCGAGGCAGACAGTCTCTTAAAGAAACTTTGCTCGAAACAGTACTGTGGATCTGGCAGTATAAGGGAGTACATCCTAGAGATGACTCACATTGCTTCTCAGTTGAGAAACATGAAACTAGATGTCTCTAACGACATACTGGTTGTCATGATTCTCAACTCATTACCTCGAAAGTTCAAACACTTTCTAGTCAGTTACAACTGCCAAAAGGAAAAATGGACAATGAATGAACTTATCCCGCATTGCATGCAAGAGGAGAAAAGGCTCAAGAACGAGGGGCATAAAGCTATGAATGATGTTGCCACCAAGTCCAGTGGTAAGAAATGCAAAGGTGTGGTTAGAGATGTGCAAAAGTCAAGTAAAAAGGAAAAGGGGCGCCTACTACTGATGCACCCAACAGCATGACTTGTTTCTTTCACAAGAAGGAATGACATTTAAAGAAGAACTGTACCGGTTATAATTCTTGGCTCAAGAAAAAGGGTACATTCTTAGTTTGTTCCAAAGTTAATTTTGATTCGGATATAGCCACTTGGTGGGTCGGTATAGGAGCCACGACTCAGCTATCTATGACTATGCGGGTTGCCTCAGCCACAGAAAACCAAGGGACGATAAAAGATACGTCTATTGGGGAAATGGCAGTGGCATAAAGGTTGAAGCAATTGGGCATTTCAGATTGCTGTTGACATTCGATTTCTATCTAGATTTGCATGACACTTTTGTGGTACCATAGTTTAGACGAAACCTTATTTCGTTTTATCGATTGGATAAAAGTGGATATTATGGTTATTTTGGAAATAAAAATTTTCAACTTTATCATGCTTCTAAATTAAGTGGTCACGGTATAATGTCCAAAATGGATAAGCTTTATTCAATAAATGTCGCTTCAAATCAAGAAACCTTGCATGTTATAACGCGAAACATTAAACCAAAATTAACTCATGAGAATTCAGGATCATTATGACATCGTCATTTAGGACACATGTCCAAAAACAGAATAGAATATCTGGTCAAAACAGAAATTCTCAATCCTTTAGACTTGACCGATTTAGAGTCGTGTATATTTTTTGCAAAAGGAAAACAAATTAAAATCCGAAGATACGAAGCAAATCGTGCAAATAGTCCATTAGAGTTGATTCATACCGATATTAGTGGCCTATTTCATCCGGTTACTTGATATGGACACTCTTATTTTATCACCTTTATTGATGACAATTCCCGATATGGCTACACATTCTATTTAAAGAAAAAGCGCAAACACCGGACATGTTCAAATCCTTTAAAGCTGAAGTTGAGTTAAAACTCAACAAAAGGATTAAAGCAGTCAGATCGGACCGTGGAGGAGAACACTACGGTCGATATAATGGATCAAGAGAACAACGTTCGGGACCATTTGCTAAATACTTAGAGGAAAATAGAATCGTCCCTCAGTACACTATGCCTAGGTCACCAAGCATGAATGTTGTAGCTGAAAGACGAAATCGTACGCTTATGGACATGGTGCGTAGTGTGATGATTCAAACTACGATACCATTATTTCTCAGGGGGGAAGTGCTTAAAACCGCAGCTTACATCCTCAAATCAATACCAACTAAAGCAACAATCAGGACCCCTTATGAGTTATGGACTAAGCGTAAGCCTAGCCTTAACCACATAAGGGTTTGAGGTTGTCCAGCAAAGGCGAAGCCTTACAAATCAAATGAAAGAAAACTGGACACCAAAACAATTAGTTGCTATTTCGTTGGTTACTCGGAAAGGTCATGAGGGTATAAATTCTATGATCCCACAAGGAAAGTGTTTTCGAGACAAATTTAGTAACGTTCTTTGAGGATACTTTGGTTCCGGTGGGAATGATTTGCATTAGCAGATCATTGAATTAGATGAGGTTCACTCAGATGCGACGGAAATGCGAATCGAACCATCTTTTAGGGAGATAGCATCAGCGATACCCACACCTGAGGTACCTTATCCCACTAGTGATGCTCCATAGGAATAAGTTCCCGAGGAAGTTACTCAAGAACCTGAAGAATTACCTACTGATGCAGTTCAGGAACCTATAGTATCCCAAGAACAAGTGTCCCTAAGGAGATCCACTCGTGAACGGAGAAACCCCATACCTAGCGACTATGTCGTGTATCTCCAAGAACACGAATTCGATATTGGCATGTTGGACGATGACCCCGAAAATGTCCGACAAGCATTACAATGTCGAAATTCAGAAAGGTGGATAAAGGCCATGGAAGAAAAAATTAAGTCTCAACAAGGTTTGGGAGGTCGTCTCGTTGCCTAAAGGTTCGAAACTTGTTGGTTGTAAATGGATATTTAAAACCAAACAGGATCTAAAAGGCAACGTAGAACGATATAAGGCCCGACTTATTGCTAAATGGTTTACACAAAAGGAGGGCATAGACTATACGGAAACCTTCTCTCCAGTATCCACGAAGGATTCCTTCCGGATAATCATGGCTTTAGTGGCACACTTAGATCTTGAGCTACATCAGATAGATGTTAAGACTGTATTTTTAAATGGAGAACTCGACGAAACTATTTACATGGTTCAACCGCCTCAATTCGAGGTGGAGATCCAAAAGGCATGGTTTGTCGACTAAAGAAATCCATCTATGGGCTCAAACAAGCGTCTCGATTGTGGTACTTCAAATTCGCCAAAGTGGTTGCCTCTTTCAGTCTTGAGGAAAACCAAATTGACGAATGCGTGTATCACAAGTTCAGTGGGAGCAATTTCATATTTGTGATCTTGTACGTACATGATATACAGCTTGCAACAAACGATGTAAACATGTTGAGCGACACCAAAGCCTTTCTGAAAAAACATTTCGAGATGAAAGACCTTGGTGAAGCTTCATTTGTGTTGGGACTTGAGATACGGAGGAATCATAGCCAAGGTATCTTAGGTCTCTCACAACAAGCATACATCAAAAAGATGTTGAAGCGGTATAGCATGGATAAGTGTAAATCACTTAATACCCTTGTGGCAAGAGGAGACAAATTCAGTCTGAAGCAATGTCCCTAAACAGAGTTTGAACGTTCGGAAATGAGGAATACTCCCTATGCTTCGGTAGTAGGGAGTATAATGTATGTCCAAGTATGTACACGACCAGACTAAGCATACATTACGGGAATGTTAGGCAGATACCTCTCTGATCTGGGTAAGGATCACTGGACTGCAGCAAAGAGGGTGCTGAGATATTTACAAAGAATGAAGCAACACGTAGTGGCATATCAGAGATCTGATGAGTTAGAGATCACTGGATATACAGATTCTGATTTTGCTGGATGCCAGGATAGCATGAAATCGACCTGGGGCTATGAGTTTACTCTAGCCGGGCGTGCGATCTCGTGGAAAAGCACAACACAGACCTTATTGGCATCTTGCAATATGGAAGCGAAATTCGTAGCATCATTCCTTGCATCCAATAAGGCGATATGGCTTCACAATTTTATCACAGGGCTGCGAGTATTGGAGACTATCTCGTCTCCAATGAGGATTTTCTGTGACAGTAATGCTGCGATACTATATTCAAATAACAACCCGAGTTTATCTAAGGCAAAATATATAGAGATGAAGTATCTGGCTGTTAAAGAAAGAGTTCAGAGTGGTCTAATCAGAATTGAGCACATCAGTACAGACTCCAAGGTGGCCGATCCATTGACTAAGGTCTTGTAAGTGTTCCACAAGCATGTTAGTCGTATGGGTCTTAGTCAGGTTGAACATGTTTTATCCTAGTGGGAGTCTGTGAGGTTTATGTTTTCTTATGCTCAATAAAGTTGTTTATATCAGACAAACTGTATAATGTACATTTTGATTATATTAAAGTTTTCTGCAGAAATAATGTACATTAAGCAGTTACGGCATACATTCTGAATTCTGTTGATCTCTCTAAAGTTGGGGCCAAGTTGGAATTAAATATGTACGATCACCTAGCATATTAATTCCACACTACATATCTATTTTAGTATCCATGTCATTCAATAGAATGTTAGTATCATGATTTAAGAAGGACAAGTGACTAATTCAATATGGCGGCGTGAGGCTAATTCTTTTGCTAACATTTGCTAATGGACCGGAAAAGGTAAAATACACTAAAGGACATACAGTAAATGAGCTCAAAAAGGTGACATATAATCTTTAAGATACATACATAGTCCAATTGGGAGATTATTGGAATTAATTCAAGATACGTGTAATGCGCAGCACGTTGATTAATTTTATACGAATTAATCATAAGGTGGACGTTATGTATGATAATGCTATATGTCCCATATGTCACGTAATAATATTAATTATTGCGTATAACATCCACACCTTAAGTGATTATCAGGTATGTTCGTAGATGTATAGTGTGGTCTAAAATGAAAACTCCGAATATGTAGAAAGTCATATGGTCAGAGACAACGATGGATGGGCTCAAAGTGCAACGAACATAAAGTGTACGACGTCTGGTCCCCGAGAGGGTGACAACCCACATGTGGCTACTAGATAATTGTTGGTACATAAATTAAATATTTAATAACATTTAATATTAAATATTAGATAATAATATTTATTACTAAGTATTAAATAATATTTAACAATAGATAAAGATAACTTGATGATAATATCAAGTATATCTCCAGGCATTTGGGATAAGAAAATCTATATCCATAATGGAAGAGGGTTTGGTCAGACAAAACTCTAAACCCTAAACCCCTTAGGATTCTTTCTTTCTCCCTCCATATAAAGGAGAAGGCTGTACACCTCCTCACACAGCCATACAGCTGCCGGCCATATACAGATACAGGGGAGAGTGTGCCAAATTTTCTAAAAATTCCATACTGTCTAGCCTCTCCATCGGGTAAAGCAGTGAATTGTTGAATCTGTTCAATGGGTGCATCAACAATCGGTGAGAGGTCGTGAATCCTTGGATCACACTGGATTCATCATCAGCAGGAGCAGTATAAAGTGGGCAGATTAACATCAACAATGGAGCAAGATATAATTTACGCATTATGTTACTTTATCCATTGATTCGATTAAACGGTCATATTCAGATATTTATTAATTAAATCCAACATAAAAACCTTGACAAAATTTCTATTATCTTGGAGCAAAAGGTGAAATCCATCACTCCGGAAGCCTCGACCGTCCCGGCCCCAAAGAACATGTGTGGAGGATACAAATCAGGAGCCCAAAAGCCTCCTAGATTGTATGGAGAATTTCCATCATCAATGCGCTACAATATAGCTTTCTTTGCCACGTTTCAAGCATGAAGGATACATGAAGCATTTTGTCGTGGCAGAAGCATCAAGAAACTCTCCCTTACTAAAGTACATATTATATATAACTCGTACAAAAGAGAATCATGTTCAGGTATAAGTTTTCACACCTGTTTATAGAAGAGATCAAAACTAAAAGATTTCAGGTCTATTAAGTCAATGCCTCTTACACAAAGTATAGGATACATCAGATCGCAAAGCGATCCATCTTTTCTACAGAGTCTGTGTAAACACAAAAACTTAGTGTACGAAACGCCCTTTTCCTCCACCAGAACTTAGCTGTAGTAGATTGTATTTTCCAGCAGGCTATCAGGCAGTTTACAAAATTGACATGGCATAGGTTGATATGTATTGAGCAGGGATTAAAACATGGTTCAATCTATTATGTCACATCTTATAACTTATTAAATCAGTAATGGGTTATCTAATACGTACTTACTGATTATATTAATATTTGCCATCAAGATCGTCTAAGAATGTCCAAAGGTAGTTAATACTGTATTTCGTGTACCCTGCCTTTTTTTTCCCTTATTCTTTTTATGTAGTATTTCCTGCCATTAATGGTATTCAATGACAAAAATGGAAGCCAATGTCGAAGCAATATCAAACTGATTGAATAATATTAACAATTCATTTAACTATAAGATTCACAGTATTAATATTAGTTTACTCCATTGACTTTTAAATTCACTATTTTGACATACAGTGGAGCACTTGTATGTATACATACGCATTTTCCTTTATATTCTGAGCTTGTGTTATTTTGCCCCTCTCTCTATATCTGTCTATATGTACATTGTTTTAATTTTTATGATTTACATTTTTTAGGATTATTTTATTTGTGTAGGTTTCGTTCCCCCTTATTTTTTCCTTATATTTCCAATTATTCTTGGCACTACAGCCGTGCGCTCGCACAGACAACCATATAACTAGTTATATGGGAGAACTGATATATCGTCGTCATTGACCATAAATGCGTGAACCAATATCGCTAGTTATTTAGAAAGAGCAACAAACACAACATTACCCGCTCCTGCCTATGGCAAAGTATGTGGATAGAATGTATGTAACCATACGTATGTATTATAAACACACAAAAGTTGTTTCTTGATTTGCTGTGTTGATCAACTACTACTTTACAATATAAAAACACAGATAATTTTTAGTAAGTTATTTTGCTTTGCTTCATCATCTTTCAATATATAATCATTGACCATAATTTTCCTTTTCATCCTGACGAATGGTTGGAAGGCAATTTACAGCAAAAGAATTTGAAATCAACCAAAACAAAAAAAAAAAAGAAAAAGAAAACCCTAAACAAAACAAAACCAAAGAACAGTAACAATGTCAAATTTATAACACGAGAATAATAGTATCAATCATTTCTTCATTGAACAGGTTTCATTAATGCTACAACTGAAGATTGAGTCATCAAAGGACATGAAAATATTAAGCTAACAGTTCCAATAACAGGTGCAGAGCCTCTGTGGACCAGCAATCTCCTGGCATATTCCATATGGATTGGTATAAGCTGGATGGTTTCTTTTGCAACTATAATCACAACAAACTTGATTACATTTCTTTACTCCACAGGGCCCTAATGCAATGTTGCATTGCTTCACCTTCGCTTCTCTCACACCTACCCCCGTTGCTAACATACGCCCGCCGTCGCGTCCGCTGCTCGTTGCCATTCCGTTCACTGCATTGTAGTCAAATACAATTGTTCAAAAAATTTGTTTGTTTGGATACAAATAGGCGAATTTGAATTTCACGTTGCTAAACTTTATAAGATATTAAGTGGACATGAGACTCACCTCATGTAAGCTCAAGTTTGAATATAGTATCAGAGCATTTTAATATGTGGACTTACACTTTGCCTGACCCATAAGTGGTCATTTTATTGTTTACTCTCACCCAAGTAAGTTTAGAGGTTCATGGTTGACTTGTTGTTTTTGATTGAGGATGAGTTCTAAAATGCGTGTGTATTTCAAGTTACCACGTGAATGTATGTAACTAAAATATTGTTCCATATTTTCAACATACAGTCGCTGCATTTTTCTTTTAAAAGAAAAAGAAAATTAACGAAAAGATCCGAACTGGAATACCTGACCTATGAGAAATGCTATCGACAGACTGAAAAGATTTTTCACGTGAACTGAGTATTTGATTAACGGGTTGGAATAAAGTAAGATGTCAGAATCAATGAAGATAAAATAAGAAGAATTTATAGGCTTCAAGTTAGACGATACACAAATCAATTTGATGGAATATAAATTAACTAATAATAAATCTTTGTTCATGCAGCAAGCAGTACTGATCAAAATGGTTTTAGAAAAATTCTTCCTTTTTATTCACTAATCTCCACATAGGCTAAGAATTGAACAACTATTACCTGTAGCTACGCAGAGAAGGAATAGAACATATATTTGGGAAAAGATCGCCATATTCTTTGCAACCGAAACAAGGAGTGATTTCTTAGAGGCTGAAATCGAATTAGAACTATTATTTTTCAGTTTGCATTTTGAATTTATAGGCAAGTGGTGTTACGACACGCATTTCCAGGGCAGGTTAAAATGAAATAAAATGATGGAAAATAGAACGCGAATGCGATGTCGAAATTTTTTTGATGGAATTTAATTTTATTTAGGATTTATAAAGACATCGACATTATATAACAGGTTTATAAACGCTCGAAAAAATAACCGAACGGCAAGTTATCGGATATAGCGGGACTTGATGGGACTAGATAACGAACATTTCGGATATACGATACGATTTAAATAAATTAGTCGGTAGCGAACTAAGTCGGTAGATATAAATCAAACCAAATAAAACTACCCGACACAATAATTCTAATACACAATTTTATCACATTTTCTTTCACTTTATCCTACATTGTACAAAAGACAAACTTTCTCCATCTCCAAACCCTTGTGGCCTCCCCCTACCCCCTCACAAGTCAACATCCTCTTTTTCTTACACCACTCTCACTTTTCATCATTACACATACTTAACTTTTCTCACCCATCACCCTACTAAAATTTTCTTCTCTTTCCTTCCCTCCCTCTCACCTCACGTTATTCTCCTCTCTTTTTTTTACCCATCCCTCAATAAACAAATGCAAAACCCATTTACGCTTTCAACTCCTTTACAATTCATCTCTACTTTCTTTTCTCTTTCATTCAAATCACCATCATCTTTCTTCCACCTTCTCACAATCTACTACACTCAATTCATTTCCTTTTCTTCTTTCCTTCTTGCCTCAAACATACACACACTCTCTCACCTTCTTATTTCCATTTCTCAACTCCTCTCATCTTTTACCTTTCATCTTTTTATATTCTCTTTCCTTCTCCAAACTAATCAAGTCTCCCATTTTCTTTCTCTTTTCTTCAATGGCCGAATCTTCTAAGAGAAACCAAAGGGATGACTTATTCTCCATTTCACACTTGAACATATTTATTTTACAACAATACACTCTCTTTCCTCCTTCACACTACAAACAAGTCATCTCCATTTTCTTGGCATTTGACCGTGGGTTTCATCAAGGTAAGAAAGAAAAAATTTCTTTATTTCATCTCATCTACACACATCCAAGATTAAGCTCCAACATCCTCCTTCATTCTAATAGTGGTTGAAATTTAAGAATGAAGAACCAAAATGTAGCAATGTAAGCAAACCATCTAAGTTCGACTATTCTTTTACCATTTTTCTATTTCTACAAGTTGTACACTAACTTCCTATTTTTGGTGTTATAATCGTGAGTTGTATAAGGTCATCTCCAACCCAAAATACAAAATTTTATACCAAATCACCTATTTGGTGTAATAAACAGTAAAAGGTACTCCAACCACAAACACCAAATCCAGCACCAAATAAGAATATTACTTAAAGATTCTTCTATCATTCTATTTATATTCATTATTACAAATAATTTAACAAAAATTTAACATTCATATAAATTTAACGTAAATATTCATTAATTCATTATTAGTTATGAATCTTATTTTATTTTTATTTTTTGTTATATAATTTTTTATTACAACGAAATTGACGAAATTAAAATTTTTATAACGAAATTAACAAAATTAAAATTATTATAATGAAATTAGCGAAAATAAAATTTTATTAATATGCTTAATATGATGATGTGGCGGATGAATAGTGATTTGGTGCAACACTATTCATTTTCATATATAAGTATATGGCTACAATGCATTTCATAATATATATATATATATATATATATATATGACTTTGTTACATGTTATGTATACTAATAGGTATATTTTTTTTCGTTAAAATGTAAAAATTTCATTTAACCAATGATCAAAACAGGATCAGTTCATTTAAAATTCCACTGGGCATACCCAGGATGTAGATCATACAATCACCAAACACTATTCTAACAATGATGCAAAGTCCTATACACATGTGTAATAACTCTATGAACCACATCCTGAACATTAACATCCTGATCCTCAAAAATCTTAAGATTCCTAGCACGCTATATAAAGTAAATGGTAGTAGCAAAGGATGCTTTGATGAATTTAGTTCTGCTGCATCTCCTCCTTGCATTTTTTATCATCCATTCAAAAAGTTCTTTGGTTGAATGAAAACGTTCAGAAATATTTAGCTAATTCAAGACCTGTAACCAAATTTGTTGTGCCATTGAACAGTCAAAAATAAGGTGATCCTGCGATTCATTTATGATAAGATGTAAGTTATGATGTATGTTATGAAATTCTAGACGATATGTTAAGGTAATTAGAAATTAAATGCTTTAGGTGCGCATTTAAGTTATGAATTATGGAATACATGTATTGATTAGATGTTACGAAAGTATTGCTGGATAAAAATACAAAACAAGTTTTGGACATGTTGGCCGAATGGTGCCCTTTTTGTGGTAAAAAGAGATTTTCTTTAAGTTATGGTCTGTAGAATGAAAATAAGTAAGTGATGTTGTTACAAGATGTAGAATGACCAAGGTACACTCATATGACCGAGTCTCACGTTGCATGAAATTAAAGTTGAAAAGTTATGTTTGTGCATCACATGTTTTAAAAGTTCATATGCATATAAATAATAAACACGAGACGAATGATTCCAATGGGACACGATATGTTATGTTATGTTCATGATCATGATTATGTTATGTTATGTTGAAACGCTGTCCTGACATCGGGACCGAAGTGGTAGGTGTCAGGGGCCCATGTTTACATTATGGCTGAGTGTGGGACACGGGATCTCAGTCATAATGCGTCACCATTAGCACATGTACATATGTTTATGATGATTATGTCGTACATGTGCTATATGGGGAATCATTCGGTATGTCATGCGTATTATTCGTATGAAAAGTGCTATAGCCAATGATGAAAATGTTATGTCTTCATGTTATGAAAATGTCATTTTATGCAAGTTATGAAATCATGTCTTGTTCATGTCTTGTTTATGAAAACTCAAGTTATGAAAATCATGTTATGAAAAGTCATGTTTTATGCATCATGTCATGACCATGCTACCATATGTTACATTCAGAAGATCCTTAAGTTATTATATCGTTGATCTTAGTATGAGTTATGAACTAAGAGCTAAGTATGGACACGATACGATGATACAGACCAAGTACAATGAGATATTGATAAGTTCACGTTGATTAATTCTCCTTGTTTTACCTGCTTTAAGTTCATACGTATGTTATAACATTTTACTTGTTAAAATGGAGATGTGTTTATTATATTCATTATACATGGATATTATACTTTGTCACCCATCTCCCCATGTATGATCCACATGTCGTATCTAGTAGGACTACTTGCTGAGCGATTAAAAGTTGGTTGTCGCTCATACTTGCCTTATCACTTTACAGATAACAAGTACCACTAGACAGGCTTATCGAGGACAGGCTAGATAGATCACTGATAGCGAAGAAGGGTACCGTGAGATTAGCTTTGAAGATGTTAGGCCTTGGTTCATGATGTATTTTAGAAGATATCAGTACTCAGTATATTATGACTTGTACGGATAAAATGATTAAATGTATCACATATCGGTGATGATTTGCTTATATTATGATGCTTCCGCTTATCGATTCATTATTCATGTCGACATGCATATGTATGGTATCGACGTCTTGTACTACTAGTAACAGAGTACGACGGGTGCACCGTGCCGAGATCCTAATTCCGAGGGAGGCTCCACAAGTGGAACACACTTTCAAGATGTAACGGTGGGTATTAGATTAACTGAATCTCTACATTAAGATAAAAATGGAGTAATAAAAACTATAAGGTTCGTTGCACTGCCAAGTTCTTTGACACTTGACTTGGAAAAATATATTAAGATGTATCATGCCATCTCTATGAGTCACTGTCTAGTAGGAATCGAGCTGTTATTTCTCTTTTGATTTGTCAACCCTTCTTATCACAAAAAATAACATTATGTGACAACGGTAAAAAGACTTAAAAGGACGTCCCCGTATACTAGGCTCTTGCATTTGCGGGGGGGGGGGGGGGGGGGGGGGGTTCGGAGAGGGGCCTGATTACTTCGCGATCTGATATACGCAACATTACCTTACA
Organism: Eustoma russellianum; assembly: GCA_036186865.1. Taxonomy (NCBI): domain Eukaryota; kingdom Viridiplantae; phylum Streptophyta; class Magnoliopsida; order Gentianales; family Gentianaceae; genus Eustoma; species Eustoma russellianum. Next base: position 8,274,249 of record AP025060.1, read on the forward strand.
CTTTGTGTAAGATGTTGTTTCTGCGGCTCGAACTTGTGACCTCGAAGTTACAAACCAGCAAACCTACCCGTTGCTCTAAGGTCCGCCCTCAATAAAAAGAATTAAAATTAGCTTAAATGGTTTGTACGGCGGGAAATATGCTATAATGATGCGATACATTGGAAATTACATTGCTCAACAAGCTCTTAAGATATTTCTAATAAAAAATAAATTTGCTCACCCTCATCGTATGCACGAAAGTAAACTCATAACGCGTAGAAATATTCAAACTTAGAAAGTATTGACATCAGGCCAAAACGACTATCATCATCATCCTTATCCAGTATATCTCAATAACAGGAAAAGTTATCGTTAGGGTTTGAGGAGGGTAAGTGGTAGCCAGACAATACTATGTCCCAAAGGATAGAGAAACTGCTTCCAGTGATACTCCCGGCTCTATATGTACCTGCATAAATGGCATAATAAACGAGTATGTAAATAGGATAACAGATACTAATCAAGAGTACATCGAGTGTGTCAGTATGATGTTCAACCAAACGTCATCACATATAATTATATGAGAGTATACAAACTTCATCACATATAATTATATGCTATATATAACAGCATTCGCCTTTAATCATAGACAGCCACAAGTCTTACTAAGTCAGGTAGCACTTTAGCAGGTGTAACTTTATGCTAGGGTATGAGCTAATCATTATAGAGAGATACATATATAGTGAATGCAAGAGCGATAAATGAAACATTGACGTGAAAGAACCATATGTAACGCCCTGCTTCCGAGCCCTAGCATCATGAACAGTGTACCCGCCGTAGTCTGCTACGAGAATTACAAGGCGTCGTTCAAACTTCTTACACGTCGGAAATGACGTAAAAAATTTTCGTAGAAACGATAATAAAAATAAATAACTCAATTAAATTAAATCCATCAGAAATATAATAAAGTGCAAGGGATACGAGACCCGCTACGTCAAGTATGAAATAAGTTAACCAACTCCAACTAAAGTCAAAACATGGGTCTATGTAGAGATCTATCAAACTATCTCTGAACATACGTCCGGTCAAAAGGTCTTATTACTGGTCCGGCTCACTCTCCCAACTCACATAGTCGGCCCCATCGTCTATAAAGATGTATCCGAAGTCCTGCTCACATGTGGAGGGAAGGTAGGTGGTGGTTGATGGGAGTCACTCGTAGGTTACCCGTCTCTCTCGTAAAGGGACTTTCACATACTGAGTCGGATAAACATATAAAACAAGTAAAGTAAAAAACAAATAAATAAATAAAGCAATAAACATAAATCAAGAAATAGCACATACCCGACCCGATCTGTATTCTAAAACGTAACACTGAAATAACTTAATAACAAGATCAACGATAATCACATCAATAACAATGCAATGCGTAACTTCATGATGCGTGCTCTTCCATCACCGTGTCACACGCAGACATTTTATTTCACACACTATGCCCTTTCTTTTCCATGTTATGGTATGCATATCCCGGGTCCTATTAGGTGAAGATAACCGTTATTACCATACACTCATCACACGGCTTGTCAGGCCATACGCCCATAGGACCACACGACTCATATGCCCAATGCAATGCTCGTGTCATGAATGCATCACATTTTCACATCGTTCTTTTCATTCATCTATGTTGCATGCTCCGTTCTATGTTGCGTATTACCTATATTGCGTAATTACCTTATGTTGCGTGGGGTCCATTACTATATTTAATGTCTACCGTATTTTATTTTTCTACCGTATTTTAGGTTTCTACACTTTATTTTATTTTTCTAGGCTTTCACACGCTTTAATATTTTATTTAAATATTTTTATCTTCCCCTACTATTTTTTTCTTGTATTGTAATTTATTTCATGGTTTTCTAATTTTTTAAACAGTTTTAATATTAAATTAATTCAATATATATATATATATATATATATATATATATATATATATATATATATATATATATATATATATATATATATATATATATTTGTTTGGCTCCCAGTAAATGCGTTTTTTTTCTTTTATAATATTAGCTTGACCCCTTTATGTTTTATTTTATTTTATTTTATTTACTATTATCATTGATACTACTAAATTTTTTTAAAGGAAACCAACCAAACATGCCTGATTATTACATATTTTCTTTTCTTCCTGCTGGCCCTGAACAGTGGCCCACTAAGCACTCCTGTGACCTGCTAACCACCTGGCCACCTCTTCCTTTTTTTTATTAGTCTTGCGATTTGGGCCGGCCTGCTGAGACAGCAGCTGGCCCGCTGAGGCTGGCCTGCTATCCAGCGGCCTGCAACCATTCACCCCCCCCTTTTTTTAAAATAACCACCAGATTTAGGCCGGGACTTCTGGCCTACTGAGGTAGGGGGCCGGCCTGCTGACCGAGGTAGGCCAGGCCTTCCATTCGTTTATGTTCTATTACTTTTCTTAATTTCATTAAATTCTAATTTTTCTTTAAAAATTCATAACTTTTTCATTTTAACTCCGATTTTACCCCAAACAAGTTCTATTGGACTCCGTTTAACGTCTCTGATGTTTTACTGCTGACAAGTCAACATGTGCACTGCACACACCGCTCAGGGGCGTGCATGGGCCACACGCGCCACCCCTGACAGCCGCATGTGTGCTACACGCACTGCCTCCGGGTCACATAACTTTATACCCTGTGATGGGCCACAGCTTGTCTTTATACCCTGTGACGCACCACAGCTTAACTTTATACCCTGTAATGTTCCACATCTTGTCTTTATACCCTGTGTCATATTACAGCTCACTTTATACCCTGTGATGGTTACAGCTTGTCTTTATACCCTGTAACACAACACAGCTCATTTCGCAAAGTTTATACCCTATGCCGAAGCACAGCTCTTATCAAATCAGAATGCAAATACAAGTGCCATGATGCAAGAATGTACGTTCACACGTCAATCAATCATTTGAAGCTCGTCTCATTCACATATTCAAGCGTAACAATCCAAGCAAGTCAATATTACCTGAACTTTCATTCTTGGAACACAAGGAGTGGAGTAAACACCCTCACACATTCCATTTGAACCTTATCGAAGCCCCAAACATTCATTCTTAACCCCTTAGATCATTCACGTTGAAGTCCGATTCAAATACCCCACGAAGTCCTTATCGTTGATTCATCATCCTAGGTCGTGTTCCCATGACTTACACTACCTCAATCAGGTCCTAAGAAGCTTCTAGTGTCCCCCAAATTGGTCCTCTAGCTTCCCTTTTCCTTCCTCTATTTTCCCACAAAACTGGTTGACATCATCCCCTACATCGATCTATCGATGTCACTTCATACCCTCACATCGATCGATCTATGTCCATCAGAATACATTCTGGCTCACATCATACCCTACATCGATCGATCGAAGTACTTTATGCCCTCACATCGATCGATCGATGTCCATCAGAATACTTTCTGACTCACATCATACCCTACATCGATCGATCAAAGTACTTCATACCCTCACATCGATCGATCGATGTCCATCAGAATACTTTCTGACTCACATCATACCCTACATCGATCGATCGAAGTACTTCATACCCTCACATCGATCGATCGATGTCCATCAGAATACTTTCTACCACACATCATGCCCTACATCGATCGATCGAAGTACTTCATACCCTCACATCGATCGATCGATGTCTACGATTTTCCAGAAAAGAAACTCTGCGATTTCTACAGAAACCGTATAACCATAACTCCAATTGATCCCAAACTTCATCCTAATCGATCCAGGCCTAATCCTTGCTATAATCTCATGCTTAAACTACAGATTGAACACTATACACTTACCAATCAAAGATTCAAGCCTAGAACTCAAATATTCCAACCTTATCAATCCAAAGATCTCACCTTTCACCCTCAAACCCCACACAACAATGAGATCACAACAAGAAGGGATTCAAGGGGTAGGGATTCGCACGATTTCACAAAATTAACAACAACTAAACGATTTTCAACATATAGTGGCCAAAACATCAAAACCAAAACACATAAATCACATATAGATTCACAGAAAGAAACTACTGCATGGTGATCCATTTTGATATCAAAAATAGGCCTTTTTCTTTCGCAAATCGTAAGAACTCATAAGAAAGTTACTTGCCTGTGATTACTCGATGAAGAATCAAAGAACAAACGAGGATTGGATTGAAGAGCTTGAAGAATCTTCACCTAGGGTTGCAAGAGATGGAGAAGTCGCCTAAGGAGAGGAATGCGTCGATCCTTTTCTGAAAAGTGAAGAGAAACTGACGTTCTGTCAGTTTTGATAGGAGAAAGGGTGAAATTTGAGTTTCTAAATTATATCCTATTATATCATTTATCTTAAATGATTAAAATTTAATATTTAATCCTAAATTAAATACTAATTAATTCTAATATTTAATCTCTCCATAAATACCATTTAATCCAAGATTTAATCCTTAATTCATTACCATTAATTGTCATTAATCCATTTAATTTCCTTTTACCCTTTAATTATTCTTCGGAGGGTGCAGCGCATAACATCTACGGTTGTGATCCGACGGTCACGAGTCCATCTGCAAAAACCGATTTCCAACCAACCCCTCTATATAAACAGATGATGGGTGTGCGATCTGAACACACACTTATCTTCTGATTTCATCTTCTTCTTCTTCTTTTGCATCGCGTCTAAGAGAAGTCAGGACACTCGAAGGTTCGCTACAGTTCAAGTTAAGGAGTGCCTCTCAACTGAACAGGTACCCATTGTGTCCAGGGAGATGATTGCTAACATCGGTCTACTCGCCCTGTGTTTGATCTACTATTTACTGTTTACATACGCACACAATGAACAGTTGCGTCTTGGTACATGATTGATTGTTTCCAACAGCTTCAAGAGGTACATGGTTCTATTATAAGAACACAGACAGTGTGTGTGTTTCATTGCTGTCTGTGACAAAGGCTAGGTTTGCAATATACACCTTGTGTATGACTTTTCTAACTTAAAAGACCCGTTGATCTACTGATTTGCATACTCCACAATATCCCTTGAGTCTGGGATGGTGGAAACTCTCATAAATAGGATATGACCTTTTGCTCCAAAGAAACAAATTAAGCCAGGAAGAGTTGGCAACTACCCCGTCCAGCCTAGCACCGACCAAAGCACCATCCCTACCATTCAATTGTGAACCAACATAGCTAATATCAAATAAACCACAGTCTTGTAATTCATCCCAAAATTTATGAATCAGGTGATGGGGCGATAATGGTTGCTCGTTTTTTCTTGAAGGAGCAAAATCTCATTAAAGTCTCATCTGCAAAGCCACGATAGTTTCCCACCTGTGATGACCGCCTCTGAAAGTACTTACTATTAGAATTGATGACAATATATGGTAACCAAACAAAAAGACATAAAAAGAACTAAAAAGAAATAGTCAAAACGTAACAATGTTGCGGTCTTTAAAGCAAAGTTGTCTCCACCAGTTGAGCATTGTGAACTACACGTCAAATGCTTCCAAGATATAACGACTTCCTCTTTTCGTTTGACCTATAAGAATAAGGATGAACTTGTGTATTGAATGTTTAATATCAGAGGTAAAAGAAGAAATAAGACGAGAAAATTCTGTAGGTTTTCACAAAAATGTATGAAAAGTTCACTTTCAAGAAGTTTTTTTTTGAAAACCTTATGATTCTTGTATTTATAGATTTTGATTCACAAAAAAGTTGTTAATTTAACATCTCTCTACAGAATTTATCTTTCAAAACTAGTTTATGACCATTCACGGTTGAAAGAGGTGTCACAAGTTGCAAAAATCGCACTACTTCATCAAAAAAAAAATAGCGGAAAATTCTGGCTGTCTGTAGTTGAACAAACATTTGGTCATTTTGACCGAGCTAAGGATTTGAAATTTTGAATATTGCAACTGAGATTTGACACCAAACGCTTTACCAAATGTCAGATAAATGGTTTTACCGGTCGTTTGGTGAAGCATTCTGTCAAAAAAAATAAACTTCAAAACCAGACTAAACTCTGTCATTAAACTTTGAATTCATCAGTGAACGTTTGGTCAAAATCACCGAATATTCAGACTCTTAAGAATTCAGAGTATGGTGACAGAACGAACTTTTAATTCAGAGCCTGGTGACAACTGATCCAATTCAAGTTTAACTCATTTCTCCAAATAAACTTCTTCATGGTTCTATATAAAGTTGAAACACTTTTTAAATCATTTTTACGTGCTTTATTCAAAAACCCCCTCACGTGATCCAAATTTATATAAGAACATCCAATAACAGTTAAAAACTAGCCTCTCTGATATTAAATACATACAATGCAGATAATGCATGATGACTTGCATTTTGAATCACTAGTTAGTATAGGCAGAAGTATATAAACGGAAATAATGTGACATATGCGACTTGAATCATATTTCACTATTGTTTATATATACAACCAAAAGAAATGTCATTATCTACTTCATACAAGTTTGCGGTTTGATGTGAATTCGCCATGCATCTATCCCAGGTATTCATAAATGCTTTAGAGAGTTATTCCAAACTCTCATAGGAAGTGGCACCACCTCCACATTTATATAGATGAAATTCATCAAGTGCGCACTACTCATACTACCAAAAACACATATATGAATTTAATTAAGAGATTCTTAAAATCTTACCATCATAACTTGCAACAATCACTATATTCAACAACACCTTAGGGAAGGATTAGCTTGACAGTGCTAGTTAGAACTCTTCAATGACTTCTTTTTACCTATTGACCCTTGTTTGTAGGATCTCTACTAATAAAACTTGGGTTGTTATTATTGAGAGTTCTCATCAAACGGAATAAGACCCATCCCCTCAATGTTCCATTGACTAACTTCTTGTCCAATCCTTTAGTTTAGAGGTCCGCCAAGTTAAACTCTGATCTCACAAGCTCTAATTTCATTACACATGAACTAATCAACTCAAGCCAATACTATGTCTCGAACGAATATACCGGCTCTTCCCATTATAGATCTTGTTCTTTGCTCAAGGCATTCTGGTTGAGAATCATAATATATAGACACATAAGGCATGTGTTAGAATAACAGAATGTCAACAAGTAAATTTCTTAACCATTCAGCTTATGTGTTAGCAAGTTCTAATGCAATAAATTTAGATTTCATATTGGACTTTGCTGTGCAAGTTTGTTTAGAAGGTTTCTATGAAATAGCACCACCATCCAATGTAAAAACATAACATTTGGTTGAGTTCATTTTATCATTATCAGTAACCCAATTAGCATAACAATAGCCTTCCAAAACAACTGAAAATCCACTGAACGTAGGTCATAAAGTCATTGCACCTTTAAGATATCTCAATAATCTACTTAACACAAACCAATATTCCTTACTTGGATTATGAGTATATCTATCAAGTCTATTTACAACATAAGCAATATTAGGTCTAGTGCAATTTATCAAGTACAATATACTACCAATTATCCTAGCATACTCATATTGAGAGACACTATCCTTTCTATTCTTTTTCAAACTAATTGTAGAATCATAAGGGATACTCACTTATTTAACATCGACACGATTAAAATTTCTGAAAATTTTATGAACATAATGAGCTTAAGAAAGAATATACCTCCGACATTCCTAATTTAAGTCTAAGTATTAAATCAGTTTTCTTATCTCTTTCATATCAAAAAACGAAGACAAAAAAGATTATTACTATAAACTATATCCGTATTTGCTCCAAAGATCAACATGTCATCAACATACAAACACATAATGACACCATCAACATATAGAAACTTACTATAAACATAACAGTCACTTTCATTGCAAAAATAAACATTGGAATTATTTGTCTTAAAACCATTAGACTTGTTTGAAACTTTTATCTCTTGGACACATTGGCCAAAAAAGATTGTAGTTACTGGCAAAGCGATCCTTGATACTGTTAGACAAAGTTAAATCACTATACCCATATGATTACTGCTTATTTGGAAAACAACACCGTGTCTCTTTTCAAAAAAAATCCAAGATAAAAGAAAATAAATTGAAGTTGGTTCACTTTGAAGTATGAGGTCCTATTAACGTGAAATCTCTAGGTGAAAACAAATACTTTGTTACTTTCTTTGACGATTCATCTAGAAAAACATGGATCTACTTGATAAGAAATAAAAGTTATATCCCAATGTTTTCAAAAGTTTCATACAATGGTGGAAAGAGAGACTGAAGAAAAGTTGAAATGGCTTCGCACTGACAATGGCAGCGAGTACATAAAAATAGAATTGAAGAGTACTGCATAAAACATGGCCTAAGATATGAGAAGACAGTTTCTTGTACTCCACAATATAACAGAGTTGCAGAACAGATGAATAGAACCATTGTAGAAAAAGTGCGATGGATGCTCAAAATGGCTAAATTGTCTAAGTCATTTTAAGGGGGAGGCTGTTAATACAGTTGTCTACTTGATCGACCAATCAACTTCAGTTCCACTAAAATTTGATGTTCCAGAAGCAGTATGGTGTGGAAGAGAAGTAAGCACCACTCACCTAAAAGTATTTGGATGTAAAATCTCCATGCATGTTTCAAGAGACGTGACGTCAAAGTTGGATGACAAAAATATTCCTTGTATCTTTCTGTGATACGAAAATGTGGAATATGGCTTTAGGCTATGGGATCAAGAAAAGAAAAAAATTCTTCAGAACGAAAATAAAAAAATTCTTCAGAAGTAGAGATGTCATGTTTCAAGAACATAAAATGTTCAATGATGCAGAAAAGAAGTCTACTACAAAAAATGTTACATACGTAACATTTATTCCTTCAATGAACAACACAAATGGAGGAAATATAGAAGAAACTGAAGCAGGTGACTAGGTTGATGGTGTTGAGCAAAGGGAGAAAACCCCCATTTCTCTTGAAATATAAGATTGTTGGACAAAGGCTATGCAAGAAGAGATGGATTCATTAAAAAAGAATCTCACTTATGATATAGTTCAACTTCCAAAAGGAAAGAAAGCTCTGAAAAATAAATGGGTCTTCAAGTTAAAGAAAGACGGTGATAAGCTGCTAAATTACAAAGCTCGATTGGTGGTGAAAGGTTCCGGTCAAAAGAAATGTATCGACTTTGATGAAATTTTCTCACAAGTTGTTAAAATGAGTTCTATTCGACTCGTACTTAGTTTGGCAACTAGCTTGAATTTAGAGCTAGAACAACTAGATGTAGAAACAACCTTATTGCATGGATAAATGGATGATGAAATGGAACAACAAAAAGGCTTCAAATTCGAAGGCACAGAAGACATGGTCTACAAGTTGAAAAAGAGTTGAGACGGATTGAAGTAAGCAACGGGACAATGATACAAGAAGTTTGACTCGTTCAGGCTGTTAGAAATTCAAGAGAATAATTGTTGATCCTTGTGCATATATTTAAAGATACCCTAATGGTAAATTTATCATTCCTCTCTTGTATGTTGATGACGTGTTGATTGTCAGAAAAGATGGTAACATGATACAAATCTTAGAAAAACTGTCAGAAACATTCGACATGAAAGATTTGGGTGCTGTACAATGTATCTTGGGAATGGATATCACTCGAGATCGAGCAACAGGAAAGCTTTGCTTATCACAGAAGGCACATATTGAAGAGAACGGTTCAATATGAACAAAGCTAAGACAATTACAACTCAACTTATTGATCATTTCAAGTTAAGCAAGAGTGAGTGTCCTTCAATATAGAAGGAAGAAGAAAAAAAGTCATTGATTCCATATTCTTCTATAGTAGGAAGCTTAATGTATGCAATGGTCATCGCCAGGCTAGACATTGCTCATGCATATAAGCAGTGAGCAGAATTCTATCAAATCTAAGAAAGACGCATTGAGAAGAAGTGAAGTGGATCTTTCGATACCTTAGAGGAACTTCAAAATTATGCTTAAATTTTGGATGTCCCAGACCAACCCTTGATTGATACACGGATTCAGTTATGACTAGAGTTATAGATGGTAGAAAATCTATTTCTTGTTATTTGTTTACATTTGCAGGGGAAGCTATATATTGGCAGTCGAAACTTCAAAAGTGTGTATTATTATCGACTACTGAAGCAGAGTACATTGCAGCTACGGAAGCTGGCAAGGAGATGCTTTGAATGAAACGATTTTTATAGGAGTTAGGGTTCAAACAACAACAATATATAGTATATTGCGATAGTCAAAGTGCTATTGGCTTGAGCAAAAATACGATGTATCATGCGAGAATCAAACATATCAATGTGTGATATCATTAGATCCGGGATGCCACTGGGGAGGAAAAATTACAAACTAGAAGATCCACACTGTTAATAACCCTGATGATGCAATTATAAAAGTTATTACAAAAGAGAAGTTTAATTGGTGCATTAAGTAAGCTGAGATAGGCTATCAATGAGAGTTAGAGTACGCCTCTAGACTGGAGGGGGAGATTTGGAGTATCTAGACAAATGAGAAAAAAATAAAGAAATGAAAGACTTCTTTTGTTGAGTTTTTTCTTTAGTTGGTGGCATACCAATGTTGACAAATACAAAGTAACAACAATATAAATAGTAAAACACATGTTTTTTTCATCTTGGCTTGCCTATAAATATGCATGTTTTGGTTGATGGAAAACACACTAACACTAAGGCAAGAAGCAATTCAAGAGCGTCTTGAGAGAGAAGTGAGCGAGAGAAAATAGAGAGAAGAAAATGTTGTGAGATGATAACAATCAAGTATAAGAAAATATTGAGTATTTCAATTCTATTGTATTTCTCAAGTTTAAACCTAAATTTGAATTGTCTCTTGTATTCCCATTATTTCGAATAGTGGAAGTTGTTTTCACTGCATGTGGTTTTTCAACTCTACAGAGAGAGGATTTCCAAGTAAATCTCAGTGACCTTATTTTACCTGGCATTCGGTTAATCGTGATACATATACAGTGCACGCAATTTCTATTTAAGGAAGTCGGATTTTAAGAGAGACCATGTGTGACCCCTCCGGCTGAACTTGTGATTTGATGTGGAATGGTAATACTGTCTAGGGGGGTCATTGTGATCTTTTATGGGTATTACTGAATCGGTTCACTTCACTTTTTATCTCGTCATACTCGATGATTTTAATGAGTAGTAAATTACTATCCATGGTTTTATTCCATTTAGAACGGATCGTTATGAAAAGATTTAAGGGTCAATGTATTTTCTTTTCATTGATTTTTCGTGTATACAGAGATTCCTATTTATGCTTGTGTATAAGTGTCTATACAAGGTAACAAATCATCTACATAACTTTCTAATCAATCAACATAAATGGCCTAACTATGGTAAGATTTGATTGTATTTGGTAAGTGTATATTCTAACCAATCTAACACTCCCCCTCAAGTTGAACAGTAGGATCTCTAATGTTCAACTTGTGTAGTGTTTCTGAAAAAATTCGTCCATTAACCGCTTTAGTGAGTATGTTTGCAAGTTGGTCTTTTGATGGAACGAATGGTAGAGTAATAACACCACTATCGAGCTTTTCTTTGATGAAATGTCGATCCACCTCGATGTGCTTGGTCCGGTCATGCTGGACCGGATTCTCTGAAATTCTGATTGACGCTCTATTATCGCAATTCAAACGTGTTGGTCCTTTCATCAGCAGACCAAGTTCCATCATGAGCTTTCTTAGCCACAAAATTTTAGTAATGCCTCTCACAATCCCTTGAAACTATGCTTTGGCATTGGAAAGCACAACTACTGACTGTTTCTTACTTCGCCATGTCACTAGGTTTCCTCCGACCATTGTGAAATATCTTGACGTAGAGCGTCTGTCTAACACATTTCCGGCCCAATCTGCATCTGTATATGCCTCAATATTGTGATGACCATGATTTTGAAATAGAATACCTCGTCCGGCTGTGCCTTTGAGATATCGTAAGATTCTGAAGACTGCTTCAAGGTGTTGTTTTTGTGGGCCATGCATGAACTGACTCACAACACCAACTGCATAGGCGATGTCTGGTCGCGTGTGGGCCAAGTAGATTAGCTTTCCAACTAATATCTGATACTGTTCTCATTCTACCAGCGGAGCTCCCTGAATTACCTCCAATTTTTGATTATGGATCATGGGTGTATCAACAGGCTTTCCATCCAGTAGTCCCACTTCGGCTAATAGGTCCAAGATATACTTGCGCTGCGAAATGTAAATGCCCTTTGATGACCTCAACGCCTCAATTCCCAAGAAGTATTTCAGGCCTCCAAGATCCTTCAGCTCGAACTGAGTAAACAAGTTGTTCCTGAGACGTGAAATTTCATTAGTGTCATTTCCAGTAATAATCATATCATCAACATAAATAATAAGGCATGTAATACAACTTCCCTGTTTTTTGAAGAATAGGGTGTGGTCAGCATTACTCTGTTTGTATCCGTCTTTCTTCATGATGACAGTGAATCGTCCGAACCAGGCATGAGGCGACTGTTTAAGTCCATACAATGCTTTCTTTAGTTTACATACGTGATTGGGCTTAAAACTCATATGAAAAACCTAGTGGAGTCTCCATGTACACCTCTTCATTTAGTTCTCCATGTAAGAACGCGTTCTTCACATCATACTGCTGTAGGGGCCAGTTTTTATTTGCCGCAATAGAGAATAATACCCGGATGGTGTCGATTATGGCCACAGGAGAAAAGGTCTCTGAGTAGTCAATGTCGTAGGTCTGTATATACCCTTTTGCAACCTGCCTGGCTTTATGTCTTTCGATACTTCCATCTGTCTTGTATTTGATGGTAAACACCCATCGACATCCCACTGTCTTCTTCCCATCAGGTAGCTGACACATTTCCCATGTTTGATTTTTCTTTAGAGCATCCATTTCTGTCTCCATAGCTTCTTTCCACTGTGGTTGTTTACATGCTTCTTCGATGGTATGTGGAATATTTTCATTGCATAGTGTCATAAGAAAGCTGTGGGCTGGTTCTGGTACATCCATCTTCACAGGATATTTTGACGCTTGGGCTACCTTGGTGGGAGAGTATCGTTCAGGAGGTATACCCCTGTTTTTCCTGGACGGTAGTACACGTCCCTGTGTCTCTGAAAAAAAGGTTTACTTGGGTATCTTGGGAAATGGGAGGATGAACTTCAACAGGGCAATCAGGTGAGCTATTATCAGAATTATGTGAACTATTATCAAAATCATATTCAGTATCATTAACATATATACTAACTTTTACCTGTTGCTGGTCATCCACTTGGGGAACCTCATTAGGTGGTACTAAAATGGTGTCACCTTTATCATGGGTTGCTGCTGTGGGGTCGGCGTCATCTACTTGCCATGTTGATTCAATCGTCGACCAGTGCGGCACGGACAACCAATTGAGAGTATCATCACTTGCTATCTCCCCCTGAGACTGAGATTGGGTGGCAAAGAATGGTTCGGTTTCAAGGAAGACACAATTCATGGTGGTATGTATACAGTGAGTGTGAGGGTTATAGCATCAGTATCCTTTCTGGTTTGGTGAATAGCCAACAAAGGCACACTTCTCAGCACATGGGTCAAATTTGTCTCGTTTTGTTTTTGAGACATGGACGAAAACAGTACACCCAAAGACTTTGGGAGGCAGTGTCAGGATAGGTGGGATATGTGCCTGGATGGCTAACACTTGTAGAGGTGTTTGGTGATTTAGTATAGCAGTAGGCAGTCTGTTACTATGATAATTGGCAGTTGACACTGCCTCCGGCCAAAAGCTACGAGGAACACTAGCGTCGATCATCATGGCTCGTGTCATTTGTAAAAGTGTGCGATTTTTTCTTTCGGCAACTCCGTTTTGTTCAGGAGTGCCTGGACAGGATGTTTGATGAAGTATGCCTTTTTCAGTGAGGAATTGTTTTAATGCCCCATCAAGATACTCCCCACCATTATCGGAACGAAGAATTTAGATAGATGTTTGGAACTGTGTCTGAATCATTTTATGGAATTCGACAAATAGTCACATCAGATTTGTGTTTTAGGAGATACAACCATGTCATCCGGGAGAAATCATCGATAAAAATGACAAAGTAATGGAAACCCAAAGGCGTAGGATGTGGGGAGAGGCCCCACACATCCGAATGTACTAATGAAAACATTATATCAACACGAGTATTATTAGACGCATATGTTGCTCGAGGCTATTTGGCCTGAAGGCAAGTGTTACATGTCAAGTTATCTAAGTGGTTTATTTGAGTAAATAGGTCTGGAAAAAGAAATTTGAGATAGTTAAATGATGAATGTCCTAACCGGCGGTGCCAGAGCCACAACTGTCGAGTAACCGATCTGGTGGCAAGATTAGACCGACCCTGTCGCTCTACTGCATCCACATAATAGAGACCACCACTTTCAGTACCACGTCCAATTATGCTCCCCATATGAGTGTCCTGTAATATGCAAAACGAAGGATACATGAGAACGACACAGTCTAATTCATTCATGAGTTGACTAATAGATAATAATTTTGTAGAAAGAGAGGGAACATATAGACAATAAGATAAAGTAATATCTGGTGTAATAGTGATGGTCTCACCTCCACGGACAGGAATAGTTTCCCCACTTGCAGTTTCAACATGAGATTTTAAGGGAGGAGATGTTTTGATAAAATCAGTAGGATCAAAGGACATAGTATCAGTGGTACCGTAGTCAAATATCGATTTGGTGGTGTCACGTGCTGATGGTCCACCAGTGTTATAAGCAATTTTTGGGCTAGTTTGGTGTTGATGATAAAACTGAGGGGTTTTAGTAGATTTTTCAATAGGTGAGGGACTTAAGTGGGTTGGATTGGAAGTTTGGGGGGTCACTGTAACATTACTGGAAATTTCAGGGGTCAGTTTTGACTTTGGTTTCAAGTGGTGGGCCTAGACTCATATTTTCAGAAACTCCAGGGACGTTACTGTCGTTTCCAGTAAAAAAGGGGGCATAGGGATATTTTTGCGATATAAAAAGGAAGGGGGGGCTAGGGTTTTTCACCCGCCCCTTGTCTCAACCCCGATGAGGATCCTTCGTCTGAGGGGGAACATCCTCTCAGGATGTTGTTTCTTGCTTCTGCTCTTCGGATCTCAGAAAACGCTGCGTCCACCGAGGGTAGGGGATCCATCTTCACAATCTCCTTTTTTTCTTGCTCAAACTGGTCACCAATAGCCAACAGAAATTGGTACAGACGTGACTCTTGAATTTTTCTGTTGTATATGCCGATATCTGTTGAACACTGCATTGGATTTGGGTCCTTAGTGTCGATTGAGACCCAAAAATCCTGCAGTTTGTTCCATCACTCTTCCACGCTATCTGTCCCTTGTCTGATGGTACTTGCCCGTTTGTGGAGATCAAAGATCTGTAAGCCATCTCCACCCATGCCATAGGTAAGAGCTAGGCCATCCCATAAGGCTCTTGCTGTGGGATACCTAGTAATATTGCTAATCATAGTGGGTTCTACATTCTGCAAGATCCATGTAAAGACCTTGTTGTCATCTTGTTCCCACTTGATATATTGAGGATCAGTGGGCTATGGAGGTTGAGGGTTACCCGTTAGATGGGAAACTTTCCCTTGTCCAATAATGAATCTGTATATAACAGTGGACCATAATGAGTAGTTTCCACTGTTTAACTTTAATGAAATACAGAGAGTTTCTGGTGCAGGCACAGACATGCTGATTGTGATGATGATGGCGGATGGAGACTTTCCCAGAGAATCTGGGCAACTTGCAATGCCCATTCTCCTGGATTGTTGCTGGCAGTTTGTGTTTGGGATGAGGTGATGGCGGGTGCTTCGGGTTTGCCTGTGTCTGACATTTTTTGGATAATTTTTGCAGGGATCAAACAATTGGATTGAGGAAGCAACATAGTTTTATGACTGTGTAGGTGGATTCAATCAGTAGCCGTTTGGCTGAGAAGGGTATAAGGCAATGATGAGATTGTTCTGAGCTTAATCTCACCCGAGTAATCTTACAGAGAGGAATTTTCCTTCTCTGATACCATGAATAGATTTAAGGGTCAATGTATTTTCTTTTCATTGATTTTTCGTGTATACAGAGATTCCTATTTATGCTTGTGTATAAGTCTCTATACAAGGTAACAAATTACCTACATAACTTTCTAATCAATCAACATAAATGGCCTAACTATGGTAAGATTTGATTGTATTTGGTAAGGGTATATTCTAACAATTCTAACACGTTATTCCCCACACATTTCTATTCTTATACCTTAGGAGATCTGGCGTAGTCGTTGTGATGCTCGTTATCAGTCTGTTCTTCAGAGCTCAGCTCATCTTATTGCTCGCATATTCCTTCTTCCTTCTATGAAATCTCCATGACAGAATATTTTCCTCCACCTCGGTCTCAGTTGGAACGCGAATTGTGTGGACTTTTTCCATTGCGCTCTCAGCGGCTTGCTTCCCTGCGGTCGGTGGACATTCGCTGGCTGCCTTGTGCTAATTCGACATATGTGTTGAATGTATATGGGGGCGTCGAAGGGTAGCGGCCAGAGTGTGGGAGGTAGTGGGATTATTCGGACTGCTTCAAGGTGAGTCTGTTGCTGCTTTATTAGCACATTGTGGGCTTGCACGAACATGGATGTAGAAATATAATCTAAGCCTAGCCATGCTGAATTGAACAAAGTAACAAAGACACTGATAAAGTATAAACTATAAGTTGTCGAGATGAAGTAGAGAATGACCGAGCTGAGCAGTTAAGATGGAGACAGACTATAAGTCGCCGAGGTGAAAAAGAGCCGAAATGAAGAACTAATCTGTGAAGGTATAAGTGTGAAGAGCTGAAGTAACATGGTGGAGGTACATTTTAACAAAGATAGGCAGCGAAATTGTGCACAGCAGCCGAGGTACAATACTTAGTCTTATACATGTACATAGAAATATAGTAGTTTAGAATTGCCAGAGCTGAGCAGATAACTAATCGTTACCAATTTAGCCGTTGTAGACATCAAATCAAGTTATTGTTAGAAAAATAAAGTCGTTAGAGGCTATATAAACTCCTATAAAAGAAGAAACACTCTATGTATATTGAGTTTAACTTCAATGAATTTTATATTCTTCAATCTCGAAATATAAACGAAGGTTAGGGCGTTTTTAGATGTAATTCGGATAGCTTATTCTCTTTCTCTCGGTCACGTCATAGTTCACTCGGATTCATTGGTGCTACTTACTGGATTACAGAATGTTGGGTTGTTGCATTGGCGCCTATTCTACACAGTGCGAAAGGTTGCTGATTTTTTGGGGGCACAAATGGATAGTGTATTATACATGTATATCGTGAAGCTAATAACGTTACCGATGCCTTAGCTAGTTCTGCTTGCGTTGGTGGTAGTCAATTATTTTATTTTTTAGTTGTAAGGCCAGGACCTAACTTCGTCTCAAAAGCTAGCTCGTAAAGGAAGGTTTATCCACAACCTTATACACCAGTCTAGGATGTGATCTGCGACCGACGTGGTACTTATCATTCTCATCCTCTTCAGGACCCGACTGCATCAGTCGGCGATCTGACTGCCTCGGTCGGCGTTTTGCCTGTCTCAGTCGGCGATCTGCCGAGTATCGGCCAACGGAAGAACAGAGCTCTGATACCAAATGATAAGGTCCTAATTTCGTCTCAAAAGCTAGCTCGTAAGGTAAGGTTTATCCACAACCTTATACACCAGTCCAAGATGCGCTCCGCGGCCGATGTGGTACTTATCATAAAAAGTCATATCCTGTATGAATTCAAAAAATTTCGTAGAAGATGTAAATTGTTTGAATTCAAAAATCAAGCAGAAGAAGGGGGAATGTACGTAACCATACCCATGTGTTAGAAACACATAGAGGTTGTTTTCCGATGATTCATAATAATGCGTCAAGCTATGTCGTGCTACTTTACAATATAAACTCCTCCTCTTGGTAGCATCAAAATCTCATTTCTAGTCATTCCCACATAAACCTCACCTTCGAAAGGTGGTTTTGTTTCCATATTGTCTCCCACCAGTGTTCCTAAAAGTTTAGTGACTTCAATATGCATGCTTAACATGTATCCGATCGACCATTAGGTTCTTGTAGGGGAGAAGCAACAAGTAGGATACAATACCTACAAGGATCGACTTCAAGACAACCAACCAAAATGCTCTACCAATTCACCACAATTGATTCACCAAGCAAATATCAATCACACACCAAAACCTCAAGCAAATTATCCAAGATAAAGCTTCAAACAACACAAGAGATTTATACGTGGAAAAACCCCTTCAATGTGAAGGATAAAAAACCACGGGACTTGTAAGGAGTCCACCCTTCTTCTTCTCTTATTATGAAATTGAGGGTAAAAACACCCAAATCAGTCTACAAGGATGTTACAGCCCACCAACAACAATATACATAAGAGAGAACAATTGAGAGAAAACAAAATTGCAGAAATTTCACCAAAATTTCGTCTGACACCAGCAGCGATTAAAACCGATCCAGGGCTCGGATTGAAATTTCTGAACGGTCAGAATGTAGCCTGTGTGTTTCGAAGATGCTGTCCAAATTTCAGCAAAATCCAACGGCTGGATCTCCGGCGATCGTCAAAGAAGCGGAGGCTGCCCAGAAAATCTGCACCTGCGCGAAATTTCTTTCTCTCTCTCTGTTTTTCACAACCCTCAGTTCTTGAACAGTGCTCACTTATTTCAACCAGCTAAAAACCAGATCCCAAGGCTTCTAAGATAAGTTCCCAAATACCCAAACCATTTGGGTCTCACAAAATAAGTGATTGGTCTATCACTTACAAAATGTCCAATAACAAATGGACTGGACTAATGCCCTAACAAATGGACTGGACTAATGCCCCAACAATCTCCCCCTCCAGTCCAATTTGGGGAAGACTATACGCGAAGCTCATCAAAAGGACATACCTGCAAGCTTGGAACAAAATTCAAGCTTGCTTCCAGGAACTACCTTTGTCAACATATCAGCACCATTCTTATTGGTGTGAATCTTCTTCAACTTCATTAGTTGCTCTTCAATGACATCACGCAACCAATGATACCTTACATCAATATGCTTCGTACGGGCATGATATATGCTATTTTTACTCAAGTCCATAGCACTTTGACTATCACAAAACACAACATACTCACTTTGCTTCAAATCTAACTCTTGAAAGAAACGTTTCAACCAAAGCATTTCTTTGCATGCTTCCACAGCTGCTATATACTCCGCCTCGGTTGTAGACAATGCTACACACTTCTGTAGCTTGGATTGCCATGAAATGGCTCCCCCTGCAAATTTGAACAAGTAACCTGAGGTAGACCTTCTTTTATCAAGATCACCAGCCATGTCAGCATCTGTAAATCCCTCAAGAATAGGCTCACCACCTCCAAAACACAAACTCAATTTTGAGGTGCCATGCAAATATCTTAAGATCCACTTTACAGCTTCCCAGTGAACCTTGCCAGGATTAGCCAAGAATCTGCTAACCAATCCAACAGCATGTGCTATATCCGGTCTTATACATACCATAGCATACATCAATGAACCAACAGCAGAGGAGTAAGGAATATGTGACATACTTTCCTTTTCTTTCTTGGTAGTAGGACAACACCGCTTGCTCAACTTGAAATGACCTGCAAGTGGTGTATTAACTGGCTTGGCATTCTTCATATTGAACCTTTCAAGCACCCGTTCAATATACTTCTCTTGTGACAGCCAAAGCTTACCAGCTTTTCTATCACGAACAATTTCAATGCCAAGAATTTGCTTTGCAGGACCCAAATCTTTCATATCAAAGGACTTTGACAAGTCCTCTTTCAACCTGCGAATCATCTCAACATCTTGTCCCACTATCAGCATATCATCAACATACAAGCAAAGGATAATGAAGTTACCTTCAGAGAACTTTCTAAAATAAACACAAGGATCTGCAGAAGTCCGCTTGTATCCATTAGTACTCATAAAGGAATCAAACTTGCGGTACCATTGCCTTGGTGCCTGCTTGAGTCCATAGAGACTCTTTTTCAACTTACAACAAAATTCTCCTTTCCTTTGACTTTAAATCCTTCCGGCTGCTCCATATAAATCTCCTCATGCAAATCACCATGTAAAAAAGCAGTTTTTACATCAAGTTGTTCAATTTCAAGATCCAAACTGGCAGCTAGTCCCAAAATTATACGAATGGAAGTCATCTTCACTACTGGTGCAAAAAATCTCATCAAAGTCGATGCCTTTCTTCTGGTGGCATCCCTTCACCACTAGTCTTGCCTTCCGTCTCACTAGCTTGTGGCCATCTTTCTTGTTCTTAAACAACCACATGTTCTTCAAGACTTTCTTCCCTGTTGGACGCTTCACCAGTCATAGGTTTCATTCTTCTTCAAAGAATCCATCTCCTCTTGCATAGCCTTAAACCAATGGTCTTTGTCTGGATGTGACAACACCTCTTGAAGGCTCTCAGGCCCCCCCTCATCTGTGATTAGAATATAATCTGAACTAGGGTAAAGTCTTGAAGGTTGTCGAACTCGAGTTGACTTTCTAACTGTTTGCTCTTCCACCTGTGGGCTGAATTGCTCCCCCTGATTAGAAGACTCTCCATGTTCAATATCTACATCTTCTTTTTCAGGTTGTGGTACAACAACTTCTGGTTGTACCTCTTCAATATGGTCATGTTCATTAATGGTGTCATGACCATCCTCGGGAGCATCACCTGTTTGTTGATCTTCTGGAACAGAAATAGGAGACATATCAATAACACCATGAGAGAAATCAGTAGAATAAGTCTTACCAGCACCTAAGAGATGAAAACCCATCTCGTGCTCATAAAAGACAACATCTCTACTCCTCACAACTTTTTGCTTTGCTGGATCATAAAGTCTGTAACCAAACTCTTCATCACCATATCCAACAAACACACAAGGAGAAGTCTTGAAATCAAGCTTCAATCTTTGTTCCTTCGGTACATGCATGAAAGCCTTGCATCCAAACACCCTTAAATGAGAATAAGAGGGATCTTTCTCGAACCAAACCCTCTCAGGAATCTCAAATTCCAAAGGAACTGATGGTGCTCTATTTATCAAATACACAGCGGTTCCAACCGCTTCTCCCCAAAACGACTTAGGAAGATTGGACATCCTAAGCATACATCTCACTTTTTCAACAATAGTTCTGTTCATCCTCTCGGCAACACCATTGTGTTGTGGAGTACCAGGTTCTGTTCTTTCATGCCGAATGCCATATATTGAGCAATATGCTTTAAACTCATTTGAAGTGTATTCACCTCCATTATCAGTTCGGAGACACTTCAATTTGCAATCTGACTCCCTTTCCACCATGGCGTGAAACTTCTGAAAGATACCAAACACTTCGCTTTTGTTTTTCATCATATAAACCCAAGTTCTCCGAGTAGCATCATCAATAAAAGTAACAAAATATTTGTTACCACCAAGTGATTCCACCTCTATGGGACCACACACATCAGAGTAAACCAACTCTAGCTTCACTTTCTTTCTTGTGGATCTCCTCGGAAAAGAAACTCTATGTTGCTTTCCTGCTAAACAATGATCACAAGGGTCAAGAGAGATGGTTACATCAACAGGAATAAGAGACTTACCAGCCAGCAACTTTATACCCTTCTCACTGACATGCCCCAATCTTCGGTGCCATAAGTTAGGTGAATTTTTTTCCTCAACAGCATTCAACTCACTAGTACACACTTTCAAGTGTGTCTTATACAAGGTGCAGCAGAGCTTGCCACGAGCAACAGTCAAGGAACCCTTAGACAATTTCCATTTACCCTCACCAAAAGTGTGCTTGTAACCTTCTTGATCAAGTACATTAGCAGACAATAAATTGAGGCGTAAATCTGGAATGTGGCGAACATCTCTCAATTTCAAATAGCACCCAACACTGGTTTGTACTCGAATATCTCCAATTCCAACAATACTAGCTGAACTCTAGTTTCCCATCTTCACACTACCAAAATCTCCAGCTCGGTAGTCAATAAAGTACTCCTTAACAGGAACACAATGATAAGAAGCCCCAGTATCAACAAGCCATTCAGAATCGGAATTGTCAACATGACAACAATCACCAGTAGTACAAACCAAAGAAACAGAATCATCTGAAGTAGAAGCTGTCGCAGCTGTATTCTTGTCCTCACCCTCTTTGAAATGATCACTTTTCTTCTGTCGCTGATCTCTTTTCAACTTATAGCAAAATTTTTGAATATGGCCAGGCTTGCTACAATAGTGACATATCGTGGGTTCTCTCCCATCCTTGGACTTGGACCTGTACTTTGACTTGCCACGCCCCTTGGGACATCTACTCTTGCTTCTTCCTCTATTCTCTACCACAAGTGCCTGTGAAATATCAACACCCATCTCTTTTCTTCTAAGCTCTTCATTGAACATACTCTCTTTAATGACATCCAATGAAAGCGTACCATCTGGAGCTGAGTTGCTGATGGACACAACCAAGGTTTCCCAACTGTCCGGCAGAGAACTCAATAGGAATAAAGCCTGCAACTCATCATCAAGAACAATCTTCATCACAGTCAACTTGTTAATGATATCTTGAAAGTCACTTAGATGCTCAGAAACTGACTTTCCTGGCTTCAACTTGAGATTAACAAGTCTCTTAATCAATGAGGCCTTGTTGTGAGCAGTCTTTCTTTCATAAAGACCCTCCAATTTTCTCCACAACTCAAGTGGCTCATTCTCTTGGGACACATGATTGAATATGCTAATGTCAATCCACTGTCTAATTGTTCCCAAGGTCTTTCTCTTTAGCTTTTCCCATTCTTTATCAGACATCTTCTCTGGTTTAGTGGGCGTGTCATCTTTCTTGGTTTTATCCACATCAATTGGGTCAAACAAATCTTTACAGTATAGCAAATCTTCCATCATCGGACGCCAAATGGAATAATTGGTTGATGTCAATTTAACCATAGAATGATTTCCAGATTCCATATCTACAGTTTAACCAAATTCTCTGATACCAGTTGTAGGGGAGAAGCAACAAGTAGGATACAACACCTACAAGGATCGACTTCAAGACAACCAACCAAAATGCTCTACCAATTCACCACAATTGATTCACCAAGCAAATATCAATCACACACCAAAACCTCAAGCAAATTATCTAAGATAAAGCTTCAAACAACACAAGAGATTTATACGTGGAAAAACCCCTTCAATGTGAAGGATAAAAAACCACGGGACTTGTAAGGAGTCCACCCTTCTTCTTCTCTTATTATGAAATTGAGGGTAAAAACACCCAAATCAGTCTACAAGGATGTTACTGTTATGGCCCGGAAAAAAAAAGAAAAAAAAAGGTAAAGGTAAGTAAATAAAAATAAAAGCAGCATTAACCCACCATTAACCACCCACACGTTTCTCTCCTAATTTCCCTCCCCATTATCCATCATAACCGGCCATTTTCCTTTAACTTCCTTTAAAAAAAATAAATGTGATAATGATAGCAACAAAAAGCCACTTTTCTCTTCCCCTCACGCTCACAAATACAATCATGCACACACATATATAGCCAGCCGAGAGAAAGAAAAATGGAGGGAGAGAAAAGAGAGAGGAAGAGGAGAAGAAGAAGAAGAAAAGAAAAGAAGAGGAATGAAATAGGTGGGATGTTCTGACACGAAGCCTAGGAACGCATGAGTGTAAGATATCCAGAGTAAAAGTAAGTACCCATTTGCACCTTCTATGTATTTTCTTTAATGGTTTTATTTTCATACACAATTGGATCATATATTAGTATATTTGATTGTTATAGTTGTGTGTATTGTTAATTGTACAACTATATACACACACATGTATAGCTACATGTAACCGGCTGGGTGCAAGTATGTATGGAATGTAAATTTTTCGGCTGGCCGAATCCTGAGGTCTAAATTTTTATATGTATGTTTACATATATAGTGTTTGATGATGGAGAGTTTTGTGGATGTTAGTGTATATTATTCCTATATATACATATATACAAATTTATAATTATTTTGGTTTATGAATAGTGCTAGCCAAAGGGATTGTGGATGCGTATATATTTTTACTGGGTGTTTAATAGGTATTTATATACATCAGAGTTAATACTTGGGAACTTTATCATGTATACGTATATATATAAATATGCTTAATGTTTGAAATTAGATACTTATAATACATAATTATATATATCGGCTGTGTATTGGATTTTATAAAATTGTTTCTCATGGGATTTTAAAAAAAATCTATATATATGGACAGGGTGCGATTTCCAGGAATATAACTAATTGATTACGGTTTTTTTTTGGTTTATTATGATTATGTACATTGAACAGTTTACTTAATTTATATTTGTAAATATATTGCGTCATTTCCAGAATTAATAAGTTATTTAATGTTTTCAAATTTATTATGTATAAGTGTATGTAAACGGGTTATTTAAACTATATATGTATGTATATAAGGTACTGGTCAGAATTTTCTATCATTCATATGTATATATATACGGTGTATTAATGTTCGTGTATATATGTATGTATTTTCACAAGGCTTCTCGGCCGATTTGTATATGAACATACATCTACTGTTTTTCAAATCATATATCTATGTACTTAGTTTACAAGTGGTAGGTGTTGCACCATTTAGGTGGAGCACACTACAGGGTGCTGAAACTATTTTGTTATTTTTGATAGTATATGTATATAATAACTGACAAAGAATCAAAACTATGTTTCATATAGTATGCCTGTGAAATTGTGTGAATTGTCCCTTATGTATATTGCTGAAAGTTTGAATTTCAAAAGGGAAAAAAAAAAAACTGACCGAATGCATTTTTCAAATTGAACAATTCAATTCTATTGCAAATTCACAAATTGCATGTTAAAGACATGGACAACCGATGTGGGACAATTACTTGTTGCAGTTGCATTGCTTTTAGGCCCATTTCGAATAAAATGTATAAGCAACCATGTTGTACCTTCTATTTTATTATCCATATATATATATATAAACACATGTGTGTGTGTGTATATATATAAAAGATAAGTATGTGATGTATAACATATGGTATAAGGTATTGATTTTTATACTATAATTGTTTAGATTCGAGCCTAGAAGAGAAAGAAGTGAATACTGGATTCAAGGTAAGTGGTCTATCTATGCTCGTTATACTGTCATGCATCAGAGGTAAATAGTCTATTTGTGTTCGTCTTGTTGTCATGCATCAAATGCAAGTGGTCTATTTATGCTCGTTATGTTTATCATGCATCAGTGTGTTATTGTTGCATATATGTAATTGAATTTCCTCTATATGTGAATTGTGTGCATATGCGATATATGTATTTACATGTGAACTGTGTGTATGTATGAGTGTGGATACATCAGATTAAATGAAGATGAGAAGAACAAAAATGAGAATGAAAATGAAAGTGAGATGAAAGAAAAGAGAGTCGGGCCAGGCAGGCCGTCGAGCCGGGCCGATTGGCCAACGGGCCGGTTGCGGTGGCAGGCCTCGACCCAGAACATGATATAAATGTAACTTAATTAATAGTAATAATTATAGGCAAATATAAATAAATATCAGAAAATTAGAAACAAATTCCAGAAATAACTGAACCTAGATTCGAGTGCCGGAGGATGGTGAGGATGGGCCAGGGGCCTCAGGCGATTGTGTTGTTTGCATTCATGGCACGTGCATTTGCATGATGGTGGGTCGTGACGTACGGGTCACGGGCGCTCAGGATGGTGTACGGTGGCGGGGCCAAGTACACTCAGGATGGTGACTGTGGGTGAGTACGACCCACAGCCACTCAGTTAGGACCCGGGTTCATGCATTGCATGGTAGAGATATCGGCATTCCGTGTGACATGACTTCGTTGCGTGTGACATGCATAATAGGGCATGCATCATGAAGTTGCGCATTATTATGTGGAGTGACTTACTTTCTGCGGCTTATCTACTTCGTTGTATGCATTGTCTTTTTCTTTGTGTATGTGATTATTTGTTTGTTGTGTTTGTCATACTTGAGAAAAGCATGCATCACGGTAAGGTAGATTGGGCTGATGAGTTATTTATTTTGTATTTATTTTCGAAGTCTTAACTGTTAAAGATAATCTAGTGAAATTATTGTGGACTAAGGACATGTATGTTAACTGTAGATGTTATTTGTATTTGCTTCTGCATGTATGATTCCTATAACAGGTATAAGTAGGTTGCTTACTGAGCCCGTTGATTTTGACTCACACCACCACTCACCAGTTTTGCAGGCATGAGAAATTAGGGTATGCTTACACAGGAGTTGGTATACCGTGGAAGATCGAGACGAGAGGTTTCGAAACTAAGGATATTCAGAAAAGACTTTCGAGAATTGGATGAGACAGTTATTTCGATATTCGAGGTTATGTATTTTCGAGATTAATGGTTACATGCATTTGACTATTGTATTGATTAGAAATTCTTAGACATTGTATTAATGATGATGATCATTTTGTCGAGGATTTTAGCAATGACTTCCGCTGACATCAATTTGCGTTATTATGATGACGTGTAGTTGATTTGTATCGACGCCTTGTATTCTCTTTAGTGAGATACGGCGGGTGCACCGTTTCCGATGCTAGGGTTCGGGAGCGGGGCGCTACAGTTGGTATCAGAGCATGGCTCTAGATCCACGGTGGAAACATTTTAGGCCATGATTTTAGAAATTAAGTTACGATTTTGCCCCTAAGTCACTATCTTAGACATAAGTGACAATTTTGATTAAGAGTCGATTTCGGATATAAGTATTGACTTTTATCATAAGCGTTGATTATATACTAAGCATGATTTTGGAAATAAGACGTGATCTTAGATTTAAGAAACGACGATACTAAGAGGCAATCCTAGACGTCAGTGATGACCGTGGACATAAGCAGTGATCGTGAAGATATATGATGACCTTAGACTTAAGAGATGATCGGTTAAGGAGTACGCATACTCATAGCTTGATCCTTTTATGGTCGGGTATGGGATCTAAGATGTAATCATAGTCCCTAAGGTCGATAATTTGTTTGTCTACCTATTAGTAAAATAAATTCACCCTGGAGCCATGGTCTTCTTTTTAACCGTTCTTCTGACCTTTAAAGGGAGTAACCGGTACAACAATCTTGAAAAAAAAACTATACTAAGTTTAACCATTAACCACTTATATGGGAACTCATAAAATTCATAGATATAAGTTAAGGAAGCAAGGTCCAATAAATATAAGATACAAACACCAACCCTATCCAAATCCAAAATGAGTGATTATATGTTGGGGGCTCATGTGCTATGGAATGATCTAATGGTGAGGCAACTATTACTAAGGAATGATTTATTAGGGATATTGACTGACATATTAGCCTTTGTATGGATGTCAGCTGGCAGTCATAAACTGGCAATGACCATAACTAGAACCCAAAATGGGTTATCATTGGGAAAGTTTCTGTTGATACTAATACTTACAAACAACGAGTTATTTGGGAGAACCTGATACTAAATAAGTTTGATTTAGAATTATAGTTGTGGTGCATGACCTAAGTTCAGAATCACATGTACATGCAAATGAAGAGTTAGACTAGTCAGGATGTAAGTCAATAGTGCTGATAATGAAAGTATTCGCAAAGGTTTTAGATGGTGGATTAAGATGTAAATCTTAAAATTATTAATATGTTGATGATATAAGTGTTGTTAAGGAAATTGATGTGAACATAGGAACATGTAGGCATTGTTGAATCTAGTAAGCTTGAATTGAAATAGCGTAAGCATAAACAGCAGCGGATCGCCATTCATGTGGGATTTAACGGAGTTAAAATTAGGAGTCGAAATAACCAATTAAAGAAGTACAGTAGGTCAGGGGGCACACGGAAGCATGACGAATTAGGATGCCTAAGTTAATGATCGCTTAAGTTGAACCAAAGAATATTAAACGAATAGAGATAAACTGGGATTAAACATTAAATCCTATGATAAATTGATGATGTCATTTCTATGAATAATAACCTATAGACATAAGTGGCCCTGAATACATATGATGGTATAGTGAAATTTTCTGACATGCAACTATGAAGAATTAAGTTAAGGATTGATCCTATGAGTACGAAACCATTTTATGTGATGCTAGTGATGGCTAAGTTGAACTTTACCAGAGTACACGTGTCTTGAAAATACATATTGGTTATGGGATTAGCTTTGTGAGGGAGATGTTCAATTTAAGATTGCAGTACACATAAGCTCTGATCGTATATGGTTGATCATGGCAACAGATATGAGATCCATACAGACTGACGGTTCGGTTGTGGATACAGCATGGCGACAATACCCTTAGCCTTGATTCTAAGGTAGTGAAGATTAAGTTATGATTTTAACAAGTAGAGGACAATGAATTTAGAAACTACCTTGATGGTACATGAAACGATTGTGGGAACTTAGTCCGTGGGGGGAAGAGACTTAAAAGCTAGAAGGAGAAGTGCGGAAGAAGTATTCGCATCTTTTCGGTTAAAGTATACAAGTTTCGAGGACGAAACTTATTGTATGGGGGAGAGTATGTTATGGCCCGGAAAAAAAAAAGGTAAAGGTAATTAAATAAAAATAAAAGCAGCATTAACCCACCATTAACCACCCACACGTTTCTCTCCTAATTTCCCTCCCCATTATCCATCATAACCGGCCATTTTCCTTTAACTTCCTTTAAAAAAAATAAATGTGATAATGATAGCAACAAAAAGCCACTTTTCTCTTCCCCTCACGCTCACAAATACAATCATGCACACACATATATAGCCAGCCGAGAGAAAGAAAAATGGAGGGAGAGAAAAGAGAGAGGAAGAGGAGAAGAAGAAGAAGAAGAAAAGAAAAGAAGAGGAATGAAATAGGTGGGATGTTCTGACACGAAGCCTAGGAACGCATGAGTGTAAGATATCCAGAGTAAAAGTAAGTACCCATTTGCACCTTCTATGTATTTTCTTTAATGGTTTTATTTTCATACACAATTGGATCATATATTAGTATATTTGATTGTTATAGTTGTGTGTATTGTTAATTGTACAACTATATACACACACATGTATAGCTACATGTAACCGGCTGGGTGCAAGTATGTATGGAATGTAAATTTTTCGGCTGGCCGAATCCTGAGGTCTAAATTTTTATATGTATGTTTACATATATAGTGTTTGATGATGGAGAGTTTTGTGGATGTTAGTGTATATTATTCCTATATATACATATATACAAATTTATAATTATTTTGGTTTATGAATAGTGCTAGCCAAAGGGATTGTGGATGCGTATATATTTTTACTGGGTGTTTAATAGGTATTTATATACATCAGAGTTAATACTTGGGAACTTTATCATGTATACGTATATATATAAATATGCTTAATGTTTGAAATTAGATACTTATAATACATAATTATATATATCGGCTGTGTATTGGATTTTATAAAATTGTTTCTCATGGGATTTTAAAAAAAATCTATATATATGGATAGGGTGCGATTTCCAGGAATATAACTAATTGATTACGGTTTTTTTTTTGATTTATTATGATTATGTACATTGAACAGTTTACTTAATTTATATTTGTAAATATATTGCGTCATTTCCAGAATTAATAAGTTATTTAATGTTTTCAAATTTATTATGTATAAGTGTATGTAAACGGGTTATTTAAACTATATATGTATGTATATAAGGTACTGGTCAGAATTTTCTATCATTCATATGTATATATATACGGTGTATTAATGTTCGTGTATATATGTATGTATTTTCACAAGGCTTCTCGGCCGATTTGTATATGAACATACATCTACTGTTTTTCAAATCATATATCTATGTACTTAGTTTACAAGTGGTAGGTGTTGCACCATTTAGGTGGAGCACACTACAGGGTGCTGAAACTATTTTGTTATTTTTGATAGTATATGTATATAATAACTGACAAAGAATCAAAACTATGTTTCATATAGTATGCCTGTGAAATTGTGTGAATTGTCCCTTATGTATATTGCTGAAAGTTTGAATTTCAAAAGGGAAAAAAAAAAAACTGACCGAATGCATTTTTCAAATTGAACAATTCAATTCTATTGCAAATTCACAAATTGCATGTTAAAGACATGGACAACCGATGTGGGACAATTACTTGTTGCAGTTGCATTGCTTTTAGGCCCATTTCGAATAAAATGTATAAGCAACCATGTTGTACCTTCTATTTTATTATCCATATATATATATATAAACACATGTGTGTGTGTGTATATATATAAAAGATAAGTATGTGATGTATAACATATGGTATAAGGTATTGATTTTTATACTATAATTGTTTAGATTCGAGCCTAGAAGAGAAAGAAGTGAATACTGGATTCAAGGTAAGTGGTCTATCTATGCTCGTTATACTGTCATGCATCAGAGGTAAATAGTCTATTTGTGTTCGTCTTGTTGTCATGCATCAAATGCAAGTGGTCTATTTATGCTCGTTATGTTTATCATGCATCAGTGTGTTATTGTTGCATATATGTAATTAAATTTCCTCTATATGTGAATTGTGTGCATATGCGATATATGTATTTACATGTGAACTGTGTGTATGTATGAGTGTGGATACATCAGATTAAATGAAGATGAGAAGAACAAAAATGAGAATGAAAATGAAAGCGAGATGAAAGAAAAGAGAGTCGGGCCAGGCAGGCCGTCGAGCCGGGCCGATTGGCCAACGGGCCGGTTGCGGTGGCAGGCCTCGACCCAGAACATGATATAAATGTAACTTAATTAATAGTAATAATTATAGACAAATATAAATAAATATCAGAAAATTAGAAACAAATTCCAGAAATAACTGAACCTAGATTCGAGTGCCGGAGGATGGTGAGGATGGGTCAGGGGCCTCAGGCGATTGTGTTGTTTGCATTCATGGCACGTGCATTTGCATGATGGTGGGTCGTGACGTACGGGTCACGGGCGCTCAGGATGGTGTACGGTGGCGGGGCCAAGTACACTCAGGATGGTGACTGTGGGTGAGTACGACCCACAGCCACTCAGTTAGGACCCGGGTTCATGCATTGCATGGTGGAGATATCGGCATTTCGTGTGACATGACTTCGTTGCGTGTGACATGCATAATAGGGCATGCATCATGAAGTTGCGCATTATTATGTGGAGTGACTTACTTTCTGCGGCTTATCTACTTCGTTGTATGCATTGTCTTTTTCTTTGTGTATGTGATTATTTGTTTGTTGTGTTTGCCATACTTGAGAAAAGCATGCATCACGGTAAGGTAGATTGGGCTGATGAGTTATTTATTTTGTATTTATTTTCGAAGTCTTAACTGTTAAAGATAATCTAGTGAAATTATTGTGGACTAAGGACATGTATGTTAACTGTAGATGTTATTTGTATTTGCTTCTGCATGTATGATTCCTATAACAGGTATAAGTAGGTTGCTTACTGAGCCCGTTGATTTTGGCTCACACCACCACTCACCAGTTTTGCAGGCATGAGAAATTAGGGTATGCTTACACAGGAGTTGGTATACCGTGGAAGATCGAGACGAGAGGTTTCGAAACTAAGGATATTCAGAAAAGACTTTCGAGAATTGGATGAGACAGTTATTTCGATATTCGAGGTTATGTATTTTCGAGATTAATGGTTACATGCATTTGACTATTGTATTGATTAGAAATTCTTAGACATTGTATTAATGATGATGATCATTTTGTCGAGGATTTTAGCAATGACTTCCGCTGACATCAATTTGCGTTATTATGATGACGTGTAGTTGATTTGTATCGACGCCTTGTATTCTCCTTAGTGAGATACGGCGGGTGCACCGTTTCCGATGCTAGGGTTCGGGAGCGGGGCGCTACAGTTACAGCCCACCAACAACAATATACATAAGAGAGAACAATTGAGAGAAAACAAAATTGCAGAAATTTCACCAAAATTTCGTCTGACACCAGCAGCGATTAAAACCGATCCAGGGCTCGGATTGAAATTCTGAACGGTCAGAATGTAGCCCTGTGTGTTTCGAAGATGCTGTCCAAATTTCAGCAAAATCCAACGGCTGGATCTCCGGCGATCGTCAAAGAAGCGGAGGCTGCCCAGAAAATCTGCACCTGCGCGAAATTTCTTTCTCTCTCTTTGTTTTTCACAACCCTCAGTTCTTGAACAGTGCTCACTTATTTCAACCAGCTAAACACCAGATCCCAAGGCTTCTAAGATAAGTTCCCAAATACCCAAACCATTTGGGTCTCACAAAATAAGTGATTGGTCTATCAATTACAAAATGTCCAATAACAAATGGATTGGACTAATGCCCTAACAAATGGACTGGACTAATGCCCAACAGTTTATCACTACAAAGCCAGGGCTGATCATTGCATAATTCACATAGACTGGTACTTTGAGGGAGTTAATTCCATAGTCTTGTAATTGTCTTGAGCGAGTGCTAAAATTTAAATCTTATGGAAGAGTATTTTTAGTTTCGCTTGATGAATTTAGCAACTTTCCGCCATTGTGACTACCTAATTACTCCACCTATAATATACTCGTTCCACAGACAATTTCTTTTAAGTAATCATAATCCTAATCTTGAAAAACATTCAGATAAGAAATTTTCGACTTGTGAATGAATAAGATAAAGAAAAAAAGACACTGAACCATACCACACTCATAGTTCTGAATGGAACTTAGACCAGATTCCGAGACAAGCTTTCCAAATTCTTCCATATTTCCAGAAGCCCATGCTTCAAGACCTAAAACATGAGAAGTGCTCTAACTTGATAGAAATTGAAGAAACTCTAAATTAATTAGGCATGGGCCTAAAATTATCAGGAGCATAAAAGCAAGTTTTCACCTTTTTGGACTCTTCTATTTTCCGAGAAATAATGTGCTGCTCTTTTTGCTAGACTGGGTTGCAATTGTCCCTGAAAAATATTTTTGTAACTAACATTACTGATACAATTCTACCAAAAGGAAGTTGACACACAGGTTTACTTATAACAATCCAAAAGCATCTTGTGACTCCAACATAAATAGTGGCTGGTTAATGGCTACCCTTATGTTTTTTGCACCCCTTACATGCCTTCAAAAGGAGAAAGGTGGCTCAAGTGCGGTAAAAACAACAGATTGCTGTTAACATAAGACGTTTGTTAACTCCTGAAAAGGAGTTGGGAAAAATAGATATACCGGCGAATTGCTTTTAATGTGTGCACATATCTATGCATTTTTGTGAAAGATAAGGCAAGGGGATAGGTGATTTGTCGCAAGCAGATTTTTGTTGAAAGTGCCCGTCATATACTGTAAATGATTACGTACCAATAAAAAAGGGAAACACGAAACAGATTGCCCGAGAAAATCAAGCAAAAGAAGGGGGAAACGTTCCAAGAGATCTTAAGACAAAAAAAGTTTGAAGGAGTCTTATGAAGAAACATGTAATCGAAGTTGATGCTAATACAAAACAGAGAAAGAGTGCAAAATGCACATTCCCCTGCCATTTCTCTATGAATAATAGGACATGATCCATCATCATCAACTGCAAAAGGAAAAGTCTCCAAGAACTTCAAGACCTGAGACTTATATTTATAACATGAATGTCGATTGCAGTGAAAAAAGAGCCAAAAAAAATCATAAAGTACAAGAAATAGTTACAAAGCCCAAACCAAAATTACCAAAATACTTTCAGATGCTTAAAAAAAGAAAAAAAAAATCATGGACGAATAAAATTTCATAGATTTTATGCAACTACCTTCTAATACAATATATGATTATAAATTTGCAATAGGTGCTGAACAGTCCAACTTATCAGAAGAAAGAAGCATATAGAAAAATCTCAAATGGGCATGACATTCGTGATTGCACCATGCATGTTTCAGCCTGAAGGCCTTCAAGATGAAGGTGTTATTTTGTGTCCCAGTAAAATTCAGTTTTTCGATAAGAGTGATTACGTTCTTATTCATCTCATATTTGGGCAACTGACCAAACATCAATTTGCAAATCATCACCCCACACACTTATATGAGAAGTAATTTGCATAGTGCTTTGAGCATAAACATAAATCTGAAATTTACTGAAGCATACCTTGTAAGTCTCATACACTGCTAGTTCAACTGCAGAAACCATTAAAATGATAAGTAAAAAGCCTACCAAGGAGATGATTATAGTAGTTTAAAGAAAATGGGAGAGGAAGGTTGGAGAAGAAACAAAACCTCCTCACCATTGGACAGAATTGGTTCCACTTCTTCATAACCACCGGCCCTGAAAAGGGGAAAAAATAATGGAAGATAGTGAACATTTTATATGTTCGTTATAGGCGAAACAAGAAATATTTCAGCAAAACTAATGAAAATAATAAAGGAAAAAGTATAGACTATTGCAGACTTGTAGGGAGACGTGACATCTGCTTGTAGGAAGACGTTGATTCAGAAAAGTATGGATCACAAGCCTAGAGATTTTCTTTTACAATTTTTCTCAAATAAACATCAAGAAACTGCGTATTTTAAATGCGTTTCTTATGAATTAGTTATTAGGAGAGACACATGAAAGATAGGATTCAGGTTACGAGTCAAAAACATACCAAAAAAACAAAAACAAACATAATAAATACATAAATAAATAAAATAACGTGCAAGAGAAATGTTCAATCCATTATAGCCGACCCCACATATTAGAAAAAAGACTTAAACATTGTTGTATACATCAAGAAACTATTTTAAGTCAAATCCTAAGAATTTGAGCAATTCTGATTATAAATATAGCAACATACATGATGTGAGTTTTACAGCTTCAGGTAAAGAAAAGGAACTTTGTCCCCTTTTTAATCAAGTGATACTCTCTTCTTATCCTCATGCGTGTCATCTGTGTAGAAATATACCCTAAAATATATCATCAATATACATTTATATACACAAAATACATACAATATTATACACATTTTGTATACTCACTGAGTGGCAGATTTTAACCACTGGCAGATTTTGCTAAGTAGCCGCTAGGAACTCTTGGTTGTTGGGTCTTGTAAACTACCTCTATAAAAAGGAAAATCATTTGTATATTTGATGTGCCCTAGGCCATGATTTGAATGTTTTATGTTATACATTTATTATTAATAAAGAGGTTTTATTATCATTATTGCTTGTTAGTATGTTACACAATTATGATATATGTCTCTGGTTCATTATTGTTATAGAGATAAAATAATTTATAACCAGTATGAGTATTGATTTGATAATCATGAGATGATTATGAGTATGATGATACAAATCAATCTCATAGATACTTGTTAGAGAACAGTGTATTGGATAGACCCATCATGAGATTATTACATGGATTAGCGTCATAAGTAAATCTCATGATAGTCATGTTTTAATCCTTTGACTTGATATTGTTATAGTTTCAAACATAAGGACTATTATATTTTGACATGATCTAACGTTATCCGTAACTGGATAATAATAAAGGTCATGATTGAGTATGATAGAAATTATGTAGAGGATATTAAACAATCAAGATAGAATTTGTCCCTCTCTTTTGAGAAAGATATCTTTGGGCCCCTCGATTAGTGAAAATGTGAAATGCATGGTCGTGCTCAGATGAATTGATAGTGTGATTAATATCATTTGTTTTATCAGTCTACTTAGAGATCGAGTAATCATATGTTTGAACAATATAAGTATGACGCTGACCATGACTTATGTTCAAACTAGATATCGTGTGACAAAGGGATTAATGCATGTACTATTATTAGGCTAGTTGGATTTTACTCGTATTAAATGGGTAGTCGTAATGTCTTGCTAGAGACCAATTACGACTTGTTGGTTTAATGGAGATTTAACCGATTGCCAATTAATATGGGCCTATCGGGTCACACACAAGAATGCGTATGGGCTGATATTAATAATATTAATAATATTAATATTAGATATTAATTATTGTTAATATTATTATTATTTTTTTTTTATGAAAGCAGTTATTTTATTAAGGGTAAAGAACCTCTCTTATGGTGGAGGAAAACCTTATTACAATCATCAAAATATGTGAATAAATACAATAGCGAGGAAATGATAACATATCTCCAGTCGTATATGATATGCCGCATTAAAACCTTGCCAGGAAAAACCACCCTTGTGGATAAAACCCTGGCAAAGGAAAAAGCGTACATATTTATACGGCCTTCATAGATATGTGTATAATCTAATATAGAGTACAAATGTGTGGTTGTTGCAGTTGGAGATGCATGCGTTGGTCGCCAGTTGAAGCCATGTAAGTCCTTGCGTGACACATTCTTATCCAGTAGATGCCATACCTCAGAAAAAATCCATACATAAATTACGCCGGTGCTGGTGAGCATCCAAAGAAAACAAGAGAGAAATGTCAGACACGTACCGACATCGCCTTGGCAAGGTCGGTGCCAAGGCGACAAATGTGTAGATAGTCGCTGAAAATGATATGTCGCGGAATCCATCAAAGTTGTATAGAAGTTTGTCGCCACGAGTTTGAAGACTCCAAACCATGCGAGAGGAAGCATAAAGAGGCAGTTACGAAACAAGATGAAATAGGCTAATACATATGTGAAAATATAGCAATACGTACCAAGCCTGCCTGAATCCTGTAGGATACAGGCAGGGAGAGGTTGAAGACGCCAATCCATGTGGAAGACTATAATGTATTAAACAACACGCAAGTTAACGGATGAAAGATCCAAAATGACAGCAGCGCGCACCAATGAGGGAAGAGTTTGTGATGTATAATGATGTGTGATGGGGTCCAGCATTGCGTGTTGAGATAAATAATGTGCCGCCATATTAGCCTCTCGGTAGATATGATGATAATTAAGTCGGTGAAGATGTATCAGAGTTTGAAGTAACCGGAGATAATAATTTCCTTGAACCAGTGGCGGGTTGGACAGCCGAGAAATCATGTAAGCACAATCCGATTCCAATATGATGTTGCGATGTAGAGGGAGAAAGTATAAAAGTCCAAATAAAGCTGCTTGAATTTCAGCATTTAACGGTGATGCTAGGGGCAGCCGGAAGGAAATTGCTCCCACACAACGTCCCATGTGATCCCGTAATATTGCACCCCCTGCTGCATATTGTCTGCCTACTGCCGCATCTGTATTTAATTTCAGTCGCCCTGATGGTGGACACAACCAGCGAATCAGCGTAGGCCGTGGAAGTTTCAGCGATGGCAGCCAAGAGAAATATCGTCTAGGATCAGCAGCAAGTTTAGTGCCTGAGATTGATTTACACCAAATGGTAATGTCATAGCGGACGGAGGCTTGTAGGGATGCCATTATTATTATTATTATTATTATTATTATTATTATTATTATTATTATTATTATTATTATTATTATTATTATTATTATTATTATTATTATTATTATTATTATTATTATTATTATTATTATTATTTTCGTTATATATATATATATATATATATACACTATATCATCGTATAATAACAATAGAATCCATATCTGATATGGATTTTGATTGGTCTTATCTAATCCTAACAGAATCCGTATTTGATAATGGAAGCAGACTCTCTATCTGTAGCGCCCCGTCCCAAACCCTAGGGTCAGAACCGGTACGCCCGTCATATTCTGTAGAGAAAAAGGGGTTTGAGTGATTTTCAAATGCATGATTTAAATGTGCACAAAAACGAGCATAAGATATAAACGTGCATAAGTGTACATGTGTATGATAACTTGCCATTACTTGCCTTATTTAGCTTATATATTATGTTGCCGTACTAACGAGCCATGAAGCATTAAAGCTTACATCATATGGCGAACATTTGTTGAGTTTATACTATTTTCAGGTGCCACCATTAATGAACTAAAGTAGTTCATTAAGTGAAGTACTTAGTTTGATAAACTAAGTAGTTCATTAAAGGAAGATTCATTTGGAAAAGGCACAAAGGCAACAAGGCCAAGGAAGGAAAGTTTTCTCCTCCTCCCCATCTTATTAAACACGCCACATATACATAATATATATATATTTTCAGATTTTTTGAAAAAGGCACGTACACATGTATTCCAACGTACTACCGACACATTATATATCTTACGTACGTATGTTAACGTCACACCACTATACTTAACTCATATTTATGAATATATTCAGGTCCTATATCATATGATATAAGATATGGTAATGACAAATTAAATACGACACGATAAAAGGTTCTAAACCAAAATTTGTCGTATCGGGCGAATACCGAAACTTCGCCAACGTGTCACGTACTTGCCATAAATAAATGGCCAGCCCATATACATCAAGAAATGATAAAAATTTCGTGCTACACATGGTGTGATCAGCCAAAAATACTTTCCATGTTGGCACACACAAATCACCCCACATTTAGGCCAAAATGTGAAGATTCCAATTTTAATTTTGTCACATGTTTATGGTACCACTTTAAATCAGCCAAGTGCTGAAATTTAAAGTATATATTATATATATTATGTATAACATAATATATATATCATGTGCAAAAGTTGGAATTTAAATTAGAGAAAAATCGGGTAATCGATAAATATCGAAAATTCGGTTTTCTACGCACATAACATGGAACGTTTTTCTTGAACATCATGTGACACGTATCTAGACACTTTTTACATATAATATACATCTTAAAGTGTTCTAGAAAATTAAATTAAGGGCTGATTGGAATATTACATGTGTGTATTATTAAATGTGCACTATTTTACAAAGTTAGCAAAAATAAATTTCAGCACATGTACAAACACACTCAACGCCACCTACAGCTGGTTTGGAGCATATGTGGAGCCTTGTTGGCATGTTGATTGGTCAAGGATCAATCATACAATGTTGAGAAATCAAAGAGAGAAGCTACAAAAGGTAAGTATTCAACATATACCTCTCTTATGTCACATGCTGAAAATTTCAGCATACTACACACATGTGGCCGATTTTTTTGTCATTAAGGCAACATATTTTGTCAATTTTTATTAAAGGATTAATTGAAGATGTTATGGAAATGATTTGAATATTATGTAAGGTAATTAAGTTTGATATTTTACATATCACACATGCTGAAATTTTTCAGCATGTGTGAAGGTGTGCTGGCCGAATTTTACCCTTCTTTTGTGTCCAAGTTCATTCATCATTTGTTAGCAAGACTTACCATATATGATTGATTTATTTTTATGACAAAAATTCAAAGGAAAATAGTAAATAATCTGAATTTTATTCCATGATGTAAATGCTGAAAATTTCAGCATGGAAAAGATGGTATGGCCGATTTTTTTGAGCTTGGAAAGGAGGATATTTCTTGTCTTGAAATTTATGAGAAGATTTGTGATTTATGGCATGACTTTATGATTGATATTGGCACATGTTTAAAGTGTTAATCTCAGATTTTTTCCATGTCATCTTGATGACAACATTGAGCCAATAAGGAGGTGCCAAGTAAGCGAAGACTAAATGATGATCCAATAGGAAGATGCCAAGTAAGCAAGGCATTGTCACAATGATGTCTTACACTCTCTCAAAGACTTAAAAGACAATTTTCAAGAGGGGAGAAACCCTAGGGGGGACGGCTGCACATTAAAATGGAGAGAAGAAGAGCAAAACAAGAACAAGAACAAGAGTTGCAAAATCAAAGATCAAAAGTGTTCTAGCCTTCTTCTCCTACATCTTCTTTCTTTCTCTTTTCTTGTAAAGCCTATTGTTCTTCATATCTTTCATTCTTGAATAGGCTTAAGATAAACCACCATTCACTCATCTTTGTAAAAGATTGATCAAGGTGTGATCAATCTTCATTCTAGCGAGGTGGTGGTGTTTGTGCAAATTGTACTTGTCATACAAGGTTTGTAAAGGGTTGGAGTTAGGTGTAACTCTATCAACCCTGTGGTAAAGTTTACTGCGTGTGTGTGATTAGTGTGAACCAAGGAAGGTGTTCCTTGAAGACTGGAGTAGGTTGTTTATAACCGAACCAGTATAAAATTCTCGGTGCAATTTACTTTCAGCATTTACTTTTCAGTTTCTGCACTGTTTATCCGTTTTGTTCACGTTCTTAAAAATAGTAAACGATTTCCAAAAATTATAAAAATTTCCAGAAACATACTCACACGTTCTAGGGTTAATTTGGCACAAGTTTCAACCCTTTTGGACAAGTATAAGTCAATCAAACATCAAAAGTTCTGAGACTAGTGCAGTCTGATTTTCAGACTTGCAAAGGTTGAGACTTTGATTCTATTTGACCTACTTCCCAAAAGAATTTTCCAAAACTGTTTCAACCCATTAAAATATAGTATATAAAGAGTTAGTGGTCAAATTTTCAGATCATTTGGACGTTCACACAAATAGGAATTAATTTTTCAAAACCATCTACCGTTTCTGGCAGATTTGCACAATCTGAGTACCAACGGTTTTTGAAGGGGTTAAAGGTTTAATTTTGATTTGAAATTTTTAGGGGACCCTCATAACATCTGAGGCTAAGTTCTCTCAAAATTTCATAATTTTTGGAGACCTCTAACCTAGTTTTAAAAACGTTTTAAAACTGGTCCTGAAAACAGAATCTGTTTTCAGAACTTGAATTGGTTAGATTTAAAGAAATTTTAAAAACCATATTTTCCGCACCATCTATTCAACCCCCCCCCCCTTCTAGTGGTGCCTTGCAGATCCTACAATTGGTATCAGAGCGCAGGAACACTCACTACAAAGGATCCAACGATTCAGTGAGATGGCATCCACTAGTCATAGCACCGTGCAAGAAGGAATGTCAACCATAAGGCCTCCTCTGTTTGACGGTGAGTCGTTCGTTCAATAGAAGGTAAGAATGAAACTTTTCTTTATGGCAATAGATATTGATCTTTGGTCGATTATAGAAGATGGTCCTTTTGTTCCATCTAAGTCATCCACCGTAGACGGAGTCACATTAGAAGTCGTTAAAACTAGACAAGAATATACAAGTGATGATAAAAAGAAACTTAGCATGAATGCTAAAGCCATGCAACTATTATTAAATGGCCTGAGTAAAAGTGAGGCTAGTTACGTGTCAAATTATTCTAGTGCTCAAGAGATGTGGCATATTCTTGAAATGAAACATGAAGGGACTAGCCAAGTAAAGGAGTCCAAAATTAACATGCTCATGTCCACACTTGAGTCTTTTAAATTATTGCCCAATGAGTCTATTGTAGATATGGATCTTCGTTTGACTAACATCTACAACTCTCTTGAGTCTCTTGGTAAGGCTTTTACTACGCAGGAAAAGGTGCAGAAAGTTCTACGAAGCATTCCTTCTGAATGGGACCCTAAAGTAACGGCCATAGAAGAAAGCAAAGAGACCAAATCAATTAAAATGGAAGAACTAATTGGATCACTTAAGGTGTATGAAAACAAACTCTCTTTAAGACATTCTGAGTCCATTTCTAATAATGACAGGGCTATAGCATTTAAATCAAATAAATACGTCGTAGATGATAGTGACACAGACTCCGATGATGAGGACTTAATCACAATGGCTAAAAGATTAAGAAAAATATTGAGAAAATCGATTAAACATAAGTCTACCTCATCTAAGGAACATAAAAATAAATATAAGGAAATAAAGTGCTATGAATGCGGCAAACTTGGACATTTATCATATGACTGCCCTAATAAAGAAAAACAAACAAACAAATACCCTGACAAGGATCGGAACAAGAATAGACTCGTCTCAGAACCTAAGCAAAGGAGAAGAGCATTCAAAGCCTCCACTTGGAGTGACACATCCGACTCTGAGACTGATGATACAGAAGAACACAAGGCACAAGTATGCTTTACATCTAAAGCATCAAATGAGGTATCTTTCGACTCTGATTCTGATTCTGAATGTTCATACGATGATTTATTTAGTCAATATTTAGAATTGCATAAATTTTCAAAGACTCTTGCAAAAGAAAAGAAACGATTAATTGAAGACAAGAAATTGTTAGAATCTTCTAACGAAAATCTTGTCGCTCAATTAAACGATTCTAAAGAAGAGTCATCATGCATCATCAATGCATTAAAATCTGAAATTTCATCATTGACATCCGAGAACGTTGAATTGAAATCCGAGATTTCAAAATTAAAATCAAGGAATGCCGATGTAGAGAAAAAGGTGAAACAGTTTGATACAGGATCCAACATGCTGCATCGCATTATATCATCACAAAAGCATGACAGTGATAAAACGGGGTTGGGATACGTTGATACAAATGAAGTATCAACCAAACCAACAAAAATTGTTGTCTAAGAAAATAGACATCCCAAAGCCTCAAGTGGCGTCTAAGATGACGCGAAAATTGCATATTCCCTCATCACGCCCCACTTCTTCATCATATCATGCGAAATACAATGTTGTACCATATAGATATGAAAAGAAAAGAGTGATGCATACACGGCATTCAATCCATCCAAGCACTACGCATACAAACACAAGGACATATCCAAAACGTCCTACATATAATGCGTATAAAGGAGTTCTTGGCCAAAGGCCAGATACAGTCGCACCAAAAGTTTATTATGTTGCGTTCTCATCACCTTTCTCATCTTTTGGAAGACCTAGAAAGGTCACCCAAATTTGGGTACCAAAAGGGACATTTTCAAAGGGTTGAATAAATAACCCTTAAGAACGCACGTAATATGAAATGCATAATTTTTTTTTCAGGCATCTTTTGATTTACTTTTCAAAATAAAGGGGGAGAAAAAGCATGATTTAAGGGGGAGAGAGAAAGACTAATTGCATAAATTAAGGGGGAGAGAGAAAGACTTTTATGCATAATTGAAGGGGGAGCGATAGGATTTAAATCATGTGCATAAGTTATTTTGAAAATCATCAAAAGGGGGAGATTGTAGAGAAAAAGGGGTTTGAGTAATTTTCAAATGCATGATTTAAATGTGCACAAAAACGAGCATAAGATATAAACGTGCATAAGTGTACATGTGTGCATGATAACTTGCCATTACTTGCCTTATTTAGCTTATATATTATGTTGCCGTACTAACGAGCCATGAAGCATTAAAGCTTACATCATATGGCGAACATTTGTTGAGTTTATACTATTTTCAGGTGCCACCATTAATGAACTAAAGTAGTTCATTAAGTGAAGTACTTAGTTTGATAAACTAAGTAGTTCATTAAAGGAAGATTCATTTGGAAAAGGCACAAAGGCAACAAGGCCAAGGAAGGAAAGTTTTCTCCTCCTCCCCATCTTATTAAACACGCCACATATACATAATATATATATATTTTCAGATTTTTTGAAAAAGGCACGTACACATGTATTCCAACGTACTACCGACACATTATATATCTTACGTACGTATGTTAACGTCACACCACTATACTTAACTCATATGTATGAATATATTCAGGTCCTATATCATATGATATAAGATATGGTGATGACAAATTAAATACGACACGATAAAAGGTTCTAAACCGAAATTTGTCGTATCGGGCGAATACCGAAACTTTGCCAACGTGTCACGTACTTGCCATAAATAAATGGCCAGCCCATATACATCAAGAAATGATAAAAATTTCGTGCTACACATGGTGTGATCAGCCAAAAATACTTTCCATGTTGGCACACACAAATCACCCCACATTTAGGCCAAAATGTGAAGATTCCAATTTTAATTTTGTCACATGTTTATGGTACCACTTTAAATCAGCCAAGTGCTGAAATTTAAAGTATATATTATATATATTATGTATAACATAATATATATATCATGTGCAAAAGTTGGAATTTAAATTAGAGAAAAATCGGGTAATCGATAAATATCGAAAATTCGGTTTTCTACGCACATAACATAGAACGTTTTTCTTGAACATCATGTGACACGTATCTAGACACTTTTTACATATAATATACATCTTAAAGTGTTCTAGAAAATTAAATTAAGGGCTGATTGGAATATTACATGTGTGTATTATTAAATGTGCACTATTTTACAAAGTTAGCAAAAATAAATTTCAGCACATGTACAAACACACTCAACGCCACCTACAGCTGGTTTGGAGCATATGTGGAGCCTTGTTGGCATGTTGATTGGTCAAGGATCAATCATACAATGTTGAGAAATCAAAGAGAGAAGCTACAAAAGGTAAGTATTCAACATATACCTCTCTTATGTCACATGCTGAAAATTTCAGCATACTACACACATGTGGCCGATTTTTGTGTCATTAAGGCAACATATTTTGTCAATTTTTATTAAAGGATTAATTGAAGATGTTATGGAAATGATTTGAATATTATGTAAGGTAATTAAGTGTGATATTTTACATATCACACATGCTGAAATTTTTCAGCATGTGTGAAGGTGT
The DNA here is from genome assembly GCA_036186865.1 of Eustoma russellianum. NCBI lineage: Eukaryota > Viridiplantae > Streptophyta > Magnoliopsida > Gentianales > Gentianaceae > Eustoma > Eustoma russellianum. Next base: position 8,318,559 of record AP025060.1, read on the forward strand.
GCTGGCCGAATTTTACCCTTCTTTTGTGTCCAAGTTCATTCATCATTTGTTAGCAAGACTTACCATATATGATTGATTTATTTTTATGACAAAAATTCAAAGGAAAATAGTAAATAATCTGAATTTTATTCCATGATGTAAATGCTGAAAATTTCAGCATGGAAAAGATGGTATGGCCGATTTTTTTGAGCTTGGAAAGGAGGATATTTCTTGTCTTGAAATTTATGAGAAGATTTGTGATTTATGGCATGACTTTATGATTGATATTGGCACATGTTTAAAGTGTTAATCTCAGATTTTTTCCATGTCATCTTGATGACAACATTGAGCCAATAAGGAGGTGCCAAGTAAGCGAAGACTAAATGATGATCCAATAGGAAGATGCCAAGTAAGCAAGGCATTGTCACAATGATGTCTTACACTCTCTCAAGGACTTAAAAGACAATTTTCAAGAGGGGAGAAACCCTAGGGGGGACGGCTGCACATTAAAATGGAGAGAAGAAGAGCAAAACAAGAACAAGAACAAGAGTTGCAAAATCAAAGATCAAAAGTGTTCTAGCCTTCTTCTCCTACATCTTCTTTCTTTCTCTTTTCTTGTAAAGCCTATTGTTCTTCATATCTTTCATTCTTGAATAGGCTTAAGATAAACCACCATTCACTCATCTTTGTAAAAGATTGATCAAGGTGTGATCAATCTTCATTCTAGCGAGGTGGTGGTGTTCGTGCAAATTGTACTTGTCATACAAGGTTTGTAAAGGGTTGGAGTTAGGTGTAACTCTATCAACCCTGCGGTAAGGTGTACTGCGTGTGTGTGATTAGTGTGAACCAAGGAAGGTGTTCCTTGAAGACTGGAGTAGGTTGTTTATAACCGAACCAGTATAAAATTCTCGGTGCAATTTACTTTCAGCATTTACTTTTCAGTTTCTGCACTGTTTATCCGTTTTGTTCACGTTCTTAAAAATAGTAAACGATTTCCAAAAATTATAAAAATTTCCAGAAACATACTCACACGTTCTAGGGTTAATTTGGCACAAGTTTCAACCCTTTTGGACAAGTATAAGTCAATCAAACATCAAAAGTTCTGAGACTAGTGCAGTCTGATTTTCAGACTTGCAAAGGTTGAGACTTTGATTGTATTTGACCTACTTCCCAAAAGAATTTTCCAAAACTGTTTCAACCCATTAAAATATAGTATATAAAGAGTTAGTGGTCAAATTTTCAGATCATTTGGACGTTCATACAAATAGGAATTAATTTTTCAAAACCATCTACCGTTTCTGGCAGATGTGCACAATCTGAGTACCAACGGTTTTTGAAGGGGTTAAAGGTTGAATTTTGATTTGAAATTTTTAGGGGACCCTCATAACATCTGAGGCTAAGTTCTCTCAAAATTTCATAATTTTTGGAGACCTCTAACCTAGTTTTAAAAACGTTTTAAAACTGGTCCTGAAAACAGAATCTGTTTTCAGAACTTGAATTGGTTAGGTTTAAAGAAATTTTAAAAACCATATTTTCCGCACCATCTATTCAACCCCCCCCCTTCTAGTGGTGCCTTGCAGATCCTACATATTCCACTAAGGGATATACCAGGCGTCTGTACGGATTCTGCACTTATCAAAACGACAGAGTATTCGTTTGCGGAAGCGAAATAAATCAATTCAAAACCCTAAATCGAAAGTAAAATCTCCAAAATCATATATAGTCAAAATCAAGTCATAATCCCTTAAACGATGTCGTAAAATAACTAAGTAAGAAATCCCTAAGTTATGTCCTCAAATGAGATAATAAATAAAATACACTCCCTCAATTCTTGATCCTCAATATACAAATAGTCTCTACGAGTCCCACTGAGCCCACTCTGAATCTTCTCCAACCCATATGTAATCATACCCTGAACCGTCTGCAAGAAAACAAAACGAACGGTGTGAGAGACAAAAACGTCACTCAGTAGGTACCCTGCCTGCATCAGCCCTGTGAGATCATACATGCTAGGACAGTAGTGAAATACATATAAGTACGTTAATACGAAAATAGACTGTCCACGTTTTCGCAAATACGTATAACGGTCTTAACTTCTTAAAACAATCAAAACACATAATCGTGCAAAATGAGCGTGAAATGCAATGCCACATACGTGATACATGATAACCCTACATTCTCAGAAACATTCATCTAATCGTGCAATGCATGAACCCGGGTCCTAACACAATGGAACAAAACGGAACGGAACTGATCAGATATGCGACTTACGTCTCGCATATCCTAACATAACAGAATGGAACAGAACAGAACATATCATATATACAATGTCGTAATGCATGAATGCACAGAAATCATACACGGAATCCTTCATTTACCTTCCTTTTTTCCTTTTCCTTTTCTTTTCTTTTTCTTTTTCTTTTTCTTACCTTACCTTCGTTCTCAGATTCTTTCCTGAGCTTCCTATCTTTCGCCCCCCCTTCTCTGATTGTCAACCAAAATCCCCTCCCCATTAACGCCGACACCTTTCACAGCAACCTTCGCCCGCTCAACCGCCCCTACCCCTCTCAGCCCCCCCGCTACTCCCTCAGTCCCTCACCACCCACACCCCCTGCAGCCCCCCCCTCCAGCCGCCCCCCTTGACCAGCCCTCCCCCTAAGCCGACCCCTCTCTCTCCAGTCTGCACCACCCCCCGGACCAGCCGCACCACCCCCCAGCACACCCTCTCAGCCCCCCTTCACCCTTATTCCTCCATCCGGCAGCACGTGGTCATAGCCCACCACCACCGGCCACGCGCCGCCGGCACAAATACTTCTTCCTGCGACCTCCGTCCGGCAGCACGTGGTCATAGCCCACCACCACCGGCCACGCGCCGCCGGCACAAACGCTTCTTCCCACGATTCCGGTATTCACACGCACATCAAAAATCAAATCTTTTTCGAGTTTTCATACGAAAATAACATCATACATATATATACATATACGATCATATATACGGACATACAATTCATCACATATACATATAATCTAATAATCAAGCATCTATACAACCACAAATACTAATGCACGATCTCGTTTTCATAGAGAAATTAAAGACTTTTGTTTGTTTCATTCAACGGATGTTTAGGGGGCACCTACCTAGTATTTGATACGCGTTGAAAAATGTGATCAAGTGGTGGTATTTCTCCCAAAAATGGCGGCCTGGTTTGGAAGCAAGAAAACGTCGTTGCTTCTCTCTGTATATGCGGTGCACATTTAATGAAGGAAGGGAGAAACTAAGCGTAGTTTAAATAGATATTTGATTAGGGTTTAGGGAAAATTTTCCTAATCAAATTAGGTTTTCTAATTAATTAGGCCCAATTGACCCTTTTGCCCTTATTTAAGAAAAGCACGATATAACATTCTCCCCCCTTACAAAAAGTTTCGTCCTTGAAACTTGTGTGTTACGTAATCAATAACTTAGTATAGTCCTACATAATTCAGTTTCCTAGATCATGACCGAACTTAGTATCCCTTGCATATTCCGATATGTTACCTATTCACTTCCTCGATACAAGACTAAGTCCTCAAATCATTCAGTGTGTATATTTACAATGCAATCTTTAAACCCATTGTACTCTCCTGACAGATCGTAAACCTATTTTTTCTATAGTTCTCGAACCAGCCTTAAGGGTATAGTCATTATACTGACTTCATAACTTAATCGTTGGTCTATATCATACTTATTTTTGCTATCATGAGCAACCTTCTAAAACCAGTTCTTAGGTGTAGTACAGTCTTTAACTTAACGCCTTGTTCACAAGACTCATCCCTGAAGCTGCATGTATTTTTCGAAATACGTTGTACTCTAATACGATTTAATTTAGTCATCCGTAGCATCTCACAAGATGATCTAGTCCTTATAGGGTTCAATACTTACTTAATTCTCTATAATTAGTGCTTACAAAATTCTACTTATACCACTTGACGTATATCATTCAACTTGTCGCAATCTACAATACCGGATTCTTAAACTTATCACATATGATTCATCACCTAGATACTTAACCATATTAACATCCTTTGTGCATGCCAATATGGTAACCGTTACCCTTCCTTAACACAACCAAGTCTTCAAAATCAGTTCTTATATACTTACGAACTAGCTCTATGATCATGCTCTTAATTTCTCAGATATATCGTCAGCATCCTAGCATACGAGATATGTGTATGGACATATTTTCCTTCAAGTTAGAAGAAAAGTAGCTTACGTAGCTATAATTTTAAATATCGCTTTAACTATTTAAAATACTAAACCTTCTAATTTTTGTAAATACAAATCCCAAAGTATCATAGATTTATTTTTTTCGCAACGCGATATCTCAAATGACCATTTTAAAAGCAATGATATAACTTGTTCGCAAGGCATTTTGGTAAAATTGCGTCAAACAGTTGAAAACTTAATAATGTAAGGTTTTATGAAGCGATTTGAATACGGTACCTTCTGTTTCCAAAAACAGGTATATATTTTGAAAGCTATTATTTTTTTTTGGCTTCACAAAAGTTAAGTAAGTTCATCGCAAGCGGATAAATAACTTCAGAAACATTTAAACGGTTACACTGCTTGCGACATCGATAATCGTCAAATTAAATTAATTTTTTTGACTAAAAAAATATATGTAACAAAAATGAAAATTTGAAATATTCTGTAAGAAATATATATAAACACATCGTTTTTGCAAGAACATCAATATTTTAAAAGTTTTTCTTTTTTTTTTCAAGGTCATCAAAAGAATTTAAATTTTTTTATTAGGCTGATTTACAAGTATAAAAACAAAAATTAGCCTCGTAAAGTTTAGTAGACTATACAAAAAAAGGTAACTTCATAAGGTATTTTCGAAAATAAAATGTCTTTTGAAGTCCCTGTAAAATATAGGTATAACTCAGTGTATGTGCTTATATAAAATATTTATCTGCTAGAGAAAGTCCAATATTTCGTATAATTTCTGTAATCCATCCTTATTTTCAAAAGAACAATCCGTCTATATATCGTTTCTTATAAGTTTAACATTCGCCTACTATAATATGATCCCTAACTTAAATTGTCCAATCCGGCACACTAAATATTTATCAACTTAAAGTCTTCTAATTCACCATGCTTCCGCGCTCCATACTGATCCACTGCATTTCTTTACTTGGTTATTTGAACCGCTAATTATCCTAGTTAAATCGCACCTAAACAAGCAACCACTACTGGTTCATGTTTACTCTATTTCAATTCAAGCCTACTAGATTCAAACCAAATGTTCTGATGTCAACACTTAGCCCACATTTTGTATTGATATAGTATTCCAAGGCACATACTGTAGTCAATTCTCACAAGTCGCTATTGTTCAATTCCTCTAATAAGACTAATATCGTCGACCTATTTTGATTATCCTATATTCAACATCTTAACCCTAGACTATACATTCCTTTTTACAATATCCTTAACTAAACTCTACTGATTATAACGCTAATCGCTATTTAGTTTCTATCATTCTACTATAAATCATCTATTCGTATTTATTATGCTAGTATAATTCATTTCTTATTAGCTATGGTCCCAACTTCGACCTAAGCCTGCTCTGATGTTACCATCCAAGTAGGGATATGGACCCGCTTTACCTTACCCTGATGGTACCGAGTACCGTGTTGCAGTTATGATAAGGCAGCCGAGTTACCGTCTGACCCATTAATATGTCAACCAACGTTTGTAGTAAGGTATTATGGTTAACATTGTAATTCATTCAAATCAATTGTATAGTATTCAACTAGGGTTACTAAGATCATGGCTTATAGAGTTATGATCAACCTTAGATAAGGGAGAATCGTATGAGATATCCTATGTATACGTGTTTCAAAACCGATCGACTTCTTAAGTTTGAGATCATAACTTATTTCTAGGATCGTTCTTAACATCATCATTTATTAAGTCTAAGATCACGTCTTATTTTCAAATCATAATTAGTACATAATCAACACTTATTACTAAATCGGTACTTATGTCTAAAGTCAACTCTTATTCGAGATCGTTACTTATGTCTAAGATCGTGACTTGTGTTCAGCGTCATCGCTTATAACTGAGATCAGAAATCATGTTCATGATCATCGCTTATATTCAAATCATCACTTATGTCTAAGATTGTGACTTAGAGGTAAAATCGTAACTTATTTTCTAATATCATGGCCTAATTCTAAATTTTTGCCGTGGATCTAGAGACATGCTTTGAAGATTGTAATATCGGCACATAATACGTCTTGAACTCATTCTGAAATTAGATCCAAGTAATCGCGATGTCAGTTGTGCTGCGCCGCCACTCCGCCGCATCCACTTATAGAAGAATCTGAAGTCCGAGTGCGGTGGTAGTAGAGCCTGTGGCTGCTGATGTTGTTGCGCCACAGCTTGGGCCATGACCCGTAGTACGTAGGTCAGAGCCTGGGGAAGCAAAACCTGCGGTGGGGCCCCATTCTCAGAGTTGTTTCCATTGTAGTTCCTACCGTTCTCTTCTCGACGGCGTATTTTCTACAACAAGGAAATTTCAGTTTTTTTTGTCAAGGGCATTTTAGGAAATATATAAATTTAAGATACAGAAAATAGTCAAATACAGACCAATAAAAAAAATAAAAACCAACCGTGCCCTCAGTCCGATCATCACTTAGCCTAAATCAAACCTATTCTAAGATCAAACTTAGTCTCGGATCATAGCTTACATCTAGAATCAAACTTAGTCTCAGATCAAAGCTTATGTCTAGAATCAAACTTAGTCTCAGATCACAACTTATGTCTAGAATCAAACTTAGTCTAAGATCAAATTACATCTACGATCGAAACTTAAGTCTATAGTCATCTCTTACGTCTAAGATCATTTCTTAATTCTATGTTTTCCGCAGTAGATCTAGAGCCTCGGCTCTGATACCACCTGTAGCGTCCCGTCCCAAACCCTAGGGTCAGAACCGGTACGCCCGCCATATTCCACTAAGGGATATACCAGGCGTCTGTACGGATTCCTGCACTTATCAAAACGACAGAGTATTCGTTTGCGGAAGCGAAATAAATCAATTCAAAACCCTAAATCGAAAGTAAAATCCCCAAAATCATATATAGTCAAAATCAAGTCATAATCCCTTAAACGATGTCGTAAAATAACTAAGTAAGCAATCCCTAAACTATGTCCTCAAATGAGATAATAAATAAAATACACTCCCTCAATTCTTGATCCTCAATATACAAATAGTCTCTACGAGTCCCACTGAGCCCACTCTGAATCTTCTCCAACCCATATGTAATCATACCCTGAACTGTCTGCAAGAAAACAAAACGAACGGTGTGAGAGACAAAAACGTCACTCAGTAGGTACCCTGCCTGCATCGGCCCTGTGAGATCATACATGCTAGGACAGTAGTGAAATACATATAAGTACGTTAATACGAAAATAGACTGTCCACGTTTTCGCAAATACGTATAACGGTCTTAACTTCTTAAAACAATCAAAACACATAATCGTGCGAAATGAGCGTGAAATGCAATGCCACATACGTGATGTATGATAACCATACATTCTCAGAAACATTCATCTAATCGTGCAATGCATGAACCCGGGTCCTAACACAATGGAACGAAACGGAACGGAACTGATCAGATATGCGACTTACGTCTCGCATATCCTAACATAACAGAATGGAACAGAACAAAACATATCATATATGCAATGTCGTGATGCATGAATGCACAGAAATCATACACGGAATCCTTCATTTACCTTCCTTTTTTCCTTTTCCTTTTCTTTTCTTTTTCTTTTTCTTTTCTTTTTCTTTTTCTTTTTCTTACCTTACCTTCGTTCTTAGATTCTTTCCTGAGCTTCCTATCTTTCGCCCCCCTTCTCTGATTGTCAACCAAAATCCCCTCCCCATTAACGCCGACACCTTTCACAGCAACCTTCGCCCGCTCAACCGCCCCTACCCCTCTCAGCCCCCCGCTACTCCCTCAGTCCCTCACCACCCACACCCCCTGCAGCCCCCCCCTCCAGCCGCCCCCTTCACCAGCCCTCCACCTAAGCCGACCCCTCTCTCTCCAGTCCGCACAACCCCCCTGGACCAGCCGCACCACCCCCCAGCACACCCTCTCAGCCCCCCCTTCACCCTTATTCCTCCATCCGGCAGCACGTGGTCATAGCCCACCACCACTGGCCACGCGCCGCCAGCACAAACACTTCTTCCTGCGACCTCCGTCCGGCAGCACGTGGTCATAGCCCACCACCACTGGCCACGCACCACCGGCATAAACGCTTCTTCCCACGATTCCGGTATTCACACGCACATCAAAAATCAAATCTTTTTCGAGTTTTCATACGAAATAACATCATACATATATATACATATACGATCATATATACGGACATACAATTCATCACATATACATATAATCTAATAATCAAGCATTTATACAACCACAAATACTAATGCACGATCTCGTTTTCATAGAGAAATTAAAGACTTTTGTTTGTTTCATTCAACGGATGTTAAGGGGGCACCTACCTAGTATTTGATACGCGTTGAAAAACGTGATCAAATGGTGGTATTTCTCCCAAAAATGGCGGCCTGGTTTGGAAGCAAGAAAACGTCGCTGCTTCTCTCTGTATATGCGGCGCACATTTAATGAAGAAAGGGAGAAACTAAGCGTAGTTTAAATAGATATTTGATTAGGGTTTAGGGAAAATTTTCCTAATCAAATTAGGTTTTCTAATTAAGTAGGCCCAATTGACCCTTTTGCCCTTATTTAAAAAAAGCAGGATATAACACTATCCTTTGAGACAGAGGTACTGTCTGCCTACCACTTACCCTCCACAGACCCTAACGATAGCTTTTACTGTCGTTGGAATATACTAGGTACGGAAGATGAAGATGATATATGTTTATACACTGGTGTGTCGCGTACACAACAGAGACCAGAAAAACGAAAGACAAAAAACATTTTAGAGAAAAACGAATTTTCAGCCGCGCCGTTCAAGAGCTAGCACTCCGGACGCAAGCATTCGTGTGGATACCGACAGAGGGTGTTCGTGATTTCGCACCTATTTCATCTGTGGATTTCGAATCTACAGAGGTAATTTTTGATTTCTTTCATCAAATTAAACGAACAACGTGGATTCTTGGTAGGAAATCGGAGATCAAGTTTTTTGTTTTTCTGCTGCGCGTTTTGGCAGTGATCTTGTCTGTTTCCTAACATAATCATCCCTGCTTCTGAGATCTCAGGCTTAGAATCTGAAAGTCTGAAAATTCAATGAACATGTCATGGTTAATTGGGTCAATGACCCATGATATCAGAGACAACTTTATTTACTGCTCCACTGCTGCTTAGATTTGGTCAGAAGCAACAAAGATGTACTTAAAAAAGGATAGCACCTCTGAATTATATGAACTTGAGGCAGAGCTTCATGACATCAAACAAGGAGGCTCATCAATTAGTAAATACTACACTTTATTAACTAGAATTTTGTAACAAATTGTCATTTTCAAAACACATAAATGGATATGCCAAGCTGATGACCAACTCCATGAAAACATCGCTGAAACAAATAGAGTTTTTAGATTCTTGACTAGATTACACAAGGATTTTGATGCGGTTAGAAGTAGAATCCTTGGTACAAAACCTCTATCAAGCCTGAAGGCTGCTTTCTCTGAAATCAGGCATGAAGAAAGCGGTAGTAAACCAATAGTGGAATCATTATTTACCTTATCTACTGAAGAGTCTGCTTAGATAGCTGAAAAGGGTCTACAGCCTCTAATATCAATGACAAAGGAACTGGATCAAGTACTCAGATTCTGGTTCCATTTGAAACAACTGCTATGAAGTCTAGAAGAACAGGATCACATATACAAAATGATAACAACAACAGATCATTTCATAGATACTACAAGAAGTCAGGCCACCTAATTGATGGATGTTGAAAGTTTGATGCGACACAGCTTAGGAAACTTTTTTTTTCCTTTTGTATTTATTTTTTTAAGTTATTCCATAAGAAAAATTAGACAGGATAATATTAAGAAAAACTAGATCGAATAGCAACGAGGAAAATTAGATAGATATTCTTTTTTCTTCCTAGCTAAGTTTTAGTAGTTTTTGAAGCCTACAAATAGGTCGTCTTGTACACTATTTTATGCAATCCCTTTCTTCAATAAAATTTGAGAAATTTAATTTATCGCTCCCATGAGTCTTTTTTTTTTTACTTTTTGAAATATGTCTTGCTCAAACTTCGTCCTTTGAATTCAATCAATCCCTTGAGAATGGTTGTGATCTGGATTAATCTCCCAGGTTTTTTAAGAAACTTTTCAAGGTCCACCAAGGTTCTTGGCAAGAAGTTTGCTGATCAAGCAAGGGTTGCTCAATGTGGATTACAACGGGTCTAACAACGTTTGTTGGGTACCTGAGTTTATACGGAGGTTCTAACAAGGTTCTTTGTTATTATTTTCGTTCTTCATATTCTTTGTGTTATTCGTGTCCTTCGTGTTCTTTGTTGTGTTCTTTGTTGTTCTTCGATTCTTTTTTTTGTCATTAAATTTCTTGTTATGAAGAGATACTTTGGGATCGTGTGATTCTGCTAAACATACGTGGTATTAGAGCCATCTTGAAACAAGAAATTTTGTGCCTTTTGTTTTCAAAACTCTATCCGTCTCTTTTCGTGTCAAAAAGAAAAAAAGATATTTGAGTCTTTTTTTATGTCCTTGTCTCTTATTCAAAAAAAATATTCTGCCGATGAAAAATTTCTTGTCTTCATCCTTTAGCTTAAAACTCATTTCTGCTGTCATCAAAAGATTACATATATATTTCAGACGCAAGACAAGAAAATTTGATATCCGCAAAAAGAAAAATGTGTCTCACCCGTCATCTTGGTTCTGTCACATTAAGCTTTTTCTTTTTGTCATATACCTTGATTCTTGTGAATTACGTTTGACATTCAACCAAAAAAACAGCATCAGCGCCCACTTACTTTTCTCTAAAAGTTATTCTTGTTGTCGAAAAAAAGAAAAATTCCAAAGTTATGTAAAATCCAATTAAATATATGGTTGAGAACCTTAGTAAACTATCTAATCGATTGGAAAAATTAGTCTTATTGTGTGTCTTCAAGTCCTGTTCTATATATTCCGTGATGGTATAAAGCTTAGTGTCAAGGTTCACAAACTCTTGAAGAGTACTATCATGAGTTTATGAGTTTTGTTATAACCGACAAAAAAAAGAGAGAAAAGAAAAGAAATAAAATAATAAAATAAGTAGAGGATAAGGACAAAGTAGAATGGAAAAAATAATAATAATAAATAAGTTAAAGAGAGAGAGATCGCGCGTTAAGGGGGGATAACGCCCCCCCAAATGTCGCTAATCCAACAATTAAAAGGGGTGGGGGCGTTTCAGTTGAGAATAAAAGGAGAAAAGAAAAAGAGAATAATTAAAAGGGAAAAGGAAAAGGGAACACAGGGGAGAGCACACGGCAGTGAGGAAGGAGGAAGAAAGAGAGGAAGGAGAAAGAGAGAAGAGGAAGGAGGAAGAGAGAAGGAAAGGAAAAGGGAGAGAAGGCAACCGGGTATTTCAATCGCGTAGTTTTTTCTGCAACCCAGGTAGGTTCTCTTTCCTCCCTCCAATTGGTACAATCTAAGCATGCTTTGAATGATATATTACGTGTTCTGTTGTTTTAAATTGTTGGATTTGATAGCAAGTTGTTGAATCTGTGAAATACTTATGCTTGGATGACTGCTAATGCGTATGAATGCTTTCTGTGCCTTGAATTTGATTTTAGGAAAAAATTTGATAATCAAAATAGCACACTTTTAACATGTTTAGGATTTTTATTTGTTGTTTTGGTCTTAGTATAGGTTCCCATAGACTCGAAATAGACGAAAATATAGATCGGGGTCGAAAAACGGAGGCTGGAGGGAGGCGCACCGGCGGAAATGGCCGCAAGTGGACTTCACGCTCGCGCGTATGGGTGTACGTGCCTCCTGTCGTCTCTCTACTGAAGTGCTGAATTTTAAAAAAAATAAAGAAGAAAATGGCCGAAGCCCGGATCTGTAGGCAGGCCAGCCGCTAGAGGGCCGGATACACCTGCATCAGTGCCTGACCAATTAACGCGGGAGATATTAAAAAAAAGGGACATAGTGGGCGAAGCCGACGGCGGACCGGGCTGAATGGCCAACGGATCGGGCCATCTGCTAATAGGCCCATTAACGAGAAAAATAAAAAAAAATTGGAGTTAGTGGAGACCGGGCCGGACCTCAAACGGCCAGGCCGAGGAAGGCGGACCAGCTGCTGCTGGCGGGCTGGGGCACAGCAGGCTTGCGGCCTGCCAGTATTAAAAGGAAAAAAAATCTGAAATTATACTAATGTTAATTAATTGTTTAAAAATAGTAATAGTTATAAGAAAAATATAAATAAATATCAGAAAATTATAAATAAATTCCAGAAATTATAAAATGCTGAAATTAAAATATTTTCATTAAACTTCGGTAATTGTGATAATTTATTTAATTATGATAATTAGGTAATAAATAGGAACAAATAGTAGAAAAATGTGAAAAATATAGAAAATGCACGATAAATGTATACAAGCCATGGAAAAATAGATTTAACGTCAAACAACATTAAATCATTACTCGGATAATAAATGAACTTAGATTTGAGTGTCGGAGGATGGTGACGATGGGCCAGGGGCCTCAGGCGACCTTTAAATGAACCTAGATTTGAGTGTCGGAGGATGGTGAGGATGGGTCAGGGGCCTCAGGCGATTGTGTTGTTTGCATTCATGGCACGTGCATTACATTGATGGTGGGTCGTGACGTACGGGTCACGGGGGCTCAGTATGGTGTACGGTGGCGGGCCAAGTACACTCAGGATGGTGACTGTGGGTGGGTACGACCCACAGACACTCAGTAGCTCTCAGGATCATGCATTGCATAGTGGAGATATCAGCATTCTGTGTGACATGACTTTGTTGCGTGTGACATGCATAGTAGGACATGCATCACGATGTTGCGCATTTTAACTGGAGTGAATTACATTTCCGCATTCATTCATATGCGTATGTGATATCATGTTATGTGCTATGTGTTATATCATTTTTGTATGCTCGTCTTGCACTAGTTGGAGGCAGGTGCCTACTAGGTGATTTTTCCGTCACTCACCCCTACTTCTCCCCCCCCCCTCCAGGTGAGCATGAGGACGTCTACGACTATGTTTTTGTTGAGGACAAGGCTGATACGGTAGAGTGGACAGACTGACAGTCGCATCTAGGACACAAGGAGACCCTGCGGCTGTGTGTCTTTATTTCTTTGGGATTCCATCAGACATTACCCTGTTTAGATATATCGATTTTAGATGCTAGCTTTTGATATCGTTGTCATGACCTGTTTATTATTCTATTGAGATATTTTCTTTTATTCATGGAATTTAATATATGGTATTTTGTTTCCATGAGAAAAATTTCTACGTCTTTTCGGACATGTTGGAAATTGGTTCGACACTTTGTATTCTCCTTAGCGAGATACGACGGGTGCACTGTTCCCGATGCTAAGGTTCGGAAGCGGGGCGCTACAGGTGGTATCAGAGCCCAGGCCTCAGATCCGCCTCGGAGACGCGAGATTAACTAGATCATCTAGACATTAGCTATGATCCTTTCCTAGAAATGACGATTATACCCTTAATAAATGAAGTAGACCTAAGTTATGATCGGGTTAAGGGAGGTGTGTGACGATGGTGAACTTTTCTTGTTAATTACCGTTTTACCCCGCGATCAACTGCTTAACTTATTTTTTTATGACTAACCTGCATACTTTTCATGAACCTGAACTCCAGAAAATGCCTCCACGACGTGAGCCAGAAGGTAACGGAGGACACGACGGTGATGACCATCAGGGTTAGGGGGCATCCCCCAAGTCCTTGCTGATACTCTAGCCACTCTGACTACCTTGGTGGCTCAGCAGCAGGTAAAGATGGCTCACCTGCAGCAATAGTAGGAGAAGCAACAGCAGCAGCCATCCCCACCACTACCCCCAGGACTTCGATTTTTCCACAGAGAGATGCAAAACTCCTGGGTACCGATGTTTAGAGGCACCACATGGCCAGAGGAGGCCAAAATCTGGTTCCAGAATGTGACCGAGCAGCTGAGGTTATTACAGGCTCCGGATAATCTGAAGGTGGAGGTGGTCGTTCCATTTCTTGAAGGTGATGCTAGGGAATGGTGGCTTAGTGTACAGGGTCGATTGACCCCACAGTTGACTTGGACCCAGTTCCAGGAAGAATACCAGAGGCATTATATTCCTGAGAGCGCCATACAGAGGAGGATGACTGAGTTCCAGTTGCTCACACAAGGGTCCATGACTGTGGACAAGTACTCGGAGAGATTCCACGCATTGGAGAGATACATGCATTCCGTTATGGATAACGAGAAGGCAAAGATGTCCAAATTCAAGACTGGACTGAGCTCTCGCATCCAATCCTTGATTATTTTTGCCAGACCGGGGACCTTTGAGGAGCTACTTGAGGTATGCTGGGAGGTCGAGAGTGACCTCAAGAGGGTCGCAGCAGATGACCGGACGAAGCGGCCACGGGAGGAGTACCGTTCTGGGAGACCAAGGAGATGGCTGAAGGTACCTCGCCGCCAGCAGCCAGGAAGCTCTTCTCGACCACCACAGCAGCAGAGGCTGTTTACCCAACCACTCGCCATCGAGGGACCAGCGGTGACTGATGCACAGCCAGTGAGGGCGGTGGCACCCACTACACCATGTATTCATTGTGGACGCTTCCATTCGGGTCAGTGTTGGAGGACCAGAGATGTTTGTTTCAGATGCGGCATCCCACGGCACTTTGCCAAAGACTGCCCCGCGCATAGACATGCACGCCCTCCACAGCAAATCTAGACACAGCAGAAGAGGAGGCTGAAGACTAATGCCCGAGTACATGTCATGACACACGCCGACGTCGAGGAGACCAGCGACGTCGTAGCAGGTACATCTAAATTAAGTGTTAAAGTTCTAGTTTGCTTTAAATACATTTCCTTCTAGTAGTTACGTGTTATATATATAACCCTGCACATGTCAGGGGAGATATTGATTAACAAGGTTCCAGCCTACGTACTTTTTGATAGTGGTGCCAGTCATTCCTTTATCGCCAGGAGGTGCATCAAGAGTTTGAATATTCCACCAGAATGGCTGAAGATTCCCTACCTTGTCCAAACCGCCGGGGACCAGGTGTTTGTATCCCACTATCAATACAAGGATTGTTCACTGGAGATTAATGAGCTGGAATTCACTGCGACTCTGATTCTGATCCAGATGCAAGATTTTGATGTTATTCTGGATATGGATTTTCTGGCCAAGTATCAGGCCACGATTGACTGTTGATAGATGCAGGTCAGCATGCAGACGCATGATAAACCGGTTACTATCTTTTAGGGAGATTACAAGTTACAAAAGGCGCCCAAGAAGATTTACATGAGTGCAGCGCAGGCATACTGAGCATTGAGAAAAGGTAATCAAGGCTTCCTTATACATGTTATAGGTGCAGAGAAAGAGGTACCCTTGATAAATTCGATACCTATGGTGAATGAGTACAAAGATGTGTTTCCCGACGAGCTGCCAGGACTACCACCCAGTTGGGAGGTAGAGTTTGAGATTAATTTGCTACCCGGTGCTGAACCGATATCGAAGGCACCATACAGGATGGCACCGGCTGAACTGAAGGAGCTGAAGGAACAATTGCATGAGTTACTAGATCGGAAGTTCATTCGACCCAGCGTCTCATCCTGGGGAGCTCCAGTCTTATTCGTGAAGAAGGACGGCATTATGAGGCTTTGTATTGATTATCGGGCGATTAATAAGATCACCATAAAAAACAAGTATCTTCTACCCCGAATCGAGGACCTCTTCGATCAATTAAAGGTACCCTTTTAATCAATGTAACTCATAATGAATATTATAGAATGTTCCAATTAATTCTGCAACTTTGGCATTTTTCAAGGCGCTAAGGTATTCTCCAAAATTGATCTTCGATCTGGATACCATCAATTGAGGATTAAAGCCGAGGACGTAGCGAAGACTGCCTTTCGCACTAGGTATGGTCACTATGAGTTTTTAGTGATGCCATTCGGTCGGACTAATGCTCCCGCAGCCTTCATAGACTTGATGAACACGGTGTTCATGGACCAGCTTGATAAATTTGTGATGGTCTTTATCGATGATTTACTGGTCTATTCTCCGGATAAGGAGTCGTATGAGAAGCATTTGAGGGAGGTTCTGGAGGTTCTCAAGCAGAAGAAGTTATATGCTAAGTTTAGTAAGTGCGAGTTTTGGCTGAAGAGCGTTGCGTTCTTGGGACACGTGGTCTCAGAGGAGGGAATTTCTGTATATCCCAAGAAGATTGAGGCTATCTCTGAATGGCCTAGACCGACTAATGTGACTGAAGTGAGGAGCTTTCTGGGCTTGGCCGGCTATCATCGGAAGTTCGTTGAAGGATTCTCATCGATAGCAGTGCCCTTGAGCAGATTGACTCAGAAAAAGTCAAAGTTTGTATGGACCGATGAATGCGAACAGAGCTTTGCAGAACTTAAGAGACGATTGACGACGGCTCCTATTCTTGCTCAACCCTCTGGCTCATAAGGGTTTGTCATATATACCGATGCATCGAAGAACGGACTAGGTAAAATATATAATTTCCAATTTGATTTAGATACACTACAATTGTGACCTAACTGTTTCCTTGCAGGATGTGTCCTTATGCAAAATGGCAAGGTCATCGCATATGCCTCACAACAGTTCAAGCCATATGAGCAGAATTATCCGACGCATGACCTGGAGTTAGCTGCAGTAGTTTTTGCACTTAAAATTTGGCGTCATTATCTTTATGGAGTGAAGTGCGAAGTATTCATGGATCATAAGAGTTTGAAGTACTTATTCACCTAAAAGGAGTAAAACATGCGTTAGGGGAGATGGCTTGAGCTATTAAAGGACTACGATTTGGCTATCAGTTATCATCCGGAGAAAGCGAACCGAGTCGCAGATGCTCTGAGTAGGAAGTCCAACTATGCCAGACAGACACCGTTAGAAAAGGATATGACAGAGTTGGACCTTGACATCATGGACTCTACGGCTAATGTACTAGCAGCACTGGTTATCACTCCATCACTGATTGAGCAGATCAAAGAGGCGCAGAAGAGAGATGTAGCGCTTAGGGGGATTCGAGAGAAGATGATGACCAGCCAGGTTCATGGATTTCAGATACATGACGATGGCAGCATGTGGTTTTAGGGGAGACTGTGTTCCTGAGGTTGAGGATCTCAGAAAGACAGTTCTGAAGGAGGCGCACAACTCGAAGATGTCTATTCATCCTGGTACTACGAAGATGTACAATGACCTGAAGAAGCACTACTGGTGGAGCGGTATGAAGAGACATATAGCTGAGTTTGTTGAGAGGTGTATGGTATGTCAACAGGTCAAGGCGGAACACCAGGGACCAGAGGGTTTGTTGATGCCGTTAGGGATCCCTGAATGGAAGTGGGAGCATATATCTATGGATTTTGTGATGGGTCTCCCGAGGACCAGGAATGGTAATGACATGATCTGGGTGATTGTAGATCGTTTGACTAAGTCCGCTCATTTCCTACCGGTGCCAAATGATGTGACTCTGGATAGATTGATTACACTCTATATCGACAACATCATCAGTTTACATGGCGTCCCAGTCAGTATTGTCTCCTACAACAGTCATTATAGCGCCATCGGCATGGCACCATTTGAGGCGCTCTATGGGCGTAAGTGCAGATCCCCTATCCATTGGGATGAAGTTGGAGAGCGCGCTATTACTGGTCCTGAGCTGGTTGAGCAAACCAAAGAGAAGATTAAGTTGATCCAGGAAAGACTCAAGGTTGCTCAAGATAGAAGTAAGAGCTGGGCTGACTCGAAGAGGCGTCCTTTGGAGTTTAATGTTGGAGAAAAAGTTTATCTGAAAGTATCGCCTATGAAGGGGGTTGCGAGATTTGGTCTGAAGGGTAAACTGAGGCCTCGGTACATTGGCCCTTATGAGGTGCTCGAAAGGATTGGTTCGCTAGCTTACCGTTTGACGTTACCCCCGCCGCTAGCTCAAGTGCACAATGTGTTCCATGTATCCCAGCTGAGGAGGTACGTCCCAGATCCGAGTCATGTACTGGATGCACCATCTTTGAGGATCAGACCGGACACATCATATGAAGAGACCCCTGTTCGGATCATAGACCGCAAAGACCAAAAACTGAAAAGAAGAGACATTCTGCATGTCAAGGTGCAATGGAGCAATCACAAGGAGAACGAGGCGAATTGAGAGCTAGAGGATCATATGCGTGAACGCTACCCTGAACTCTTCGATTAAGGTACGTCGAGTCTCCTCGGTCTATACGATTAAATTACGTCAAGTTTCGAGGACGAAACTTTTTGTAAGGTGGGTAGGATGTTATAACCGACAAAAAAAGAGAGAAAAGAAAAGAAATAGAATAATAAAATAAGTACAGGATAAGGACAAAGTAGAATGGAAAAAATAATAATAATAAATAAGTTAAAAAAAGAGATCGTGCGTTAAGGGGGGATAACGCCCCCCAAATGTCGTTAATCCAACAATTAAAAGGGGTGAAGGCGTTTCAGTTGAGAAGAAAATGAGAAAAGAAAAAGAGAATAATTAAAAGGGAAAAGGAAAAGGGAACGCAGGGGAGACCACACAGCAGTGAGGAAGGAGGAAGAAAGAGAGGAAGGAGACATGGAGAAGAGGAAGGAGGAAGAGAGAAGGAAAGGAAAAGGGAGAGAAGGCAACCGGGTATTTCAATCGCGTAGTTTTTTCTGCAACCCAGGAAGGTTCGCTTTCCTCCCTCCAATTGGTACAATCTAAGCATGCTTTGAATGATATATCACGTGTTCTGTTGTTTTAAATTGTTGGATTTGATAGCAAGTTGTTGAATCTGTGAAATACTCATGCTTGGATGACTGCTAATGCGTATGAATGCTTTCTGTGCCTTGAATTTGATTTTAGGAAAAAATTTGATAATCAAAATAGCACACTTTTAACATGTTTAGGATTTTTAGTTGTTGTTTTGGTCTTAGTATAGGTTCCCATAGACTCGAAATAGGCGAAAATATAGATCGAGATCGAAAAACGGAGGTCGGAGGGAGGCGCACCGGCGGAAATGGCTGCAAGTGGACTTCACGCTCGCGCGTATGGGTGTACGTGCCTCCTGTCGTCTCTCTACTGAAATGCTGAATTTTAAAAAAATAAAGAAGAAAATGGCCGAAGCCCGGATCTGTAGGCAGGCCAGCCGCCAGAGGGCCGGCTACACCTGCATCAGGGCCTGACCCATTAACGCGGGAGATATTAAAAAAAGAGACATAGTGGGCGGAGCCGACGGGGGACCGGGCCGAATGGCCAACGGACCGGGCCATCTGCTAATCGGCCCATTAACGAGAAAAATAAAAAAAATTGGAGTTAGTGGAGAGCGGGCCGGACCTCAAACGGGCCAGGCCGAGGAAGGCGGACCAGCTGCTGCTGGCGGGCTGGGGCACAGCAGGCTGGCGGCCTGCCAGTATTAAAAGGAAAAAAAATTCTGAAATTATACTAATGTTAATTAATTGTTTAAAAATAGTAATAATTATAAGAAAAATATAAATAAATATCCGAAAATTATAAATAAATTCCAGAAATTATAAAATGCTGAAATTAAAATATTTTCATTAAACTTCGGTAATTGTGATAATTTATTTAATTTGGATACTTAGGTAATAAATAGGAACAAATAGTAGAAAAATGTGAAAAAATATAGAAAATGCACGATAAATGTATACAAGCCATGGAAAAATAGGTTTAACGTCAAACAACATTAAATCATTGCTCGGATAATAAATGAACTTAGATTTGAGTGTCGGATGATGGTGACGATGGGCCAGGGGCCTCAGGCGACCTTTAAATGAACCTAGATTTGAGTGCCGGAGGATGGTGAGGATGGGTCAGGGGCCTCAGGCGATTGTGTTGTTTGCATTCATGGAACGTGCATTACATTGATAGTGGGTCGTGACGTACGGGTCACGGGGGCTCAGTATGGTGTACGGTGGCGGGGCCAAGTACACTCAGGATGGTGATTGTAGGTGGGTACGACCCACAGCCACTCAGTAGGTCCCAGGATCATGCATTGCATGGTGGAGATATCAGCATTCTGTATGACATGACTTTGTTGCGTGTGACATGCATAGTAGGACATGCATCACGATGTTGCGCATTTTAACTGGAGTGAATTACATTTCCGCATTCATTCATATGCGTATGTGATATCATGTTATGTGCTATGTGTTATATCATTTTTGTATGCTCGTCTTGCACTAGTTGGAGGCAGGTGCCTACTGGGTGATTTTTCCGTCACTCACCCCTACTTCTCCCCCCCTCCAGGTGAGCATGAGGACGTCTACGACTATGTGTTTGTTGAGGACAAGGCTGATACGGTAGAGTGGACAGACTGACAGTCGCATCTAGGACACAAGGAGACCCTGCGGCTGTGTGTCTTTATTTCTTTGGGATTCCATCAGACATTACCCTGTTTAGATATATCGATTTTAGATGCTAGCTTTTGATATCGTTGTCATGACCTGTTTATTATTCTGTTGAGATATTTTCTTTTATTCATGGAATTTAATATATGGTATTTCGTTTCCGCGAGAAAAATTTATACGTCTTTTCGGACATGTTGGAAATGGGTTCGACGCTTTGTATTCTCCTTTGCGAGATACAGCGGGTGCACTGTTTCCGATGCTAGGAATCGGGAGCGGGGCACTACAAGTTTAATCGGAGCTTAAGTAGGGATGAATAAGAATGTCATAATGAGTCGTTTTATTTGTGGTTTTATCCAAAGATCTATGAGTGTTTGAAATGTATTTATAGTACCTTAAGGATATGGTCTGTTAGAGAAAAGGATTTGAAAGAAGTCAAAACGAAGCAATGTCGATTCCACAACATCTTCTCAACAAAGTTAATTCTCCATATGAAGAAGCACATATTCCAACTAAAACTCTTTTAGATAAAGAAATTGTGACCGAAAACTTAAAAGAAGCACAGTCTGAAGTTGAGAGTGATAGAGAAATAGATGAAGAAGTTGAAATTAAAGAAAAAGATACAAGTGTTGGAATGGTGATACAACTATGCACAAGCGACGAGGATAATCACATTGACATGGAAAGGGATGAAAATTGTCTTTTGAATTATGTTGATCTACTTTCGTCTTCGTCTCTCTTTATGGCTATTGAAGTGCAGGTGTTATTGCATCCTAAGCATGCTGGATGGAAGATCGATGTGCTTGAAGCAGTTGTGAATCGAAAGGAAAATTTGTGTTGCTCGTTTCTTTTTGTGTCCAAGTTATACAACCTTGTTTATGATCGACTTGTTTTTGATCCCAAAAGGTTGTGATTTATGAAGAGGAGGGGAATGATGCGGCACGATTAAGGTAACTTTTTTTTGCATTTTTAAGTTATTTCATAAAGAAAACTAGATAATATAATTATAAGCAAAAATAGATGTGATATCTACAAGAAAAATTAGATAGATATTCATTTTTCTTGTTAGCTAAGTTTCACGAGTTTCTGAAGACTAAATAGTCTCTTTTGTACACTATTTTATGCAATCAATCTTGCTCAAGCTTCGTCCTTTTGTAAACTAGATAATATAATATAACTATTGTTCTTGTGAGCCTTTTAAATTTTATCTTGCTCAAGCTTCGTCCTTTGCTTTCAATCAATCCCTTGAGCAAGGGTTGTGATCTGGATTCATCCTTCAGGTTGTTCAAGAAACTTTTCAAGAGTCTACTAAGATTCCTTCTTGATAAGAAGGTTGTTGATCAAGCAAGGTTGCTCAACATGGATAAGAGCGGGTCTAACAAGGTTCGTTGAAAAGATGCGTTTATACGGAGGGTCTAACAAAGTTCTTCGTTATTATATTCGTTTCTGATATTCTTCGTGTTCTCCGTGTCCTTCATATTTATTGTCGTGTTATTTGTTGTTCTTCGTTTCTTTTTGTGAGTCACTTCTTGTTATCAAGAGATCTTTTGTGACCATGTGATTCCGCTAAGTACGCATCAGTAAGGTAAATGTAGAACATCACACAAGATTAGTTTGCTATTTAGCTTAATTGTTCCCTTTCCAACAACTTGCAGGTATAATCCATTAGCTATTTCAACAGTCCTAGGATTAGTAAACTATTTATATCTAAGTAGAAGATCTTTATTGTTAGTGATATAATCAGAAGCTTCTGAATCCACTATCCATGAATGTGACGTACTGTTATGAGTGTTAACTATACTTTCCATAGTTATTCATATTGGTGTTGAGTGTATAGTGATCTCATGTTTACTCAGTAGGTGTAGTAATGTTTCAATTTGATTATGAGTTGATAGTACTGTATTTTCATAAGTTGATCCAATATGGTTGTAGCTGCTCACTAAGTTGGCAGCATGGACTTTAGTTGTTTCCCAGAGAGTATTAGTTGGTCTTGGTGATCTGTTATTCTTTGGGTTTTCTATGCAACTTTAATGCGTGCTTAGCGAAATCACACGCTCCCAAAAGACCTCTTGATAACAAGAAATTTAATGACTCACAAAAAGAAACAAAGAACAACAAAAGAACAAGACAAAGACTACGAAGGAAAGGAAAAACACGAAGAATATGAAGAATGAATATAATAACAAAGAACCTTTTTAGACCATCCGTATGAACGTAGCTTCCCAATGAACCTTGTTAGACTCGCTGTTATCCACGTTGAGCAACCCTTACTTGATCAACAACCTTCTTGTCAAGAACCTTGTTAGACCTTTGGGAAGTTTCTTGAACAACATGGGAAATGAATCTAAATCACAACTCTTGCTCAAGGGATTGATTGAATTCAAAGGATGAAGTACCAGTACTAGGACAAGTAGTGATCAAATTTTGCTATAGCACAAAGATTAGGACATCCTAGCGTCCTGCATTTGAAAAGGCTTTTGCTAGATATATTTACAACTGTTGATTTCAAAAATATCTAATGTGAAGTATGTCTATTAGCCAAGCACACCAGAGTTAATTATCTTACTAAAAATTACAAGTCTACAAAACCATTTAACTTAGCTCATTCTGACATATGAGGGTTGTCTAGGGTTGCAAATATTAATGGAGCAAGGTAATTCATTACTTTTCTCAATGACCACACTAAAATAACTTGGAAATATCTTATGAAACATAATCTTTCAAAACTTTGTCAAGCTAGTAAAAAACTAATTCGGGTTTACAATCAAGACTTTGAGGTTTAATAATAGTGTTGAATATTTAAATAAAACTCTTAAAGATTTCATGTCTTAGACAGGGATACATCATCAAACCTTTTGTATATATACACATCAATATAATGTGGTAGCAAAAAAAGAAGAATAGATTCATTAGAAATAACTAGAACTATTGTGTTTTAAATTAATGTACCAAAGTTCTATTAGGGATAAGCAGTTCTCAGTCCTACTTATTTGATTAATATAATGCCTTCTAAGGTGCTATCTTACAGGACTCCTAAACAAGCTCAGTTAAAATGATTCTTAACACTAAATTGCTTTCTATTTTGCCCTTTAAGTTATTTGGATGTACTGCATATGTTCATATACAGGTTTACTTAAGGAGTAAATTAGATCAAAGTGCAACTAAGTGTATATTTTTGGATATACACATACAAAAGGGGTATAAATGATATTGTCCTATTACTAGAAATATGTTTGTAACTCTAGATGTTACACTTGGTGAAGAAAACACATATTACCTTGAGAATCTCAGTCCAAGAAGTACTTTATCTGAGCAGAAGAGTTTTTAGAGTATCATTGATATAGTCAGATCAACTCAATTAGGCAAGGAACCTCAAGAAGAAACAAAAGATATTGTTGTCAAGGGTGACTCTGTAGCTGAGGAACAATTGAATGAAAGGAAGAGTTTACTTATAACAAGAGTATATACGAGGAGACACCTACAGATTGATGATACACAACTAATAGCTGAACCAGAAGTCTACATTGATCCTAATCCTCTAATAGATAATAGACCTATTGCACTAAAAAATTGTGTGAGGGAATGTACTAAGGATCAATTATACAGTTTTACGTCATATCAGTTGCTTAGTCCACACTTTAAGACTTTTACAAGTTCATTAGATATCTTACTTATACAAAAATAGTGCACAAGGCATTTAACATAGCTTATTGGAGGACTGTTGTATATGGAAAAAAGAATGCTCCTCTTAAAAATGATATTTCAAAACTAGTACCTCGGACCAAGAAAGCTAAACCTGTAGGTTGTAAGCAGGTATTTTCTATTAAGTATAATACTGATAGGACAGTGAGTGGATTCAAAGCAAGGCTAGTGGCAAAAGGCTTTATGCATTGATTACTTAGAAACCTTTGCACCAGTAGCAAAACTAAATGTTGTAAGAATAATTTTTTCAATTAGCAATTAATATGGATTATGATTTATTTCAACTAGATGTGAAGAATACATTCTTGAATGGAGATTTACTAGAGAAATTTTTCATGGATATCCCACCTGGTTTTGACACTGAATCTACTAAATGTAGAAATGTAGAAGTGTAAATAGGAAAAAAGGTTTGTATTTGTAAATAGGACAGAAACGGAAATAGCCGTTAGCTTTTTTGTCTTGTTACCGTTGAAACATTATTGTATATATAGGGACATCAGATCCCCTAATTTTGAAGGTTGGAACTCTTTTGATTCCAAACCAATTTATTCTCATTACTGCCATGTTGCATATCCAGCTATCTATATTTACTTTAAGAATTTCTATATGGTAGCAGAGCTATTGGTCATCTCAGTCTTCTCCTTCATTATATATCTTTTAAGTTCTTAGACAAAAACTATAATGTTCTTGGTCTTCAAATCTGCAGTCTGTAAACTGCTATTAACACACTTTTCTGAGGAAGAAGACAGTGATTGAAGGAGAAGAGGATTGTGTGTAAAGACAAGGATCCAATAATTATACACGGTGACGTGTAATATTGCTTGAAAGGTCCATCTAGCTGGTAAGCAATTCTGAGAGAAAGTAACGAAAAAAGGGAGGGTATTGTTGTAAAATTACTATTGTAAATTTACTATTATTTAGCTTCCTCGAGAAGCTTCGGCACAGTGATGTGGAAAACCCCCTCCGCTCAACGTTTTTTCTTTTGCATGTAACTTCTTCCATTTGTCCTTTCTGCATGTGACCTTTCTACATCAACTTTGTCAATTTTTTGGTTCTATTTCACCGCCAGCTAACTCTTTTGGTTTTTCCACGAATTCCAAAGCCACCATCACAGACTTTCGTACTTTTACCCTCTAATTTATTTCTCCATTTTTCAAAAGTTGTCTTCTTATAGTCCAACGTCTCTCTCTACCTTCATCAAAACTTCGAACAGAAAAACCCATTTCCTAAAACGCTTCCAGCTTCAATTTATCTTTCCATCTGAAATAACATCATGTCTGAAACTCCCAGCTCATCCACAAGATCTCATCCCACTACCACAAGTCCTACTGAAGGAGGTGTTGTCAATGAGGGCTCTACCTTAGGTCCTCCTCAACTGCCCAGTTCTCTTGAGGGCCACCCAATAATGATAACCAATCATAAACTTACTGGACAAAACTACCTCTTCTAGAGTAAAGATGTAGAAATGTTCGTTATTGGAAGGGAAAAAGATGACTATTTATATGGTAATCTTCCGAGTCCAACATCTACAGAGAATGGTTATAGACAATGGAGATCTGAGAATTCCATGAAAATGTCCTGGTTGATTGGATCGATGGTCCTAGAAGTGGGGAATAATTTCATCCTCTACCCGACTACGACTGCTATTTGGAAGGCAGCAAGGGAGCTTTATTCAAAGAGGGACAATGTGTCTGAAATCTATGAGCTAGAATTGCAGCTACATGAAATACTTCAAGGAGAGCAAACTGTGAGTGAGTATTACTCTCATCTCACTCGGCTGTGGCAGTAACTTGATGTTTTTGAGACTCACAATTGGACATCCCCTGCGGATGATGCATCCTTCAAATGTTATGTTGAAAAGAAAAGAGTTTTTAGGTTCTTGCATGGATTAAATAAAAATCTAGATGTTGTTCGAAGCAGGGTTCTGGGGATGAAACCGCTTCCAAACCTTAACGCAGCTTTCTCTAAGGTTCGACAAGAAGAAGCACACTCAAAGTTATGATGGGTCCTTCTCTATACCCATCTCATGAGGGATCTGCGTTAGTTGCTTCCTCTGTCCAAACTGGTCCAACTAAGTGCTCTACAGGTGACTCTCAGTATGCATACAATAATACTCAGCTTGGTTCCCAGGGAACAAATCTAGAAGGAGTTGGTATGGTAGCGAAACGGAACCAAGGTTACTCTGGAGGTCGTCACTCATACAAACACTCTCAAATCTGTAAGTATTGTAAGAAATCTGGTCATTTAGTGGATGATTGTTTTAAGTTGCAGTGACTCAAATAGTTTCAACAGCAAAGTGGTCCATCTCAAGGGAGGTTCTCTCCTTCGTGGGGGAACAATAAAACACATACAGCAAATACCGTGGCAAAGCACTCTGAAACACGGTTGTCTCAACAGGTTGAAGCCTTGATGCAACTGTTGACCCAGCAACAACGTGTTGGGAACCTTTCTGATCAGCAAGAGTCAGGACAGCCTGGTTCTAGTCAGGCAATGATGGCTCTGTCAACAGGTACAAGTTCAAGTGGTTTTAAATGTTCCTAAATCATTGACTCAGGAGCATCAGACCACATGACCTCTAACTTAACTCTCCTTAGTTCCTATCTACCGTTTCCTATTCCTAAATTAGTGACAATTGCTAATGGAGTGAGTTTAAAGGCTCTGGGAAGGGGAACCGTATATCTCACTGATAACCTAACTTTATTTGATGTTTTATATGTGCCTGGCCTAAATTTTAACCTGATGTCAGTAAGTAACATTTGATAATAACTGTTGGCCATTGTTCTCATCTTCTGAATGTCTCTTTCAGGAGAAACATTTGTGGAAGATGATTGGCAATGCTAGACAGTTGAATGGTTTATACATATTTCGGGTAGAAGAAAAACAACCTGTTTTTGACGTGTTCTTGGACAAGAGAACATTATTTTGTGATAAGACATAAGGAAAACAGCCTGATTTTTAGAGGTTCTCAAGACTGAGAACGGATGCGTGTAGTAATTTAGTGCCTATATCATGTACTGGGGTTAGAACGTTTGGGGTAGAAAACCTTATGTTGTGGCACAAGAGATTGAGACATCCTAATTTTGTGTATTTAACGAAACTGATGCTTCAACTGTTTTCTAATGGTGATCTTGGTCATTTAAAGTGTGATACATGTATTTTAGCAAAGCAAACTAAGGCAAGGTATTTGCCTAAACCATATGAACCAAGTTGTCCATTTAACTTGATTCACTCGGACATTTGGGGACCATGTAGAATAGCCAACATAAATGGAGCTAGGTGGTTTATAACCTTTGTTGATTATCACACTAGGATAACTTGGGTATATTTACACTTCATTTCTACACTAAACACTTGATATGCAAACTAAAGAAATCTCTATATAGGTTTAAATAGTCACATAGATATTGGTTTAGAAATTTTATAAAAGTTGTAACTAACCATGGTTTTAAACAAACTCGGAGTGATCATAGTTTGTTTAATAAGTTAAATGAGAAAAGCAGAATCACTAAACTTATTATGTATGTTGATGATAATGTCCTTATAGGAGATGATTTGCAGGGAATTAAGCAAATAAAACAACATCTATTGAATTGAGATCAATAAAGTAAATAAAAACTGCTTGGGAAGTAACATCCAAGCAAACTGACTCTTGGATGTGGAAAAGGGTTGATTTGAGTGAGAGATCAATTTACCAACCAATTCAGAAGTATAATTAGAAATAGAAATGACACTTATTTTTGGAATAATACCTTACATCCTTGGAGAAACTAACCTGGTGGTCCGTGAAATGAAAAGGAAGCTCAATATAAGACCAAATGCTAAAGTCAGTCAGGTTTTGGATGGTAACTAGTGGAGTTTACCATATGGAAGAGGATGAGATCAACAGGTTGTCAACTTCTATCAAGTTTGTGGAACTATTAAGCTAATCAATGGCTCAGATCAATAGAAATGATTTCCAAATAAGACCTTTTCAATTGCCACGGTTGCCTCTGTTCATCAAGTAGCTAAACATATGGCAAATTGGCATAATATTTTGTCTGGTGTAGACATCATCTTCCAAAGTTTGCAACCACACTATGGTTGACATGCTAGAAGAGGATGTCTACAAAAGATAAACTCTTAATTGGGGACTTATCTATGTTAATACTTGTGTTCTGTGCAACAGAGATGCTAATACATAAGATCACATCTTTTTCCGATACACTTACTCCTTTTTTGGTTTGGAGATCCATCCTACAACACCTAATGGCAAGGAACATGGCAAACAACTGGCACGATATCATATATTGGCTTACTGAAGTATGAGAGAAACTGGTACTCAATTTTTTAGAAAAAGATTTGTTGTATTTTATACTAAATGAAGTTGTGTAAGAGACACGGAGAGAGAGAAATCAAAAATTCTACCAAAAGAATGGCATAGATCAACAATAATACAAATGAGGTCCTTCAAAACATATACATAGTGCAACCACTTGGCAGGGCATCAAAAGGATAAAAAAGAACTGAGAATTGGCCTTAAATCTGGGCCTTCCAATGGAAATTTTTCAATGACTAGACTATCCAGGTACTCTGATCACTCACCCGATTTCACCCACTTTAACCCTCGCCTTGCTTATCCATCCTGGGGCGGATGCACTTCAAACACATCTGAAACACCTTTGTGTTTCTTTCTAATACTCAGCATCAACTATGGTTGGGAACTGAAGGATGGATTTTGGCATAAATTATGGAAGGCTGTGGAATTTATATTGTTTTGGTGTCAAAATCTCCAATCTCTAGCTAATGGCTATCTCTGTGCAAAGATACTTCACCTGCCTTCTATGGATCATTTTGACACCATGCCACCTTGGAACCTTCTACTTTTGTGTTGTATTTTCCTTCTACAAGGGGTTTTGTCTTCTCCAGCTACTTTTGACTCCCTGGTCTTCTCAGTCAGGATGCTTGCTGTCTTGATTGGGTGGTTGGAGGCTGCTTAACTTGTTGTGACCTTGGTTCACGGTAATTCAAACTCAAAGGGTGTGGGGAGTAGGGCGTTTTAGAACATCATTTTTTGTTCTTGGCGATGTTAATGTAAGGAAGAAAGGTACCATTAATGCCCATCTTCAAGCTGGGCTTCAGGAAGCTCCAGCTAGCTTATGGATTGATGCTATTTTTTTGGTTTTCTTGTTTTTTATTCCATATGTAACATTAGCAGAATCTCTTCCTTTTACTCTGTTGTTTTTAAACCTTAGATTTGCTCAGCTAAGGTGTTTTATGCTTCATTTTAGCGGTAACTATAGAATGGGGTCTATTTTGGACACTGTTAGGTTATGTTAGATCAAGGTGATGTCATTGTTTTTTGAGCAAGCTAAACTTGTTGCTGCTATCTCCGAGCAATCACTCATGTAATGTCACCTAATTTGACTTATCTATAAAATTTTAACTTACAAAAAGAAGAATTTGAAATCAAAGACTTCAGAAAATTAAGATACTTCTTAAGCATGGAAGTAGGAAGACCAAAAACTAACATGAATATATCCCAAAAAATTTATGTCGACCTACTTAATGAGACAGAGATTCTAGGATACAAACCTACTCCTACGCCACTGGAACTAGGTCACAAGCCTACGGAGCAATGCGATGAAACACATATGACAGGTTAACTTATCAAAAGTTGGTAAAAAAACTGATTTATTTATCTCACATTAGGCTTGATATATGTTACGCAGTTAGCTTTATGAGTCAATTTATATATGATCCTACTAATGAGCATCTTAAGGTTGTCTTACAAATTCTCAGGTATCTTAAAACTACAACAGGACAAGGACTGTACTTTAGGAAGAATGAAGACAGGAGCACTCAAGTGTTCACAAATGCTGATTAAGCAGGATTAAAGGTTGATATGAAGTCTACTTCAGGTTATGGGACTTATTTGTGGATAATCTAATGACATGGAGAAGCAAGAAGACGTCAGTAGTGGCTAGAAGAAGTCCAGAAGTTGAACCTAGAGCACTGGCAATGGCTTATGCGAAGGACTTGGTCGAGAAGAGTTCTAAAAGAAGTTGGACAATCAGTTATTGATCCAATCAGAATATATTGCGATAACACTTCAGTAATAAATATGGCTGAGAATTCAGTTCAACATAATAAACCAAAAGTATGTTGAAAAAGAAAGACATTTCATAAGGAAGAAGATTTATGCAAGGACAATCAGGATTGAACATGTCGCCTCAAAGGATCAACTAGCAGATATTCTAATCAAATCAGTTTCTAAAAGGATATTTCAGAATTTGGTAGTCAAGTTTGGTTATATAAACATATATACCAAGATTGAGGAAGAGTGTAGAAATACACCGTGGAATATACTGTAGATACATACTTATATACCCAAATACACACAACATTATGCATATTTTGTACACGCACATACATACAAATACAAACTATATTTACACTATAATAAGCCACCATTTCAGTGGCTAAGAAAGGACAAATAAATCTGTCTACTGACAGATTCTAGCTGTTCGCAGATTTTGTCAACTAGCTGTTAGGAATCCTTGACCGTTGAGGCCTTGTAAACTATCTCTATAAAAGGGAGAACATTTATATATTTTACCTAAGTGAATGAAATATATTACTTCATCTTTCTATCATGTGCAACATCTCAAGTCACAATGTTTAAAATATTCTTAAGGGTGTCAACTGCGTGGGCGACATGCCCAGCCATGTACCTAAATGGAGAACAGAAACAGCCACGTTTACAACAATTGTCCAAGACATTATCTAGTGTGTGGCCAAGTGTGACAGTTACATCAAGTTGTTTTAAGGTTTTAAAGCATCCTAATACAAGATTTAGAAACGAGCATACTTCAAATGAAACTTAGCATTTGACATTAGCTGCTGTGTCTCCATTAAAATCTATGACATTAGCTGCTGTTCTCCATTAAAATCTATAATAGAATGCAGAATGATCCTAACAACAACATTACTCTATTGCCTTGGAGGCTCCCGCCTATGTCGAGGTACCGAGGGACGAGGGGGTAGTCGATGTACGCAACCATACTCATGTGTTCGAAATACACAGATGTTGTTTCTCCCAATGACCCATAATGAAAATTGCGTCAAGCTGTATCGATCAACTGCTACTTCACAAATACCAAATGAATTTACAAATACCAACGGAGATAAATTGAGAAAAATGCCATGGCTTAAACATCAGAAATTCCAGAAAGGAATTTCAGCAACCACGATTCCTATAAAGAAACAAAGTGCTCACCGTACCCACTCAATCAACAAAAACTCTTGTCCAGGGTTCTCTTGATTTCAACTGTTACTGCAGGACTATGGACGTTTGTTGAGAGTAATTATCAGTCTTTCATCTAAGGTTCCCTTCGGAGGGATACTTCACCAGCATACTATCTGTCTGATTATATTAACATGCCTTTACACCATTACAACACATCAAGAAACATAACTTGTCCCATTCAATCAACTATCTCTATTATACGGTACGATTGACTTGCCTCCATAAATAGTGACAAAGAGTTCGTACATAATGGAGTGCTGTAAATGCACCAAATGGAAACTGGCTAAAGAAATAACATATTTGTAAAAGAACTGCAGCAGAAAACTTGTTGCTTACTGACATTCAGCTACCCGGCGATTATATCCAGAATTAGTTGTCACAGGCCAGTTTCAAGCCTGAAAACGCCAGTAGTATTTTGTACCCGTTCTGCTTGTTTCTTTATGCTTATAACGCATGCTCGGAGACTGTATGAGCTATATTCTTTAGTCTGCACAAGCTAATAAGAATCACACAGGATTTTTTATTCGGTGAAAATTTGAAACAGTGAAAGATGACAATTTAAAAGACTTGAGAACGAAATGAAGTTCAACAGCACATAAAACAATTTACACTAGCTTCTCATCGTGTTAAAGCAACAGCAGAAGATATAAAGGAAGGGTGAGGGGAATGGACATAGGCATAATTTTGTTTAAGAAGTTGATAAAATCATTCAAGTAAATTCTTTGGGACTGATCCCTTAGTCATTTGGATTTATTTTTTTGAATAATCCTGTAAGTTTATTAATTATCTTTAAGTACTTATCCTTGCCCACTTTAGCAAGTTAAGACAAAAATTTAAGTATCAACAGAAACTGTTTGAGAAATAACAATAACCATATAATTAGAAAATAAAAAGCAACACGACACACAAAAAGTAGAAAATTAAGTGAAAGTTTTAGAATAAGCAGTTCTATATGAATCAATACTGAATAAACTGCACCTAAAGAAAGCCAAAAATAAATAGACGATAAATAAATTTACCTTGCAGTTCATATAAGTGAGGCAACCATGGCTTGAAAGTAGTATAGCGGATTGATCCAATATTCCATTCTCAAACCTAGATATTCATTTTCAATGAGTCTGCATAGGATGAATTTTAAGATCGCATAATCCTAACTAAGCGCAGTAGGCATTTGAATGTATAACATAGAAAATTCAAATGCAATAGTATACGCATCGTGCCTAATACCAGTATACACCCGGTGCCTAAGACCAGTATTGATAAATTTATACTTTAGCCAAATATATAATTTGGCTTACTTTTTAAGTAGTAAGGATTCAGAGAGACTTTCTAATATGGTAGGGCCTACTGAACATGGAAGAGGGAAACAAAACTATCATGTAATATTCATCAAGTTATGAATACTCTGTTCCCCTGGAGTGACCTTCTCAAGTCTATTTTATTTCTCCCTGGTTCAGATGGTTCCAGTCAGAACATATTCGAAGTACCAAAACTTGTCATTAGTATTAAAAAATTGGCTTAATCACCTTTTTTTTTTTTTCCATTTTATTCATATCAACTGTCAATATGTACATACTGTTACATCTAATGCAAAAACAATGCAATCTAACTAGCTGTCTAATCTATGCCATCACTATTCGTATATGAACCGTGCAAGACGAATATTTCTCACTCTCTCATAAATTGTACGCACTATGGTACACCCATGTGGTAGATCAAGTCCTCCTCAAATAAGCGTTTGTTCCGTAACGTCCAAAGCAAGTGTATTCCTTCTCGGAAGATATCCCTCCAATTGTCATCCGCACACTCGTGTCCAAATGCATCATCAAGGGTTCATGTCAATCCATCGTGTCACATCATTCTCCGAAAAGAAGGCGTGCCATGCATCTCTCTTTACCATTCGTTTCCAAACATCTGCGGCCCATGAGCAACTACGGAGTGCATGTATGATATCCTCATCCTTTCCTGGCATATCCCGCGTGTTGGTGTAGATCGAAGGGTGTCTGTCATACAGTAGTGTTCCAGTTGGTAACCTGCCCAAACGAGCTTGCCATAGTAACATGCTAACCCGCTGGGGACCCCTTGCTTACCATACTCTTTGCCACCTAGTATCTGTTTGCTGATCTTCTTGCGGCAATTGGCTAGTGTAGGCTGATGCAACAAGTAAATCTCCCATTTGTTTGTCCTTGCCAAGTGTAATGCACCCGGTTTTGAGGATCAGTAGGTGTGGTAGTATCCAAAGCCAACCCTTTGCTGATGACTGGCATTGCGCCGAGGATACTACGCCAAGTGTAAGAGCCTTTTTTTCGCAGAGCATGATCTTCCATCAAGTGCCATATTTTGCTTGTAGCAATCGAACCCATAAGCAGTTGTCGTTCGTGATATATCTACATGCCAGTTTTGCAAGGAAAGCTAGATTCATAAGCCGCAATTGTTTGATCCCTGTGCCTCCTGCGTATTTAGGTTTGCAAATCTGCAGCCATGCGGTGTAGCTGCGTTCCTCATCATAATTTCCCCAAAAGAAGCGTCTATTTATTCGTTCCAACTGCTGTAATGTATGTGGTAGTAGTAGCACTATTTGCATCGCATAGGAAGGCACTGTGGAAGTAACTGTTTGTATTAGAATTTGACGGACAGCCTTAGAGAGCAATCTCCCTTTCCAAGAGGTTAATTTGCGCCGTGTTTTTTTCCACTAAGAAGTCATATGTGCCCTTGTGTATGCGATTATGCAGTAGTGGCATTCCAAGGTACACACCTAAATTTTGCGTTAATGGTATCTCAAACCGAGAACTCAATCGCATGGCAGTGTTGCAGGCCACATTCTTTGACACAAACAATATTAGATTTAGATGTATTCACCCTTTGTCTAGAAATTCTGCAAAAATCAGATAGACAATCAGCCATAACTTGAGCCTGCAGTTCAGTAGCTTCCCCAAAAAAAAGTAAATCATCCGCAAATAAGAGATGGCTAATGGCAGGGCCCTTTCTAGCTATTTTGATCGGTTTCCAAGCTCCAGAGTCAACAAGGTGATGTATGTTTGCGATAGGACTTCCATACAAAGTACAAACAAATATGGTGCAAGATGATCTCCTTGGCGTAGCCCCTTCTGTGGTTGGAACTCCTGTAATGTTGCCTCCATTCCATAAGACTTGGAGCCTTGCGTTAGTAATGATAAACATGACGATGTCAACGAATGATTTTGTCAAATCCAACCGAGTATAGGATTTTTAACAAGAAAGACCAACTCACCCGCCGTACGCTTTCTCCAAATCTATTTTACGGCCATCATCCCAGTTTTTCCCTTTTATTGCGCATGGTGTGTAAAACTTCTTGGGCAACTATAATATTGTCAGCAGCCTGTCTTCCAGGAATGAAACTGCTTTGATTCTCACTTACAAGCTTTCCAACACCAGCTTAAGACATTGGCAACCACTTTTGAAATAGTTTTAACGACAACATTTGACAAGGCAATCGGGGCGAAATTGTGAGACAAACTCCGGTTTTGCTCTACTTTCGGTATCAAGGTGATGTAAGTAAGATTCATATCTTCCGGAAACCTTCCTCGCTGAAAAGGCATCAGTAACAAATTGTATAACAGATTTTTAACAACATCCCAATTTCGTTGAAAAAAGATGGGTGGGAAACCGTCAGGCCCAGGTGCCTTGTATGCACCCATCTGGAATACTGCGTTCTCAACTTCCACCTCATGTACTGGCCGGTTCAATGTGTCTTTTTCAGCCCTTTGAGTGGTGTAAACTGGAAGACAGTATCATTTCGAGTTGTCTGTATGTCCTGTGTGTATAGGTTCACATAAAAGTCACGAACTAAGTTTTGTATCTCACCTTCATTTTCCACCCATTCGCCAGTTGTGTTCTTTAATTTCAGGACCTTGTTCTTCCTCCGTCGCATGATGGTAGTCGTATGGAAGTAACGTGCATTTCTTTCCCCTTCAGTAATCCATTTCAGACGTGACTTCTGCCACAGTAAAGCTCCTCTTGTTTCAAGATTTCTTGTAATTCCTCCTGCAATTGCTTCTCCAATTTAGATAGGAAATGTGATGGTCTATCATACAATGTTTTCTGAATCCCCTCTAGACGAGCTAGGCATCTTCTTTTTCGTTTGGTAATGTGTCCAAACACATTCACATTCCACCACTGTAGATCCTTCATACATTTCAGCATAGTTTGAGTACAGGTCTTGATCATTATCTTGCCAGGATTGTTTCAAGAAATCCTTGAATTTATGATGCTCCAACCAGCAGATTAGAAACTTGAAATCCCTGTTAGAGTTAGCAGATGACACTGGAGGTACTAGATGTAGAAGTAGTGGATGATGATCTGAGCTCTACGTGGGTAAGTGCTTGAGTGTGGCTTCTGCAAATTTACTGCTCCAACTGACAGTTATGAGGGCATAATCAATCCTCTCCAAATCTGTGCTGCTCCACGTCTACCATTGGACCAAGTGTATTTAGGTCCCGAAGGTGCATAGCAGTGAGTTCACACATTTCGCACACCTTAGTTAGCCTTTGGTTGTCCGTTACACGACGTCCACCTTGTTTTATGTGACTGTGAGAGAACTTCATTAAAATCTCCAATCAAGCACCATGGGCATGTGAATATTGATTTTAATTGGACCAATTGCTTCCATAACATCATTCGCGAGTCTGCAGAAGGTGAGGCATAGATGAGTGTGAGGATCCAATCTCATATCCATTAGACAGTACCGCTAAATTCATCATTTGAGTGGAATAATTTAGAACCACCAAATCAACTTTGGCAGTGTTCCCAGAAACACCATAATCCTCCTGTGAATCTAATTGCTTCTACTGCTACAAAACTTATTGTAAGAGAAATTCTTGAGTATTCTCCGTCCTCGTCGACTATGTACCCTTGGTTCCATCAAGAACAGTATGTCTGGATTGTATGTACGTATCAACTCCTTAACACATGTATAAAATCTTTGGGATGAAGCTCCCCTACAGTTCCATGATAATATACTCGTCATGATAAAACATTAAGAAGAAAAAGAGCATTGGCTCTGAAATACCCTGCACATCTGCAATTGCACTCTCATCCATGACATCATTCTCAGTCAACTGTGTATGTATTGGTATGGGTTTATTTGAATGTGCATAGTCTTCCATGCCCGTTATATGCACTGGAGCATCTGGGGGATGTTGTTTGGTATGTATGATCCAATGATGATACAGTGTTCTTATAAATCATTGGAGCAACTGACACTGTCTCTTTCTCATTAGAAAATCGCCGATGAGTGATGTTTTTTGATTCGTTATGTCCGTAAGATGTAGTCTAGCATCCTCACTTCTAGCAATTTGGCTTTCGGCGATGTGTTCAGCCCTTGTGGTTTTAAGTGGTTCCTTTGGTATTTTTACTTGGGGTTTTGATTCTCACATTGCATTTTAGTGCAACGGCCTTTCCGTGATTTGGCCATACTAGTCTCCCCTGCGTTTTTAGATATTGCTGAGAATGTTGCACCCGTACCCCATATTTGGGATAGATTCTAGTCTGTTCCAAACATCCTCTAGATTAAACCTATGTACTTCTTCTGGTTCCTCTACATCTAGCACATCAAACCTAGATGCGGATGTAAGTCCATCAACAAATCTGCTTGGTTGTTGTTTCCCTCCTAAGTGTGAGACATGTTCGGTTGCTGTGAGACCTGCGATGTGGCACCCAACTTTCCCTGCTTACCACTCTGCTTCCCTTTATATCCATTCTGTTCTTGCCACATCATTGGCCGTCGTCTCCTATTAGAAGCAACCATCCATGGGCCGTATACATCTGTTTTACTAATGGAGTCCGCTGGGATTTCCTGTTTTCTCTTCATGTCGGATTCTGTTTGTGTTGCTGTATGGCTGACTCCACAGTCCTCCTTGCGGTGTCCATATCTCCCGCAGTCAAAACATATCATATGTAACCCTTCATATTCTACTTTGTAGTCCACCCCATTTAGATTGACAATGGAGACTAGAGGTTTCGTTAAATCTATCTCCCACACATATACGCGCATATCTTCCTCGTTGTACTTTCATGGTTGTCTCATCTACTTTCACCGCCTTACCCATCCTTCCACCCACTTCCATCAGGACATCAACTTTATAGAACTCAATGGGCAGATGAGTAATACGGATCCACGCCATCGTGGAAGTAATCCGTGTAGTCTTCGGCTGAAAGCATGGTCGCCATTTCATGACAGTAAGGTAATGGCCTTGAATAAGCCATGGGCCATTTTCCACAACATGAACGTAATCCTCTTTACTATAAAATCTGATGATATAGTAGCCTTCATCCAGATCGATAATTTCACAGCCTTGATCTAGGTTCCACAGGGATTTCAATCGCTGTTCCAGAAAACAGAAGGAGACTGTTCTCCCCAGAAGTTCACAATTAAGGCACGTCCCCAAGGTTTTCGCAGTTCCTTGCAGATTTCCTGTGAAATAACAACTTTCACTTTACCCACTGTTTCTTGTTGACCATTATCGGCAGAGTGCATATTTTCATCATGATCAGATCCCAAATCTTCTTCTTCAGTATCACTTATATAGATAGCTTTATCAATTGTATTCCCAATGAGTGCATCAGTGAATGACTTACCATGCCAGATTTGTGAAGGCCTATGCGGTATTTCATTATGGACAACAGGATCTCCATTCATTTGACGTTTAAATTTCTTAATACTCCGCTGTAGTTGATCCGTTTCTTCAATACTTTTCCCCATGGATTGAGTCTCCATCTTGTTTTGGATTGCGATAGTGATCGCCGGTGAGAAATTTCACCGGAGACGATGATCGGGCCAAGGTTTGTAAGTGATAACCGTTCGTAACGGTTTCTCAGGCGCGGGAAATACGGAGCGAGTATGTTCTTTTTACTTCTTTTCGAAGTATCATGTTATGTATTCCGCATATCCTCTCTTTTGGCAATGCATAAAAATTAGTAAGTGCTTCAAGGGCTTAATCACCTTTTGCCCCTGTACTATATGTAATTAATCCTTTGCCACCCTGAGGTTTGATAATCACAACCTTAACCCCCCTGAACTATTGGATTGATTTGGACAATGCCATTTCAGGCAAAATTCCACCGGAAAAGCGTGACATGGCAATTGCTCATGCCACGTGTGTCAAAAAATTGCCACATGGAGTCAAAATGCCACATGGAGTCAAAATCACTGTTCATCTTCTTCTTCAACCGATTCTAGTTCTGTCTCCCTCCCACAACTACTCTCCCTTCGCCGGAAATGTTTTTCGCCGGTAGTAGATAAAACAACTACTCTCCCTTCGCCGGAAATGATCATCGGGAAACAGCCTCTGTGTGTTTCTAACACATGAGTACGTTTTTCGCCGGAGATCTGTCAAGAATAGTGAGGCGTTCGAAGATACAAGCAGGACAGAAGCCGGAGAATCGTTCATGGGGAATGAAGGTCGCAGCTGAAGGAAGTCGAGGTGGTTAAGGTGGTGCCG
The DNA here is from genome assembly GCA_036186865.1 of Eustoma russellianum. Classification (NCBI taxonomy): domain Eukaryota; kingdom Viridiplantae; phylum Streptophyta; class Magnoliopsida; order Gentianales; family Gentianaceae; genus Eustoma; species Eustoma russellianum. The sequence goes on from AP025060.1 coordinate 8,357,562, forward strand.
GAGGTGGTGGTGCTGGGTCAGTAGAGGTGGGAATGGGAACAACCATAGTTACTTCACCATTTCTTTTTACCATAGCTGCTCAAGAAGCAGCAATACAACTCAGCACAGAACTTGTAGAAAAAATGAGAATACATCCCATTGAACATTTGACTTTTTTCCCCTCAACGTCGGCGGGCAAAAGAAGAAAGAGGACCAAAAGGACAAGGAGGAGGACGGTGGTGAATCCAGCAATTTTGACAGAACTTTTCGGCGAAAAACATTTCCGGCGAAGGGAGAGTAGTTGTGGGCGGGAGACAGAACTAGAATCGGTTGGAGAAGAGATGAACAGTGATTTTGACTCCATGTGGCATTTTTGACTCCATGTGTCAATTTTTTTGACACACGTGGCATGGGCAATTGCCATGTCACGCTTTTCCGGCAGAATTTTGCTGAAATGGCATTGTCCAATCAATCCAATAGTTCAGGGGGGTTAAATGGTGTGATATCAAACCTCAGTGTGGCAAAAGATTAATGTACGTATAGTACAGGAGGCAAAAAGTGATTAACCCTAAAAATTAGACTATCCCAAATGAAGCCAGCAAAAAATATTAGGCAAAGTGACTACTAAAGTTGGAAAGGATTATCCATATCCGTTTATCTATCAGGTAAATGATTTAACAATCTTAACAGATCCACCGGTATGTTATAACAGGAAAATAAAGGAAAAATATATAATAAAATAGATAAAAAATAAATAATATATGTGTTAAAGTGGTGTTGTTGTGTCAGGGTGGTATAAGATGGGGGAGTTGTTATGATTGACAAATCGGTAAGTTTTAAATCAAAAAGGAAAAGGAAAAAGGGATAATAATAATATCACTAAAATCTCTCCCATCCCCATTAAAAATCTCAATCTCCCCCCCCCCCCCCAAACCCACGCAGCGGCTGAGAGCACCAAGGAAAAAAACGTGTTGGAGAGGAGAGGAGGGGAAGGAAAAGAAGGAAGAAAAAAGAGGGAAAGAAAAGAAGAAGAAGGCTAGCGCGGGTCCCCGAATCTGAGTTCTAATCTGTCTAGTTTATTCATTGTTAGCATCAATCTAGGTAGGTTTCCCTATTCCCCCCTCAAATCGGTACAAAATTTGCATGTTTTGGTGGTATAGTAACGTGATTAGTTGTTTTAATTGTTGAAGGTATTAGCTTTATGTTTAACTATATTGAATAGCATGATATGGCTTTTTTTCATTGTTGTACGTGCGTATGTTTATGATTTTGGTTCTAGGGTTGAATCGGATTAAAAATACCTTGAAAGAATTAGAAAAGAGGGGACTTTCATGCTAAGAACCTTTTAAAAAGTTGGTTTTTGGCCTTAGAATAGGTTCTCATAGACTGGAAATAGGGTGAAATTTGGGTTGGCATGGAAAAACGGACCAAGAAGGCCGCATGTGTGCTTCACGTGCCGCTGGAGGAGCCGCGCGGGCCCTCACACGCGCGCATGTCACCGCACGCGCCCCCCAGGAGAAAAATGCGAAAATTATAATAAAAAGAAAATAACAGGCCAGCCGCTATCAGGCCGGACCTTTAACGGGCCGGTGGCTGACGGACTGCAGAGCCGACCTAATAACCGAATTTTCTTTTTTGGCCAAAATGGTGTTTTATTATGACATTATTCCTCACTTAAGGTGGAGGGAAACCCTTATACAATAGAGTCATCGTAATCGAAAAAATAATGTAAAAACGTAAGGATTGCCTTTCGCCAATTATATATGATATGCCGCATAAAACCTTGCCAAGTAAAACCACCCTTGTGGATAAAACCTTGGCGAAGGAAAAAGCGTACATATTTATATAATTGTAGCGAGTGTGCTTGGCAAAGTGAAATGTAAACAAGAATTTAAATGTAGAGCCCCAGTATAGACGTTCTTGCTTGATAATTGTTGTATACGTAGGTTGATGTCGTTGCCGCTGACGGATCCAAAGCCCTCGTGATCATATTAGACATGCCATCATAACCCATGCAACATGCAGAAAAGAAGCATACGTTAAAGCCATAGTAACAAATCTGTAAGTCAGCAACTCTTGGGGGAATGAGGGACGTACCGACGTTGTCTGCACTCCAGTAAAGCGCAGACAACAAAGAAGACGAAATTGGCAGTATATGCATAGCCCAGTATCTCCAACAACATTGAAACCATGTGGCCATCCATGTGTCTCGCAAGAGACCTAATAACCGAATATATATATATATATATATATATATATATATATATTTATAGAAGAGAATTTTTATAGCATAAGCCCTCACTTGTGGCGGAGGAAAACCTTATTACAAAAAATGAAAGATGACAAGGATAACAGTATGCGATTATCAACATCCATATTATATATGATATGCCGCATTAAAACCTTGCCAAGTAAAACCGCCTATGTGGATAAAACCTTGGCGAAGGAAAAAGCATACATATTTATATAAACGGAGTGCTGATATACTCTATCGAATAAATGAAAGCAAAATAATCCTGGAGATTACACAAATGCACTAAAATGAGGATCTTGTCGAGTATCTGTGTCAGAAATTGGTCCTTCGTCGAGCAGCTCTCATGCAAGCGGGCGATAGAACGGGGTCGAAACCGGGGTCGCATCCATGCATAAAAGAAACAAGTGGCTGAGTAAAGCACAATTCTTTTATGGAATGCAATGCTGGAAATAAAGCAGACGAAGATCATATCATGCCCTGCCTGCACAAGCTAATGTGCCGGCAGCAATTGCAAGATACGCCAAACCATGCGGGAGATTTGCATCATGAAGTAATTGTATCGGTGGATAATCCATGCCATTTGACACGTAAAATATTGCGCGAACAATATTGTGAAAGCTCCGAAGCCAGAGGAACCCATCATTGTGTTGGCATAAAACACACACACACACACACACACACACACACATATATATATATATATATATATAATATATATATATATATCTGTGTGGTGTGTGTGTATAAATCTTTAGTGAGTGTTTGCTTTGTACACGCTGGGTATCAGTCTCATCTAAAGAGCAATAAATCCTGTATGCGTCAAAGTGTTTGTAGCCAAAGATCCAAACAAATATAAAAGAAAGCATATATAAAAGATGGAGGATATGTTCGAAGATCTGCTTCATGCAGCTCGGTAACATGTGCAAATAAGAATTAAATTGTCAATACTGAGGAAATAATAATAGAGAATTTTGACAAGGCAGTAAATAATTGGGTTATTCCAAAGATTAAGAAGAATGAAATATACGAGTCTTCAATATACAATATGTTAAAATCTGATTACATAATTAAAACGGAGGAAGAGATATTCCACTCTCTAAACCATTTGAAACGATACAACTTCTATCTTATAAGTCACTTGAAAAACATAAAAAGAAAGGATATCAATATTTACATGTTGGTCTAATACAAGTAGGTATCAAACCTTTAACAAGAGAAGGTTTGGATACATCAATATTAGTAGTCTTAAGAGATATAAGACATAATAACTTTGAACAATCACTTCTTAGTTCAGTCGAGTCCAGTCTATGTACAGGACCAATCTCTTTTGATTGTTATCCTAATTTTTCATGTTCTTTAAAAGATACACAAATATTGAAACTTTGGTACTTCAAATAAAGACACATGGATATGATATATTGCCAGGATCAATTTATTGGCTTTAATATATCGGATTCATTACAAGGTAATGAGTTCCATGTTTATTGGTCCAAAACCAAAACACTCTTTAAAAAGAGGAGAAACAATGATTCTACATACAGATCTGACCAGATCTAAGGCTGTAATTTCAAGATCTATAAAATGGAATGATGTAAATCTTCCAAGAAGAATGGGTCTTAGAAGGAGCAGTAAAAGCTACAAATCAAAAAACATGAACCAAATACTGAAATCAACAGAATAAGACAATTAAATGATGGATCAGTTAAATTAAGCTTCGCTAGAAGTTTCTCTACTAGAGAAAAGATAACGCATCTATTTCTAGCACAATAAATTTAGGAAGATTTTCACAGATACCATCTGTGATCGATGTTCCCTACCAAAAACAAAGATTTTCAACATCAGATGCTGAATATGCCAACTCTTCATTTAGAAAAACTGATTATTCTACGGAAATGCCTAGACCAGTTTATTCTAAAAAAGAGTATTATACTAAATCTCATATAAATGCACCTAGTACATCACATAATATTTACACTAAATCAGATTTTAGTGAACCTAATAGTCCAACACAATCTGCAATAACAGATAATATTGCAAATGAATTAAATGTTATAGAAAAAGAATTTAAGGTAAATAAAACTATTTTACACAACGATTTTTACAGCCAAGAAAATACTAATAAAAGAGAATGGTTTTTTAAACACTATTGCAATGATAGAAAACAAATACAAGAAGAATATTATGAATTTATAAATATTCATAAAATAAACATATATTTCTTTGATTGGTTTCAAATATATGCTTCACAAAATAATATAGAATTTCCTTTTAAAACTTTAAACCCAATAATTGAAAAACAAAAAGAGTGGATAACCATCACGTCATCAAAAAAGATAGTGTCAAATCCTCCTTTAGCAGGTATAAAATTAGATGTATCAGGGAATCCAATAGAGGCTATTCCTTATAAAAATATGACAGAAGATTCTCTTACAATACTAAACATATTATTCAACAAAATAATTATACAAAAACACATCTACATACAATAGGAAAACAATTAGATAAGTTAGAGAAATATTACCAAACATAACCAATAAAACCTATGAGTGAAGAATTACCTAACCAAAAATTTAAACAACCATTATTCAAACCCTTTCAAATATCATCTTCTAGTATGTAACCTATATCTAATAAAGAAGATTTCAATCAATTTATAAAACAACAATTAAGTCGTATAGAGAAAAGTTTGGAAAATAGTAATTCTATAACCAATGAAGTTGTAGCGAGATTCAAATATTAATACTTCTATAGCTAGCAGAACTAGAAATAAAGAAAAAGAAGTCACTTCTTCTAAAATTAATAATTTAGAAGAAAATGAATCTTCAAATAATTCTGATAGCTCAGATAATGAAATGAGCAAAGCATATGAACAATTTCAGAATAATAATTCTAAAGGAAATAAGGTAGAAAAAATAGAATGGGATAAATCTATAGTACCGGTACAAATGTCTACCGATTTAAAAATAAAACATATTTCCCAATATCGTTTTAATGCACAATCAATATATTCTTGGAATATAGATGGAATGTCAGAATATCAAATAATTAATGTATTACAACAAATGACAATGTCACCAAATGCTTATAGAACTCAGTTGACACCTGATGATAAGGCAATTGCTGAATATCTTATTTTTGGGTT